>OW386285.2:206659160-207859160 GCA_936432065.2 Rutpela maculata
TGTTTGGCATGACGAGTATAAAAAAATCCTAAAATTTTAATTTCCAAACAGGGGTGGAACCATGCTTTTTTGGCCGAAAAGGGGTATTTTGGATATATATGTACGCAAAAAATTGAGAAAACCAAATTTTGGCTATCTTGATCAGATCTCAACCGATTTGGCTGAAATTTGGAATGGAAGTAGTCTTTATCACACAAAAACTGTTAACCAAATTTCAGCCAAAAATGTTAAATAGTTTGGCTGAAATTGCAGTTTCAGTCAAATTTTCTGAAATTTTCAAATCGAAATATCTTCGGACCTAAAAGTCGGATCAAAATTTGCTTTGTGGCAAAAGGTAGGCGTGGTACAATATCAAAATACTCGTTTTGAAAAGTAAAAGATAGACCACGGTTACCTTTCGATTATATATGAAGTGGCTACCTGAGTCACGTAAAAATAAAAAAAAAATAAAAATTGTAACACATTCACATACTTACAGAAATAAATACACGCACGCACACACATATATAATATAATATACATTTATCTATACCAAGTCAAAGCAATAGGCAAATAAAAAATATATATATTTTTTAAAGTTTTATAAACAATAAATACAATTGTTTTCTGCTTTATACCAGTGCGCGAGTCACTGAGTCCACATATATTATATATATATATATATATATATATATATATATATATATATAGTGCAAATGACTAAAAAACGACCGAATGTAAAAAAAAGTGATTCTTGACTTATATCATGTAAAAGTACATAAAATAACCTACCTTTTGCCATAAAGCAAAATTCGATCCGTCTTTTAGGTCCGGAGATATTTCAATTTAAACATTTCAGAAAATTTGACTGAAACTGCAATTTCAGCCAAACTATTTAATATTTTTGGCTGAAATCTGATAAATAATTTATGTGTGATAAAGACTACTTCCATTCCAAATTTCAGCCAAATCGGTTGAGATTTGATCAAGATAGCCGAAATTTAATTTTTTCAATTTTTTCCGTATATACAGTGTGCCCCAGGATAGATGTAATAAGAGTTGTAATGGACCAAAAATTTTGGAATTTTGGAATGGTATTTGGGGATTGAGTCCTGCTTGTTGTAAAACTAAAGTATACCAAAAATGACTTGATTTGGCGTTCTACAGGGTGTTTTATAAGCAAAGTTGTAAAAATCACCGCTAATAAAGTACCTTTATTTTTCAAAACATGAAAAAATTCCACTAAGGAAAGTTATTTAGAATGCAATTTTATACCTCTATACCAAATTTCAGGAATATGAAATTATTTTTTGGAAACTTCTTATTTTTTGCGAATTAAGAGTTGAATTCATATTTAAAGTTGTGTAGGAGCAAATGTTAATCATCTCAAAAAGTAGGCTATTGGTAAATAAAAAATTGAATATACGAAATGTAAGAAGGTATAATGTTAATCGAACTAATTGTAAAACAAGAAACAATTACTAACAGAAGATTAATGAGGTTTAAAAATTATAACAAGTAATAAATGTCAAAAACATAACAGATTCACAAACAAATTAATTATTGACCAATACAAAACAATGTTTATAATTTTTTTATTATTCGACATAGCTACCATCCACATCCACACACATTTCGATCCTTCGCCTGAAGTCCTTAAAATTGTTTCGAATATGATCTAATGGTATGGAGTTTACGGCATTTGTAATTCTCTGCTTCAATACTGCTACATCGTTAGGAAGTGGTTCAGCGTAAACCAACTGCTTGAGGCGACCCCATAAAAAGAAATCCAATATTGATGGGGATCTCGTCGGCCACTTGATCGGTCCATTCCTGGCAATCCAATTTTCTCCAAAATTTAAATTCAACCACCGATAACCATTTCTGTGGAGTGGCCAGGCCAACCATCATGTTGAAAATGAACTAAAGGCATAACTCTTAAAATATTTAAATGTTCTTCAGAAAATCTTTCAAGAAGCTGTAAATAAGTGTGCTGGTTTAACCTTCCCTCAATAACTCCAACGTAATAAGAAACGGCACACCACACATTCACTTTTTTATAATATTGTCTTCTACAATGAATTCTAAAATTTGGATTTTCAGAAGCCCAAAACCGACAATTCTGAGATGAAACAACACCATTGGTTATGAATGTGGATTCATCTGAGAAAATTATGAAATGATGAAAAAATCTCTTCCATGATTTTTTCTCCAATGGTCAAACAAAAATCCAACCTATGGCTGTCATCTCCCTCTTCAAGCGTATGTTTATAATTTGCTTTATATGCCCTAGTTTTCTTTGCCTTGTAAATTCTTTGGAGTTCAGACTTGCTAATATTAATAAGAGCTGATCTCTCTCTTTGTGGCATCCTAGGATTTTCTATAACAGAGGCATGAGCTATAATAGCCCCAACATTGTCTTCATCATATGCTTTTATTTTTCTTTTCATGTTAAGAACACTACCAGTAGCCAGAAACTTTTTAATTATTCTCATAGCCTGAGTACGTGACAAAGCAGTGTTTGGAAATTTCAAATTAAATTGGCTTACCACTTCTCTTAGCGAGTTTTCACCGCCAATTCCGTAGCATTGCACAATATAAATTTTTTCACGCACTGTGAGTACCATTTTCACTTAATTTCTTATGCTTGGTTCGTTAATTTGAAACAGAAATTAAGGATAATATTGACTACGTTTGACAGATATGTCAGTAATAAATGATAAATGTGTATCTACTGCTTTTCTCATAGCCTACTTTTAGCTTCTACATAACTTTAAATATTAATTCACAAAAAATAATTTCTATGCAGTTTTAATTGAATGGTTCAAAATAAAATTGAAAAAATGGGAAGTTTCAAAAAAATAATTATATGTTCCTGAAATTTGGTATAGAGGTATAAAATTGCATTCTAAATAACTTTTCTTTGTGGAATTTTTTCATATTTTGAAAAATAAAGGTACTTTATTAGTGGTAATTTTTTACAACTTTGCTTATAAAACACCCTGTAGAACACCAAATCAAGTCATTTTTGGTATACTTTAGTTTTACAACAAGCAGGACTCAATCCCCAAATATCATTCCAAAATCTATCCTGGGACACACTGTATATTTTTTTTTTCTCAAAAACGGTAGGAGCTAGAGGAATGATCTTGTCGCCATTCGATAGAGTATAAAATTTTGCATGAGACCCTCCATTTGCTTTTTGCTATTTTCTTTTTTTTTTAAGGCCCCACAGCAAAAAGGAGGCTTCCAACAACGGACACATGTTTGGCTATACCTCTAAAACGGACCAATAAATCAAAATTCTACAAGGTATAAAAAATAAAGACCATAATTTTTTCTGTCGATTAGTATATTATTTGTATATGTTATTTGTTTATATAAAGCCGTCAGTGGCGTACAAAGAGAAAGATGCACATGTGCATAATGAATTTATTTAAAATAATTTATTATTGTTGTTACAAACTGCGAAAATATTGATTGTACCTGTTCAAAATTATTATATTATTATTGTTTTTAACAACAATAAGAAATTATTTTAAATAAATTCATTATGCACATGTGCATCTTTCTCTTTGTACGCCACTGACGGCTTTATATAAACAAATAACATATACAAATAATATACCAATTGATAGAAAAAATAAGGCAGGGATGATTTCTCCAGGTGGGTCTGTTCGAAAATCTACTTATTTTGGCTAGTTCTATTCATGGTTAGAAGGATTTGCTATTACTCAAAAGTAAAAATATCAAAACACCTAATTCACTAAGAAATAACTCGTTTTTTGATTATAATGACTTTTTGAGTAGGATATTTTTTGACGGCTTTGAGATTTTGAAAAATCAGTATATCATCATTAATTTTATATCAAATTCAGCTTGTAACAACGAAACCCCCACAGAACTTATTTTTATGCGTGTATCTGGGCATCGAGCACTCTACTATGTAGACATACTTGGTGATTTATTTATTTTATTTTTTTAATTAATAATAACAATTGGAATGAATTATAGTTTATGTACTTTTATGGTACAGCTCATAACGCACATTTTCTTTCTTTTTGTTGTTTTCCATAGAACTTATAGATTTCGAGATATTCAAAGAAACGCTGGAAAACGATTTTTTAACAACTTTAACATGCTCTCACCATTAGCTCCACCGCTATCGGAGTAGCTGACGTTCAGATTGCTGATGTGTTAGGGGAAAACTATTATTGTTATGATTTTCAGTCTGTATGAAATGACTTGTTCAAATCAGCGCTGTCTCCCGTACTAATAGTGATTCCTTGGGCAGCTGCTTTTTAGAAAATACGTGGCCGAATTTTGAAAAGCAATGAAATCATTGAAGCCACTTTGAGGGTAATCAACTAATCGTATCTTTTACAACAATAAAGCAAGGTAGATAATTCTTTCACTAAAAACTGCTCCATTCTATTCTGCAGATTTCATGTCATAGAAGTATGCACCTATAATAATTTTAAAAATGTCTCTATGCTGAAATTTTCCGTGCACTCTTTGGGCTCGCTTTGTTTAAACAATTTCTGTAGCATTTGTTAACAACAATTTTGTGATTTATTTAACAGCATCTAAATCTAGAAAAAAATAGCTTTCCGTTGGTTTAAAAATTATTAAGAAATGTTAAAAAATAAGCCTGTAAATGCGGTGGGAACATAAAATTAATCAATTTTCATTGACCCAAAAATTTTCGGAAAAATTTTTTTACGCTTTTTTGCAATTACGGATAGAATGGCGCCCTCTGGATTCAGATCAGCAAGGTCATTTCGGATTATGTATGTATTTTTTTAAAAACTATATCTTTGAGTGCACACCCCATGATCGAATTAGTGGCTCCTGATTTCTGAATCAATCAATAAAAATAATTTTGGTATTTTCTTGTAACTATGTACGATCTAGGTTTTGTCAATTTCCCAAAATAAAAAAAATCTACATTTTTCAATGCGCCGATGGCGCAGACGTTCACGCAACATGTTTTTCTAAAATGTCTATAATTATTTAATGTGTTTTGACTATACTGTTACATTAAGTACACTGTGAGCTACAATTTAAAAAAATAATAGATTTTTCGCTTATGTTTTGAGGAAGAAAACGCAAGTTATATTTTAAAAATTCAATTTTTCACGATTTCCGAAATAATAAGGGGAAATTCGTGATTTAAGGGTTGAAGCCAATCTCCAATTTTTATGCGCCCTCCGGAATCGGATAGAGCAGAAAATTTTACTTCGAACACAATACTTTTCAGCTGTCTGTCTGACAGGTATTAAGGCTTTAAAAACTAAGCCTTCTCTAGTAGCACAAATATTGGCCCAACGTGCAATCCATCTAGGACCAATATTTCATATATTGGTCCTTCATGGGTTTTACGTTGGCCCAATATTTTGTGCTACTAGGAAGCTCAGATTCCCGACTAGTATGTATGTACATATACATACAAATAACTATTTTGTAAAATGACTATTATTTGACAGTTCCAATGAATCAAAACAATGTCATTATTGACAAGTGTAAAATAAAGAAAAAAGTGTGAAATAATAGTATATTACGTAATGAGTGATGTAAGAAGCATATTACGCACGAATGGAAAAGTTACGCACGATGCCACGTAGCGGCGAGTGCGTATTTCCATGAGTGCGTAATTGCCTTACAACTCGAATTATGTACTATACTTTACCTACGATCATATTTATTTAGTGATTTAGTAAAATCTGGAATTTACTAGTCAACAATATTATTCAACAAATATTATGTCAGTTTTGACAGCGTTTGAAAATTAAGTAGGCGCATTTGTTCTTTGAAACCCCGCGTCAGCGATATAAGCCACCTATAATTGCGTGTCCCGTGCGTTTTGTTTACAGTGCGTTTTGTTTTCAGTGCGTTTTGTTTACAATACGTAAAATTCGACTTACATAGATGGCAGGGTCGTGTGTTTTTTACTATTTACAGTAGTGATCGTAGGTAAAGAAATTTTATTTCACAGTGTGAAATTTTGAATAATAAAGATCGTAAATAATACTAATTCTTTATTTCCAACAAGTATCACCCAATTACAGGAAACATTTGAGAACACATAAAAAAATATATTGTAACGTTTTTCTAGTTCTTTGCAAATAAATGATAACTGTAGAAAACTATTTATTCAGTGACAACCACATACCAAAATATTAATTGTCATTCCATTATAGTCCAGTCAACGAAAGAGTTGTAGAGAACATTGAGGAGGGGAGAATTTTCCTCTTCAGGAATGTGTTGGAGGTAGTTAGAAGGTAAACATACTAAAAGTCCCCGCCCCTAGCCATTCCGCTTCAGGAGGTGGGGGGTGGTGGTGGAAAGGTTCCTTTTTTCGATTCTTCGCTTGGAACTCGGAAACTATGCGTCACACAGAAAAAGGTAATCTATGCAAAATTAAACATAATTAAATTTCCTACAAGAATGACTAAGGTGGAGTGGGTGCAAGTGGGTTTTTCATCTTTACATTTCATATGAATAGTTAGTTATATTCTGAATTGGGACAAGTGGATTAATCTGCACGGTTTTAGCTACAAAACGTTTTTTTCAAATCTAAAATATTCCCAAAATTATGGGTTTCGAACTTAAGTTAGTAGTACTTTTACTACTAGGACAAGTCCCCACTTGCCCCGCTGACAAAAATAGTGGGGCAAGTGGGAGCTATGGGGCTAAACTTGACAGACAGGGTAATACAATTTTTTAAAAGTTACAGGAAGTAACATTAGTAACAAACAACATCAGCAGCCTTGAAAGTTTGATCCTATATAATCTGCTTTCATAGATAAAAAAAATTTGAATTTTTTTAAGACAACTTGAAAATCTCGATTAAATGTAGACAATTTCAAAATGAACAAATCAATGCCTTAAAAATGTTCCAAAATTTATACCCAATACGTTGCAGCTGCATCGAGGTCTGAAGAACAATCTTCTGCGAGTTAAATTTACAAATAGGATTTTTTTCACAAATTATAATAAAAATACCCACTTGCCCCAGATCCCCACTTCACCTTAGTCATTTTCTTCCTATGTGTTCATTCGTCAGCGAAAATCATCGATAATTAATTAAAGAAAATCAATTATGTACCTTGAATATTTCTGTCAAAGCGGTTTACCGTGATCTGCTAATAAATCACAGTCACAAAACAATCTTTATTTTATAACACTCGACGTATTTACTAACGTAATATTTTGTCGAAATCTATACATTTCCTTAAATATACAGTGTGACTCACTTAAAATGAAGATACCATTATAACTTTTTCATTTTGTTTCCGATTTGAATCAAATTTTACTCAAGTATAGAACAAATTAAGATCTACTTATGACCAGAAAATCATTCGCCTGCTATAAAGGCAAAGCCACCTGCGGTACCAAAATATGCGGAAACAGATAAAAAATCATATTGACGGGTCTTGACGAATTTCACCTAGCCACCACAAATTGCGGAAACTGAGGACCCCTTTGCCAGATGAGCTTATGTATGAGAAATCCCCCATCAAATCAAATTTTGGTGTATGTACGTTTATGGCGCCGATCGGGTGCATTTTTTAGAATGTTTAACATTCAAAATGTTTTTATTTTTTTCAGCATATTTTGGTACCGCAAGTGGCTTTGCCTTTGTAGCAGCCGAATGTTTTTCTGGTCATAAGTAGATTCTAATTTGTTCTATACTTAAGTAAAATTTGATTCAAATCGGAAACAAAATAAAAAAGTTATAAGGGTATCTTCATTTTAAGTGAGTCACACTGTATATTTAAGGAAATGTATAGACTTCGACAAAATATTACGTTAGTAAATACGTCGAGTGTTGTGGAATAAAGATTATTTTGTGACTGTGATTTATTAGCAGACCACGGTAAACCGCTTTGATAGAAATATTCAAGGTACATAATTGATTTTTTTATTATTAATTACTATCGATTTTAGCTGGCGAATATCTCGTAAACCGTAACACAGGAAGAAAATGCATATAGACATTCTTATATGAAATTGAATTATGTTTAATTTTGCATAGATTACTTTTTTCGTGTGACGCATGGTTTCCGAATTCCAAGCGAAGAATCGGAAAAAGGAACCTTTCCACCCCCTTCCCCCCCTGAAGCGGCGGGGCAAGGGGCGGGGACTTTTATATTTACCTCCTAACTATCCCCAACACATTTCTGAAGAGGAAAATTATCCCCTTCTCAATGTTCTCTACAATCCCGTTTTGGGCATTCATTGATTGGACTATTAATTGTCATTCTTTCTGTTATTTATAAACTAATTTACTTGCTAACTTAAACACTAATCATTTATTTTGATTGCCTTGTAGCACTTTCCCCCTCTTAGATCTGATCGCCCCGATTGGATTCTATCGGCAATCCCCCATTAAAAACCAGTCTCTGTAAAGTCTCTGTAAATGCACTACTTTCATCTTTGACCGCAAAGTACGTTGTATCCTGTATACGACGTCATTTATTCTTTTGATTATTTTATAAGGACCTTCCCACGCTGGAGTCAATTTCGGTGATATGCCTTTCTTGCACTGAGGATTATACAATCAGACCAAATCTCCTTTCTTGAAACCCTTTGAATTTACCATAAGATCATACCGAGCTTTTATTCTATCACTCAATTTTAATCACTGTCTTACCAGTGCATGTGTTTCTAATAACCTTTCCTTGAGCATGTCTACATAACCGACTCCATCTTTCTGTTCTTCACTTGGAGATTCGAAAACCAAGTCACAAGGAAGACGTCATTCTGTAACTGTCCTGCAAAAACTATTCGAGACGGCGTTTCTCGGGTATAGTGCCTCTGTATGCCATCAAAAATAATGGCAGATGTCGATCCAATTCATTTTGATGTTTCCCGATGACTTGAAAAATGTTCTTCCATGGTCCCGTTAAATCTCTCAACCATACCATCGGATTGAGGATGAAGTGGTGTAGTCCTTGTTTTATTAATACCAAGTAAATGGCAAATCCCCTGGAAAACTTGCGATTCTAAAGTGACCCAAAATTTCACCCCTTTTGGAGACCTTATGAATTCGATTCAAAAGTGGTCTAAATGATAGCTTAGTATCACCATACTTTAAAGTATGCAAAATTTCAAGTTGAGCATAGTTTTTGTTTTGGAGATATGACGAGTCGAACCTGTTAGTTGACCTATTCACGACAAGATGAATCCAATCAACGTTCTTGGCAATCTCGTTCATTAGGTATGTTCAAGATTCTCAAATAAGCAAAGCATCATTTTCTATGTAAAATCGTCCGTTCTTTTCGAATCTATCATTGTATTTTATCAAAAACGTTGTTCAAGTCAGGTATAGCCGATTTTACAGGAAAAACTCGGGATTTTTGCTGATAATATTCGATTAATCGGTATTTTTACACTGGAGACTTAGCAAATCTCTCTTTTAGAACAGTGTTTACACTTACCACAAGGTCTTTTTGAATGGGCATCAGCATTGTTATGAAACCTTCCAGATCGATGTTTCACATTAAAATGGTATTGTTGCAATTTTTCTAACCATCTCGCAACTTGTTTCGGTTTTTTTTTATTTACATTAACCAAGTGAGCACTGCATGGTCTGTCCGTATAAGAAACTCCCGTCCATATAGGTATCTGTGAAAATTACATACTTTGACAATCGAAAGTAGTTCTTTCCTTGTTACATAATTTTTCTCTGATTTTGATAAGACTGCACACACAAAAAAGTATTATTTTGAACGTACGTATTTGTTCAGGAATTTGATTGTATTATTTGCTCAAATAGTCCAATAATAATTATACAAATTTCCATCTCAAAAAATGTTATCTGAGATTTTCCTTCAGTAACTGTTAGTGGAGCGATTATACATTACAAAACTACAAAAATCCGTTCTGGGGGGGTGGAATAGGCCTTATTTTACTGACAACTCGTTAACCGTTGAAGATATAAAAAAATTGCTCATCATAAAAAAGAAAGCTTGAAAATTGAATTGCTCGAAAACCATACAAGCTAGGAATAAAGATCAAAATGGGTTTTAAAGGGGATATAAAATACTCTCTTGTGTTGCTATTTTTGATGGCTATTGATATTTATTAGTATATAAAAATAACAATATAATATAGTTATCTCTTAATTTTTTGCGCCCCTGACTATTCACAGGCCCATAAAAAATAACTGACTTTAATGCATTATCTTTCAGTTCAAGGTAGTACTTCAGTGCAGAAAAAGTTAGGAATAAAAATATTCACATTCACAAATTTACCAGCGTGTTGAAGTTAGCCAAATTTTGGCCAATTTTTTATTGTTTCCTAAAAATAAAAAAAACCGCTGCCCAAGGAATCACTATTTCCACATCCAGATTCTCTGTCCAAGTCACTCACAACGAAAAAACTTCGTATGTGGAAATAATTGTTTATGGAACTTTAATAATATAATATTTGAAATCCTCTACCCCAAAAACCCATAAAACGATACCCCACATCGGTAGTGGGGTGGGGGTGGATGAAGTAAAAAAATATTTTGAGGTTTCTGGTTCTTGTACATACACTAAATCACATTTTTTTTTTCATCCCCTTTAATAAGGGGGTGGGGGTGGTAATGGTGGCTAATGCCAAAAATTTTTTTGAGACCCTAGCTTCTCTTGTATATACTAAATACCAATTTTATCGACTCTTACCGGCTTGATTTACACATTTACCCCAAATTTATCCCAATTTACCCCCCAACCCTTCGTCGGAACAACATGAAAATATAATCTAGTTCCAGTTCTCGTTAAAGTACATACGTGTACCAAGTTTCAAGTCAATATCTTAAACGGTTCCAGAGTAAACGTGCGCACAAAAATAAGTTACAGACAGACAGACATTTTTTTTTCGCTCTTGTACATACACTAAATCACATTTTTTTTTTCATCCCCTTTAATAAGGGGGTGGGGGTGGTAATGGTGGCTAATGCCAAAAATTTTTTTGAGACCCTAGCTTCTCTTGTATATACTAAATACCAATTTTATCGACTCTTACCGGCTTGATTTACACATTTACCCCAAATTTATCCCAATTTACCCCCCAACCCTTCGTCGGAACAACATGAAAATATAATCTAGTTCCAGTTCTCGTTAAAGTACATACGTGTACCAAGTTTCAAGTCAATATCTTAAACGGTTCCAGAGTAAACGTGCGCACAAAAATAAGTTACAGACAGACAGACATTTTTTTTTCGCTCAAACTTAAAATCTCGACGTTTTATGACATTTTCAGCCTATTTGAACAATAAAAATTTTTTAAAATTTTTTTGTCAACTATACTTCCACTAGATGTGGAAGTAAAAGACCCGAACATCTTGAAAATTTAGCTCAAATTTTTTTTTTTTGAGTTTATATATCATAAAACTATTGTTTCTAATCATTTAATAATTAAAAAATTGCATAAAAAAATATCAAAAAATTGAATATGCAGCCTTTTTTTGGATTTTTTTTTAAATTAATCTGGCATATTTGTATTTTAATATTTTTAAACGTACCCGGACTAAAAATAACGGTAAGACTTCATATTAATTGATCATACCATTTAAAAAACCGCTGCCCAAGGAATCACTACTTCCACATCCAGATTCTCTATCCATGTCACTCACAACGAAAAAACTTTGTATGTGAAAATAATTGTTTATGGAACTTTAATAATATAATATTTGAAATCTTCTACCCCAAAAACCCATAAAACGATACCCCACATCGGTGGTGGGGTGGGGGTGGTGATAGGAGGGTGGTAGTGGGGAGGTGGATGGAGTAAAAAATATTTTGAGGTTTCTGGTTCCTGTACATACACTAAATCACAATTTTTTTTCATCCCCTTTAATAAGGGGGTGGGGGTGGCTAATGCCAAAATTTTTTCTTGAGACCTTAGCTTCTCTTGTATATACTAAATACCAATTTCGTGGACTCTTACCTGCTTGATTTACCCATTTACCTCAAATTTACCCCAATTTACACCCCAACGGAACAAGATGAAAATATAATCTAGTTCTAGATCTCGTTAAAGTACATATGTGTACCAAATTTCAAGTCAATATCTCAAACGGTTCCAGAGTAAACGTGCGCACAAAAAAAAAGTTACAGACAGACAGACAGACAGACAGAAAATTTTTTTTCGCTCAAACTTAAAATCTCGACGTTTCATGACATTTTAAGCCTATTTGGACAATAAAAATTTTTAAAAAATTTTTTGTCGTTACTATACTTCCACTGGACGTGGAAGTAATTATACTATATTTCTCAGGGAAAAAAAATGCTATTGAAAGGGAAAGAATTTTAACGAATTATTTTAATAAATTTTATTAAATTAAATTAACTATTAAACAAATAAAATTAGTGAAATTTCAAGTGAAAAATAACTGGATTTACAGTAATTTTGTTTAATCATACAAATTTAAATACGTATTTCTGTCTGTCTGTCGTCGTTCTGTAACTTTTTTTGCTCACGTTTTCCCAGCAACGGTTTGAGATATTGATTTGAAATTTGGTACACATATGTACATGACGAGATATGGAATTAGATTATATTTTGCACTAATTCCGGTGAAGGGTTGGGGGTTAAATGGGGGTAAATATGAGAAAATAAGTAAAGCAAGTTGGTAAGAGTATAGTAACTTGGGATTTGGTGTATATACTAAAAGCCAATACCTTAATTTTTTTTTATAATATTTTTCAACCCCCCCCCTACCACCTCGAAAAAAAAATTTTACTTACACAGTCTCCAAATTACAAAACATAAAGGGACTTTTATTATTTTTTATGGTTACAAAATGAATGTATTTCATATCTGATTTTATTTTTTATATGTTAACAATTGGCAAATATATATTCAAAAAAAATCGGGAAAAAAAAATTTTTATTAACACGACCTTAAAAACCCTAGAAATCTAGTTACATTTATAATTTTCTATGGTGAAAAATTGAAGGTTATAAAAATATCTTTCATTTGCTTACTTATTTTCGACAATTGGCGAAGATATTAACGATTATTACATAACGCATTTTCTAAAAATTAAATTTTTCTTATATTTTCAATATCGATTTTCTCGAAAACTATGGCATATACAAAAAAATTACATAAGAACTTTTTTTAAGAAATTAGCCAAGCTTTCTTTTTTATGATGAGCAGTTTTTTTATATCTTCAACAGTTAACGAGTTATCAGTCAAATAAGGCTTTTTTCACCGAAGGACTGTTTTTTTGGGGAGGTTGCGGCTCCCCCCCAGAATGGATTTTTGTGGTTTTATGATGTATAACTCCTCCACTAACAGTTACCTACTGAAAGGAAATCTCAGATAACATTTTTTGCGAGCTTCTGATGTATTTTTTACTTTACCGACTGGAGTAAAAAGAAGAGATCTTTCTTGGTTTGAAACAATATATTTATTTGTGAAAACTAAAGCAAAATCTTGATAGATTTCTTTAATTTGAGATGAGGATAATCAAATTAAAATATTCGCTTTGTAAATATAAAACTATGCATAATTTCAACTTCAAAATGCATTACTCTTGGAACATATATTATATACATTTGAAACAAGAATATAATTCTTCTTTTGAATATATGCATATGATCAAAAAATTGAGAATATCATATATTTAACTTAAATAGAGTATAATCAAGTTGAGACATCCAAATTCTTCATTGAAAACTATACATAGTTTTAAGTTAAAAATGTATTAGCTTTAGAATAAACATTACATGTATTTGAAATAAATAGTAGCATTCTTTGTTTCTTTACATGCATTTATTGAAAAATTTAAGAAAGACATTTATATTCTCAATATAAAAAACCGCTGCTCAAGGAATCAGTAGTTCCACATCCAGATTTTCTATTCACTCACAATGAAAACATTTTGTATGTGGAAATAATTGTTTATGGAACTTTAATAATATAATTTATGGAACTTTAATAATTAATATTTAATAATATATATATATATAATATAATATTTGAAAACCCATAAAACGATACCCCACATCGGTAGTGGGGTGGGGGTGGTGATAGGGGAGTGGTTGTGGGGGTGGATGAGGTAAAAAAATATTTTGAGGTTTCTGGTTCTTGTACACACACTAAATCACAATTTTTTTCATCCCCTTTAATAATGGGTGGTAATGGGGGTGGCTAATGCCAGAACTTTTTTTGGCTTCTCTTGTATATACTAAATACCAATTTTATGGACTCTTACCTGCTTGATTTACCTGTTTACCCCAAATTTACCCCAATTTATCCCCCAACCCTTCGACAGAACAAGATGAAAATATAATCTAGTTCCAGATCTCGTTAAAGTACATGTGTACAAATTTCAATCTTTAACGGTTCCAGAGTAAGCGTGCGCACAAAAAAAGTTACAGACAGACAGACCGACAGACAGATATTTTTTTTTCTCTCAAACTTAAAATCTCCACTGGATGTGGAAGTAAAATTAATCTTAGAATAAACATTACAAGTTTTAAATACTTAAATAGTAGAATTTTTTGCTTCGTTAAATATATTTATTAAAAATATTTAAAATGGCAACTACTATAAACTTGAGATAAATCTAATAAAAACGTGGGATCCATATAGAATTATGCATAATTGAAACTAAAAATGCTTACTCTTGAAACAAATGTAATATAGATTTGAGACAATCTTTAAATATAACACATTTTTTAAATCTGAGAGTATCATATATTTAACGTGTACAGAGTATAGTGAAGCCCTCTCAATGTTCACGGTAGATATTGGTAGATGGATCTGCCTACAATTCGCCGACTTAGTCTTACCACAGGTCTATGAGAGTATTCACCAGGAAATTCGTATATGCAATAAACATCCCTTTCTGAACTACATTTATACCCCCACTCCCGATTAGGACACTATTGTAAAAGAACACCCAACAAAAATGTAAAAACTAACTTGATTTGAGAAAAAAAAAAAAAATATATATATATATATATATATATATATATATATATATATATATATATATATATATATATATATATGTATATATAAAAATACAAAAATATAAAAAATAAAACCAAAAAGAAAAGAAAGCAAAAAAATACAATAAACAGCTTAAGAAAAATAAAGTATCACAAAACATAACTGAAAAGAGCCATACCATAATCAACAACAAAAAAAAAACAACAAACAAAAATAAATAAACAAACATACAAAAGAGCCAAAAAAGAAAAAAAACAATAACAAACACACCACGGTGTGCATTACTATAGCTAAAATATATATATATATATATATATATATATATATATATATATATATATATATATATATATATATATATATATATATATATATATATATATATATATATATATATATATATATATATATATATATATATATATAACCGAAAGATACAACAACTAACAATAAACTAACCCTAAAACATACACCAGATAAACCTTATCAGCTCAGCCCAGAGCACCGTTATCTATTATCACCATTTTCTTAACCCAAGGCAAGCATCAGAAGAAGATGGAAAGCCTTAGCCAAAAGAGGCATACACTACGAAGTCGTATATGTAATCAAAATATAAATGCTCCATCGCAGTATCATCAGAATTTCTTGAATCATAAGGGGTCAAATGATGAACGAATAATTAAATAAGTTTTCGACAAGAATTTAACTTGAAAAATTCATTTCAAAAGGAAACAATCCTGATTTTCAATTTAAATAGATATTAATTACTTCCACATCCAGTGGAAGTATAGTAACGACAAAAAAATTTTTATTGTTCAAATAGGCTTAGAATGTCATAAAACGTCGAGATTTTAAGTTTGAGCGAAAAAAAAATTTCTGTCTGTCGGTCTTCTCTGTAACTTTTTTTGTGCGCACGTTTACTCTGGAACCGTTTAAGATATTGACTTGAAATTTGGTACATATATGTACTTTTACAAGATCTGGAACTAGACTATATATTATATATTTTCATCTTGTTTCGTCGAAGGGGGGTAAATTGGGGTAAATAAGTAAATCAAGCAGTCCACAAAATTGGTATTTAGTATATACAAGAGAAGTTAAAGTCTCAAAAAAATGTTTGGCATTAGCCACCCCCACCCTATTATTAAAGGGGATGAATAAAATTTGTGATTTAGTGTGTGTACAAGAACTAGAAACCTCAAAATATTTTTTTACTTCATCCGCCCCCACTACCACCACCCCCACCCCACTACCAATGTAGGGTATCGTTTTATGGGTTTTTGGGGTAGTGATTCCTTGGGCAGCGGTTTTTTTTGAACTACAAGAGATTATACACAAATAAATTATAATATTGATTTAAAAATAATCTTGCGTTAAATTGAGACCAGCTATTTTTTGGATTAAAGGCTATGGCAGTTTAATATGTCCGTGCCTTTGCAACCTTTTTGCGTGTGGTTCCTTCCAGGGATGTATCTTTGCGAAAGATACTACCACAAAATGTTTTGACGTCAAAAACTTCATATCTGGGAAAAAAATTTTTTTCGAAAATCCGAAAATTTTTTTTTTTTTATTAATCAAGTGAACCAATTTGTTTGTATTTCACATATATTGTAAATATACTCAAGACAATTTATTATTGATAGTTTCATGAAATCTTTTCATGAAGAAAACAAAAATTGATGCTTTTGAATTTTTTGAAAAATGTATATACGTACTTACCCGTTAGCGATCACCTCTATTTTTTTTCTAATTATACACCATACAATAAGCTATAACATATACTTTTTACAAAACTCTATCGAAGTCAAATTGGCGCAAAGATAATGTTAGGTGCTGTCACCCCCCTTAGTAAACACCCTGTATCGTGGGTTCGGAAATTATAACACCAGGGTAACACTAAACAATAATGTATTTACGTACGCACTAATTACAACAAATAAAGAAAAAGAGTATAAATTGGTTAGAAATTCGATATATTAATAAATATATAAATGAACAACAGCTTGGATTACACGTATTGAAAATTTTTTGGAGCAACCTACGTATTTTTTTGAAATAACGAGATGTATTTTTCATAATACATATATTTTCTACAAAGCTCCATCGAAACGGTAATACATAAAAAAAATGTGTGATTTTTTTTTTGGATTTTCAAAAAAATTTTTTCCCCAGATATGAAGTTTTTGAGGTCAAAACTTTTTGTGGTAGTATCTTACACAAAGATACATCACTGGAAGGAACCACACGCAAAAAGGTTACAAAGGCACGGACACTTATCTTAACCTGCCATGGCCTTTATTATATTTAATTTAAAATTATATATATTCTTAGTTTAATTTGATTTTTAGTTTGATTTAAAAAATTCAATATTATTGTTTTAAATAAGAGGTAATTTTAAATGGAACATACAATTTATTTACAAAGACTTAAACACAATTTTAAAGGAAATATATTGAGGTGTTCGTTTTAAAACGAGAAATAGTGTTGAAACAAGAATACTAGGATTTTTTATTTTAAATAAATGAAATGTTCAATTTAATACTACGTACTTATCTAATTAAGAATAATCCTAAATAAATTGTACCTACTCTTCATTTGAAATATTGATCTTATTCATTATATACAAACTTATCTTTTATTTGGATTGAAACATATTTATTCAAATCAAATATACTTTTTTTGTGTGTGCTGAAATACTCAATGACTTTCTCTTCACCATCCTGAATTTGCGATAAAACGGACCTAATAGAACTGTTGCTTGCATCAGTATCAAGCACGAACATTCTTTCATGCCGCGGGTATGACAAAACTGGACGAGCAAAGAGCTGATTTCAATCTACAAAATACATTTTCGCAATCATTATTCCAGCTGAACGCTACTTTAGCTTCAGTAAGCCTGTACAGTGGGCTAGCTATATCAGTAAATACTTCTATAAACCGTCGATAATATGTGGATAGTCCTAGAAAACTCCTAACGTCATGTCTATCTCGAGGTCTTGGCCAGTCTCGTATTGTTTTTATCCCCCCCTCGCTAATTTGAATTCCTTCTGAGGAAACAGTGGGTTCGAGAAATTTAACGTTCTTTTGACATAACATACATTTCTTTGAATTAAGCTTTAAAAGGGCATTCCTAAAACGGTCAAATACTTCTAAATTGTCCCATTTCTCTTTAAATGTTTTACCCATCACCTTAACGTCGTCCACAAAGACTAGGTAAGTCGTCCAAGTTAACCCTTGTAAAAGTAGCTCCGTCTCGTCTTCTTCTTTTAATGACGAAAGGTCGCCGCACTCAGGCCTTGTGGCCCATTGGGCTACCTCTACGAAATTAGTGAATTCCAACTCAAAGGCCAAAATCCTTCCTATGGGGGCATTCCTTATTTCCTCCAGCACCGGAAAACCAATGTGTTTGTGCCTCAAGTTCATAAGGCTAGGGCAGGAAGTCAGGACGTGGATGGAAGTTTCCTCCTCGTCCCCGCAGAACATGCAGTAGGAGTTGTCCAGGTTGTCCACTACCTCTATAGTGTGCAGATGTTTTTTGAAAGAGCTGTGTCCAGTCAAAAGACCTGCCACGATTCTGACCTGTTTCCTGCTTAGTCACAGGATTTGTTCTGCTCGCTGCGGCAGGGGCCCTGAGATAAGGAGCTTCGCTTGCTGGGTATGAGGCCTAGAAGTCAACGAATTAGGAACGAGTCCAGTTTTCTATTGACTTCTTAACATTTGATCTAGCCGAGAGCCGGATCCGGACCCAGTAGGGGCCTCTGGCCAAAGCATCTCCCCGCTCGTTACCCTCTACGTTGCTGTGCCCAGGCACCCAGAGAAGCTTGACCCAGTTGAATGAGCTAAGGATTTCAAATATTATATTATTAAAGTTCCATAAACGATTATTTCCAAAAAATTTTCGTTGTGAGTGACTTGGATAAAAGATCTGGATGTGGAAGTAGCGATTCCTTGGGCAGCTGTTTTTTACTTCCACATCCAGTGAAAGTATAGTAACGACAAATTTTTTTTTTTAATTTTTATTGTTCAAATAGGCTTAGAACGTCGAGATTTTAAGTTTGAGGGGATGAAAAAAAATGTGATTTAGTGTGTGTACAAGAACCAGAAACCTCAAAATATTTTTTTACCACCCCCTATCACCACCCACTACCGATGTGAGGTATCGTTTTATGGGTTCTTGGGGTAGAGGATTTCAAATATTATATTATTAAAGTTCCATAAACAATTATTTCCACCTACGAAATTTTTTCGTTGTGAGTGACTTGGATAGAAAATTTGGATGTGGAAGTAGTGATTCCTTGGGCAGCGGTTTTTTTAACAGGAATTATTATTTTCTAATAGCACTCATATTATCAGAAACATTTTTCAGAATATTTTAATTATACTAGATGATGTCCCTAGTCAGACATGAGGAAATATATATACTCTCGTATATACTTTAAATTCAATGCTGATTATGAGGTGGGTAAGTTTTCATATTCATTTTCAAAATATACGTGTAAATTGCAACAAATAAAAATAAAGTAAAAACTCGTAGAAATTAACAAACACCTACCCTGCCCATCCCACACTTCTGCATCAAGCGTCATGTGGCTTTCGCATGCTTACAACAAGCATATCCCAAATCCAGCACAGCATGGACGTAGCCGACCCAGCGGGATATCCTGTGAATGGCGGGGAGGTTGGCTCATATATCACATATGATCATTATAAGAACAAGAAACGAACTAAATATAATTAAACATGTAACGCATTGTATTCTATTTTAAAAATAGAAGAAAAGCATTATTTGACAATTTTCCCCATTGACATTTATCTTAAACACTCTAATAGGAGGCAAATCACTAGTATCTCTAGCGGAATTGGTTACCGTAATTTCAATAGTAGTGCCTTCACGATTTCAACTGAAGCGTCATCACAGCGCCTGTTTTAGTTATTTGGTTCCATTATGGCATAAGGATCACTCTATTCAGGAGGAGTACCCTTCCGCCTCACATACCCATACCAAATTAGTCTTTTTGTGAGTTAAATCCTGATTCAAATATTCAAGGTTGTTAATATGTATCGAAATATTTATGATGATATTTATGGAAATATTTCAATCGGCTGGTGTATATATATAGAATGGTTTGCTAATAATAGGTTAATACTCAATAAAACTAAAACTAATGCACTTCTATTTAAAACTAAAAAAGGGAACTTTGAAACACCCAGGGACATTACCCTTACAGACACGAAAATCGAATTAGTGGAACATACCAAATTTTTAGGAGTCCATATTGATGATACTCTTAGATGGAATGTACATATTACGAATATTGAAAACAAACTAAATGGGGTATGTTACTGTCTGAGAATTCTCTCAAAATATATAAATTTAACATCTTTAAAAGTGGTTTACCATGCTAATTTTGAATCTATAGTCCGATACGGAATTATTTTTTATGGTCAAAGTACACAAATATACAGGATCTTTACAATACAAAAAAGAGCCCTACGAAGTATTCTTCAAGTGAATCAAAGGGAGTCGTGCAGAGGAAAATTTAAAATAAATAAAATGTTAACTATCACAGGTATATATATTCAAGAGATCCTACTCTTTATGTTTAAAAACAAAAATTCTTTTAGTGAATTTCTACCTACAGAATCTTATAATACAAGAAATTTTAATTACGTATATCCCATACACAGACTGACACTATCGCAGAAAAATGTACAGTACAGTTGTATAAAGCTTTATAATAAACTTCCGCATAACATTAAAATTATTGAGAGCTTTCCTCTCTTTAAAAACAAAGTTTTTAAGTTGTTATTAGATTTGGAACCTTATACCTTATCAGAGTACCTATGTTATTAAATAGTAAATGTGATATATTATTGTTTGTAGATATAAATGTAGAATGTAGTGTTTCTGTGCCGACGTTTATTTTACTTAATGTTACTAATACATGTATAATGTATTTTTGTGGCGTTACTTGGAAATAAAGAGTATTTATTATTATTATTATTATTATTATTATTATTATATATATATATATATATATATATATATATATATATATAAATATACACTATCGGAAAATGTTCGCTTTGGTACGGACAATAAGAGCAAGCGAGAGCAAAGGGGCGTGTTACACTTTGCTTCTGCTAGAGTACTGGTAGACGTCTTTATTGTGGGCGGTCGGTTAATAGCGCAATGCCAAACGCTCGACTTTCTGATACTGTATATATAATCGAATCCTAAAAAAATAAATTCATGTATTTTGTAGTATACCAGTAATGTAATTTATAAAATATATAATTCCAGGTCAAGCGGTCACGAGTTGATAATGAAACGCCCGAAAAAGAAAGGTAAGTTTTAATTTTTATTTAATAGTTATTTTTTTTTAAATCAATACTAAATAACCTCAAAATTGTCATTAAAGTGCTAGAAATAGTCAGTAAAGTAATCCAATATTGTATAATTTCTTGTAATTGGTGGAGGTGACAGATAAACATTACAAAACATTATTCAGATTTGACATTTAAATAATTATGACATTTCTTAATGTTACTTTAAATTTTTTAAAAATAGAGTTTATTTATAGTACAGTACCTAGAGGTAAAAAATATGCAAAACTTCGGAATAATGACATATTGAACGGATTTCGTTCATTTTTGGCAGTATAATAGTAAATGCTTCACAGACAAGTTTCTATATTGTGCGGGGGGCTTGCTAATTTATAGGGGGGTGGCATCCACCCCCTATAAATTAGGGGGTGGCACTTAAAAATATATACAGGGTGTTTCAGCTAAAAGTCCCCGGGTCATTATCTCGTAAAATAATAAAGATACTTAAAATTTGTAAATCGCAGGTAATTGACACAAAAAAAGGTCTTAAATAACTGCAGTTAGAATTGTTACTTCGCAGTGCACAGAGATGGCGATGTAAAAAATTTTGTAAATACCAACCGTTTGGAGCTACATGAATTTTTTTCTCCATTTTTTTTGTCTGTAAATTTTGAAAACCTCTGTAACTTTTCTGTTTTACCATTTTAGAACACCAATTATTTAGAACTTTTATCTTATTATATTCCATACTTCTTAGATTATTTCTGCAGCATAAAAAACAAAGAAGTTATGAACGAAGCAACGTGAGTCTTCACATTTTTTTAATAACAAAGTCGCCATTTTGTTACTGCAATTAGCCAGTAAATAAAAAAAAGGAATTTCAAACACTGTTTTTCATTAATATATAGCATGACGTAGATGCTCAAAATTTTTCGTTTGTATACAGCACTTGCTTTAGAAAAAATTACAGTTTAAACTATAAAGGTATTTTCGATAAAACGTATTTTTTTTCCTTTTCCAAATATCTCAATAAATATTAGTTTTATTGAAGAATAGGTAGAGACCAAAAATAAAGCTCAAACTGATAATGAATTTCGGTTTTTTATTTATTTACATAGATTTAATAGTTTCGGAGATATGAAAGTTTACAAATGGCGTCCGAACGTTTATGACACGACACACTAAGTTTAAATGTTAAATATCTCAGAAATTGTGACACCTACGTCACGCGTGCTAACACTCAGAGAAAAAACATTGCAAAATTAAAAAAATCAGTAATGACTGAAAATAAATCAAATATATTTTTCCTCATTAGTGTTTATAGTTAATTTAAAAAGACAACATATGGTTTTGTGAAGCATTTTCAAAACAAAAGTGCCTAATGATGATTTAAATATTTGACCCTTTTAAAATAACTGCATAATGTTCAATTGAATTTATCAGAAAAAATAATATAACTTTGTTTCAACTGTACTGTTCTTTAAAAATGTTAACTATCGTATACACAAAACTAATGAGTTTCTTTAAAATGTAAATGTTCAACTTTTGTTTATATAGATGAGTTATTAATATATAGTCAGGCAAGTAAAACAGTCATTTTAAATATTAAAGGAAAGGAAATTCCCTATATTTTGAAGGGTTCATAGCAATAATTTGTTCAATAATCAATATAAAAGTAAAAATATACAAACTTGAATGTTGAGTTTTGACGACTTGAATTCAGTACGTCAATATATTTATATTCAAGTGATTTCTTGTGCTTTTTAAAACGCCTAATTTCTCTGAGTGAAGAAATAAAATTTAAGAAAATTACTTAATTGCGCTTTCAAAGTATTTTTTACTCGTTTCTGTAGCATAAGAGATAAAGAAGTTATGACGGAAAAATGTGCGTATTTATATTTTTTTATATAAAAAGGTCGCCATTTTGTTACTCTAATTAGCTAGTAATTTAAAAAAAATCTCAAATACAGTTTTTTGTTAAAATGTAGCATTACTAGATACTCACATTTTTTTGCTCATTTAAAGCACTTGCATTAAAAAAAATTCAGTTTAAACTTTAAAGGTAATTTCGAAACACTTGGATGCAAAATATAATCTTAAATATCTCCGAAATTATTAATCCTACATCAATGAACAAAAAATATAATTAAATCCCAGTTTGTACTTTTTCTGTAATTTTTTCGATAAAATAATACTTTTCGAAATACTTGACGAAAGCCGTTTGGAAATACCTTTTTTTAAGCTAAAATCGCAATTTTGAAGTCGTTATAACTTAAAAACTATCAATTTATATGAAAAATTGCATAGAACCTTTTCTTCTTAAAATTAAATTCTTTTTCAGCTCCGATTAATATATATATATATATATATATATATATATATATATATATATATATATATATATATATATATATATATATATATATATATCCCGCTATCAATGCTGCGTCCTTTCACCAAACCAACCTTACTGCGTCTCCCAGAAATACGTTAGTTAGCTCAAATCTAGTAGTAAGTAGTATTGAATCTACTAATCAAATTCAGTTAACATCTGATTTTAGAATTGTAATAACTCAAGAAATAAAAAAGTTTGATATAGAAGACAATACTGAGCCCTTTCAAAAACAGCACGTTATTGCGTCCGAGAATAATTTCATTCTTCTTCAGTACAATGCTGCGTCCGAGATGACTACTTTTTGTGAAACTTAGCATATTACTGCATCCGGCGCGGTTGTCATATTTAACCTAATAATTTTATTGCACTTGTAGTAGAACAAATCGATAGCCGTCAGATATTTCTAAATGCCAGTAGAATTCGAAATATGATTTTTCTGTCAATTATTATTTTAGACTCATTTTCTCAATTGTGCACTAAAAGTAGCCACAAATTTGCAATATAAAATTATGAATTTAGGAGATCAATGGAATTTTGGATAGACGTTCATTTTTATTTACTCCTTCAGGAAGCGATGAGTTTACCTTATAATAGAAGGAATAGCATATTCTTCTTGCTTTTGCTTTTTGCACGTATTTCGAATGATAAGCGTTTTAGTCTTGAAAGTTAAAAAATACATTTCTTGAAGTACAAATGTGTTTGATAATAAATGTTTTCGGATTTACTTTTTGTAAAGAACAATGTTAAAAAGGGCTTTTTTGGCCCATCCGTGGTAAAGTGTGGAAGCCATCTTTTTTACTAATTTTAGGCTGCTGAAAATGAATCCGTCACCCGTTTTAACGAAAAGTCTCGGGAACACATTAAAAATTAAAAAACTACCCCCATTTGGGTGCCATAAAGTGAATATTCTCATTTTCTAAACCAAGTCATTTAAATAATTAAAGAATTTTTAATATAAAAAACAAGTAATATTTTCTGGATAGTGATATGCACACCGTACACCCCAACCTCAAAAGTGTGAGAAATATTTGGCCCATCCGAGGTAAAGTGTGGAAACCATCTTTTTACTAATTTTGGGGTGTCGAATACGAATCTGTCATCCGAATTGGCTAAAAACATCGGGAAGACCGTAAAAAATAACTCTTATTTGGGGGTGGCATTAAAATTGATATTAGAACTTGCAACAAAAAGTTATTCTTTAGTGCAGGAAATTCTTTCAAAATACTCAGTTTTATTACCTAAGTAATAAAAGAAGCAAAAATTCTAAATTCACCACCCCCTTCCCCTCGTTTTCTTCACCCTTCACCACTCATAAGAACGGTGTATAGTTACAATATTACTCCTCGTTAAATAGCTATTATCAGGTTATAATGTGATTACTTCTGAATACTCTTACACCCATCCCCACCAATTAAGGTGGCGGATTTTATCTTTTTAGAGTTTTTATTGGTTTTAATTGCAAAAGAAATCCCTAATCACCCAATTTGATGTTTTTTTAATCATAATGAGGTGATTTAGTCAATTCAAATGAATATTTCTCACCCCTGAATATTTCTCACATTTTTGGGGTTGGGGTGTGAGGTGTGCATATCACTATTCAGAAAATATTACTTGTTTTTTAAATTATAAAATTATTTAATTATTTAAATGACTTTTGGTTGGGAACGGGAGAACCTTCACTTTATGGCACCCAAATAAGGGTTGTTTTTTAATGTGTTCCCTAGATTTTTCGCCAAAACGGGCAACGGATTCGTTTTCAGCACCCCAAAATTAGTAAAAAAAAGATGGCTTCCACACTTTACCACGTTAGAATTTTTAAAATCTGTTTTTATGAAGGTAAAAGTTTTTGCGCTCATATTTAATATCAATTTAATTAATTAATTTTCTAAAGCAGAAGCCAAATGTTATTGGAAAAAGAGGGGATTTATTTATTTATCTATCTATCCATCTCCAGTTTCAACTAAGGATGTTGAACTCCTTGTAAATAATTTAAAGTCTTCAAATAATATTTCTAATAATTTGGATAAAAAATGCAAACATGCGATAAGCGGTCCATTATGTCATATAATATACCTTTCTATAGAGGAAGGTATATTTCCCAGTAAATTTAAAAGAGCCATAGTCTCTCCATTATACAAGAGGGGAGAAATGCAAATGACTTTAATAATAATTATGAAGCCATTAGTCTATTATGTAGTTTCTCTAAAATTTTAGAACTTCATCTCAAGCAGCAATTGTCAGATTTTTTACATCAGAATATGTTACTGTTTCCTGCTGAACATGGTTTCACTACAAACAAAAGCAATAAGTCTGCGTTGTGTGATTTTCATCACAAAATCATTAAAGCTTTAGACAACAACAAATCATTTGTGGGTCTTTTCGAAGATTTCTCACAAGCTTTTGATTTGGTAGACCAACAGCTGCTTAAGGCCAAACTAGCACTATACGGTATTCGAGTAACTGATTTACAAATATTTTCCTCCTATTTAGACAACAGGACACACATTGTAAAAATGGCCGGTAGAGTTGAAAGTAATATTTGTGATATTACACAAGGAGTTCCACAGGGGTCAATTTTGGGACCACTTTTATATATAATATTTATTTACTATGTGGTCAGTCATCTACAAAATATACCAAATGTTCATGTGATCTGTTATGCTGATGATACAAACATTCTAGTTACAGGCAACAATCTTATTGAAGCAAAAAAAAACCACTGAAAGAGTTTACCAAGAAATCATACATTGGTCTCAAAATAATAACCTAATTCTAAATAAAACAAAGACAGTTTCAATACAATTTTCATTGAATAATAATTCCGAGAGCCTAACACTTTTTAGTGGTACTGACTGGGAAATAAAAACTGTGTTGAAAATTTTTAGCTCAAATAGCAACATCCTATTAAATTCGCCAATTTCTAATCACGTGTGCTGAAACAACCAATCGGAACAAAATTACACTGATAAGATCCCTTAGGGATCTTTTCACTTATGGCAACCAGTTTGACAGTTCAATAACACAGGTCATGAATGTTGTTGAGCAGCTGATGGTCATTTCCGAAATAATTTTTTGAACTGAATCCGAATCTGGCCTCAGAATTGGCCCATCACGTCAGGATTTTGAAATATTTGAGGTTAGGTACTTAAAAAAATGGCTTTTTTAGCAACTTTTGAAGCTATGTCTAGAACTCAAAAAAATTTTCAGCTTATTTCTAATAAATACATCATTTAGTAACATTCTTCCTGTTTAAAATAAGCTTTCGAATGGTCATCTACGATGTTTCCTCGCAAAGTTATAGCCATTTTAAGGTGACATGAATTTGAAACCTTGTTCCTACAACCCAACAATCTTAACCAAACGACTCTAAACGAATCAAAATTTAACACATCAAAAAGAATAACCCAACATTCTTAAATAAAAGTTTGGTTAAAATTGAGGATCATGGTACGCATGGTACTCGGGGAAACCCACTACGCATCCATTGTACTCAAGGAAACCTACTGCGCATTCATTGCACTCAAGAAAACCTACGCATCCATAGTACTCGGGGAAACCCACTGCGCATCCATTGCACTCGAGGAAACCCACTGCGCATAAATTCCAATAAAGGGTATTTCTGTCAAATTTCATGATTCTGAGTCTCACCCTCCCCGTTCACTCGTTCGGGGGTCTCTTTTTGAAAACCGTCGAATACGTGCGTGTCTTCTTATTTCCTCAGAAATCCATCCATCGCTCGAATAATCACGTTTCTGACTTACGCGATTTCAGAGAAATTTCGTCTTACACACGATCTAATAGATTTCAACAAAAAATATTTCTGCCAAATTTCATGCATCTAGATCTAACAGTTTCCGAAAAAAACCTAAAATTTCAACCCCCTTTTTATCAAAGAAAAAGGTATAATAATGGTTCTATTTATAGTTATTAGACTTATAATAAACCACACAATTTGACAATATTCGATGAACTTATGAAATATTATTCAACGAGCGGTAATGTAGGTAATTTGGCGATAAGAAATAAAGTAAATGTTGGTGTTTCATTATTATATCATCATGATTAATTACCACAAAGTAATGGCTTAACAGTTTAATTTTGGAGGAGGTATTGTTTTTATGATTATATATAACTAAATATTTGTAAATTATTTTCCGTTGAAATTAATTTCATTTCCTGAAAATAAATTTCTGTGATAAAAACATTCGAATTATAAGTAAGAAGATAACTGTTTAAATATGAAACATATTTACTTGTAAACTTATGTAAATTTTCACAAGAATTTTACTACCCGCTTGATTTACCTATTTACCCCAAATTTACCCCAATTTACCCCCAACCCTTCAACGGAACAAGATGAAAATATAATCTAGTTCTAGATCTCGTTAAAGTACACATGTGTACCAAATTTCAAGTCAATATCTCAAACGGTTCCAGAGTAAACGTGCGCACACAAAAAGTTACAGACAGACAGACCGACAGACAGAAATTTTTTTTCACTCAAACTTAAAATCTCGACGTTCCGTGACATTCTAAACCTATTTGAACAATAAGAATTTTAAAAAAAATTTTTGTCGTTATACTTCCACTGGATGTGGAAGTAAAATGAACGAAATCCGTTCAATATGACATTATTTCAAAGTTACTGTACTCTTATTTCACAATTTCTGGATTTCAAAAAAAAAACTTAATTGCACCTTGGCACTAAAGTTTCTTTTTATCACTTATGTGGTTTATTTCTAAATTTCGTTTAATTTGTTAAACTTTTTATCACGATGTGGAATCACGTAAATAATAAAAATAAACTTTGTGCCAAGGTGCATATTAAGTTTTTTTTGAAATCCAGAAATGTGAGGTGACTGGATCTCGATCGGCAAAGTTAAGCACGCCGAGCGAGTCCGTCACTTGGATCTCATCTCGCCGTCCTGGTTAAGTGGTAGAATAGCATTATAGCCAGGGAGGTAGCGACAGATTTTTCGCGTTAATATCTATAAAGCTAATTTTTTCCCATGATAACTTGAACAGTATCAATCATGAAGGTGCAATTCTTCCAATCTATAAGTTCTGCAAAAATGAATACAAAATCAAACATGTTGCAAAAAGAGATGTCGATTTTCTGAAATGTTTTGATTCGTTCGTGCCGAGCCGACTTTTCGAATTTTGCCGTGCAATTTACGATCAGGTTTATCTGGAAGACTTCCTCTTTACGTCGCGACATCGTACGGCCGTCCCAATGGTGTTTTTCGAAAAATATGAACGTATCAAGACTGCATGTTTTTGCAATTTTTTCGGCTCCGAAATGCAAGCTGTTTTTTGCTATTTTTCCCAGATATCTCCGAAACAGAAGGAGTTAGCTCGAAATAAAAAATAAGGTCAAACGAGTATTTTCCACTACGAATCTTTTGCTTTCATCAGAATGTTGATTTTTTTTTTTTTTTTAAATTTCAGAGATAACTACTGAAATGTCGGCCATGTACGGCAAAAAATCGCAAATTTCGAGCTTCCTACAGTTGGCAACTTTTTATTCTTGGCTCCTATGTCAAAAGACTACTCTAGCTAATTTAAATAGAATTAAATTTTCTAAAACCCTTTTTTCTATTTTTTAAATTCCGACAAAAATAAAGGAATTAGAGGGGGCGGGATTTGGGACTTTTCTTTTCGGTAAAATTTCTCCATTTTGTCACCGTAATTAATCGGTAATTAACTGAAATCGATCTCATATACGATGTTCACTTAATATCATGTACTACTTTGCCGCTCCGTTAATCTCGGCCCTTCGAAACAAAGGTTTCTGAGAAAAAATATTTTTTTAAGATTTACATACGCTCAATAGGAAAACGTGTAATTTCCTACATTTCCTCTAATATCTCCATAATTGTCGTTTTTTTTCGAAAAATTTTAGACAGCTTATGTAAAGAGAATTGATTGAGCTTTCCGACACTTTTTTATTTTTTCTTTAACATAAAAAGTATCAATGATGAAAGTGCAAGTCTAAGGAAACTGTTAGTGTTGCAAAAATGAGTAAAAAATTAAACATGTTACAAAAAGTTGCATAAATGTATTATATCTACAAGATTGAAATTTTACAATCACAAAGACATAAAAACATACCGAAAAATAATATTCTACCGCGTCGGAAGCGTTGCCATTTCAGGTCTACCACCCACGCAAAGTGTGAAAAAAACAAACATTTTTTACTTAGATCTATTTAAAGCTGAAATTTTTTTCTGGAATAGTTTATTTAATGAGATATCCAAAAAATAGTCTACCGATCATCTCATGTTGCTGAAGACGTAATGGAATACAAGCGCGTGACCGCGGCCGCTGCACTCCGGGCTTTTGCAGTTCACGGAGAAGTTTTGCATTTTCCGCCGCGGAAAATCAATCTACAAAGCTGATTTTTTGTCTACAAGCAGTTTATGTACTATTTCAATTAAAAATCACATTCTACCTCCGCTGAAAGGTGGCTAAATCTTTGGTAGACGTTGCGAAAATGGCAATACATAGTCAAATCATGACAATTATATTCTTCATTAATATTAAAGAACAGACAGTTTTCTTATAGATGTGTTAATAATCACTTTTATTTACTTTTTAATATTGCTAGTGGTCGAGCTGCAAACGATTGTGTAGCAGCACCAATGACTAATGCAGACATATCAAAAAATTGTTGCATATATTTTTGAGAAATGGTGCACAGTTTGTGATAATCGTTTTTGATACTTATTTCTCTCCTTCTATCAAATATCACGAGCACGATTTGAGAGGGACCTATCGAGGTCGAAAAACTGAAATTAGAGATCCATCGACACGCCCTTCCGACTTCATGTCTGCAATTTCGAAGAGCTTCAGCCACCATTTAACGTTCTCGTGCGATGCTCAGACACGATTTATTGATAATAATATTAAACAATACGAAATTTGTGCATCCTGAAGTGAAGGTGTGGATGAAAGTTGGAGTTGGCTTGGCACTTCATTAAGGTGTATAAACGTTAGTAAATTGTGCGAGAGGTTGAGATCAAATATATGTATATTCAGTCATAAGTCTTTTGTTTCTTATGCAAATCCCGCCCCCTCTTAATTCCTTCATTTTTGTCGGAATTCAAAAAAATAGAAAAAGGGTTTTAGTAAATTTAATTCTAGGGCGTAGGAGACAAGATTAAAAACTTGCCATCTGTAGAAGCTCAAAATTTGCGATTTTTTGCCGTACATGGCCGACATTTCAGTAGTTATCTCCGAAACGAAAAAAAAAAACAAAATTCTAATGAAAGCAAAAGATCGTAGTGGAAAATACTCGTTTGACCTTATTTTTTATTTCGAGCTAACTCCCACCATTTCGGAGATATCTGCAAAAAATAGCAAGAAACAGCTTGCATTTCGGAGCCGAAAAAAATGCAAAAACATGCAATCTTGACTCGTTCATATTTTTCGAAAAACACCATTGGGACGACCGTACGATGTCGCGACGTAAAGAGTACACTAGTTCACAAGTTCAAATCCGTGTTAATTCTTGATAAAGCTCGTAAAAATATGAGTGAGGGCTCGGATTCGGAATGACGTCTAGAAAAATGTCCAAAATTTTCAAATCCGCACATAAACAATTGCAAAAGATAAACAAATGAAGATTGAAAAAATAACGAGTTTTGTTTTTTGTAAATAACTCGAAAACTATTAGTATTTAAGATATTTTAAAGAAAGATTCTTAAAGAGGAAGAAATTTCCAATAAAAAAGTCCCGACTCAAGAAACTCCATCTCTATTGTTAATAATTTTAATTTAATGTTGAAAATAGAGCTCCGCGCGGCGAACACTAAGCCGTAACGATGCTCTGAAACCGACCGTAATAGGTAAAAATATTTTTTTGTTATTAAATATTAATTTAAAAATTAAAAAAAAATATGGTAGGTATTATTTAGACACTTAGGGAACAACATCCCGTTGGAAAAAAATTTCACCGATTTTTCATAAAATGAGCCTATTGTTAATTAAGTCGGATAATTGTTAAACAAAAGCCACTAAAATTATTTCGCTTTGTGGAGACCCTATGTCAACTATACTTTATGGTATTATGACATTGCGATGTCATGTGGGTAATTGTTATAGTCTATTAGTTATTAATTATTTAACCTAACAAGAAACTATAAAATGAAAAAGTGAGGTTGAAATTTTTTTTATTAATTTTAATTATTATTACTGTTTTTATATTCAAAAGTACTGTAAGATTACATAAACTTTAAATTTTCATTGCTAATTATTTAAACAAATTTTATAAACAAATAGATAAATTACGTATTTTTGAAAAAAAAATGCCATTTTATTGGTTATAAAATATTATGTTTAAAAGAAAAAACATTTTTCCTAAAACATTTTTTTAATTATCTATAATCATTTTTTTCTTTTTTTCAATATTTAAACAAATTATTAAGAAAAATTTTTTGTTAATTTATTTGTTTATTTAATAAATAATTTGTTATTAACAATCGCCGAATGTGTTTATATTTTTTTTTAGATAGAAAAAAAAAATAATTAAAAACAACCGTATACATGTCAAAAAAAATTAAATTTAAAATTCTATAAAAAATATTAAACATTTTTTTTGACATGTTTATGTATACAGTTGTTTTTGTTAATTTTTTTTTCTATCTAAAAAAAATATTCGGCGATTGTTGATAACAAATTGTTTATTAAATAAACAAATAAATTTACAACAAAAATTTTTCTTTTTACCAGCTTATAGAAAATTGCAAATAATAAATTTTAAGAATACAATTTTTTCTTAATAATTTGTTGAAATATTGAAAAAAGGAAAAAAATGATAATAGACAACTGAAAAAAATTTTTTTCTTTTAATCATAATATTTTATAACCAATAAAATGGCAAAAAAACGTTTTAAAAATACGAAATTTATCTATTTGTTTATAAAATTTGTTCCAACAATTAGCAATGAAAATTTAAAGTTTATGTGATCTTATAGTACTTTTAAATGTAAAAACAGTAATATTAATTAAAATTAATAACTAATAGACTATAACAACTAAAAATATCGCAATGTCATAATCCCATGAAGTATAGTTGACATAGGGTCTCCACGAAGCGAAATAATTTTAGTGGCTTTTGTTTAACAATTATCCGACTTGAAATATAAACGCAAACTCTAAAAAAAATTGTTAATTAACAATAGGCTCGTTTTATGAAAAATCGGGGAAAATTTTTTTTCCCAACGGGGATATTGTTCCTTTAAGTGTCTAAATAATACCGTAATTTTTTTTAATTTTTAAATTAATATTTAATAACATAAAAAAATATTTTTACTTATTACGGCCGGTTTCAGAGCATCGTAACGGCTTAGTGTTCGCCGCGCGGAGCTATATTTTCAACATTAAATTAAAATTATTAATAATAGAGATAGAGTTTCGGGAGTCGGGATTTTTTTATTGGAAATTTCTTCCTCTTTAAGAATCCCTCTTTAAAATTTCTTAAGTATTAATAGTTTTCGAGTTATTTGCAAAAAACGAAACTCGTTATTTTTTCAATCTTCATTTGTTTATAACTTTTGCAATTGTTTATGTGCGGGTTTGAAAATTTTGAACATTTTCCCAGACGTCATTCCGAATCCAATGAGTCCTCACGCATATTTTTACGAGCTTTCTCAAGAATTAACACGGCTTTGAATTTGTGAACTAGTCTAGAGGAAGTCTTCCAGATAAAACTGATCGTAAATTGTACGGCGAAATTCGAAAATTCGGCTCGGCACGAACGAATCAAAAGTGGCATTTTGTGACATTTCAGAAAATCGATATATCTTTTTGCAACATGTTTAATTTTTTATTCATTTTTGCAGAACTTATAGATTGGCAGAATTGCACCGACATCATTGAAACTGTCTAAGCTATCATGGGAAAAAATCTAGCTTTATAGAAATGATTTCACGAAAACTGCCGCTACCTCTCCCTGGCTATTAGCTAAATTTCGCCAGGACGTTAATATAAACAAGGCGTTAAAAAAATTGTGAAATTAAGATTAGTCAACTCTATTTTTTTTAAGAAAGTTCATAATTATTTAAATGTCAAATCTGAATAATCTATTTAAAACACAAGCCGTTTTCTTTTCCGGCTTCGCCAGTGGCTCCCATGATTATTTTTTAAAAAATAAAGTTCTGTCCACATCATAAATTTTTATTTTCTTAAATTGTTATTTTTATACATAAAAACGAAAAAGAAGTTGAAATAAATAAATGAACCTCAGCGCTCGAACTATGAACGTTCCGATGTTATACAAACTGCCTATGTAGAGGTCGCAGTTACCGAAGAGATCTGACTAAATCAAGTCAGAGCCAGCGATTGCCACCGTATGTGTATCGAAAATGAATTTGAATTAATTTTCACTTTGTTTTATTCATTTTTAAGATAGAGTATTTTTTGAGAATATCTCTTCATCATAGAACGACATGTTATTTCCATTTTAGGTGACAATTATTTATTTATTTGTTAGTTTGTTTATTTTTTAATATTATGGAGGTAATGAAGGTGTTTTGTTGTTTGTGACCATCTTATTAATCATTTACACAGCCCATTAATAACAGAAGTCAACAAAAAAAAGTGTGTGGGGGAGGGGGCAGCGCTTTTGATCAGAACCATCTTATCCTAATGTTTTTTGACATGCTGAAACCGATATCTCATCAGTTTTTGTCTGCCACCTCTTTTATCCCCTAAAAAGGGCAAAAGGGGTCTTGTTTTGTCCTAAGGTTCTGATCTAACTTTTCTGAAGTATTTTGATGCGCTGATGCCAAATTTGGAAAAAAAAATACTATCTTGTCAGTTTCCCTCTGTAAACCAGCAAAAGGCAAAAAGCCCAAAAGTTCTGCGACTGGACCACCTCCCCCCCCCCCTCCCCCGTTTTCGAGGGCGGGAAACACGATGGTGACAATATTTTCCGACTCACCCTCCAACCACTATCCCTAAACCGGAAATCCACCTCTTTTTCCGATTTTCCTGTGCTAGGCATTTTTTTATCGGAAAATCTTATTAACGAAAGTTGTTTAGAATTGTCCAAAAACCCTAAATCCAAAATTTAATCGAATCAAAATTAAAAAATATTGTCCAAGTCCGAAAATATCATTTAAATGGGTTTTTTTGTTTAAAAAATATATGACAATTTTGTTTGAAATTAATCCCAAGCTGTCAGATAGTTGTCAAGTAAATAGTAGTTTTTTTTATATTTTTTAAATTTTTTAATTTTTTTATTTTGATGAAATATTGGATAGGTATTGGTTTTTTTTTTGGACAATTATACAATTTTAATAAAATTTTTCGATGAAAAAATGCCTGGCACCGGCGGTTTTATCTCTACTTATGCAAGAAGGCGTATATGCGTCACGTCTTTGTTTCGAGAACCTATCTCACTCTCTTGGCCCTGACTCTTTTTTCGCATGCAGGGCTGCGGAAGCCTCTAAAGCGCGGTTGTGCAAATACGAACATCCCTCAGTTAGCATATCTAGAATTCAGCTGAAAAGGGAGGTTGAGGAAAAAAGTATTTCAAATAAAACCCGCTCAACAATTGAATATAAATTCGAAATTTTCTAATTCAAGCCAAGGCCGGATTGAGGATTGGCGCGCCCTTAGGCAAATTAAGTATTTGCGTCCTCTTATTTGTAGGCGGAGTTATGGAATTGCAAAATGCGCCGCAGGCGAAATTTTCGAATTTTTCAAGATCAAACGGCCTCAAATTAAAAGACCTAAAAATACAAAATACCAATAAAAAATGTCTTATTATAAAAAAATTGCAGTATTTATATTTTCCCCTGAACTAAAATTAATTATAAACATTAAATATAAAAATAATGTATTGAAAAACATCCTTTTTCGTGACTTCTTACTTGCGAACTCCGCTATAATATCCTATAAATAAGTCTGTAAAATGTTGCTACAGGACAGACGTAAATAATTTATTAATAATTTCCTTGTAGATTTTATTTTTCAACAGATCAATGGTAAACGATAAACGTCGGCCGTCGGGAGATAAAATTAGTTAGTTTTGAACTGCTGGAGCGCCCCCTCGCGCGTTGGGTCCCCTAAGTAATTGCCTAGTTTGTCTGTTTATATATATTTTTTATTTTAAATTTTAAAACTCGGCGCCTTTAATTACGTGGCGCCGTCGTGCGCCGCTCGACTTGCCCTTATGGACGGCGCGGCCCTGTTTGCATGATTCAATTAAAGTCTTATATAATCCCATATTTTAAGTTTTTCAAGTTTATTCTCATTTTTAATGTTTGTATACGCATTTTTAGCTTGGAGCCATACTGGCCCCAAGCAAATATTTAAACATTCACGCAAATAATTTTCAAAATTGTTGATTTATTAAAAATAGACTGCAGGTTAAATTTCCAATCTACAAAAAGAGTCCTATTTTATTAGGACAAAGTATTTAAAACTTCATAAACATTACATTGAACTAGATTTTGGTTGAAAGTACGGGAACCAGGCAGAAATTTTAATAATAGCTACGTAATACTTGTAAATGTTAAGAAATATATATATTTTTGAGGTTAGCTGTGACGTCATGTGCAGATGCCTTATGTACATACATAATATTAATACATTAACTTTATACATCCTACCTGACGTCAAATCAGGTATCTATGCTTTTTTAATATGTTGTATAGGATTAAAAAGTAATGTTAAATCCAAGTTTACGACCTCGGCAGACCTCCGGGTCTTGGTCAAAAATCCAAAAAACTGCGAGATTTTTTTATGTATTTTTTGTTTTTGTTAATTTTGACACCTAAGGTCTACTACCTTTTTGGTAAAAATAATTTAGTATTTTTTAAAAGTAGACTAAATTTGCTACAAATTGGTACCAGAGCGGACTTTGTAGATCAAATAGTATTCGAGATATATCTGTTCAAAGTTTTGCAAAATTTTCATTTTTCGACATTTTAAAAAAATTTTAACTTAAAAATCTGTGAAATACGTACTACTACTATAACTAGATTCAGAAAATTCATTTTGCCCCAAATAGGGTCAAAAAATGCCCCCCCCCCTGTATATAGTACTATTATAGTGAATGGATTGGAAAAGAGGAAGGAGTATTTTTAAAAAATCAGTTATAAACATATGTCATACTTTTTAAACAACTTCAGCTCTTTTGGACGGTGGAGTGTCATTCGTCTCATCCGTGTCGTCTGTGTCGCTGTTCTCTCTTATCCTTTTCTTCTGCTTCTTGAGCCCAGAAGAGATTATCCAACGCCTCGTCGTCTGATTCTTCTTCGAGGTCTGGGGAGTGTAGATTCATATTTAAATCAGAAGCATTGTCGTATGACTGATTGCTACAACCCCTCTTGCAGCTGCATGATATCTACAAGAGTTGTTACGGTGCTGCATCCCTGGATATTATTTTGGGAGTGAGGCCTTGGAACGAGCGCACCCAGCCCCAATCAACAGGGTTCTTTTCGACATCCAGCCACTTCTTGCTCAGGTGTGGCATTTGATTTATAAAATACAGCAATCTTAGCCGCAAGGTCTGGATGTTCTTTGATTATAGCAAATAATTTCATTTTTCCTTGCCGTAACAGTGCCGAAGAAAATACATATATCACACATCCACTGAAGGCATGCAGAAATAGAAAGAGTTCAGGAGACTTGTATTTCGAGGAGGCGTTTTTGAATAAGTCGCGTCCGGTTTTTGTCCTCTCCGACATTTTTGGAAAAAGATTGTGTGTTTCTTTGTAATGCCAGTGAGAATGACTAGAGGATCTATGTCTTCAGTAGTGATCACCAAAATATCATGCAGCTTCAAGAGGGGCTGTAGCAATGCGTGTAGTTGCAAAAAAATCTGGATTAAAATGTTCTACGGTTTGCACGCATTGCAGTATAAATATACACTCCCCAGACCTCGAAGAAGAATCAGATGACGAGGCATTGGATAATCTCTTCTGGGCTCAAGAAGAAGAAGAAAAGGAGATAAGAGAGAACAGCGACACAGACGACACTCCCGGACCGTCCAAAAGAGCTAAAGTTGTTGAAAAAGTATAAGATCTATTTATAACTGATTTTTTTATATATTTTTTTTAAATATTCCTTCCTCTTTTCCAATCCAATAACTATAATAGTACTATATATTGGGGCGGAGTGGCATTTTTTGGCCCCCTCTGACCCCGTTTGGGGCTTGGGTTTGAGGTAAAATGAATTTTCTGAACCTAGTTTTAGTAGTAGTACGTATTTCACAGATTTTTAAGTTAAAAAATTTTTAAAATGTCGAAAAATGAAAATTTTGCAAAACTTTGAACAGCTGTGTCTCGGATACTATTTGATCTACTAGAGTCCGCTCTGGTAACAATTTTTAGCAAATTTAGTCCTATTTTAAAAAATATATCTGATTTTAAAGAAATATTAAATTATTTTTACCAAAAAAGTAGACCAAAACTGAAAAAAGAAATAAAAAATCTCGCAGTTTTTTGGATTTTTGACAAGACCCGGAGGTCTGCCGAGGTCGTAAACTTGGATTTAACATTAATTTTTAATTCTATACAACATATTAAAAAATTATAGATACCTGATTTGTCAGGTAACCAACCCATTTCTTTGATAACAAAGGTACTGGATTATATACAATGTTAGTATTATTTACAGCTTTACAGGGTGAATAAGGTTAAAGAATTTATTTAATTTTAAATATGTGTTCAATAATATAATTTTTAACTTCGTTAATTGAAAATAGTACTTATCTTATAAAATCCATTATTTTATTGTTAAACTGTGCACATCTATATTTCTATATATATAAAAGAATCTATCAACGCACACGCTAGGTCTAGAAACTTCAAATGTTGCATAGACGTTTCTAGAATGGCGTAGGCAATCACTAAAAAGGGATTTTTCAAATTCGACTCCTAAGAGGGTGAAAAAGGAGGTTGAAATTTTAGGCTTTTTTGGAAACTGTTAGATCTAGATGCGTTAAATTTGGCAGAAATATTTTTTGTTGAAATTTAGTAGATACGTGTAAGACGAAATTTCGATTTTTACTTTTTGAAGAGGTGAAAACGTGGTTGGTAGATGGTTTAAAGCGCACCCGTATTTTTGAAATCGCGTAAGAAACGTGATTATTCGAGCGATGGACTCTTCTGAGAAAATAAGAAGACAAGTATTCGACGGTTTTCAAAAAGAGACTCCCGAAAAGGTGAACGGGGAAGGGGACGTTTTTAAGCCTTTCGAAAACGGTTAGACATAGAAGTGTGAAATTTGGCAGAAATACTCTTTATTGGAATCTATTAGACACGAGTAAGACAAAATTTCGATTTTCACTTTTTGGGGGTGGTAGAGTCAGAAGTCAGAAACGTGATATTCCAGCGACGGACTCTTCTGAGCAAATAAAGAGGCACGTATTCGACGGTTTTCAACCAAACGGGTGAACAGGAATGTTTTTAAGCATGAAATTTGACACATACCCGCCCATGTGCTCTATTGTCGATTAAAATAATTATTTTTTCGTTTAACTCGCTCTAACAGAAAAATAGAATAATTAATTGTTATCAAATTGCGATACGCAGTGAGTTTCCTCTGGTACAGTGGATGCGCAGAAGTTTTCCTTGAGTGCAATGAATGCGCAGTGGGTTTCCCCGAGTACTATGGATGCGTAGTGGGTTTCCTCGAGTGCAATGCATGCGCAGTGGGTTTGCCCGAGTACAGTGATTGCGCAGTGGGTTTCCTCGAATACAATGGATGCTCAGTGGGTTTCCCCGAGTACTATGAATGCACAGAAGCTTTCCTTGAGTACAATATGAGCACCCAGTGACTATGTAGTGCTTCTTTATAGGCGTAAGTTAGTATGCCAGTGTTCTTAATTCTACGGGGACGAAGTCTTCCTTCCACGCGGGCATCAGCTAGTTAAAATATATTTGTGAACATGGACAAGCGTATTGCTGCCAGAAAGGAGGTTTATAAATGTGGAGCAAAGAAGAAAAGAGGAAGCATTGTAGAAAATAAAATACTATTAGAATAATTAAATTCGTATTTGAAAAATGTATCGGTACGTAATTTTTTTCATTTTTACTTCGCTTACCGAGGGAAGAAATATCGCAATCGTGAAAAGTCACTGTCTGAGATTTCTCTGGATTTTCACGTTTCAGAGTACGTAGATTACGAAAATTAAAGCCATTTTTCACGGTAACACCTTCGTAGTTTAGTTATTACTCATCCAATTTTAACCAAATTTGATTCGATATCAAAAGACCTTTACTATATCTTTTTTGTGTAAAAGAATTTCAGCTAGTTTCAACCGTCAATGGCTGAAATCAGTTTTGTTTTACACAAAAAAGATATAATAAAGTTCTTTTGATATCGAATCAAATTTGGTTAAAATTGGATGAGTAATAACTAAGATAGGATGGTGTTATCGTGAAAAATGGGACACACTCTATATAAATAATATGTTCTTGATTCGAACCATTGAAGAAAATACATATATATATTCTTAAATCAAACTGTGACATATTTTTAAATCAAGCCTTTGGCACTACCTGAAATTAGAATAGCTGCATTTATTACAAAGTTTTTATTGTGCGTTTTTATTAAGAAAAAAAGGGTTGATTTTTAGAGAAATCATAATGGACATTTTTTTACCGAAAAAATTAATGCAATATTATTATTCAGCACGCTTTAGAACCCCTATATCAAAAATTTAGCCATATTTGATTTATCGTTTTCAAATTACGGCCCCCTTAAAATTACATTTTTCAAATATTAAATAATTAATAACTTAGAAATGAATTGTTTTTCTAATTTTTGGCCTACGAAATTTGATGAAAAGTGAATATAAATAGAAAATGAAAAATCACTTTTTTCCTAAAAACAATTTGTTTCCCCGTTATTAATTATTTAATACTTGAAAAATATTATTTTAGGTGGGCCGTATTTCTAAAACTGTAAATCAAAATATCATTCAATTTTGGATATAGAGGTTCTAAAATATGCTAATGAATAATATTGCATTAGTATTTCGATAAAAAAATTATGCCTAATGACTTCTCGAAAAACCGACCTTTCCCTTCTAAATAAAAATGCGCGCCAATGACTGAAATATGTAATGGAACAATAATTAGATGTTAATCGACTTACCTTAAGAAAATTGATTCCTCAACTTAGTGGATATACAAGATGCTTTCACCATAAATACAACAGTAGTTCTCTGAGAATTATCTATATAAAATGGCTTCTTATAGTGTTTTTAGTTTAAATCAGAAAAAATAAAAAAACAATGTAGTTCTAAGATATTTATTATGAATAAAAGTAAACACACATAGGAGTAAATGTTCAACAAATTCAAAAAATGGGAATTGCACAATTTAAAAATAACAGTACGTAGCCTTATTCTATTTTTACCAAAAAAAGTAAAATGTATTTTTTTATAAGTATAACATAATAACACATTCACATTATATAAAATAAATAACGAATTCATAAAACTCAATATAAACGTTAAATAGCAAAAATATTTTTTACTATAGAGAAATAAATAAAAAATAATTATAAATTTAATGTACAGCCAACTAGAAAAATTTGGTAACACAATTTAATTGTAATAAATAATTCTGCTCTTACGTGCAGATATGGTTAACATAATATGGAATATTTTTTATTATCGTTTTATAAAAAGTTTTGCTTTTAAAAGAAATCAATTTTAATGCTATTCAATTTTTGGCAACAAAACAGAAAAATCAAATGTCAAAAATTCAAATAGTTTGTATACAGTATCGGAAGATTTTGGATGAGGGTGGCAGGCATAGTTTCAACGGCTTGAATATTCTTGTTTTAATGTAGAATCTTTATTTAAGTGATTTTCCAGAGATAAAAAACGACGCATTGCGGTATTAAAAGAATTACCTAAAATAGGAATATCTTCACGAAAAGGTAATGAAACGATGTATCTGCCTGTTTTGTCACGAGTATGAGAATTGATAAAATTTTGCTCGCATTTAATGTTCTCTGGGGAATTGAATATTTTGTCAGGTATGCTTTCAAGTTCCCAAAACTTCTTTAATGTGGAATCAAGTTGTGAATAAACAGACACATGAAATGAGTTAACAACAGCTGGTGTAGAAATATGAATTTTTCCAGATAGTATCCAACCAAAGATGGTTTTCATTGCGATTGGTTCACCAGGACGACCATATTTAATAGCGGGTTGTATTATTTGTGAGTAGACATCAGCACCAAGCAAAATGTCTATTTCACTCGATTTCCTATAATCAGGATCAGCGAGAGGCAGGTTATTTAAATGTTCATAACCTTGAGTGGCAATGTGACTAGACGGAATATCATTACAGATGACCTGCAAGACCATTGCCTGTATATTAAAACTGGGATGATGTTTAAACAGCGGAGTGACCTGACAAAAAGTCATGCCAGTACAAGCGGGTGAAGAAGTTCGACCAATTCCTTGAATAGGAACGAAGCATTGCGTGAGCGGTAAATTAAGTCTGTTTAGACATTTCTCAGTTATTACTGATATTTGACTGCCATTGTCTATAAGAGCACGGCAGGTTTGAAAATTACCACTAGCATCACAGATAGATACTAAGGCAGTGGATAAAAGAACTGTAACTGGAGCAATAGCACTAGCAACAACTTGAGGAATGTCAGCAGCGGCGGCATTATCTGTAGAATTAAAAGTCGAGATCGTAGTTGCTTCACGTGGAAAAGGTAGCATCTTATGATGGCGTTTTTGACAAACGCGACAAACAGACAGGGAAGCACAAGTCGAGAAACTATGTGTTCCAAAGCAATTTACACAACGTCTGCATTCTTTAATAAAGTTATATCGATCTTGAGGCGACTTATTTAAAAACAAATCACATTTAAAAATAGAGTGGTTAGCATTGTAAACAAAGCAAGATGCTTGTTGAGGTTTTGCAAGAGGCACTGCTGAACCAATATTGTTTTGAGCAGATGTTTCCACCACGAGAGATTGCGGTTTGGATTTTATGGGAGACTGCGTATATTGCTTATGAGAAAATGAAGGAGAAAATATTCCAGTGTTAGAAGTTGAATACTGAGAGACACCAGAACAAATATTTGACAACATAGTGCTAGACTCCAAGGCATTACAATGATCGGTCAACAATTTAATTAACTGTTCATATGTGGGCAACTCCGTAATGCTACGATGCATTTCAAAACGTGTTCTAGTATTGGGATCAATTTTCTGCATTAACCAATTAAATAGAGTAAAATCCCACAAGTTAATTTCATATTTATTGAGAGCAAAAATATTTTCAGAAAATATATTTAAGAGAGTACGAAGAGAACTTGCGGAATCAGGTTGAGCTTTTGGTGAATTAAGAATATTTCCCCAATAGGTCGAAATAAGTATGCGTTTATTGTCATATCTTTTCTCTAGAGTTTCGAATGCAATATGATAATTATCAGAGGTTATTGGTAAATGTTTCGCTAATTTTAATGGTTCATCAGATAAGGCACTTATTAAGTATTGGAATTTCTCTGTGTGTGATTGTGTATCAATGACTTAAACAGTTCATAGAATGAAGTCCATTCAATAGCATTACCTGAAAATTTAGGTATCTGAATCTTCGGTAAATGAAGAGTATTTTTATTGCTTTCAAAATCAACCTTTTGATTTGTAGTAACAGAAGATGCCATTTTGGTTGCATATCAACAGCTTGAATATTATCATGCAAATCATCTATTTCTTCCACCAGTGAATTCATTTGATTCAAATTTTCAACTGAGAGCTGACTCAATTTTAATGATTTGCGTTGTTCTTGAAAATCCTCGTAAATGAGGTTAGATCTTTTAAATTTTGCATAAAACATAGAGTGCGTTGAAGTGTCTGCCACAACGGCAGATGAGTATTCTGATACGGCGGTTAATTTTCTAATTACCACATTACATTCCCTTACAAAATCCTCAAACTTCATTTTGTAAGTATTGATAAGCTCCTTAATAAAGTTATATTAACCGAATGTAAATAAAATTACAAAATAGTTGTATTAATCAGTACTCACAAATACGTTGGAATGACAATATAATAACGAAAATATGTTTAGAAGAAACAAGAAAATGAATTAATTATAGCGGCAGGTTCAATAAAAAACACCGTGTGCTAGTGTCAAAATGAATTTAAGCAACAAATGTCAGTTATGAAGTAATTAATTTAAAAAGGTTTTAGATGAATGTAAGGCAAAGCTGGTTTTCTTTTTTAAGGTATCGGCATCGAAGGATCAACAATGTTTATTAACGCAGGGATAAATCGGACGAGGGACCAGTCAGCTAAATGCTGACAAACTGCACTAATATTGATAATTGAATTTGAAATACCTTGTGACCTTGTGTATTAGCGGCACTTTCCTGGTGTTGTTCTCTTCTAGTTGGGCCCAACAATGTCCAGGTCTCCAATATGGGAATATGGCAAGGTACACAAGACACTCGCGTGGTGATAAGTAGCGGTTTTTATTATTTTGAAGTTGACCGAAAAAAAGAGACTTTTTATATTTTTTTTATGTAGCGTTAAGGTTCGGTCAGACACAGCTACTTTTGCTGCGGTGCAGTCTAAAAAACTGCGCAGTTCAACTGAATCTTCATGTGAATACCTGTGCAACCTTAAAAGTAGCGCGTGCTGTTTGGTTGCGTGCAACATTTATATGCTGCGTGCAGCATCAAAAGTAGCCACGTGTGAATTGAATTTTAAAGAGTAGCGATGGCTGCAAAAAATATCTATTTGGTTGAAACTTTTGCAGCGGCAGCAGTATTTTTAAAGTTGGTATCCATTTGTGTACCTAACATTTTAAATAATATATTTGTGAATAAATTTCGGCTTGACAAAACTATTAATGTTTTTAAATGATTCATTCTTGTTTGTTTATAGTATAAAAAAAATTAAATATAGAATTAAAGCTGCAGCTTGTAGTGATTTTTTAAAATCTATTCTTTAATAAGATACATGTCTGGTTTTGGAGAGATCTTTAAGTATTTGATATTTATAGCTAAGAAACATTGTTTTGACATCTAAAAGTGTATATATTGAAATTAATTTGGCGGGCTGTCACCGCCAGAAAGTTCTAACTTTTATCTATTTCTTATCCATTCTCTCATCCAAATTCCAGTTTTCGTCTGGCGTCGGCATTTTCTTCATTTTAATAGTACAGATAATAAGCAAACTGTAGCTAGTGTCTTGTCATCCATGTTTTACAGTACACAAATCGAATTTTATTACGTATATTACGGCACGAACACAGTGAGATCTGAAGGAACAATAGCTAACGGTTAACATATAGCATCTGGTTGCATGGTGCAAAAACAGCGTGTTGTGTGTGAACGTCACTGCAACATTTTTCCAAACTTGAAGTTTTGACGGGTAGCTGCAGTAGAAAAAACTGCCCGCTGCACGCTACTTTTAGGATCAGTGTGAACACGATACGAAACTTTTGCAGCTGCAACCCTAAAACTGCGCAGCAAAAGTAGCTATGTCTGACCGTACCTTTATTATGCAATTTTGGTTGATATGGAAATCAAAAACAAATTTAGTTATATAAACAAAAAATGCTAGCATTGTTTTCTGAACATGCACACTTACAAAAAAATACTCTAGTTTAAGCTGACTGCCGGTAGCTGTGAAAACGCCCTTTCGGCCCGTAAGCGCACGCACTAATTCACCCAGCCGTCGTACACATTTCCAACTGCGAGGCCCAGCACACGAGATTAAAAAAGTAGCAAAAGAAATACCAGCAGGCTGGCCACAGCATGCTGTGTCGTGTGTAGACCCCTTTAGAATGTCACGAATGAACCGTCGAGATTGGGGCAAAAAAAAAATTATGTCTGTCGTTCTGTCTGTAACTTCTTTGTACGCATCATTACTATGGAACCGTTTATGACATCGACTTGAAATTTGACGCACGTAGGTATTATAATGAGATGTGGAACTAGATTTATATTTTGATGTTATTTCGTTGCAGAGTTTGGGTAAGTAGGTAAAACAAGCAAGAGTCTATAAAATTGGAATTTAATATGTACGAGAAGCCAAGGTCTCAAAATTATTTTGGTATGAGTCACCTCCCACTATCACAGCCATTACCACGCCCACCCCATTATTATAGGCGGTAAAAAAGTAAAATTGGGATGAAGTTATGCTTTAAATTTGTTTCTTTCTTGTTTAACCATTTTAGTTTTTATCTCTTGGTAATTTTTTTCTTACTTATATGTGATTTTACTTAAATATATTTTTGACCAGTTAATATATGTGTATATTTTTGCATATTTTTCTGACCTGCTTTATCTATTTTTTTTTATTTAAAAAAACTGATCATAAAATATTACTATGTTTATTTTGCAATTCACGGCCGACTTTTATATTTTTATATCACGTTGTTTTACTTTAAATAAAATAAGAAGATATGTATTGCGTCAGTAGTAGTAGTACTGCTATTTTTACTAGTCAATCAGGCCGGGATGGCCCATTTTGCCTAGGGATCTACAGTTTAGCGTGGACTCCAAACCACGGTCCTCGACCACTAACTTTGACCCACCCTGCTCCACCCACCACATTTCATGGCGGCTCAATAGGCGTCTGAATTTAAGATGCCAGCGCCAAAGTGGAGAACTCGTGAACTAATTATAGGCTTTTTGTTTGTTTATATTAGACCGTGGGATAGTGACTGATTTTTTTAAACGTTTGGTTCCTATCTGGCCTTTTGGGAGCCTTTTGTACCTGATTTGTACTAACCATGTTCGTGTTTATCAAACGGCTATCCAGGGTCCCTCAGCGGAAAACAAAAAAGAAAATTTCATGAAAATGAGCAATTTCAAACGTTTTGTTCCTATCTGGCGTCAAGTTAGACTTACGTTTTAAAGAAAAACATCCGACGGAAGCTTATCGCCAGACAAATTCCGTGGGCCGGAAGGCCCGAAATTTCAATCCGAAGTTGTAAGAAAAAATGGTCAGAATCAAACGATTTCGTTCTTATCTGGGAATTGTATATATAGGTAAATAGATTATAATTATCGCGATATAACAAACGCCAGACAAATTCCGAGGGCCCTACAGTGAAAAAATTATTGTTCAAGTTGTCAACTATTCCGCGAAAATCAAACGATTGGTTCTCATGTGAAATGATTTTTTCTGTAAAAATTAACCAAAACGAAAATGTATTGTATCATTCACAGACATTTTTAGTGGGCCAAACATATTTTAAATCTTAAAAGAAGTGCACGAAAAAAAGCCATTTTTTCAAACGATTTATTCCTGTCTGGCATTTGGATTTTAAAAAGATATGGTAATAACTAAACCATATTTCAAGTCCCAGACAAAAAGCGTGGGCCAAACATATTTTAAATCTTAAAAGAAGTGCACGAAAAAAAAAACCATTTTCTCAAACGATTTATTCCTGTCTGGCATTTGGATTTTAAAAAGATATGGTAATAAATAAACCATATTTCAAGTCCCAGACAAAAAGCGTGGGCCAAACATATTTTAAATCTTAAAAGAAGTGCACGAAAAAAAGCCATTTTTTTCAAACGAGTTATTCCTGTCTGGCATTTGGATTTAAAAAAGATATGGTAATAAATAAACCATATTTCAAGTCCCAGACAAAAAGCTTGGGCCCAGCCGTAGATATGTTGAGTGAAAGTATCGAAAAATCAAAAAACAGTCGTGTAAAAATCGATGCATTTTCAAACGATTCACACTCGTCTGGCATTTCATTAGCTTGTCATTGTAAAAGAGTATTATACACATTTAAACAAATTTGTTTCGCGTCACTACTTAAATGCCGCAAGCGCGGATTTATGGGGGGTAACGGGGTAACAAGATTCCGTAAACAATCAACTTTCATTTTAAAGTTTCATAATTTTTATTATTTTATTTTATATTTTTGAATATATTTAGTTGTGTTTATAATTTTTTTTTTTGAGATTTTTTCCCCCCCGCTCATCAATTTTAATTTTCGAGGAAAAACATTTTTGTTATTTTCAACACGCGGCTACGTTACCCCCCCTCCCCCAAGCTCAAGGTCCAGATCCGCCCTTGAAATGCCGTTTTTTTCTCACTTGAAACTCATTTGGAATTTGATTTTCTTTATCACTGGAATCAATATAACTGTCACTTTCACATTCATAATCCCTCGATCGAATATTTACAATAAATAAGTTATTTACTAGCAAAAGGACAAATATAAATTATTACATATTAATATTTAATTTACAACTCTGCACTATACCATAGAAAGTGAGAGTCCTCGTAAGTCCGTACCTGTTTCATTCTCCCTTGGCGTATGTAGTCAACCACACGAAAGTGATTTCTTCTCTCATTTTAATGCACGCGACATAAGACACGTAAGATGTGATGTGGTAGAAACATATATGGTATGCATTGTTTGCGAGCGACGCTGCTTTTTATACTCCCCGCTCGTCCCGGTGTGATTTTTATTTATCGTTTGCTAATGGGGAACTTGCCCATTTTTTTCGTAACACGCCACATCGAATATCAGCTCTTAAATCGCAGTACTTACTTTGCAATAAATAATTAAAGTTGAAATCCTCGCTACTCCTCACGAAAAGCACTGTGACGTCAGATCGAGAAACTAGTCTCGCGTGGGGACCCACAGATGGTGTACTTTAGCCGAGCGGTATGTCTTCACCCTAATTAATAGACTGGGTGGCGGTTGGCTTTGAGACGTCCGCATATTTGGTCTTTTGCTCTTTATGTTAGAGAAAAAATAAAAAAAGTGTCGGAAAGCTCAATCAATTCTCTTTACATAAGCTATCTACAAATTTTTCGAAAAAAACAATAATTATCGAGATATTCGAGGAAATGTAGGAAATTACACGTTTTCCCATAATGTATGTAAATCTAAAAAAAAATATTTTTTCCCAGAAGCCTTTGTTTCGAAGGACCGAGATTAACGGAACGTCAAAGTACTACATGATATTAAGTGAACATCATACATGAGATCGATTTCAATTATTTACCGATTAATTACGGTGACAAAATGGAGAAATTTTACCGAAAAAAAAAGTCCCAAATCCCGCCCCCCTCTAATTCCTTCATTTTTGTCGGAATTCAAAAAATTAAAAAAAGAGTTTTAGCAAATTTTATTCTATTCAAATTAGCTAGAGTAGTCTTTTGACGTAGGAGCCAGGATTAAAAAGTTGCCAACTGTAGAACCTCAAAATTTGCGATATATCTACAGCTGCGCCCCAGATTTTTGTCTGGCACTTGAAATATGGTTTGTTTATTAACATATCTTTTTAAAAAAACAAATCCCAGACGAGTGTAAATCGTTTGAAAATGCATCGATTTTTACACGACTGTTTTTTGATTTTTCGATACTTTCGCTCAATATATCTGCGTCTGGGCCCAAGCTTTTTATCTGGGACTAGAAATATGGCTTATTTATTAACATATCTTTTTAAAATCCAAATGCCAGACAGGAATAAATCGTTTGAAAAATGCCATTTTTTTCGCGCTTTTCTTTTTGTCTGGCTATCTAGGGGACCCAGCCAATTCGTCTGGGAATCTTAAATTGAAACTACTTATTGCCTAATATTAACAAAAAAACAAATGCCAGACGAATGTAAATCGTTTGATTTTCGCGGAATAGTTGACAACTTGAACAATAATTTTTTCACTGTTTGGCCCTCGGAATTTGTCTGGCGTTTGTTATATCGCGATAATTATAATCTATTTACCTATATATACAATTCCCAGATAAGAACCAAATCGTTTGATTTTGACCATTTTTTCTTACAACTTCGGATTGAAATTTCGGGCCTTCCGGTCCACGGAATTTGTCTGGCGATAAGCTTCCGTCGGATGTTTTCCTTTAAAACGTAAGTCTAACTTGACGCCAGATAGGAACAAAACGTTTGAAATTGCTCATTTTCATGAAATTTTCTTTTTTGTTTTCCGCTGAGGGGCCCAGGATAATCGTTTGATAAACACGAAAATGGTTAGTACAAATCAGACACAAAAGGCTCCCAAAAGGCCAGATAGGAACCAAACGTTTAAAAAAATCTGTCACTATCCCACGGTCTATATGGCGAATACTTATATTGATTTTGTTCTATTTATTGTTGTTTTTGGCGTTAAAAATAATAACATTAATAATATATGACCTAAAGGTTTGCAAGATTTTGTTGTAAGTGATTTGCAAGATGTTAATGGCATTATTCAGCAAAATTCATATTTTTTTAGGTTATCTAGTTTTTCCCTTGAAAAGTACAGTTTCTTCGACATAAACGGTGTCTAGCTAGTTAAACATTAATAAACTTAAATATTTCTCTAAATTTATATACACTTTGTAGTTTAAATCACTTTTTTTTCAGGAAACATGAGTGAAATTTAGGTTAAGCATATTGCAATATATGGAACATTTGTGAAGCACTAAAAATGTAAAAATTCTAAGTGTGTGTATGAAGGGAAGTATGTTTTAAACGCAGGACATATTATTTTGTGTGGTACAACCCATATTCAACACAAAACTTAAAAATGTTTATGCTCTATGTTTACAAACAAGTGTCTCAGATTCAAATACCCATGAAATTAGTGGTACATTGAATATAAGTGAAAAGATATTTATTAATTCTTTAAGTAAAATAAATGAAACAGTATTTTGTAAAATATGAAACAGAAATATTCAGGGGTAAGGTAAGACATAATAGTGCATGGTGCAATAGTATATATTACTTTTAAATATACTAGAATTACATATATTTACTTATTTCAAAAATTTCACTTACAATGTGTGATTATCTAGGACATTATTATTGCTACTCGGGCCACGGTTATTTGCTCCAGCTTTTCCCCTCTCAATGCCTGGTTAAAGGTGTCTACATTAAAGAGGGTATGCTTTGAACATTGCAGTGCAACTCAACTTTCACGAGTTGTCCCTGCAATCTACAAAGGATACCGACTAGGTTGGCTCCAGCCAATTGTAACCCCTTTAAACGCTATCATATTTTTAATAACTTAGCATCTCAGTTTATCATTTACTTATTGTTGATATCATCGTACACTAAAGAGACAATGACAGAAAAGCCCATAATTAGTTTGACTATAGACCACCAGGTGGCGTACTCCTTATTTTCAGACGCCTATAGCCCGGGTATCCTGGGCCAGCCACCGCCTTTCAAGGTGGTTCATTAGCCCTAGGATTGTCTCTGTTGGCAGACTACCGACTATTAGATGAGATCATGTGTCGGATTCGCTTCGCGTTACTGCGCCTCGCTGATCGAGTGACGGAACTAAAACCGGTGATCGTACCTGATCCCCTATTGCGTTAAAACAATAAATTTGTACAGCAACACCTTGTAAAAGGAAATAGTATGTTACGTAATGAGTGTTGTAAGAAGTATACCATGTGTGTAGTGGCGGGCTAGGCATAGGGAGTAAGAATTACAACATCGCATGTGCCAGCTGGCTGAAATGAAATTACTGAGAGCTGGGATACTCCGCTGACGGAGGAGTTTACTGCGCTGTGTTGTCATATCTCTCGCGCTACGTGAATGTACATGCCTAATGGGCAATTACACGCACGGTATTACGCACGAATGGAAAAGTTACGCACGATGCCGCGTAGCGGCGAGTGCGTAATTTACAACTCGAATTATGTACTATACTTTACCTACGATCATATTTATATATTTATTTAGTAAAATCTGGATTTAGTTTACTTGTCAACAATATTACTCAACAAATATACTGCCAAGCAGAGCTGGGCAGTACTCGAGTAAATTGTACTCGTAATTGTACTGAACTGAGTACCCAAAGTACTCAGTAACAAGTACTCGCGAGTACTTTTATTCGGATGGCACTCTGTACTCGAAATGTTCAAGTACTTTACATTATTAGGTACCCGAGTACTTTTGGCGGCCACAACTGACAAGTAACGAGTACGAGTACCGACGTGCAACACAGGCAAGTCTCAGCTTGTCTTTTTCCATAAAAGTGTGCAGGCTAGTTAGTGTCAATCTTGCTTCTGATTGTGTTAAGATTTCAGAGCTTAGTAGAAGATAATATACCTAACTGTTTTATTTTTATTGTTACAATTTTATATTTGTGTTGATAGTGTTGTTCCTGTTCAGAGTTTGCTAGAAAATATACACTTTTTGTCACTTTTCTTTGTACATTTTACGTTTGTATTTGATTGTGATCAGAGTTTAGTAGAAGATGTAATTTTTTTGTTATTTTTTTAATTATTAGGATTTTATATTTTTTTTCTTTATTGTGTTCAGACAGAGTTCACTTTAATATATATATATATATATATATATATATATATATATATATATATATATATATATATATATATATATATATATATATATTGTGTTACTTTTTCATAGAATTTAAAATTTTTGTTTGTGTTCATTTTTGTGTATTTATACATTTTTAATAAATGTAACTGTTTTTGTTGATGTCGATCTACTTTTATTTACTGGTAATGGTGTAAGTGGTATTCTAATTTTTTGTCTATTACCTATTTCAATTTGGTATCTTTCGAAGTACTCGTACTCGTTACTCATTTTTAGAAGAGTAGTCTCCAAATTTTGCAAAAGTACTCATTTTTTGGAGTATGTCAAAAACAAGCACTCGTACTCAAGTTTTTACGAGTACTTTTTAAAGGTACTTGTTGTAAAGTACTCGTGAGTACTTTAGTGCGGTACTCTGCCCAGCTCTGGATATAAGCCACCTATAATTGCGTGTCCCGTGCGATTTGTTTACAATATGTAAAGTTCAACTTACATAGATGGCAGGCAATGTGTTTTTTACTATTTACAGTAATGATCGTAGGTAAATATTATTACATAGCATTACTTCTAACAAATTAGATAAAGACAAGAGTAGTGCAGACCCAATGTGCCAAGGACGTTTGTCCGGTGTTCCATTGAATTGAAAGAACTAATGTATTCTTTCTCTCTCCTCTAACCAATCAAATCTAAACATCGGCGATAGCATTTCTCCTACAATTGTTAACAGTTGGGGGTAAAGTGGCTTGTAATATTTGAAACGTCGAAGGGGAACTACTGATTTGTAAAAAAATAAAAACCACCAATAATCCCCTTTTTTGACGTATTTGTGAAATATAACGTAATAATACTTCATCAATTTTAACAGAAGTTGGTTTAACTGTCCAATCAATGAATGCCCAAAACGGGATTATAGAGAACATTGAGGATGGGAGAATTTTCCTCCTCAGGAATGTGCTGGGGGTAGTTAGGACGCAAACATGCTAAAAGTCCCCGCCCCTAGCCCCGCCGCATCAGGGGGGTAGGGGGGTGGAAAGGTTCCTTTTTTGAATTAATCTCTTATAACTCGCAAACGATGCGTCGCACGGAAAAAGGTAATCTATGCAAAATTAAACGTAATTCAATTTTCCACAAGAATGTTTACATTCATTTTCTTCCTATGTGTTATCGGTGCCACTGAATTGCGCTCACATCCATAATGAACTCCTATTGATGCTGTTAGACGTACCATGAAGCAAAGGGAGACCGAGTAAAACATAGTAATGTCTATTATGACTTGTGGTATCTATTCTCATATGTAAAACAACGCTTTTTATAATGATTGTTTATCTCACAGAGTTAAACATGGGTGATAGGCATCCACCATGTTGGATCCGCCATATTGATTAGGTTAGGTCCGGTTCACTCTTAAACTTTGAATGAAATGATTCACATGCATTTGTCGTCCTTAAAATACTTGCTGTTTTTGCAGCCCATATTGTAGGTGGAAATAGAGAGTCACTTTCGATATAATTTTCCACTAAAAAATGTATAAACTGGTCCACTCGACTGTCTTGTGGTTTTTCGCTCATAAAATCTTCGTTAGTTAGTTTCTTTGTTAATTTGTTAGTTATTCCTTAATTTTTCTGTATCCCAATAAGAAACACAGAAAAATTAAGAAAATGCCACAACCAACATTTAGACAATATTTAGTTATTCCTACTTTTAGTACTGCCGTGCGCAAAAAAAAATGGGACAAGTCTTATAACGTATTTTTGCTAAAATCGTTGTGTACATCTAACTTTAATTTTTGTGACATTGTCAATTATTTGTCAACGTTCATTACAAGTGTGCAAATAGAGACAGATTTACATTAGAAAAAAAAAATAGTTTTTTTTTGCTCACGAGAGTACCTGGGAGCAGTGAGCGCAGTTCAGTATGGGAATAAAGTACCTGATTTTAATGTGAGCGCAATCGAGTGTGATCCTCATTAATGTGTGCACAATTCGAGTGTCCCCTGTGTTATAGTTTATGAGATACTTGTCAACGGAAATCGATGATTAATAAAAAAAAATCAATTATGTTCCTTGAATATTTCTATCAAAGCGGTTTACCGTGGTCTGCTAATAAATCACAGTCACAAAACAATCTTTATTTCACAACACTCGACGTATTTACTAACGTAATATTTTGTCGAAATCTATACATTTCCTTAAATATACAGTGTGACTCACTTAAAATGAAGATACCCTTATAACTTTTTTTTTGTTTCCGATTTGAATCAAATTTTACTCAAGTATAGAACAAATTAGAATCTACTTATGACCAGAAAAACATTCGACTGCTACAAAGACAAAGCCCACCTGCGGTACCAAAATATGCGAAAAAAATCAAACATTTTGAATGTTAGAGATTCTAAAAAATGCATTCGGTCGGCGCCACAAACATACATACACCAAAATTTGATTTGATTATTAATGGGGTATTTCTCATACATTATCTAGCAAAGGATCCTCAGTTTCTGCAATTTGTGGTTGCTACGTGAAATTCGTCAAGACCATCAATATGATTTTTAATCTTTTTCCTCATATTTTGGTACAGCAGGTGGCTTTGTCTTTATAGCAGATGAATGATTTTCTGGTCATAAATAGATCCTAATTTGTTCTATACTTGAGTAAAATTTGATTCAAATCGGACATAATACGAAAAAGTTATAATTCATTTTAAGTGAGTCACACTGTATATTTAAGGAAATGTTTAGATTTCGACAAAATATTACGTTAGTAAATAGGTCCAGTGTTGTAAAATAAAGATTGTTTTGTGACTGATTTATTAGCAGACCACGGTAAACCGCTTTGATAGAAATATTCAAGGTACATAATTGATTTTTTTTTTTATTAATTATCGATTTTCGCTGGCGAATATCTCGTAAACTATAACACATAGGAAGAAAACGGATATAAACATTCTTGTGGGAAATTTAATTACGTTTAATTTTGCGTAGATTACGTTTTTCCGTACGACGACGTATCGTTTCCGAATTATATACAAGCAAAGAATCAAAAAAAGGAACCTTTCCACCTCCCTTGAAGCGGCGCGGCTAGGGGCGGAGACTTTTAGTATGTTTACCTCCTAACTACCCCCAACACATTCCTGAAGAGAAAAATTCTCCCCTCCTCAATGTTCTCTACAACTCTTTCGTTGACTGGACTAATGCCCTTTATTGTCGTGCCTTTTAGCGCAAAATTCAGGCAGCTAAAAATCAATAATAATCTCGAAATTCCCATCGCTTATTGTTTAAGTGCATCGACTCGTAGGACAATGGTATAAAGAAAAAAATATCTTCATTTAAACCGTTTTTTTGAAATTTGGTTATAATTTTCAAAATTATACTTATAAACAAATTCAAATAACTGGATTTTTTATCAAACCAAAAGCGGCAAACGAATTATGAAAATAGATGAAATGTCTAACATTTTTGTAAAAAAATTAACGGTCTACTTGCATTTGGGGCCGAGATACGTCAGTTTTAGCGTTTAGGTCACTTATAAATAAACACATTCATATTTCTTCTTGAAATTTGGACTGGTGTTCTCCAAAGCTAATATTTTGGTCTTTGCTATTTGAAAATAATTCAAAACTACAATTTTTAAAATTACATCGAATCGGCTTTGAGAGCATAACGCACATTTTCAGTTTTTTTTACAACATTCTTAATTTTTGTCGCGAAAAGGGAAAACAAACTTAACCTAAACAAAAATCGTTATCTCCATGTATACAACTTTGTAAAACTTTTAATATCACTGATACAATAAAAAAAATAGTCGCGATCAGGATATGAACCCGAGACGTCCGCATCCGACCAAAAAGCGCTAGTAGCAAGCAAGAAACATTTATTTAAACTTGAATTTTACTGGAATGACTAATTTATAAAGCCATAATAAACGTTTAACCTATTTGGCGATTTTCGGATCTTTAACGATCGCTAAAGATCCGACTTTCGGACCACCATGTTCACTAATTTTCAATTATAACGAAATTCGAAAGCTTTAGTGGTCTCTAAAGATATAACCAACACAGAAACTTTTAAAAATTAAAATCCAATTAAATAAACGCAGAATAAAAATGCCGAATTTAGCGAGGCTGGAAAACGTACCCTACGTGTGACGTCACTTACCTACCTGATGCGCACGTAAGCCACACTGCTCTGCTTGCTTTTGGCCGTAGGTTTCGCTATAGTTAAGTGTAAAATGACACCAGGGATCGAAAATATCATGATATTTATATAAATATCAGACAAACTGATATATATCACAAAAAACGTGATATATATCACTTTTTGATATTTATGATATTTATTTTTATTTTTTTAATTCATCGTGCAAATAAAACCACGATTGAATTTAAAAGAGTGCATATCATATTTTAAATCGTTTTTATTCAATGTTTTTTAAGCTTATTATGTCTTGGCTCTGAAAATGTAACAAACAAAACATAAATTCTACCAATTTAAAATAAAGTCAAATTCTGTTCAGCTGCCTCGGGTGCCCAAGGCACCCGCCCGAAATTCACGGCCCAATGATGTATCATTTTACCCGGGTTACCTCCTCTATCCTCCCAGCTGCATTTGGGTATCATTGGATTCGTACAAGTGGGAAGAGAATCATGAGTTTTGTTACATCAAAATTAAAATGACGATCTTGCCCTGTCCAACTGTAAAGCTAAGCAGCTGAAAAGAATTTGGCTTAAAAAAACATAACAAAATTGCTCTCATAGATGTTCAATATTAGTATTATAAGAACAATAAAGAAGTAGCTATAAGTATTAAAATGAAACTAATTTAAAAATATACATATATATTTTTCACCAATGGCGTAGGTGTTTAATCGCGCACCATAGGCGTAGGCGTTTTATTTTTATATTTGCAATATATATCATGATATTTATGGTGTGATATTTTCCATAAATATCATGATATATATCAAGTGATATATATCCTCGATCCCTGAATGACACATCTCTCTCATAGAAATGCCAGTGTCCTAGTTTGCATAGCGCAAGCACTGGCGCCGTACTCTCGATAGAGCAAGTGACGTCAGACAGCATTCAGCGGATTTAAATAATTACGGTAGATTCGTGTGGATTTTTTCAACAGAACGTTTTTTTAGAATATCCTTAAATTTTAAACATGTAATTTTAAGACTAATTTGGATGTTTTTATTGTGTTTAAACAAGATTTAATTTTTTTTGAACATCCCTATTGTGCGTATGGATTCTTTTCAACCAGCTGAGACAAAAAGATCGATTTGTAGATTGTATACATATTTGTAGATCTGTAGATCATTATTTTTTTTTTTTAGAGAAACGTTAGATATTTCATATATTTTCACAATTCGTTTGCTGCTTTTGGTTTGATAAACAATTTAGAGTTATTTGAATTTGTTTATAACTATAATTTTGAAAATTATAAACAAATTTAAAAAAAACGGTTTAAATGAACATATTTTTTTTCTTAATGCCATTGTAAAATACATGGAATAATCTACATTTTGAAAAAAAAAATTGTCCTGCGAGTCGATGCACTTAAACAATAAGCGATGGAAATTTCGAAGTTATTATTGGTTTTTAGCCGTTTGAATAAATATTTTGCGCTAAAATTTGGCACAAAGGTTTAGTTCAATAAATGGCATTGTTCCATCAACTTTCGTTAAAATTGATGCATTATTACGTTATATTTCTAAAAAGTTAACAAACCAGCAGAATTTTATTGCGAACAATTTGGTATTTTTATTATTGCGATACGATCATTAGGATCGGAGATAACAAGTAGAAAATTTCAGTGTTGAAAAATACAATTTTACAAGTTCAAAACTTCTCATGGCACTTGTTATTATACCTGCAACAAATTGAAACAATGAAATAGCTGCAGCCAAAGAATTCCTTAGTCACCTATTTTTATACTTAATTTGACTCCACTATATTGTTTGTAGGACAATTCGTTTAAATCGTATTTTAATAATAAATTTTAACTTGCTTAAAAATGTACTTTTTCTGATTGCTTTGTTGTGGTAGTTATTTTCTGATATTTCGTTCTTAGATTTTCTTCTATACTTTCTTAAAATTAATGTCCTTGGAATTTACAAAATAATACAATTATCCAGTACTTATATTACTGAAAAATAACCTCTGCGCGTGTGACTTTTACGACAGATGTAGATCGAAGTTTTTTTTTCAGTAATATACTGTTTCGAGGAGGTTCCTTTCACAAACGGACGTTTCGTTTTGAAGCAGTCATAGCCACATTTCATGCAAAGAAAATAATTGTCATTAGAGCAGCGATTTCGTAAGTCTATCGTGTCGTTTTTTTTTTGGCGTAGAACCAGGTCAAACATATTAGGTTCCTTTGAGTATGTCACCGGGCATATGAAATCATATTTTACGACATTTTTTTGTGGTCTCGAACTTTTTAAATCAATAAAAAGTGAAAAAAATGTATTTTTAAATAAAATTGTTTTTTTTTGTTTCCACCGCCATATCTTTAAAACTATTAAAGGTACCGAAATTTGTTTTGTGTCAAATTAAAGCACACATTGTAGCGCTTTTACCAATATAAACGGTTTGGGTACAATTCGCACTTTCATTTCTCTAAAAATCAAATAAACTAAAAATACATATTTTGTGTATTGAAATCTTCACCAATCGATAAACTTTTTTATTTTTGAAAATATTTGCATACATGCAGCGAAGAAAATAAAGCCTAATAATCACAAAAGTTTTTGAAACAATATGTTTTTTCCTAAAGTGTACCGTTTGGCAACAGCGATTTTTTTTTTATCAGCGCTAAACGCGACATTGGGACGCAATTAATGCACCTCGCATGCAGGGTTGGTCAGATTAGTCGCCTAGAAGTAGCGTTAGTTGAATTTAGATTAATATATGGCATTCTAGGTTGGGGTGGAGTTGCTTACTGTCATCTAAAAAATTAGATATCATTCAGAAAAAATGTGCCACCCCCTCTCAGGGGGTGACACTTAAAAAATATATATATTTACTGGAGCTGAAATAGAATCACATTTTAAGAAGAAAAGGTTCCATGCAATTTTTCTCATAAATTGATAGTTTTAAGTTATAACGACTTCAAAATTGCGATTTTAGTTTAAAATAAAAGCTTTTAAAAAAGGTATTTTCAAACGGCTTTCGTCAAGTATCTCGAAAAGTATTACTTTATCGAAAAAATGGTATAGACCAATTACAGAAAGCACCCTACAAACTGGGAATTAATTATATTTTTTGTTTATTGATGTAGGATTAATAATTTCGGAAATATTTAAGTTTATATTTGGTATCCAAGGGTTTCGAAATTACCTTTAAAGTTTAAAATGCATTTTTTTGTAAAGCAAGTGCTTTAAATGAGCAAAAAAGAATTTGAGCATTTAGGTAATGCTACATTTTAACGAAAAACTGTATTTGAGATAATTTTTTTAAATTATTGGCTAATTAGAGTAACAAAACGAGTAAAAAATAATTTGAAAGCGCAATTAATTGCCTTTAATTTCCTTTCTTAGCATGCGTCACAATTTCTGAGATATTTAACATTTAAACTGCATTTTTCGTCTTATGAACGTTCGGATGCCATTTGTAAACTCATATCTCCGAAACTATTGAATCTATGTAAATAAATAAACAAGCGAAATTCATCATTTGTTTATGAGCTTTATTTTTGGTCTCTACACATTTTTTAACAAAACTAATATTTATTGAGATATTTGGAATACGAAAAAAAATACGTTTTATCGAAAATACCTTTATAGTTTAAACTGTATTTTTTCTAAAGTGCTGTATACGAACCAAAAAATTTGAGCATCTACGTCATGCTGTATATTAATGAGAAACCGTGTTTGAAATTAATTTTTTTTTAATTAATGGCTAATTACAGTAACAAAATGGCGACGTTGTTATTAAAATAATGTGTAGACGGACATTGCTTCGGTCATAACTTCTTTGTTTTTTATGCTACATAAACAAATAAAAAAATAGTTAACAGCTTAATTAATAACATATTATTGTATCTATTAGTATCCTTGGCGTAGGTGGCACAGTTTCTGAGATATTTAACTCTCACTCTAAATAGTTATCTTACGAACACTTGGATGCCAAATGTAAACTTAAGTATCTCCGAAATTATTAATCCTACATCAATAAACAAAAAATATAATTAGTTCCCAGTTTGTACTTTCTGTAATTAGTCTATAACATTTTTTCGATAAAGTAATACTTTTTGAGATACTTGACGAAAGCAGTTTAGAAATACATTTTTTTAAGCTAAAATCGCAATTTTGAAGTCGTTATAACTTAAAAACTATTAATTTATGTGAAAAATTGCATAGAACCTTTTCTTCTTAAAATATGATTGTACTTCATATATTTTTTAAGTGCCACCCCCTCAAAGGGGGTGGCATCCACTCCCTATAAATTAACAAGCCCCCGCTCAATATAGAAACTTTTCTGTGAAACATTTACTATTATACAGCCAAAAATGAACGAAATCCGTTCAATATGACATTACTTCGAAGTTTTGCATATTTTTTACCTCTAGGTACTGTACTACTACTACCTGTCTTTTTATTATTAAAAGGAGACTATTTAATATTTATTATACAATTTCTTAATATTAACAACATATGATCAATACTACTGTACAATATATGAAATATTGAACAATAATATTGATCCTCTAGATGCTTTTGATCACTACTGGTTTTGTACCTATTGATATAAGTTAAACTACTATATACACCGGGATCGTCAAATCGTTGCAGTCGGCAGGCTTCCTACAGCCGAGCGCGCAAGAATATGACTTTGGCCCGTTAAAAAAAATCGCTGACTCAATACTATCAACGGGACATGAAAAATTTGTATCCTAAAAACTTTTTTCAAGTATTGGCTTCAATTTGTACGCAGCATGTATATACAAATTTTCACAAATAAACTTTTTTCTCGATTGCCTAAAATTACGCTACTGAAAATAACAAGTTTGAGTTTCTTATTATTTTACCAACTTAAAAAAAAATAAATCTGGTTCACGTGGGACGTTGTTCGAAGCGCTATTGTGTCTACTTTAATCTAAAAAAAAAAATAGCTTGATAGCACAAATATTTTCAGAGACGTTAAAAAACATATTTCATTAAAAATCTATTTTTTTGAGTTTTTCCGAAATAAAAAAATTCTCGACCACCGAAAAATGTCGTAAAAAACGATTTCGTATACACGATTATCTTACTAAATAATCCCACTAAGTCTGGTTTGGTTCTACGCCGGTTTTTTTTTTCTCGAAAACTAAGCGACTTTACTTCCAGATTTTACTCTACTACATGTTTTGTATTACTTCCTGAAAGATAATTTCTAATTACTAAGTAGGTTTTTCTCTGTTTTTTGTTGGGATGCTCTGCCACATGTATTTTATTCTAAACAATATCCGTGAAATCAACAAAATAATACAATTATCCAGTATTTTACCTGAAAATAACCTATACACCTGTGACTTACGTCAAGGAAGCAGTTAGAGGGCGTTTTTTTTTGACAAATAATGAATACGAACAAAAATATAAAAATAACGTATTTTGCTGACGTTTCGGAAACCGAATCTGTTTCCTTTCTCAAACCGTATTATAAAAGTGTAAAGTAAAAAGTAAAAAGTAAAAAAATATTTTGAGGTTTTTGGTTCTTGTACACTCTAAATCACATTTTTTTTCATCCCCTTTAATAATCAGGTGGGAGTGGTAATGGGGGTGGCTAATGCCAAAAAAACTTTTTGAGACTAACTTCTCTTCTATATACTAAGTACCAATTTTATGTACTCTTACCTGCTTGATTTACCTATTTCCCCAATTTAACCCCTAACGGAATAAGACGAAAATATAATCTAGTTCCAGATCCCGTTAAAGTACGTACATGTACCAAATTTCAAGTCAATATCTTAAACGGTTCCAGAGTAATTGTGCGCACAAAAAAAGTTACATACCGACAGTCAGACAGAAATTAGTTTTCGCACAAACTTAAAATCTCGATGTGTCATGACATTCCAAGCCTATTAGTACAATAAAAATTTTCAAAATGTTTTTTGTCCACTGGATGTGGAAGTAAAATTAAGAAAATGCCACAACCAATATTTAGACAATACTAAGTAGGTATTTATAAGATTGCAGACATAAAAAATTAAAACACCATATAAATAAGAGAACATCCACTTAGCTGTTCGAAAAGGAGTTACAATGTTGCAGATCATGACCATAACAAATTCCTGAGCTGACATTGAAAATGAGGAGATAGGTAGTGACTATAATGTAATTCCTACGTGGTTGCTTGAAATTAATATTATGTTCTCATTTCATTTTATTTTCACTCTCTTTTGTTCCCTATTTTGTTCTCGGAACAGAAAGGCTGTTTTAATCTCAATTTTGTTCTCAGATCCTGACTACAAGAAATTAAATTCTATCAAACTCTTTTTAAATGCCTCCAATATTCTAGGAATTATTAATTTAAACAAAGAAAAGTATTTGGCGTATAAAAAAATCGAGTAAGTAATTTTGGAGGAATTTAAGAATACAATCATTTTATCATCAAAAAATTATTGGTGTAAAGATAGAGAAAAGATATTAAAATCCAAATTAATTCTACTCTGAAATGTATTTAAACTTTTTTGTATTGCATTTTCATTCACTTGTATAAGAGATTTTCGAAACAATATGGATATCAAATCAATTAAAAATAATACGAAGAATGTTTAAAAAGTGAAAATTTTAACGCCCTGTATCCCGAAAAAATATGAGAAATTAATTAAACTTTTTGAAGTTATATGGACAGCCTGTATGAATTACACTAGGCAAATGAGGAAAAGTGCTCAAAATTTACGCTAAATAAGGTTTCTATACATTGATGGAAAGCTCCCTCCATCCTTAATCATATACTGAAGTTCCCACTTAATCCCCACATCAGAGACGTTAGATATGTCTCTTATGTGTTTCTTACGAGAAAATTATGACAGATAAAAAGCTGTATTTGAAAATCATCAAATATATCTTATCTAGTTTCGGGGAAATAATCACCGATCGTATTTTTACAAATTTAAAGCGTTTCTTAACTAATAGATTATCCAAAACTGCTTCTTAAATACTGAAATTGTACAAATGTCGTTTTGTATATTTTTGGCTTGCAAATCTTGAATTTAACGGATAAATCGTAACGATCTTTCTTTTTCAGCAATTTATGAGCTTTCGATTAAAAATTAAAATTCAGCTCAAACGGTCAAGTGAATCGTGAGATATAAGCCGCTATCTGAATGGCCGATTTCCGCCATTTTTCAAGATGGAGAGTTACGCGTATATGGGATTAAGTGGGAACTTTAATTTATGATAGAGGATGGAGAGAGCTTTCCATCGATGTTAGCACAAACTTTGAGCACTCTCCTATAAGCCCAGTTCTCATTTTACAAATTTGGTGAAGTGATATGGAAAATGGTCGACTTCGATATGAAAATCAAATTTTTATGTGGGACAGCCTGTATATTTTGCATATTTGGATGCTGCTGGCCAAAATACACATGATCAAATATTATTTTGATTTCCAAATGCCATTCCATATAGATTTTTTAATTTTTAGTTTAAATCATAGAAGGCCGCGATTTTGCCAAAATTGTTACTTTTCAAATATTATCTCTTCAGAAACTAACATTAAACACGATTTATTCTTCATAAAGTTCAACGATATTGGTTTTTCAACGAAAACAATTTTTTAAATGGAAATTCTATGGGACAAGCTGTTATTTAATTAGATCTTTAAATTACGAAGAAAATGATATGCATAATGTCTACCTTCTCTTTGTCCTAAGTTTATAATTAAATAAATAATAATAATAATAATATTTGAGGGTCAGATCATATGTATTCTGACCAGCAGGATCCAAATATGTAAAAATATATAGGTTGTCCCATTTAAAAATTTGATTTTTATGTAAATTGCATCGAAACCAGGAGTCAACCATTTTGGTTCTTTACATCATATAATTGGAAATTTCATCCTAATCACTGCACTAAATTTGAAAAAAATCCATTCGCCCATCCAAAAGTTACAAGAGTGTCCCTATCGGCTGAGCCACCCGGTATGTTTGTGTACAAGTAAGCACATACAAATTAGTACAGTAAGTGAAGCTTTTACGATGTAATGAATTTCCAAATTTTTTTCTTCAACATGCTTCAAAAAGTATGTACAATAAGATTCTATATTGTCATTTTTCCTGCTCTTTGGTTAGGGGTGGTTCCCACCCCTTCTTAGAGGTTATCGCAAAAAAAAACCAAAAAATACACATAATCTGATAGAGAATCAAATTATAAGAAATAAAGGTTTTATACACTTTTTTGCTAAAATGCATATTTTTCGAGATATTGCGAACTGAAAATTGCAATTTTCACTCCCTAAAATCAGTATTCCTAGACGTTTTTTTTTAATTACTCGAAAGATGTGGACTTTAATTAAAAAAATGCAAGGCTACAAAATTAAAGCTTTTACGAAAACAAATCGAATGGTTTTTTCTTTTTTTTTCACCGACGTTTAGTTTTGGAAATATGGCATTTTCAAAATTACGCTGAAATGTAAAATTACTCAAAATCTACTATGAGAAAAATTTTTGGTCTTATAAAAATTAAAGGTATTAAAATTTTCTTTCGATTGAAACGTATTCCAATCCTTTATAATGAAAACTAAAAAAGTTACAAACAAAAAAGTAGGGCATTTAAAAATTTAAGCGTCATTTTTTAAGTCTTATTGCTCTAATTTCTTATTAATTCAAATTTTTAAAAATCCTTGATGTTATTAATACATATTATTACTAACATGCTCAAATTTTTTAGAATTTTTAAAATAATTATTTTTCATTCTGTACCCATTTTCAGTCATGAAAATTTTCATAATTTTTTGAAAAATATCGGGTTTTTGGAAATTGCTCAGAAAATATTTTTTAATAAAAAATGGTAGGAGTATAAAAATGAAGCTTATAAAAAGACGAATAGTTTTTTTTTATTTTCCTACGACATATTGTTCCAAGGTTTAAAGATGGCCATTGAGCGCATACGCAAGAAAATTATGTATTTAAAATTGAAATATCTCAAAAACTATAAGATTAATAAAAACATGATACAGTGCGTGTAATTGCGGATTAGACATGTACATCCACGTAGCGCGAGAGATATGACAACCCAGCAACAGCAAAACCCGCCTGTCGGCACTCGACTACTGAAGTATCCCAGCTCTGTTATTTCATTTTAGTCAACTGGCACACGCGATGTTGCAATTCTTACTCCTATGTCTAACTTGCCATTACACGCACGGTACAAGAATGAAATGAAACCTATAAAAAAAAACGAAGAGTTTGTGTTTCTATTTTTTTTTCCTACGACAAACTGTTTCAGAGATGTGACAGTTTGAAATAATGTTGAAACTTTTCTGTTTGTATTCGCATTTTAAATATCTATAATAGATAGAGAAACGAGCAATAGCCGTCTATTTTTCGAAGAATACGCAGAAAAACGGGTTGCATTGCACTTAACATGTTTAGAGTGCAGATTAAAAATATTATTTAATTAGTGTACTCAATTGTATTAATTTGATTTACTTATAACAATCTGTATTTCTAACAAAATTAGACATATTACTATGCTCTTGTGACCATTTTTAATCCACCATTTTTTTTGTTCTTCGCTTATAACTCGGAAACGATGCGTCGTATGGAAAAAGATAATCTATGCAAAATAAAACCTAATTAAGTTTTCCACAAGAATGTTTATATTCATTTTCTTCCTATGTGTTATAGTTTACGAGATACTCGCCAGCGAAAATCGATGATTAATAAAAAAAAATCAATTATGTACCTTGAATATTTCTATCAAAGCGGTTTACCGTGGTCTACTAATAAATCACACTCACAAAACAATCTTTATTTTACAACTCTCGACGTATTTACTACCGTAATATGTTGTCGAAATCTCTACATTTCCTTAAATATACAGTGTGACTCACTTAAAATGATAACTATTTTTTATTTTGTTTCCGATTTGAATCAAACTTTACTCAAGTATAGAGCAAATTAGAATCTACTTATGACCAGAAAAACATTCGGCTGCTACGAAGGGAAAGCCACCTGCGGTACCAAAATAGGCTGAAAAAAATAAAACATTTTGAATGTTAGAGGTTCTAAAAAATGCACCCGATCGGCGCCACAAACGTACATACACCTAAATTTGATTTGGTTATTGATGGGGGATTTCTCATACATAAGCTCATCTGGCAAAGAAGATCCTCAGTTTCCGCAATTTGTGGTGGCTACTAGGGATTGCAATTTACCGTAAGTTTTAATAACCGGTAAATCGGTAAATAAAAATGTAAATAACCGGTTAACCGGTATTTACCGGTAATTTTTAGAATGGATGATTAGGGTGGCGAAAATGGCAATTGTCTTTTTCCATGTACAAAATTATCTAAATTTGACAAAAAACATTTTTATATACGTATATTTGATATAATGCACAAACAAAAGGTTTTTTATCAACAGTAAAATCACAAGAGCTTTTTTTTATCGGATAAATTTCACTTTGTAACGAAATAATTTTGCCAATCAATGATTTTATAAGAAAAACTGACATGAAAAAATCGCGAGACCGGAGGTCCAGCAATTTTGTCAAATGTCAGTTTTTCGAGCAAAATTACTGATTGGCCAAATTTTGAGTTAAAAAGAAATTTATCCATAAAAGAAAAGCTCGAGTGTTTTTTGGTAAGATAAATTAACGACAGAATATGAATGTGAACGAACAACAACAATAATTTATTAAAAATAATTATAATTTTCCCAAAACGACTCATATCGAACAGTATAGTTTCCACAATACTTAAAAATTATAGCTGACGGTACAGATTTCAAAGTGACGTGCGACTACTGGTGTACTCTGCTTTTGAGAAACAGGCATTTTTATCGGTGATAAAAAGCGATGCACCTTTTTTTATCGCTGTCAAAGTGACAAAAATGTGACTGTCAAATAGACTTTTTTATATAGGAGTTAATTTACCAAAAGGAAAAAATATAAATGAAATAAATTTAAACAAATAATTATTCTGTAAATAACAAAAATATCCACTTAAATAACAAAAATTATAAACATAAACTCAAATAGGGCATTTACTGAATACCTAATCTAAAAATACAATATTTTTTAAAAATAGCCTGTTTAAAGGGTTAGTTTTTCAAAGCTATATCTGTTAATTGTCTGATATTTGTGCATAGAATACCACCAGCTGAAGATGCCCTTCCTCAATCGATATTGGTGGGTCGATAAGTCAATAAGAATTGGTAATAACATACTTCTAAATGTATTCTACGGATATTTGCGGCAGTGACATATTCAATTTTCTGTCGTAAGATATTGTCAATGTCTCTCTTGTATTTCTTAGGGCTTGGTATTTGGAGTTTACTTTTTATAATATTATTTATTTATTGTTAAAAGTGCTTGGTGTTGGGACAGTCACTCTGTATTTAGTGAATACTAGTCAGTGACATAAATAGAAACGTTAAATACGTGACATATCGTAAGTTCAGAATTTACCGCAATAACCGGTAAAAAATTTAAATAACCGGTAATTATCGTCATGCGTTTTTTGTCCTAATAACCGGTTAACCGGTTAACCGGTTAACCGGTAATGCAATCCCTAGTGGCTACGTGAAATTCGTCAATATGATTTTTAATCTTTTTCCTCATATTTTGGTACCACAGGTGGCTTTGCCTTTATATCAGGTGAATGATTTTCTGGCCATAAGTAGATTCTAATTTGTTCTACACTTGAGTAAAATTTGATTCAAATCGGAAACAAAATGAAAAAGTTATAAGGGTATCTTCATTGTAAGTGAGTCACACTGTATATTTAAGGAAATGTATAGATTTCGACAAAATGTTACGTTAGTAAATACGTCCAGTGTTGTAAAATAAAGATTGTTTTGTGACTGTGATTTATTAGCAGACCGGTAAACCGCTAAATTAGAATCTACTTGACGAATTTCACGTAGCCACCACAAATTGCGGAAACTGAGGATCTCCTTTGCCAGATGAGCTTATGTATGAGAAATCCCCCATCAATAACCAAATCAAATTTAAGTTTGTGGCGCCGATCGGATGCATTTTTTAGAATTTCTAACATTCAAAATGTTTTATTTTTTTTCAGCCTATTTTGGTACCGCAGGTGGCTTTCCCTTTGTAGCAGCCGAATGTTTTTCTGGTCATAAGTAGATTCTAATTTGTTCTATAATTTGATTCAAATCAGAAACAAAATAAAAAAGTTATAAGGGTATCCTCATTTTAAGTGAGTCACACTGTATATTTAAGGAAATGTAGAGATTTCGACAAAATATTACGTTAGTAAATAACGTCGAGTGTTGTAAAATAAACATTGTTTTGTGACTGTGATTTATTAGCAGACCACGGTAAACCGCATTGATAGAAATATTCAAGGTACATAATTGATTTTTTTTTATTAATTATCGATTTTCGCTGGCGAATATCTCGTAAACTATAACACATAGGAAGAAAATGAATATAAACATTCTTGTGGGAAATTTAATTAAGTTTGATTTTGCATAAATTACCCTTTTTATAATCGAAGAATCGAAAAAGGAACCTTTCCACCCCCCTCTCCCCCTGAAGTGGCGGGGTTAGAGGCGGGCACTTTTAGTATTTTTACCTCCTAACTAGCCCCAACACATCCCTGAAGAGGAAGATTTTCCCCTCCTAAATGTTCTCTACAACTCATTCATTACTGTACTAAATGAATTAAATTTGATACAAATGTAAAGTAGACCGTTAGAATCACATTGAAATGGTCGTTCAAGGTTATCGCAGGCCTTATTTTATTTTATTTTGTGTAAATTATAATTCATAATCCAGACTTCTGCATCATCTGTCGACCTGACCTGACCTGACAAATATCTGAACGAACAAGCTTTGTTAAAGGACACGGTACTGGAAAACAAATACTGAATATATGAAATCAAGAAAAGCGTACGTTATCTGTATCGGAGATAAATTTCTGTAGGGGTTTTGACAATGTGAAATGGGACACACTGTGGACTGTACTATTTAGAGATGGAAACACTTAGACACCTGAGCTTCTTCGACTATATGAAGAAAACTGAGCTTTGGTGAAGGTCGAAAATACTAATTCCCACAAATGTAAAGTTTGCAAATGAACCAGAGAGATTTGGAGATGATACCACCACCACCTTAGTTGCAGCAAGTGAAAACGAGTTCGTTAAACTGTTCGACAACTCCGAGACCGATTTAATTGTAAATGACCGATAATGATTATAAACTTATGATTGTAAACCGAACAAATAAAAACTCGTTATGGATTAGTGGGTGTGAGATTTTAAACAAAATGGTATACCTTGGAGCCCCTGCCGGCATGCTAGTAATGGTACGGGAGCCACGGACACTTTTAGTTGCTCCAGGAAGGCTCAAGAAGCTACCTAGGAAATGAGTAGCAACGCTGGCTAACATCATCAACGCGATCTTGAGATTGAGATACTTCCCATCCAGATGGAAGGAGACCGACGTTATAGTCATCTCGAAACCAGCTAAGAAACTAATCTTTCCCTCCTCTTACAGACCGATGAGCACCGAGAGAGTCATTCCGAAGAGAATAGCCGAGAAGACAGGAACTGCAGATCATACCGGATGAACAGTTTGCATAAAGAACAGGACACTTCACGGAACTCCAAGTGCTTCGTTTCATCGAGGAAGTCAGGAAGGGGTTCTATCAAAGGCAGGTCACAGCAGCGTTATTCTTGGACATCGCGAAAGCCTTTGACAGGGTCTGGCAAGTTACAATTCTCATTATTGGAGATAACCTAAATAAAATGTAAATATGCAAACTCGCAATTGCGATAAGCAAGCTTATAAATATAGGTTCTCTTCAAATTGAGACCAGATCTAGTCTGTCAGCCGTTGTATCAACATCGAACTTGTAGAAAATTAAAAAGGTGTTCAAATAAAAAGTTTATTGGTGTTTTTAAAAAGTTTTTCTCTCAAATCACAATTTTATCTGGCGCAGTCTTAAAAGGATCGTGAAGGCCTTATTTTAGTCGAAAATCAGTGAATGCCCCAGGGTCAGAGCATATTTATCGTGCAATTCCTGATCTAAAATAAGTGCTTTGTGTTCAACACTTCATCACGAGAACAAACCTCTCAAGCAACGCAAAGGGTGGAAATTGAAGAAAGAGTGAGGAGCGAATTGTCACTTTTCGACCGGACCAGATTTATCCTGGAATCACTCCCGAAAAGTACAGCGGACGACACTAGACACCCTCGACGCCTAGAGGTTAAAAGGACGAGAAGAGAAAGACTTCAACTCGATTCCGGAGACAACAGGAGGAGCAGGGAAACAACAGTTTCAAAGAAAAGAGCAAAGAGCAAAACTTCACAGAAAAAGAAGCGAAACTCTAAGGAAGCGAAGGGTCAGCTTCAAGAAGGAACATTCGGCAACAAATGATTTTCAACATTTATTTAATGTAAGTTTATTTGAATTTGAAATCATTGTGAAAATTTGCATATTTAATCAATTTTATGTTAATCAATTTTACATTAATCACCTTTTTTCAACTTATTTTTGAGTTACTCAAATTTTCATAACATTTTGTACCTAGTCTGTTGTAATTGGCAACGCCAATATAAAGTCCCTCGTTATAAACAGCAAAGGAAAAGTCATTTTTCAAAGAGTGAACTCAAGGAAAAGTTTCAATAATTTTAAGAAAACTAGTTTTAAGAAATTTAATTCTAAGAACTGGTTTAGTTCTTAAAATCCCTGATTTAAACGAACAAAATTTAAACTAGATAATTTCCTCTAGTATGAAATTCTAAGTAGATTTAAAAATCTTGAAATCCCTGATTTAAAATCTTAAAATCTCTGATTTAAAAATTTTAAAATCACTAATTTAAAATTTAAAAACTGATTCAAATAATTGGAAATTCAAACTGGATAATATATTAGAAGAAGTTCTAAACAGATTTGAAAATCTAACTGTAAATCCTGAAAATTTAACTGAAAATTTAAGTGCAATTACTGAAACTTAAAAACTAAATTTAATTGAAAATCCAAATTTAAACACAATTCGACTACAATTCAAAAACATTACAAAGATTTATAATTGCATGCGAGAATTTAATGAAAGCTTTTCAAGACGTAACAAATCCAACAGCAGCTATTAATACAATATATTCAAAGTTAAAAAACAGAGCTTGTGACCTTGTCCACGCATAGAATTATCTAACTGGAACTCGGTCAAGAAAGTGCTTATTGAGAGCTCTGATCAAAGAAACATCGACTGTTTATCATATCAAAGAGCTTATCTAATTAAAGTCTTATAAAAACAAACCATTGTTAGCATTTGCCACTCGTATACAAGACATTCGTAATTTATTAATATTAAACTAAGGGTCGGTTTATCAGTGCGCGGTTATGTACTTTATCCTACAGCTAAATTAACTAGAAGTTTAGAATGTGAAGTTGCAATATTGAAATGTTTAATAGAAGCACATTCTAAACTTGTAGTTAATTTAGTTGTAGGATAAAGTGCTTAACCGCGCACTGATAAACCGGTCGTCAATCAAGGTAATGATACTGCCACAACGAAGGTAATCAAAATAAAACATTACAACTCTCACTCAAAACATATTACCTGCTTACTATATCATATGCAATTAGCTATTAAAACTAAAGAACTCGAAAGTTTAGAAAAAACCATGAGTTATACAGTTGAAGAACAAAATTTTATAAATTACAAAAATCAAAATAGTCCAGGCAATATTTCCAGCAATCAAACAACTTGCCAAAGTAGACCGAATTTAAAAAATGCACCTCTAATAAATCCACAAACCCAATCAAGACCAAGATACAACCCTAATCAATATAACTACAACACTAATCAATATAATTTCAACTCTAGTCAAAATAATTATCGACCTACATTTAATCCAAATCAAAATAATAATTATTACAATAACAATTTCCAGAGACCGCAAACAAATGTTTTTAAACCACAGTCTCAAGTAACCAAATTGATGACAAAACCTATAGATACTTCATCTGGTAATAGTAAAACCAGGGTTGAGCGGATTTAAATCAGGTGATTTTTTAAATTTTAAATCGAGCATTTATAAAGTTACTATTTTTCAAAGATTTTTATTATATTCTTTTGTATTTATTTTCTAAATTAAAAAAATATAAAAAAGGTAACACAGAAATACTTATAAACTTATAAACTAATAAATGTAAACTAAAAAATAACAGATTATTAGTACTTCCATATGCAATACTACCTTTTTATACCACAGTACAAAGCTTATGATCATTTCTACAGCATTTTTTGTGTAACTTTTTATAATATTAAAATAAATTTTGAGTAAATGCAGATAACTTCAAACTTAAGCAAGAAAACGAACATAATTTTCAAGAAGTACAAGTTAATTTTTACTTCCACTTATTTATTTTAGTAATGGGTTAAGAAATTAAAAAAAAATCAAATTAATCTTAATTTTAATCAAAAAAATCATGATTTTTGATTTTTTTTGAAAAAATCGTGATTTTTATCAACCCTGAGTAAAACAACTGAAAACCTTTCAACTCGTTTATATAACCAATATATATACGAAACACCTGATTCTACCAGTCAAATTCCTAATGAAAATAATTTAGAAAACCAAAATGAAAGTCAATACTATCGAAATGATAATGTTTACGATAATCAACATTATGACGAATTTTCATATGACCAACATAATAATCCTAACGAAAATAATTTAGAATGCCAAAACGAAAGTCAATACTATCAAGATGATAATGTTTACGATAACCAATATTATGACGAATCATCACTTGATCAATATGACGATGATCACATTAATTATAATCCCGATTTTGACCAATGCCCGGATTAAACCTCTTATACTTACGACGATGATACTATACCACATCAATGTATTCAACAATATGATCAACTACAAAATGATAGAATTGAACAAACGGATTTTTTTAAACCAAATTTTCCAATAGCCCAGTCTATGAAATTCCCGACGTAACAAACCTAGCCTATTTCGGACAAGACCTTCCCTACATATATATATTCCGACACTTAAAGCGAAATTTCTAATCGGCACAGGTAGCGCAAAAAGTTTCATAAATCCTCAATTAGTCCAACAATATTTCCCTAATTCAATAGAACAAAAATCTTTTGAAATAAGAACTCCACATGGAATTTCTTATCACAATGGAACTATTAATTTAATACTTCTAGCTGATTATAATATAGACACTTGCCATACCTTTCAATTATTCGACATTACTGAAAATTTCCAAGACTTAATAGGCTTAGATTTAATTATTAAATTAAAAGCAAAATTTAACTTTGGAGAAAAACTATTAGAATTACCACAAATTAAAATTCCAATGTATTCAATTTTAATACAAGAAATTCACTATTCATCAGAAATGCATTCAAAAGAAAATTGCACACAATTTAATGAACCAGAAAGACCTACAGCTATTACAAACTTCGAAGATAATTATTCCCCAATACCTTTGACTGATATAATGGAAGACGATATTGATATGACAGACCTTTTTGAAACAAAACCATTTGACTATAACGAAACAAATTATATTGAGAATGCCGAACAAGACTTAAATAACTTTGAATTGAATCATTCACATGAAGATAATTATTCCCCAGTACCTTTCATCGATATAATAGATGATATTGAATTAACATTAATAGAGCTTTTTAAAATATAACCATTCGACAGTAATAAAATAAATTTAACTGAAATTCCTGAACAAAAATTAAATAATGCTGAATCAAATAATTCAGACGAAGAAAATTTAGAAAATATCAAACTAACTATTTTAAAAACCGAATCAGTAATACATCAACCTGATGATATATTAAATCAACCTGACAAGACAATAAACCAACCTGATAATACACTTACAGACTCTAGAGAAATTCTCTCAGAACCTATTAAAACGACATCTAACACATATCATGAACTTGCCGACCAAAATCATGGCATTCCCGACAAAACCCAAAACGACAACTTATATAAACTCATTAATAATCGTATAATTACATACAAGCAGAAGAAAAATTGTAAAAAGAAAAAGAAACTTAAAAGTAAAACCCGGCTCGAATTCAAAGGAAAACTAAAAACATCATTTGCATATTAAACGAAAAACCAAAATTGAAGATTAAACATTTTTCTAAAATATTTCCATAATATTTAAGTACCCTTCAGACAAATTTCGAAATACCAGAATTATTCTATAACGTAACCGTTCATAATTATAACCAATTATACCTATACCTATCTTAGACGAAATAATCAATAATACGCTTACACAAATTATAATAAATCGAAATTCCAATTTTTACTAAATCCTATCACTATCTACATATTCAAAAGTATAAGTACTCACAAATATCTAAAATGCTAGAGACAAAAAAATACACAATATATGAGAGAATTCGCTGAGAATCCAACATCTCACCCTGACCTAAACCCTCCTACAGACGAGACTAATAAAAACCAATCCCATAACAGAAACCCAAAAATAAAAATTATTCAAAATATACCATCTGAAAACCCTATAATCCACATACTCAGACTATGAAATACCTGAAATAATAATCGAAGACAATTCTTGCATAACCACCGTTCATACTTCTTGCCAATAATAATAAAATACCCAATTAATAATAAACCTATCCAAATTTTAGTAGAAAGAAACCCTCATCCTAAATTACAAGTAAACATCGAAACTATAGACGGTCATGTTATAAAAAATGTAAAAATTCCATTACACTCTCTAGAATTAGCTACTCAATTTTTTTTTTTGAGACCAAAAACAAGACATCACTTCGTATATAAATAATTGCGAAATATGTCAAAGAGCTATATAATACGCTAGACAAAAAACCATATACACCCCTGGTAAATTAATGACTGAAACGCCATCTAAACCTTTCATATAAATATGTTTACTTTTCAAAATCAAACATTCTTAACGATTATTGATAAATTTTCAAAATTAGGACAAGCCTTTTCCGCTACAAAAGATGCTATTTCAATTCATGATAACCTAGTCAAATATTTTTCATTCTATAGAACCCCAGAAACTATTGTTTCAAATAGTAGAACAGAATTTAAATATGAAAATATCTAAGAATTATTAAAGAGTCATAAAATCAAAATATTTTTCGGAACACCTAAACATCATGAAAACAAAAAAAGATTTCACTCCACCCTAATCGAACAATTACTTTTATCAAGAAATATTATGAAAGTAAATCTAATTAAATGCTTATCTATTGAAATTATATTCGGACACACGAACTGACAAAACGCTTACGATCTATCTAAACTACATTTTACACGACTACTTATCTACTTATATAAATAACTCCTTTGTAATAAAGAAACTACTTAAGAACAAAGGCACTTAACAAATAAAATATATCTACACCAAAGGTAATGTACAACTTGAATAAATTAAACAGTAAATAAAAGCTAGACTATTTTAATAATTTTATTGGCACAAAAAAATAAAATCTTGTAAAACTTAAAAGTAATAAAATAATAACGGAAATAACTGGATTGTTTGTTACAATTTACTATCCCAATCCCAGGCTTACTACCCTTACAACTAGGACAAACTTCTATAAGTAATGACTACTGGAACTATGTACAAATATATGATTTGACACCAATAATAGACGAATTTAAATTAATTCAGGAACATTACAAATTACTGAACGGTAAACTTTACAAGACAGAGGCATATAAAAAAGAGTATTCAAACTCCTTCCCTTTATTAGATAATCTTGAACAAAAAATTCTAGATCAAATTCAACGATTAAATCCAAATTTAAATAGACCTAAACGTGGAGTAATAAATGGCCTAGGATCTATCATCAAAGCAATTACTGGAAACCTAGACCAAAACGATGCTGAAAGATATGACAAACAAATTATGACTATCAGTCAAAATCAAAATAAAATCAAAACCATCCTGGAAAATCAAATAACTATTTTAAATTCAACTATCGCTAATTTCAATGAACTAGCTCAAAATTTATCTCACAATCAAATCATTTTAGAATCCAGAATTCAACGCATCGAAGCCAACGTTAATTATTTTTCAAATCATGAAACTGAACATTATCAATATTTCCTAACATACTCATTGCTAACACAATTAACATTTTTGTATCAAAACATTTACGATATATTAGAAAAAAATAGAAACTGCTTCGACTTTTGCTAAATTAAATACCTTGCATAATTCAATTATAAATCCAACAGAACTTCTGTTAGAAATAAAGGATACTAGGAAAAATTTAATTAATACCCAACTGCCTTTTGAACCTGAAATTAGTAATATACTTAAATATGAAAAAGTCATTAATATTAAAGCATACTCTAAAGAATTTACAGTTATTTTCATATTAGAAATTTCCAATTTTTCGAATTGTATACATTACCTGTACAACATAATAATATTTATCAACTATTATTACCTAAAACAAAATATATAGCTTTAGGAATAAAACACTATGTATTAATTAATAAGAATTGTATATTTATAGACACTAATGAATTTTTATGTAAAAATGTAAACCCTATTCCAATTCATAAAAAATCACCTTGTGAAATAGCTTTATTATCATATGCTAATGATTTAAATGATTGTCACCCAATCAATGTTGATATTACAGAAACTCAGATTCAAAAAATTAAACCTAATAAATGGATTGCTATAATTCCTCAAGAAATTACAATAACTTTGACTTGCAATAAAATTATTACTAAATCAAAATTACAAGGAACATCCATTATTGACTTGAATAAAGATTGTCAAATTTTAATTGAGAAACAAATATTACAAACTCATGTTTCTAATTCATATGAAATAAAATTTGAATTACAAAAATTAAATACAACTTATAGTAAAAAACAAAAATTAATTATTACCCAGGCCCATTGCAAATTGAAACTATTGTAGCGTGTTTCCACCCTTAGGAAACTACCCCTTGCAAATTCCGTGGGTTCCAAAAATTATAACAAGAGATGTCCATTAACACACTTTATTAAATATTTACTGGATACTTCACAATACTATTTTTTAATTTAAATACACTTTACTGACTAAAAATCACAATGTTTATCACTTTGTTTATCTTTGAAGTCTTAACCTCACTTTCTATACTTTCTGAACTACTCGCCGAGAATGCGGTCGGTCTTTTATACCCAAAACTGACAGATCTCGATTGTTCTGTGATGACGCCACCATTCTCTAGATAATTCCAGATGTCATCACTCTAGAACTACTACTGGTAGATTCTTTCTCGAGTAGGTGCAAATACATCTGAATTAATTGAAAGGGTTACAACACATCACACTATTAATAATCATAAACTGTTAGAAACTCAAAATTCACTAACAGAACAAACAAAAAGAATTCAAGAAATTAATGATGTTCAAATTAGTTATTCAACCAGTGTTTGGACCATTCTTTTATATGTACTATTATTATGTTTAATATTGTATATTGTTTATGTCAAAATATTTAAGAAATTTATTGTAAAACAAAAACAATGTAAAACTCCCCCTACCGATGAGATCATAATATAAATAACTATTTAACGAAAATCACCCCTACAGGGATAATTTTACTCTAAGGACGGAGGAGTTACAATTCTCATTATTGGAGATAACCTAAATAAAATGCTGAATATGCAAACTCAGCAATTGCGATAAGCAAGCTTATAAATATAGGTTCTCTTCAAATTGAGACCAAATCTAGTCTGTCAACCGTTGTATCAACATCGAACTTGTAGAAAATTAAAAAGGTGTTCAAATAAAAAGTTTATTGGTGTTTTTAAAAAGTCTTTCTCTCAAATCACAATTTTATCTGACACGATGGTCTTATAGCGAAAATGATGAGTATGGGTTACCCCATTGGAATCGTCAAGCTAGTAAGACCATGGACAAAGTGCCCACCTACAGAACAATAGAGGCAGGAGTCCGCCGAGGCCCAGTGCTCTCCCCGCTCCTGTTCTCCATCTTCATCTCAGTCCTCCCAACGACCGAGAGAACTTCCATGGCTCTCTACACTACTGACGAGACGGCCTTTATTGCCAGATCCTTGAAAGCAAGGATCGCCACTAGGAAACTTCAAGAGGCAGCCTCCCTCATGGAGGACTAGTGCAACACGTGGAAGGTAGCAATCAACGCCGAGAAGAGTAAGGCGATACTCTTCAAGAAGATAAGAACAGAAATCCCCCCAGGTCACGTACCATGTACGGCGAAGACATCAAATGGCACGATGCCGTTAACTACCTTGGTGTGATTGTAGAAGAACACACTACCGAGCGTCAAATTGACGCGACACCAATTTATTTATTAAGGGGCGCCAGCCGCGTTCTGCCCCGTTCTTCTACTCCCAGACGGGTTCGAGATGCACTTCGATAGACGAGTAATGGATCAAGGCTGCACTACCCCAGATCATTAACGACGTTCTGTCGGACGTGATTCGTATTTTTCACTGGCAATTATAGTTCTGACGCCTTCTGGCTATTTAATTTTTGGCATAAAAAAAATCCGAATCGGAGATTTCTCTCCGACGGGATTGGAATTTGACGTGGTAATTAATGACCTGACGCCTTTGGGTTTCTAATATTTTCGCATAAAAAAATCCCAGTTGGAGATTTCTCTCCGACGGGATTGATTTTTGACGTAATTCTCACGTTTTTATCTGCTAATAGCGGATTCTACACCTAGGGATTTCTGAGAAAAATACATAAAAAAATCCCTATCAAACCCTCGTAAGGCAACCAGAAGGTCGAGTGTTAGTGGTGCATTAACTCGACGCGTCCGGTCTTCCAAACGAAAGCTCTCAAGGGATGAGGACTAGCAACAAGTCTCAAGATCAATTAAGATGCAATTAGTTCAAAGAATTCCGTTTAATTAACAGATATTGGTAATATACAAAATGGATCAAGCAAAATTCTTATTTTAAGAATCACGCCTCCCCCAGCTAAGGCAAATGGCTTTTAAACCATACAATGAGAGCGTACGCTAACAATAGATTTGGTAGAAAAGATTCATGCAACCTTCCCAGAATCATTTTAGAAATGTCTGAGTCTTTTTGTAATATGGTAATTACGGCTGACTGATTATAACATAAAAATGTTTTACTGAAAAAAATTTAGTTTCGCTAGAGACTACTTAGCTTTAAAGTTCTCGTAACGTGAGAGTTCACGTACTAAAACATATTCATGATGACTTACTACTACATAAGTTCGATAGCGTTCGCTCAATCCACAACTTACTTACCCTTGATGTAGGTGTTCAATATAGTAAAAATGGCAGCGATTGAATTTTTTGCTCCCTTATGCACAAGGCGCTTTTCTCTATAACTTTATTATTTGGAAAGCTCTGATATTGGCTTTCCTAGCATCGCTTTATATTGACTACTCAGCGCACTCGACCAAATTGCAAGCCGCTGGGTCTGGGTGAATCCAAACTCGTTTTATGCGAGAAACCGGCCTTATGCAATTTCATTGATTTTTATCAATTTTTCGCTTGCTTATCGGCGCTACGCCTTTGTCAAGTTCGTCGGTTTCGCCTTTTAGATACATTGCTTTGATAAAATTTTGTTGTCAGACTTTAGGACAAGGCATATAATGACTGTACCTCCATGGTCAATGTCTTTGGCGAAGGAATAAAAATTGAAAATATTACAATATTTTCAAGCCCAATTTTGGCGTACTTTTAAAAACAATATCCAAGGGGCAACTTTGGGGTATTAACTCATATCGGTCCTTTTGGACTAGTGTGTGGCTCTGAAGTCTCTGAGACTCTTGAAAATGTCTTTTAAATGAAATTTTTACCTAAGTCGAATTTTCATTTTGTTTTCGACTTAGGTCGATTCTGGAGGGTTCTGCAACATAATCATGGACCATCATCACCCGATGGTGGGTAACCAGAGCAGACTCAACCTGAGGAATAAGCTCACGCTTATGAGGCCACAACTGACGTACGCCTCCGTAGCATGGGGCTACCAGGTGACCACTTACCTCAAGAAGATTCAAGCCGTGGAGAACATCGCCCTCAGGACGCCAGCGTACGCACCGCAAACATCTTCAAGGACTTGGACTACAGCCCTAGTCACTGAAATCATCCGGGGGAGAGCAAAGAAACTTTACACCCTTGCCAAGGAGCAAGGGAATCCGTTGATCGGGGAGGCAACTGACTACGATCCAGTCGACGCGAAGCCCTGAAGTACAGGAGGTCGAAGATTCAAATCATGGATAACTCATCCGTTATCCATGATTTGAATCTTCGACCTCCTGTACTTCACCGTTACACGGCGCCTTAACGGCGTCTTAAATTGAGGGTGTCAATACGGTACGTAGTTCATTCAGATTTGTGACGCATGGTTGTATCCTTTGGTCCGTGCAAGTTTACCGACATCCGATGGATCGCGGCAACACGCACCACGAACCGCGAACTAATATTGAACCACCCCTGTCAGACGGCGTGTGGTTCGTGATTCGTCGGGCCAGGTTCGGCGAACCACGCGCCGTATAACGGCGCCTTTAGCCGCGATCCATCGGATGTCGGTAAACTTGCACGGACCAAAGGATACAACCAAATGCGTCACAAATCTGAATGAACTACGTACCGTATTGACACCCTCAATTTAAGACGCCGTTACACGGCGCGTTAATATTACCTAAAGCCCAGAAAACATTAGGGAAACGCTGTTTTAAATACGTAGGACAAAATGTTTTCAATACCCTGTCACAGGTATTAAAAAATAGTGTACATTTAAAAAGTTTAAAAAAACAATTTCGCATTGGTTAATACAAAATCAGATAACTATTCTATTGTAAGTAAGTAACCAGAGAATTTTATATTTGTCGAACAGAACGACACTGTACTAATAGGTTCCCCCCACCTAATGTTTTTTTAATTATCTCTCTTTAAATATATATAATGTAATATATTAAATTAATTAAATTCCAGAGTATCCCGGTTTTGCAGACAAGCATTAACTTTGGCAAACCTGGATATTTGCATTAAATGTATTAGGTACTGTCGTGCGCAAAAAAAATGGGACAAGTCTTATAACGTATTTTTGCTAAAATCTAGTTGTGTACATCTAAGGTGAAATTTTCAGTTATTTATTTGTCAAAATTCATTGCAAGTGTGCAAATAGAGACAGAGTTTCATTAGAAAAAAATAGTTGTCCTATTTTTTTTGCTCTCGATAGTACATGTTTATAATCTTAAATTGTTTTCCTCATTTTTTAATGTTTGTTTATGAATAATTACTTTTTACTTTTCTAAGGCTATGCTGTTAGAATGTAAGAATATGTAGATATAGCAAACGGGAAACTTATGTATCTTTCGAAATACATACCAAGTATATCGAGAAGACATAAAGGTAAAGCATGTGGGGTAACTTTTCTATTTCAAACTGTTTTACTATAGGATTAATAATTTTTTAGATAAATGCCCTCGCGGTTGCACTATGCAGTAAACGATATAAAGTTAGTCTCTTCGTCTATTATCAAAAGTGAGTTACATTAAAATTAATTATGAGCTTTGTGGTTTCATCATCATAAGCAGTTATTTAACAAAATTACAATAAACGCACTAACGCCGACTTAAGTCAATCTGTAAAACTAATTTTCCTGCAAATATACTTATTTCGAGCAATTGATTTACTATATCAGAATTACATAAATCATAAATAAAGCATGTTGCATATTATTATAAATAATTATATTAACAATTATAATTGTGCATTGTTACAAAGAATTTCTTAAAAAAAAATTGTGTTTCATAATTATCAGATATAAAATAGAAAACAAAAAAAATTATTTTTTGTATTTGTTTATTTTTTATATCCATTTATTTTTTTTTTACCAATTAACGAGATAAAATTCAAGTGATTATTTGTGTAAATCAGGGCCATTACAGCAAAGTAATTTGCGGGATGTACACTTTTGATTTTACCAACGATTGTCGTTTACTTTGAAAAAGAAATTCAACCTTTTTTGTAATTTTTTAGAGCCTGTTCCATTAGATTATCTATATCTTGGAACATACTCGTTAATATAATAAGTCTTTTATCTTTATACTTCAGTAAAATAGAATTAAATTTGGACCAAACCCGGAACAAATTTGTAACAAGCTATTTTTTTCTGGATTGTATTCTATGGTTATCCAGGAGTCTCTGAATGAAAATCCCAAAAAATTCGCCATGCAGAAATGAAGAAAAAATGCGCCGCCATGTTGAAATTAGGCATTTTTTCCCTTTAATCGGTAATAGCTCACACGAATGACACTTTATGAAAAAAAGTAAAGAGGCAAAATTTTGAGAGAAAGTATGGCATAAAGCGGTTAAATATTAACAAAGGTAAGGTTGTCAAAATGACAGATTCTTATAAAAGGGGGTATTTTTTTGTATTTTAACACCATAAAAATATAACAATACTCAACAGAAAGTTTTGTTGGTAATACTAATTAAACATGGTTAGAGATATCTCAAAACGAATTTTTAGCATCAGCGTCAAATAAAGATCAGTTAATTAAACTTCTAACATCAAATTTTTCCCAAAACAATATCACAGTCAAATGTACGGATTCAGATGCTGATTATTTAATTCTAAAAACCACTATTGATTGCTCAGCTGATATGTGTAACCCTGTTATAGTTGTGGTTCAAGATACAGACTTAATAACGTTACTCATTGAACATTGCAAAACAAAAAATGTATACATGATGAGACCCTGTGATGGAGGTAAATCTGATAAAATAACGAAGTAAGTTACGTTCAGAACTAAGTGAAAATGTAGTAAAAAATATTCTATTTACACAGGCCATCTCCGGATGCGATACCACCTCTGCATTTTATAAAAAGGGCAAAAAAAAAACAGTATTTTCCGTTTTAGAAAATGATATTGAACTAAGTAACAGCCTGTTAATTTTCAAAAGTAAATTTGCTGAAGCAAATCAGCTTGCAGTAACTGGGGAAGAATTTATTTTAAGATGATATGGCAGTAAAAAAAACTAATAGTTTAAATGATTACAGGTTCGTTAGGTATAATTAGATTTCTACTAGGCAAAATATTTTCCAACATTTCGATCCAGCAGTTCTTCCGCCAACATCCGATGCCACTAAATATCATATTTATAGAGTGTATTGGCAAATTCAAGTCTGGTTAGGCAACAATCTTAATCCAAAGAACTGGATATTACAATACAAAAAGTAATATTTTTTTATAAAAATCTGTCATTTTGACAAGCGTAACGTTGCTAGTATTTAAACGATTGCAAAAAACTTTATACCACATTAAAACTTAGCTCTTTCTGTCAATATTTTGCCTCTTTACTTTTTTTCTTAAAGTGTCATCCGTGTGGGCTATTACCGATTAAAGGAAAAAAGTGCCTTATTTCAACATGGCGGCACATTTTTTCTTCATTTCTGCACGGCGTATTTTTTGGGATTTTCAGTCAGAGAGTTGTGAATAGCCATAGAATACAATCCCTAAGAGATCAGCTTGTTACAAATTTGTTCCGGGTCAACTATTAATTTTACTGTATTATTATGCCACATTTCGATATCATGGTAGTCAAAAATGTGCAAATGTTCTGGGCAGAAAATGAGTTGACATTATGACATAACATTTTTTGTAATTTTCGTGAATTCTATAGTTTTCAAAATTTGTATAACAAAATGTTCTCAAATGATGAAAAATTAACATTAACACATAAATAAAAATGCTAATAAATTAAAGCCAAGAGTATCTACTTTTAATTAACAATGTCCACATTTTCACTGTAATTGGCATTCAACAGGAATTTGCAATTTGCTTGTATCTTAAAATTTGAGGGTTTTTTTTATAAATGTATTTCTAGTATTCAATACCCGAGTTACATTTTTTCAATTGTGACCTACGGTGAACGAAAGAGAAATTATTTGTCTTTCGATTGTATATAGAGAAATTTTGTGTAGCGGTCGAGACCTCTGTCGAGACATAAAATGAGCAGATACAAAGTTTGAATTTGTTTTTCAGTGCAAAAAACTTTTATGATTAAAAATTAATTTTATGGTAATTAAAGCTCTTCCCTGTTAAAATGTATTATTGCGACCCGATCATTTCTTCAAAAGTTATTAAAGTTTTTGTGCCGAAACGCATGGGAAAAGGCTGAATGGCGTTCGTGAGTTGCTCACAATCTCATAACTTTGGTTTTTATTTTATGCGAAAACGGTTGCATAAATACAGTGTCGGAAAGTGTTGGTTTTGGGATGGCAATAAGAGCAAGCGAGAGCGAAGCATGCAATCGTGTTCATGCTTCTCTTGATGGACGTGTCACTGTTTACCTCTGCTAGAGTACTGGTAGAAATCTTTATTGTGGGCGCTCGGTTAAATCGTTGAAACTAGTGCAATACCAAAACAAACGCTTTCCGATTCTGTATACGAATTTTTTTTAGATATTTTGTGTGTAGAATTTTATGCTTTTCAATTTTCACCTCGACAATTTTTTTTTGTATGGGGCGAGTTTAAAAGTTATACCAAAAAAAAAACTATTTTTGGAGTTTGACGCCATTTTGTTTTATGTTGCAACCCTGAGAACTTTTTTAAATACTTTTCTACTAGTAAGGACCTACTTCTGTGCATAAGGATTATTTATTCCCACCCAAAATCCCTGGGAACATTTTATCATTTTAACACGCTTTGGGACAATTGTAGTATCTTCACATGATTATGGTTACACCTCACATTCTTTTGAAAAACATTAATAATTACATTTTCTGTGAAACCAAATTTATAAAATGTTGAAGTCATGCATTAATAGTTATATTAACTTCTTAATCAAAGTACTAGTACAATTATTATAAAAAATGGAAATACCTTGAACAGTTATATTACCTACTATCTCTAATTCACAATTTGGTTTCAGATAGGAAAGATCGACGCAGGATGCAATTGTGTAACTCACCTCAAATGCTTATAATGCACTTGATGAAGGTAAGCCTGCATTCTGCATTTTCGTCGATCTTACCGAAACATTCTGTCCTCATAAGTATGATTCGTTTCCGGGATTTAGGTACTTCTACAAAATCTATTTAACCCAAAATTAGCGAATATCTATCTATGTCTAAATTAATGGTGTAGTTGGTGAAAAAAAATGTATAGAATTCATTCCAGTCCAGTTGTTTTCCGCAAGGAACATTAGCAGCACCGAGAGTAGGACCCATGCTTTTTAATATTATTTCACTTAAAATTTACAGGACAAATTGGACATGAACATACTTTTCGCAGACAGCAGACTTATTTCACCTTTTATGTAACTGTTTTTTGAAAAAAATTTGTTTTAGATTATAAATTAAAATTCCTTATAGCCAGTACCTAATAACGACACCAAATAGATCAGTCAGAGATATAAGACATACATATTAGTCTTATATTTTAATTTATAAATAGGCTACATTTTTTATTTTGAATTTCATCATCTCCTAATGTTGTTGACTGGTGTTTGTAGAAACGATTCCAGTCTTAGTATCACATCAAATGTTACAGCGCTTTTCAGGTCCATTTTTTTCAATCAAAATGTCCTATACTATTTACTGATCGATTTCTAAAAACAATGGGGTTCTTCCTCCAGCTAACTTACAGTCCAAATTTCAATACGATTTGACTTTCCGTTCTTAAGTTATAATGCTTACCAAGAACATGACGGGTGGACAGACAGTGAAAGTTGTTCATAATGGGCTCATTTAGCATTTTTTTTAAAATTCATATTTCGAAAGTACACCTTGTAGTTGATAAATGTGCAAAATATTTGATTTTTTTTTCAACTGCTCCCTCAAAATAAATAATGAAAATAGAGCGCGAGAAAACGCAGTGTAATGTCACACCACTGCTAGCGGTCGACCGCTCACCCGTTCTCTTATTAGTTTTATACAGCACGTACGACGGACGTGCTAATTTCGTTCATATCTCTTAAGTGTTCTGTACTTTGTTCTTAACATGGATAAAAAAGGGGTTATATAAAAAATCGGTTTGCAAGCACCTTTAAAATATTATCTCTTCAGATACTAACATTAAACACGATTTATTCTTCATGAAGTTCAGCGATATTGGTTTTTCAACAAAAACTATTTTTTTTAATGAAACTCATGTGTTATTTAATTAGATATTTATAGTTGAAATAATCGGAATAGTGATGTGAGTATTGTGAGTAGGCGATGTTGTCGAGAGGCAAGGAGGGCAGAACGCAGAGCCGGATTTAACTGTATTGTTTCGCTCGTTTACTTTTTCATTGTAGGTATTTGTCAGCCGTGGCTTGTGAAATTTAGATAGGACATATCTTAGTATTGAGTCATGGGACCTAAGCCATATTACCAAATAAAGAAATATAAAAGTAATTATTGAATTATACTGCCACATGCTACTTACTGTACAAACACTTCAGCCGACTGCGGTCATGAAGTCAAAACCGTTAGACTGTCACTCCTACCGCTACGTAAGATGCCGACATCCAATGACCGACATCGGGACATCTGTTTCCCGCCCTATTTATTCGTCTCTCCCCGCAGAACGTCAGAAACTTTCTCACTATAAAGAATTTTTCAACTATAAATTACGAAAGAAAGTGATATTAGTACGGCAGCCCGCTACCAAGGTTTTCGAGTTACTTTAGCGAAGATAATTCCAGCGTTTCTCATCAGTTCTGGGAGAGCTGAGAAGAACAGTTCCGGGTGACGGAACGTTTTACCTGTCCTAAAGGGTTCAAATCGATCTTTGAACATGTAAAGAAAAACCGGTCTTCTCGGTTTTCGCAGCGAGGCGGTTTCATTATCTTCTTATCGAGGGAAGTAAATATGATGGAGAAAAATTGAGAACTGCCCTTTTGACTGAGAGGCCGAGTTACATAGACCGAAATAATGACAAATAGCCACTGGTCAAAATTCTGGTCACCGCGGCGAGGCAGTTCTGCTCGTTATCAAGTAGTTTCGATTGTCTCTTGACTACAAGAAAGTTCGAACGGAACTTTTTGCTAGTTCAGTTCATAGTCTAGGTGCCCACGTGCATAAATGCAATTTATACATATCCTCGTATAACTTCTTGTACGGCATAATTGCGCCTAGTTTATCACTTTTTTCCTCTGCGAGAATTTTCGTAAACGCGGCGTTCCTTCTCGGCATGAAAAATACGATTTCCACACGTCGGACTGGAAAATCGGCAAATATATTTGTCCGACAATTCGAAAATTGAATTCTACATGTTTTTATTAAGCAATCTTGAAAAAATCAGCTGGTTATCAATAAATGTTTTAAAGTTATGTTATGTTTAGGGTGGTAGACACCCTTAACGTTCCGAAATTTTTGTTGGACAGTTTGTAGAAATATATAAAATATATATGTAGAATCCAGTTATCAAATTGTCCGACAAAATATATTTGCCGATTTTCCAGTCCGACGCGTGGAAATCGTCTTTTTCATGCCGAAGAGAAACGCCGCGTTTACGAAAATTTTCGTAGAGGAAAAAAGTGATAGACTAGGCGCAATTATGCCGTACAAGAAGTTATACGAGGATATGTATAAATTGCATTTATATACGCGGGCACTATGAGTGATTACATTCGCATGTTGCTTAATTTTGAGGACTGATCAAGTTATCGCGGCGAGGCAGTCATCCACTTAAGGCTATTCCAAATATCATTAAGAAGTTCACATTTGAGAAAAATGATTTCCGCCACGACAAAAAAAACAAATTAAGGCTGTTTCTAAGCACAAGCTCTCAGAGAATTTGTTTAAATGGAATTGGAATTGAATTTCAAAGTTCCGGACACACAGTAATGCTAGAAGGATTAAAATTGTCAGGTTTATCATTTAATTAATCGTCATCTGATGATTAGTTTGCATTTTTTTTATCGTTTTATGAACTCCACTCTATAAATAGAAAAAAGTTTTAGCCTCGCTGCTTTGATAATTTTAGCTTCTAATTTTATACAGTTTTGATTGATATTATTGGAACTTAGGCCAATGAAAAATGGCAGTTCTCGATCAATTCATGCCTTGTTCATCAATTTAACGAGAATTAATCGAGAACTGCCTCGCCGCGGTATAAAAATTACGACATTTTTTTCGACAGACGGAAAGTCGTTTGCCAGCCGCCCGTTTCGTTTTTCGAACTTTTGTCGTATGAAAAAGTTTCTTAGAATTTCATATCTATAGAGTTTCCCTGGGATAAAGCTCGCTGTTTTGATAGAGTTTTTTTGTGACGGGCTGCCGTACTATATGCATGTCTACCTTCTCTTTGTACTAAATTTATAATTAAAAAAAGAAATGTTTTGATATATTTTTTTAAATATTTTAAAAAAATCAAAATAATATTTGAGGGTCAGATCATAATATGTATTTTAGCCAGCAGGATCCAAATATGCAAAAATATACAGGTTGTCCCATTTAAAAATTTGATTTTCGTGTAAATTGCATCGAAACCGGAAGTTGGCCATTTTGGTTCTTTACTTCATATAATTAAAAATAATTTCATCCTATATCACTACTACACCAAATTTGAAAAAAATCCATTCGCCCATTCAAAAGTTACAAGAGTGTTTTTATTGGCTGAGCCATCCGGTACATAGGCGTACTGACACTCGACTATTTGAGTGCTAATTAATGGATTTTGATGAAACCTTGTGCAGTGTGTTTGTAATGACGTTAATAAAAAAGTTGAAAAAAATATTAGAGTAGGAAATGATCGAAAGGGGTAGAAAACACCCCTTTTATCACGGGTTCCGTAACTTATAGAAAAAATTCACAAGAGTAAAAACATATTATTTGGGCCAAAAAAGGTACATTTATTATTTCTTTTTCATTTTTGACCCAATTCTACAAGTTACGAAACTCGTAGCCCTTCCGATCATTTCCTACTCTAATGATTTTTTCAACATTTTTATTAAGGTGATTACAAACACATTGCACAAGGTTTTATCAAAATCTATTTATTAGCCCTTAAATTAGAGATTTTGGTCATTTTAGCGCTCCGTTGACTGCACTAATGTATGTTTTGCGACAGGCTAACCAACACGTATCTTGTCGGGCACTGACTGAACCTGACCTTGTTAATGTTGACTCCAACAAACCATGTCCGTACCCCAACGGTCGACCTGACAAACTTCAAAGCATACCCCCTCAAGTTGGACCCATAAAAATGGTGAAGTTATGCAATCGGTTCAAAATCGAAAATTGAATGTTACAATTAATTATTTTTTTATTTTAATCTATTTTGATGAAATTTGACACAAGGGTAATATTGATACCCTATATGAGCTGAAAAGGTTTTGATGCAGATTGAATGACGTGTAGTGCCCATTTCGCACATAGACTTTCTTATTATTCTAAAAAATGTTTATTGTACCATTCGAAAGTAGATGTTATTCCGATTTCAACGATATATCACACTTCACCTTTTTCCATCATAAAAGAATTGTCGATTGGATCCTGCGATGTGGGTCGTTAAGGTATAGTTGTCGAAATTGCAATACTGACGACGCGCGACGGTTGAGACGCAAGGGGTGCAGAACGCACAGCCGGATTTAACATTGTTCCCTCGTTTGCTTTTTCGATGTAGATATTGTGAAATTTAGGTTGGTCATATCTTAGTATTGAGTCATGGGACCCAGGCTATATTTTATGACATGACTACTAAGATAAAATAAATAAGTTTTGCGAAAAAAAAAATTTTTGAAATTTACATGAAATTAATTCAATGGGGGTTCAATTCAATTCAATTCAATGGGGGTTGAAAATACAGAAATATGGCGGTAATCTCAACACTTTGTGGCCATATCTCTCCGCAACAGTGTCTATAACATACGTCTTAATTTTTTTAAGCAAATTTGTTTTCCGTCACGACCAAATGTACTCGTTTTTTTTCTTACTGAAAACACAATGAACTTTGATTTTCTTGATCACTGTAATCACTATCACTTTCATTTTCCCAAACACGATCAGATGTAGACGTAGATTCCCCCCACAGTCGAAACCTTTTTGTATTAAATATGATAACCTTCTTAAATTTGTTTCAAAAACGCAGCAGCAAATAAATAATAATAACTTATAATATTACACTTACAATATCCCCCAAAGCACTGCTATGAATTGGTAGCAAAACTTACGTTATTTTCAAAAACACATTATCAAATAAAGAAATATAAAATAATTATTGAATTATAGTACAATACCTAGAGGTAAAAATTGTGCAAAACTTCGGAATAATGTCATATTGAACGGATTTCGTTCATTTTAGACAGTTTAATAGTAAATGCTTCACAGAAAAGTTTCTATATTGTGCGTGGACTTGCTAATTTATAGGGGGTGGTACCTAAAAAATATATATATTTATTGGAGCTGAAGTAGAATCAAATTTTAAGAAGAAAAGTTCTATGCAATTTTTCACATAAATTGATAGTTTTTAAGTTATAACGACTTCAAAGTTGCAATTTTAGCTTAAAAAAAAGGTATTTTCAAACGGCTTTCGTCAAGTATCTCGAAACGTATTAATTTATCGAAAAAATGTTACAGACCAATTACAGAAAGTACAAACTGGGAATTAATTATATTTTTTGTTTATTAATGTAGGATTAATAATTTCGGAGATATTTAAGTTTACATTTGGCATCCAAGTGTTCATAAGATAATTATTTAGAGTGAGAGTTAAATATCTCAGAAACTGTGACCTACGCCAAGGACGCTAATAGGTAGAATAATAGGTTATTAATTAAGCTTTCAACTGTTTATTTGTTTCTGTACCATAAAAAACAAAGAAGTTATGACCGAAGCAATGTGCGTCTACACATTTTTTTTAATAACAACGTCGCCATTTTGTTACTGTAATTAGCCAGTAATTAAAAAAAAAGGCATTTCAAACACTTTTTCTCATTAATATATAACATGACGTAGATGCTCAAATTGTTTGGTTTGTATACAGCAACTTGCTTTAGAAAAAAATACAGTTTAAACTATAAAGGTATTTTCGATAAGACGTAATTTTTTTTCCTTTTCCAAATATCTCAATAAATATTAGTTTTATTGAAAAATGGGTAGAGACCAAAAATAAAGCTCATAAACTGATAATGAATTTCGCTTGTTTATTTATTTACATAGATTTAATAATTTCGGAGATATGAAAGTTTACAAATGGCGTCAGAACGTTCATAAGACGAAAAATGCAGTTTAAATGTTAAATATCTCAGAAATTGTAACACCTACGTCACGCATGCTAAGAAATGAAATGAAAGATAATTAATTGCGCTTTCAAATTATTTTTTACTCGTTCCTGTAGCATAAGAAATAAATCTGGTAATGATCGGATATGACTTTTGAGCTTAGTGAATAGGTCTATTTTGTAGATACGACACATATTCGTTATGTATATTCACTAGTTTTGCTTTAGATACGACTTCTACGTTTTGTATAGTGGTGAGGATCACTAATACGGTGCAAATGCAATTAAAATCTCAAAAATTATTTTTTTGCAGTTACGACATCTTGTCTTAACAGGGCAGTATTGTACAGTTTGATTTTTCATCGCGTCGCTCGCGCGATGTGCAGTTAAGACATAGCCTAAGATGGCAAGTAGCCGCGCAGAGAAAGAGGAAATATCGTCAGTGTTGGACAGAGACGAACAAGTTTCTTAAGCTATGAAAGTACAGTCGGAGGAAGAAGTTTCAGTAAAACTTGCAGCGATTCATTCACCGAGAATCCTGGTGTATCACAGATCACAGGTCAATTGGTGTTTTCGAATGAACACTTGAGCAGTCCTTTAATTTTTATATTTGATATATATAATCACAATATTTAATTGTTTTAGTTTCAAGTAAACAATATGATATAGCGAATATACAAAACAAATACACATTAAATTAAATAGAACGAGACTAAAATTATAAAGATTGAGATAAGCGCTTACTTTATTTACCGAGGATTAATTAATTTTTTCTTAATTTGTGATAAAGTAATAAAATTTCTAATACAAATATAAATGAGATTTAGAATAAAACACAAACACGAATGTCAGAATACAAAATTTTAAACTGATAATAGATCTGTACACTTATTGGTATAATAGAGGCTCCAGCTATAGATTCCTGCTTCATCAATTTTAAGATAGAATTTGTAATTTCTCAGCCTTATGTTTTACTTTGCTTTAAAACGCCATATTTTCTTATAAGTACTACTAGTGATAATAAACGTAACAATGTTTATAAGTGGGTACTAATAATATGTAAGTATGTATTAAATCGAAGTTATATACTGAGAGCACTTTTCTCGAGACTGTAGCGATCTTTACACAGGGAAGGAGATAAAATAAACAAATGAGCTCCGTAGCGACGGACTACTCTCGTCTCGACCACTGCGCTTAATCACATCTGCCAGTCTAGGATGGTCGACTAGTACCTTGTTCTTCAACGAAGGTTCAAATTACCACAATGTCAACGTTATGATAATAATAATTTTATTGAACAGATTCTTTATAATGTTTGATATTGTTCCTGTAGTGATTTAATTTATTTGCTTTAATTTTGAAAAACACTCACTTGAATGATTATTTCTAATTATTGCACCTTTTTTATTTATCTATAGTTTATTTATTATAATGATTTCACTGTGATTACAAACTTTATTTGATTTTATTTTGGACAAAGAATTATATTTACTTAATCTCACTTATTCCCGGAAAGGTAAAATACTGAAGATAAAGACAGAAAATGGTTTAATGCGTTTATTTTCGGAAAATTGTCGCATACACAGTAGCATAAATTAAATATTCGTTGGTGCAATTACCACATGTTACATGAAGATAACTGAAATATTCTCTGCAACAAAACACGAAATAATGACCCCAGGACATATTTCGTAGTGCCCCCCACCCCGTCTGTTAAATTGAACTAACCTGCATACGTATAACTGAACTGTCAAAAAAATATATAAAAAAACTGGTTTTAAAACTCCTATTTTTCTTGTCAGATCGGCTCCACTAATAGGGATATATAAAATAAAGTAGAATTACTATGAGAAGATGACAGGGGCGGAGCCAATATGCGCGGATATTTTTGCCAGTGGCATAGTGTCATCTGGGGTGTAAGGATGTGCAATTGCAATGGAAGTTTCGCGGTCAAGGAGCTGTGTAAAGGAGTAGATTAAAACCTACTAACTGTTACGAGTAACCTTTGTTCAGGAGAAGTGTAAGAATAGTAATTTTTACTAAACTTTGCCTAATAAAGTTGTTTTATTATTATACTGCAGGCCACCGCCGCCACTGGTGCCGACCTTGAATGTCACGTAATTCGTTCTCATTGGCTTAATATGATGGAGTGCACAAACTCGTTTCTGCGCATATTTTTTGCTGTCATCTTCTCATAGTAATACTGCTCCACGTCTCGATCGTTTGCGTTCGCGGTTTTTTATGTTTAGGTTACACATTTTTGTCGTGCTACTGTATGAAATATGATTTCCCATATAATAACGAATTTAATATATCCGTATTTATGAAAACGAGATAATTGAAGCTAACATCCTAATGAAATATTTTTCATTATTGTAATACTTAATTTTACTTGGAATTAAAGTTACGTAAATTTTGATCAATAAATTAAGAGATTATAAAATATGCGAACTAGGTACGGAGTGCATAAGAAGCACAATTAATAAAATCCTCTCACGTATTCAGACATTTTGGCAAAATACTCTCTATATATTTAATTAATTTTTAAGTTACCTCATTCATTCTATAGTTTTCACACATAACAATAATAATAATATATAGAAGTGTGGTCTGCGATATTTTTATTTGTTTGTTTTATTTCTGTGTAATTGTAGGTGGGTGGACAATGTATATTATTCTCCTGAGTCACGAAAAGCACATAAATTAAATTAAAGCTGAGCTAGTCAGTCCATTGAGGACTATGTATGCTGCTGCTGCTGTTGATAGATTTTATGTTTTTGTGTTTTCTTTATGGGATCCATTTACGTTGTTTCGTTGTTCACTAGTTAATCATAGAAAATAAAGTGTAAAACGAAAGATGAAATTATAATAATGATGGTTAAGTAATATTTTTTTACGTGTTGTGGACGAAAGACGATCAATTTTCGAATATAACGCGAATTCATGCAACATTGTTTTAATCTTATCGTATTTCTGTTTAAAGTTGGTAGTAGTTTCTAGCAGCAGTGTTTTTGTTGTCAGCGTTTATTTCAGATAGATTTTTAGACTTTGTTTACACATGCACATTTTTAACGCAATATGCTTAAAAATAAATTGTTTGAGATACACTGATATGATAACTGTCTGGAAGATCTTTGGGAGGCTGTCTGCTCTGCGATATAAATTTTACAAAATTGCAAAAATGCAATGTTTGTCGTTGATTAACGTAATTCGACAATTTCTCCTACATCCCTGAACCGATTCAAATTTTTTTTTGATAGGCATGACATTTTTAGAGACAACTTTATAGACACTAGAATGACACTAGGCTATTGGAAACTAAAGAAAAGAAAAAAATTTCTTGTGAGAAAATCAAAAAAAAAAAAATAGTTATCATTTGCGTAACATACCAAAAATACCAAAAATAGTGTGTTAAGATTAGATGAAATCCTTATACAGAAATAAAGAATTGTACGCAACTGAGACTCACAAGCAGGTAAAAACAACATCGCCCCACCCCCGATCCTTCTGTCCGCATCATTTGTACGCAAATGATACTAGTTTTTGGTTTTTACTATGTACGCAAATAAGACGTCCGCTACTAACACGACACTAAAATAAGTATTATTTCTGTTGATTTGATAATCAGCCCTATGATGGAACGTTTACGTTAGTCATAACGCCTATGTTACGATCATCTGTCTCTCTCACTCTTATATATTTTTTGGTCAGCGCTCAACATAACAGGTGTATGTTAAATAACGTAAACGTTCCATCATAGGTCTGAAAATATACATTTTAAAAAATGTAATAATATCAAACTCAAAACGATAAAATCCAATGTAATAGTGGATAGTACTTACTACTTTTTACTAGCCACCTAGGCCACAGTTAGGCCCTTTGCGCCTAGGGATCCACAATTTAGCGTAGACTCCAAACCGATGTAATAATTTTAGTTTAAGTATTTTGCAGCAAATTGTACATAACTAATTAATAAATAATCTATATATACAGTGCGTCCCCGGATGGAGTTGACAAGAGGAAAAACATTTCTATTATTGATTTTACGACGAAAACTCATTCTTTATAAAAAATTCTGCTTGTCGAAAAAATGAATTTACCATATAAAAATCTTAGATCAGATGTACCGGGTGTTAATAAATTAAAAAAAAACATAAAAATGCCTCAAGAGAGAAGTTATTTATTTATTATTTTGGACAAAATGTTTATAAAACAAAGTTGTTTATAATCCAAAATAAAGCCTAAATACAAATTATGAAGTCTAAATTTTGACTTTTACATTTATGTCAACTTACATTTTTTTTTCAAACATTAACATAACATAATAACATTAACTTCAACGATTGTGGAAAAACAATTTATTCCACATACCTAGCCTCCTCCAACCTTAACACATTTCTCCATCCTTTTAATAAATTCACCGTAGACCTTATGAATGGTTGAGGGTACATTCACTTCATTCGCCGCGTCTTGTATTCGTGCTTTTAGTGTTTCTCGATCATGCGGCAGGTCATCTGCATAAACTTTCTGAAAAAAATCCATTGGTTTAAGGTCTGGTATCTTGCAGAAAAATTAATTGGAGCATATCTTCCCATCCATCTGGCTCCGAAGTGATCTGTCAACCACTGCCATACCAAAACTGAGGAATGAGCTGGGCAACCGTCTTGCTGTCAAAAAATGTTACGCCTCACCTCCGGTTGCAGAGTGTTTATAAATGGCAACACAACATTTTTCAAAAGGTCCAAATAAACATGCTGATTTAAATTTTCTTCTAAGAAATATGGACCAACGATTCGATCATAAAAAATCCCACACCATACATTCACTTTTTTATAACATTGGCTTCGTTTGTGAATGACATTGTTTGGATTTTCAAAAGCCCAATAACGACTGTTTTGTGATGAAACGTGGCCATTGGTATAAAATGTTGCTTCGTCAGTAAACAAAAAACATTCTGTGAAAACTTCTATCTACGAGGTAATTCTCAACAAAAATCCAATCGCTTCTCTTCATCTCCATTTTCAAGTGTATGTGTCTGAAACTTAGTTTTCCATATAAATTCTCTGTAAATGACTTTTACTTACTTCCATACTCTGTGAGTGTTTCCGTAAAGATAATTTCGGGTTTTCTATTACTGAATTTATTGCCAAAAGTGTTGCCGCATCGTTTTCATTGTACTTTCTCTTGGGTTTTTTGACATCTAATACAGATCCAGTTTCATTGAATTTTTTTACAAGTTTGCGCAATGATTTTCGCGATACCGCTGTGTTAGGGAACTTTTGGTGGAAAATGTTAATTGCATATCGATAAGAGACGTCTCCAATCCCATAACATTTGAACAAATAAATTCTTTCTTGTTTGGTAAACATTTTTTAAATGATAAACAGAACACTAATAAATGCAGATGTAAGATAGTAATATTCTACACAATGTCACAATGACTAGTCCCTTGAGATAAAGTTTTTACCCCAAAAATTCTGCGACCGGACCGCAAGACATTAACCCCCCCGTTTTCGAGGGCGGGGAACACGATGGTGACAATATTTTCCGACCTACCGTCGAAAAAACCACCCGTTTTTCCGATTTTTCGACGCTAGGCTTGCAAGGGCTTGTCGGATCGGGTTTTTCTTGGTCAATTTGAATAAAATAAGTAAATATTGACCACATGTGACCTAACTCACCCCCAGGGGTTGAAACTACCCCCACCCCCAATACCAAAATGCCACGAAAATAACGAAAATCAGCTGAAAACCACCGTTTTCGAGGGCGAGGAATACGATGGTGATAATATTTCCTGACCTACTCTTCATCCACTAGCCCTAAACCTGAAAACTACCCCCTTTTTCGATTTCCCGGTGCTAGGCTTGCGAGATCTTGTCGGGTCGGTATTTTTTTGGTCAATTTGAATAAAATAGGTAAATATTGACCACAGGTGACCTAACCCACCCCGGTTGAAACTACCCCCACCCTCAACAACGAAATGCCACGAAAACAACGGAAATCAGCTGTAAAGCGGTATACTCCCGTTTTCAAGAGCGGAAAATACGATGGTGGCAATATTTCCCGACATATCCTTCACTCACTACCCCCAAACCTGAATCTGATTTTCAGGTGCTAGGCTTGCCAGGGCCTGTCGAATCGCTTTTTTTTATCAATTCGAATAAAATAAGTAAAGGTTGACCACAAGTAACCTAATTCATCCCTGGGGGTTGAAACTACCCCCACACCCAATAACGAAATATCACGACAACAACGATAATATGCTCTTATATTTTATTAAAAACCACTGCCCAAGGAATCGCTACTTCCACATCCAGATTTTCTATTCAAATTTCTCAACGAAAAAAATGTTGGTACTATATTTGCACTCCACTATGTGGAAATAATTGTTTAGGGAACTTTAGCAATCTAATATTTGACATTTGACACCATAAAACGATATGTCACATCGGTAGTGGGGGGTTGGGGTAGAGAGTGGTAGGGGGAGGGTCAGAAGTAAAAAAAATTGTTGAGGCCTTTGGTTCTTGTACACACAGTAAATCACAATTTTATTTTTTTCACCCCCTTTAACAATGGGGTGGGGGTGGTAAGTGGGTGTCTAATACAATTTTTGGAGACGTTAGCTTCTCTTATTTCTACTCAATATCTTTAACGGTTCAGAATTATCGTGTACACAAAAAAAATAGAGGTAGTGGGTGAAGGATATGTCGGGAAATATTGTCACCATCGAGGATACCGCTTTCAAGCTGATTTTCGTTGTTTTCGTGGCATTTAGTTATTGGGGGTGGGGATAGTTTCAACCCCTGGGGTGGATTAGGTCACCTGTGGTCAATATTTACCGGATCTATGTCAACTGGACGCGCGACAATTGAACGCGTGCGACAATTAGACGTGGCGACAATTGGACGCGGTAAAATTGGATGTGTAACATTGGACGCGTTTTAAAAAAAAAATCATGTATACACACTCTAACCTAACCTAACCTAACCTAACCCAACCTAAATAATAATAATTACAAATACAACATAGAAACAGACTCACCATGAAAAATAGATTACACTAAAAATATAGTTCACATAGAAAATAATCATCCAAAAAAATTATCAAAATAGGTATAATAACGTAGAAATTATAAAATATAATTCATTTACACTTGCAGTTGGGTAGTTCCTCACAAGTAGTCCAAAATGCTTCTGTTCTCATAATCAGCAACCAGTGTTTGTAATCATAAGAAGGCTATGCAATATGATTATTTTTAATAAACGCGTCCAATTGACGGGACACTATATTTACCTATTTTATTCAAATTGACAAAAAAAAATCCGATCCGACATGCCCTCGCAAGCCTAGCCCCGGCAAATCGAAAAAGGGGGTAGTTTCCAGGGGTAGTGGGTGAAGAGTAGGTCGGGAAATATCACCATCGTATTCCTGGCCCTCGAAAACGGGGGTATACCGCTGTTCAGCTGATTTTCGTTGTTTCCGCGGCACTTCGTTTTCGGGGGGTGGGGATGGGTTAGGTCACCTGTGGTATATACAACGTGATCTACCAAGAAATGCGGAAAATAAAATGGTGTGCTAGTCTTCAATGTGGGAAAGCCCCTGCAAAATTTTAGAGGATTCTGAGGTAATTTAGTATATTAAATTATTAGTCAATTTGCGAAGATACACTACTGATGTTGTGTAAGTCCTGACCCAATTCTGAAGAGGTCGACGAACTTACTGGTGAAAGAACGTATTCGAGTTGTTTACATTTCCTTAATTGGCATAAAAAGTGAAGCCGGCCGGCGAGATCAAAAAAAAGAGTTCTACACAGGATCCAGCAGCAGGTAGTCAACATTGTTGGTACGCTTTGAAGATAATTGGAATTCCAGCGGACCACTTCACTTTTACGAATGAGTTCAAAGCATGCCGACAAGGCTGGCTCCGTGCCGCTGGATCGTGTGTAGACCCCAGAGAGCCGCGTTTTTTGCTTCCGGTCGAACAATAGTTACACGGCCGTGTCATTGACCGGTAAGTGATATGGTTGTACCGCGTTACGTTAGATTAGTTGAAGTCATTGGCGGCGCATTCCTACAAAAAAATAAGGTAATTTCTTTGGCCATTTTTAAAAAAAATTATTTTTTTTACTCCTTTCGGTGAGGACAACCTACTGTTAAATTTTCCGCATGTCCTGGTAGATCACGTCGTATTTACCTATTTTCTTCGAATTTACCAAAAAAAAAAAACTCGATCCGACAAGCCCTCGCAAGCCTAGCACCGGAAAATCGAAGAAGGTAGGGGTAGTGGGTGAAGAGTAGGTCTTATTCATATTAATAAATTCAACGTAAAAAGATGAACACAATAAAAACAAAAGTCAAAATACAGACTTCATAATTTGTATTTAGGCTTTATTTTGGATTATAGACAACTTTGTTTTATAAACATTTTGTCCAAAATAATAAATGAAGGTACTTCTCTCTTGAGGAATTTTGATGTTTTCTTAATTTATTAACACTCAGTACATCTGATCTAAGATTTTTATATGGTAAATTCATTTTTTCGACAAGCAAAATTTTATATAGAAAATGACTTTTCGTCGTAAAATCAATAATAGAGATGTTTTTCCTCTTGTCGACTCCATCCGAGGACACCTGTATAAAAGAATACACTGACTGACTCACTGATCTATCAACGCACTGCTCAAACCGTTGGGTCTAGAAACTTCAAATTTTGCATAGAGGTTCTTCGAATGGCGTAGGCAACCATTAAGAAGGTATTTTTCGAAATTCGACCCCCAAGAGGATAAAAAAGGGGGTTGAAATTTCAGGCGAACGAAGTCGCGGGCATCAGCTAGTAAAATATAATTTCCTTAATTTACTCACAACAACAATCATTTATTTAAATTAATATTACAGAGTATGTACCTCCCCGGAACCTGGCCCGAAGCCAGCTAGACAACCACGGTACACAGTGCTGCAGTGATTGTAGAACTGGGCGGGGCAGATCCGACTTGGCTTGATGACAAATAACTTAAAATTAGTACTCCTGTCTGCCACAGGCAGACTTAAAAACTAAATTAAAATCAAAAATGTGTCCACACGGACCTAAAGGCCATTAAAAGAAAACACTGTAAGAAATTATCATTCACTAGGTAAGGCACTTATCAGGGTTGGCACAAAAATCCACCATTAGAAAAAACCGGTGGGTAAAATGGGTGGTTTTTTGTGGGTTTTTGATTTTAGAAAAACCCAGATGGGTTTTTGTTTGATTTTGGTTTTTTTTTGCAGGAAAAAAGCAATTACAAAAAATTATATTTTTGCCTCACAAATACTTGAATAAAACACTAACAAAAATGTAACGTGTAAGTATATTAGTAAACAATAAAACAAGTAAATAATAAATTTGAGAAAAATAAAACATGAGACAAATAACAAAAACTTGATATATTTTTTTAAACTGGAATTTGAAAGACAAAAGATAAATATCTTTTGAAAAGATATTTATGTTTTATTTAAATGTCTATAAATCTAAACTAGTTTTGACGCCTTTTCAGCTTATTCCTTAGTTTGCTCCAAATATGGCCGAATGTAAAAAAAAAATCTTTTTACCGCCACTTATACATTGAAGCTAGTTAAAATATGGTTTTGAACACATCATAATCTGAGAATTGAAAGTTAAGAAACCGGGAACAAACTCTGGATAATAGCTACTTAGCAACTGAATAACTATGAATATTTCCAACACAGTCCAGATGTTGTCACTTGCTATATTGTCAGAGCAACGCCGAATGAAAGGTGGGAAATTAGTCGGGAAATTTGAATTTTACAAAAACCCAGATTAAACCACAATTGCCCAGAAAACCCACCTAAATACCCAGTGGGTCGTCATTTTCTAAAAATGGTGGGTTTTTGCACAACCCTGGCACTTATATAATTTTGGTTGTTGGTACTTGAACAAAACTCAGCGAAAAAACCTGTTCGAGGCAATTCCACCCTGGTGGTCTTCCTGCCGCCAGGAAAATGTCGTGGAAATTAAAAGAATATATAGTTCGAAATATTTTGGTTTTTGAGAATTTATTGGTGAAGATGGAATTTAGAAACAAAAAGGATGGATTTTCGGTTTTATACGCTTATTTAGAAATTGGAACGGTTTGCGATATTTTTTTTATAAAAAATGACTTAAAAACATTTGATATATAGATATTTTATAATTATTTCAAATTGATCTGTACAGTTCAAATCACGAATGTTGTCGTTCAAGTCATCAATTTATGAACTTATCTGAGACATGATATTTTTCTATCTTTGTAAATACAAAGCGCATAGGACGTAAATAACAGAAAGTCCCGTCTGCTGGGACTACGACAGTAGTGGCAAGCGTAACGATGCGTTTTACAAATGAATTTATTTTTTTTTATCTATTTATTTAACGTCGACCTATTTCCGCTACTAGGGCCTATCACCGACGCCAGCAGACGAGCTACCTCCAACCTGGAAATTTTGTCGAACCTCTTCTCGTAAGAAGAGTAGGGATCTTTTACTCGCCTAACATTTAATAGACAAGGGACCGCCTGCTTTACACCCCCTCCGAAGGATGGTATATGCACTACCTAATCCTCGTCTTGAAATTACATAGCTTCCGCGTATACACTGATATACAAGCCGCTAGAAGGTGGGACGAGATCGCTGTGTTTCCCAGATACTAACCGCGCTGCACGTTGCTTCACTGGAGTATCGATGATACATACACAGTGAAGACGCATCTACGCTCGCCCCTTACAAATGAATAACACAACCGCTAGTCGTAGCGGCAACCAACGTTCAGCTTTCTGACAGTTCAGTCGCGTGCAGTAGACGCATTATTTGTCAAATTTATACATTTTCTATTTTCTTTGGTTTTTTATAAGTTTTTAGTGTTTCCTATTGTGGTGTTTTAAGTTTCCTGTAATTAAGTAAATTGTGGTGTAGTAGTTTTACTGTTTGTAAAAAACTAACGTCAAAATGCCCGACAAAAGACTTAAAATACAGTAGCCAGAGACATGGTGGTCAAATTAGTTAAGTACTCGAGTCAGGAAAAACGTAACGGAGGTTCTCCTCTATCTTTGCAAGCAGTCCATGAGGTGAATTGTAAAATTAAATGTGGCAGTGGATGTTTATAAAGTAAATTTTCTTTTAGCGCGCTTCAAATGCATTGGCTATTTGTATGCAATGGATTTGTAAGAAAAGTCATGAGGAGCAGGACGCTCCAAATAGTGGCAAAATATGGGCCCAGAAAGAAAAATAAAACTGAAGACTTGGAGAAGGCAAGGAAGATGGATGTAAGGGATACAATTTATAATCAATTAATCAAAATTTTGTAACTAATGGTGTGGAACAATCATTTAAACAATAATAATAATTTGAGTTGGTGCAAATTTTGTGCATTAGGTGCATTTTCCGTAGCGCTTGTATTCTTTCTTTTTCCTTCCTATGGGTGGAGCAACCAGAAGCGACAAAGGCAGCAAAAAGGTCTTACTCAATTATTAAATTAGCCCTAAACATTGTAGTCCACTTTAAATCACCAAAAATTGAAATTTTTAAATATATTTCTTTAATGATGCAATGTGTCTAGACGATCAATACATTTGTGCAATATAAATTGTGCAGTTATCAGTTAAAACGGTTCCCTTGGAAATGTTGCAATCGGAGTGTTGTCTCCATTTTCACTGTTAAATTGAGTATTGCGCCATGCCTACCCTAGACGTCGCAGTAAGTTGCGCAATATTTAATATTGGGCAATAAATATTCAACTTGCTCAAACTTTACGCAATCCTCAATATTTTCATCAATATAGATCCTACACGATCAATAATATTGCGCAATATTTACTATTGCGCAAACATTGTGCAATTATATTGATCGTCTAGGGGGGGCTTAAGGAAGTTGGTCACTTGACGATTTTTCGCAACCTATTGACTATTCGTTACATATTTGCTGTATTAAAAAAGTAATAAAGAGCAAATGTTAAAAAAAAGGCTGTTTTGGCCCATCCGTGGTAAAGTGTGAACACATTAAAAAACCACCCTTATTTGGGAGGTGATATTGAAATTTTGCAAGAAATTCTCTTAAAATACTAAGTTTCGATAACTAAGTAGAAAAAGAAGTAAAAAAATCAAATTCACACCTTCAACCTCCTCGCCATTCTTTCACCACCCCTGAGAAGGTTGTAAGCTACTATAACTACTATATAGTTATTTACATATTTAAAAAAAAACGGAACACCTCATTGTATGGTTGCTATCAGAATATAATAATCTGATTACTTCTGAGTACACTCATACGCCTCCTCACTCCTGAAAGGGGTGGCTCTCACCTTCTCTGGGATATTGATTGGTTTTAATTACATAAAAATCCTAATACGCAGTTGGATGTTTTTTTTATCATATTAAGGTGACTTGGCCAATTCAGATAGATCACTCCTGAATATTTTAAAGGGGATATGTCAATATCCCCTTAAAAAAATGTTGCTTGATTTTTATAGTAAAAAATTATTTAGTTATTTAAATAATTTTTATTTGTTAGAATGGGAATCTTTTTTCATTTTGTGTTCCCCTCAAATTCAAAATCTACCCACGAAATGAGTGGGAGTAATTATTTTGGGACTTTCCATTCGTTTTTATTACAGAAATCCTTCATTACCTCTTACATGGATTTCTATCATAAAAGAGTAACTTAGTGACTTCAAAAAATTATTCCTAAATACTTATTGAAAATATACAGGGTGTCCCACGACGAACTACGGCGATCGATATCTCGAAAAGTAAACATTGTAAAATTTGGTAGTAAACTAATGTCGATGAGGGCAACTCGGCTAAAATATTCTCAAGATTATTGCATTTCCGGTTATACCGGAAGTAGATGTCAACTTGCTTATTTTAAATGGGACACCCTATATATTATTACATTTTTGGATTTTACGCGAAATTCTAGGCCGATTTTGTGTATCATGTATTTTACCTAAGTCTCTCCGTTTTTGACATATTTCAATTTTTATGTCAAAAATGACGTTTTCAGGCCCTAAAAGAATTATCAATTTTTCCTATAAGGAAGCCTTTATTATCTAATTTGGGTTGGATTCTTTGTTGAGAAAAACGTACTTTAATAGTGTTTTTATAATATTTTGATAAGTATTAATACAGAGTGTTCAAAAAATAAGAATAAAAATGAAATTGAGAAAACTGTCAAAAATCAATTTTTTCAAATGGAAACCCCCAATTTGTATAATCTTATCTTATTTACCATTAAAAATAAGGGTAAGTTTGTGTATGGATGTCTATTCCGAAAATTTTTAGTTTTCGAAATATTGCCAATTCAATATTTTTATATGGGGATTTTGCTATGGATTTTAAGTTCAAATACTCTTAGTTGGCTATGACGGCGTTGGGTGCTAAACAAATGTATGTAGCTGTCACTTACCATTTGACAAGTATTAATTATCATGCCGGGGCGCTTAAATTATACGCACGAGAATTATTTGTTGTTTATAATCTATGGAGAATGTAACAAAGTTTTATCAAGAACATGTGAAATATTTGGTAATAGATATCCAGAGAAACGAAAACCGTCTCCTAATAGTATTAAACGAATAATGGAGAATTTTAAAAATTTTGGCACCGTCATAGCCAACTAAGGGTATTTGAACTTAAAATCCATAGCAAAATCCCCATATATATTGAATTGGCAATATTTCGAAAAAACGGAATAAACATCCATACACAAACTTACCCTTATTTTTAATGGTAAATAAAATAAGATTATTGAAAAAAATGATTTTTGACAGTTTTCTCAATTTCATTTTTATTCTTATTTTTTGAACACTCTGTATTAATACTCATCAAAATATTATAAAAACACTATTAAAGTAGGTCTTTCTCAACAAAGAATCCAACCCAAATTAGATAATAAAAGGCTTCCTTATAAGAAAAATTGATAATTCTTTTAGGGCCTGCAAACGTCATTTTTGACATAAAAATTGAAATATGTCAAAAACGGAGGAGGGACTTAGGTAAAATACATGATACACAAAATCGGCCTAGAATTTTGCGTAGAATCCAAAAATGTAATAATTTTGGGTGTCCCATTTAAAATAAGCAAGTTGACATCTACTTCCGGTATAACCGGAAGTGCCACCATCTTGAGAATTTTAGCCGAGTTGCCCTCGTCGACATTAGTTTACTACCATTTTCAAAATTTTACAATGTCTACTTTTCGAGATATCGATCGCCGTAGTTCGTCGTGGGACACCCTGTATATATTAATGTATCATTTACCCGCTTTGCGGGAGGTGGGGATGTGACATAGAGATTACTATCTCAGAAATATTTCAGGAGTTTTGCCCCCGACTAAGATATTTTTATTGATTTGTGGTTGTCAGAATGAGATTTTATTTTCCATGATACATCTTGCCACTCCAAGGGGAATGGTGCATGAAGTAGTAAATATCAGAACGATATTCGTCATATCATGATGCAATTTCAACCCTAACCACCACTGAGGTCACCATCTCGGGACTCGTGATCAGTTTTCATTGCGAAAAAATTCCTTAGTTATTCAATTCAATTTTCCTTCTCCGAATGAAGTATTCTATACATTGTTGACATCTTTTCTCCTATTTTCAATCTTAAAAGCAGAAAACGTGCCTTCATTTTTCAATTATAAAGATTTTTTTAAATTAAAAGACACTTTAAAAATATTTCTTTTAATACTGTCCCAAAATAGTTACTCCCACCCCTTTCGTGGGTAGATTTGGAATTTGAAAAATGAAAAAATTCCCATTCTAACAGACAAAAATTATTTAAATAACTAAATAATTTTTTACTATAAAAATCAACCAACATTTTTTAAAGGGGAAATTGACACTCTACGTCCCCTCCTTAGAGGGGTAAGAAGTACCCAGGAGTGATCTGAATTGGCCAAGTCACCTTAATATGATAAAACAAAACATCCAACTGTGTATTAGAATTTTTTTTGTAATTAAAACCGATCAATATCCCTGAGAAGCTGAGACCCACCACTTTTAAGGGTGAGGAGACGTATGAGTGTACTCAGAAGTAATCAGATTATTATATTCTGATGGCAACCACTCAATGAGGTGTTCTAGTTTTTTTTTTAAATATGTAAATAACTATATAGTAGTTATAGTAGCTTACAGCCTTCTTGGGGGTGGTGAAAGAATGGCGAGGAGGCGAATGGCGAGGAGGATTGATTTGATTTTTTTACTTCTTTTTCTACTTAGTTATCGAAACTTAGTATTTTAAGAGAATTTCCTGCAAAATTCCAATGTCACCCCCAAAATAATTTTTAATGTGTTCCGGAGATTCTTAGCCAAAACGGGTGACGGATTCGTTTTCAGCACCCCAAAAATTAGTAAAAAAAAAGATGGCTTCCACACTTTACCACGAATGGGCTAAAAAAGACGTTTTTTTAACATTGCTCTTTATGATCAGAAATACTAATTAACTCTTTTATTGTAACATTTTTGAAATGTAAATAAATTAGGCAATCCAAACCACATGACTTTTCACATGGCGTTGTGGGCAAACATCCGGCAAACGTTTGTTTTCATTCGTTAAACGTTTGTTAAAGAGTTTGTTTTTCGGTTGCCTTGGCTACGTTTCCGCGAGTTAATTAAAATAAACCCCCGTATTTGCCCACAACTTGAGTCGATTTCATTCGGAAATTAAAAGATGATCAAGTAAAATATGAAACAAAGCGACGACACTGTGCATTTGAAAACACCAACGAGCCTACGGCATCTTAGTTCAGACGTTCGTGACGTCACACCGGGACTATATCAGCGAACAGACTTTATATGTACCTAGGGCTTTATTGAACGAGTTCAGATTTTGGCCGAACGAGCGTAGTGAGCAAGGCTGTAAAGAAGACAAGTTCAATAAAGTTTTATTTTGGAGTTACGTATAAATCTTTTTCTAATTTTGACATATAAAGTGACTTTTCAAAACTGACGTAAGTGTCAAAACGTCCTACTTTATGTAACCAGTTATGAAAAGTGAAATTTTAAGTAACTGGTGAGGAAAAGTTCGTTATGTCATCAATTATGAAAAATAAGCAACTCTCAAAAAGAAAAAGAAACAATGTTTATTCAACATTCAACACAAAATTTAAGTTTACAGTTTTTTTTTAATTATAAATATTTACAGTACAGTTTGTGCAGTTTGTTAGTTAACTCCTGATAAAGTTTTATTTGTAGAATTTGCCATAATATTGTGTGCTGTACTTGCTTCACCTAGAATATCAGCGGAAATTTCTTTCTTGTTTTCTAATGAATTTTCCACATAATCTTCTGCCACACTGTTAGATTTCCAACCTCTATGTTGTTTTATTTTCAAAAGATTGGCTCCAGAATCTGCTAGTAAAGTGGCAGAAGATCTAAAGCAGTGGCCAGTAAATAAAGCAGGATTTGGCAGTCTCACCTTTTCAGCAATCTTTTTTGGTAAAAAACCAATGGTGTTAATTCCACTGGTTGGGCATAACATTTTCCATTTGTAAATTTAACAAAGAATCTGTTGTGTTTGACATTTAATGGACGTAAATTAATATATTTTCTAATAATATCGATGAAATTCATTCCTTCTACATTACCCATAGTAATAACAAATTCTCGAATTACTTTTGTTTTGGTATTAGGAATGTGAACTCTAAAGTAGGATCCTTCGTCCACAACATCCTCAACGCGTAAAAATGTTAATTCGGCTTTCCGGCATGCTCCCGATATTCCAACAATTAGAACAACCTAAAAGAAATAATATTAAAATCTGTCAACCAAATACCAAATTATTCTTGCTTACCTTAGCCATTAAAAAATTGTTGTCATCGGCCTGTATTAAGAACTTGGAAATATTCTGTTTTGAGAAGACGTTTGATTTCTTAGCGTGATATCCGTCTGATTGTCTTTTTAAAAATGCTATTAGACTAATGTATGACTTTATATCTATGCCTTTTTTCAAAGAAAGCTCACTTCTCAGCATTGAATAATGAGTCCATAAAGTGGAAGCTTTTAAATTCTTTTTTCCTTCAAAATATGCCAGCAAAACTTTCTCATTAACATGATTTACCTTCTTTTCATCGCACCACTTTTCATATTCTAAATCATATTTCGCTTTCGATTTTTCAGGAATTAATGACAAAACAGCATTTCTTGCAGCCTCTTCTATATCGATTGGTATATCTGAACCGGAATCAGACATTTTTTTATATAAAATAGAAAAATATGTTGGCAAAATAACGCTTGTCAATTTTGACATTAAAATTATAATGTGTAATAATAGCAGCAAAGGTAACTATGATAAAGACTACTTAATTTTTAAGATCTTTAAATACACCCATTTACATATTATGTTTAAAGGGTTTTTAGACTTTTAAAATTAGAAAAAATCATGTATGTAACACGTTTCGAAAGACAATCTTGTGTAACTCGTGATATTTTGCGGGATCTCGCTTCGCTCGCCCGCAAATTCCACTCGTTACACAAAATAACGTCTTTCGTAACTGGTTACATAAATAGCTATTATATTTGACTGCTTATTTGCTTAATTAGCTCATTATCGAAAACAATTTTATAAAGAAGCTAAGAAAATTGACCCCAATATATGACAAAAAATTTAACTATATATTTTTTTATATTTCTCATTATTTTAGTAAAATACAGGACACTAACTTAACGCTACAATAAATTAAAAGTAAAAATTCTTCACGAGAAAAATCGACAAACTGAGGTCAAAATGGTTTTTTTTTTTTGGAAAATTGTGCCCTTTTTTTTACTATATCGAGTTTTTTTAGACATGAGCGCATTTTTTTAACATGGTGATTTTTTTACATGTTGTTCTTTAGATGTCAACAAATATAAAAATACAAAAATTAAACTGCTAAAAAAATGGGCTCCTGTCTAAAAAAATTCGATATAGTAAAAAAGGTTACAATTTTCCAAAAAAAGCCATTTTGACCTCAGTTTGTCGATTTTTCTCGTGAAGAAAACGTAGTCATTTTTACTTTTAATTTATTGTAGCGTTAAATTAGTGTCCTGTATTTTACTAAAATAATGAGAAATATAAAAAATATATAGTTAAATTTTTTTGTCATATTGGGGTCAATTTTCTTAGCTTATCGATACCTCTCCGTTGACGTTTATTCTAACAACAAAAATGTCATGGACAAATTTTATCTAAATCTTGTATATAGTAGTCTAGGTGCCGGTGTACATAAATGCAATTTATACAATATGAAGACCTAAGTGGATAAAGGTGTTATGTCGCATTTTAAAAAAAAATTATGCAATTTTTGAACACCCCTGATATAGATTTAACACCCAATAAACGGTGAATTCTAAATTTGTAATATTTTATAAAAACTTTTTAATTATAAAGACGCCATGTCATACATACAACCAGTAATTTTAGTGGATGTACACAGTTTTGGACAGAAAAATTTAGTTTCATAACAGCTTGATATTGTTCTTTAATATTAGTGTAAACAAAAGAACATAACCCAAAATTATCTATTTTATGAGGTATTATTCATTTGAATTGAAGACAAAATAAATAAGTTCCAACTCAAAACCGTTTTGTTTAATTTACTCAAAACTTTAAAAGTGTGACATAACACCTTTATCCACTTAGGTCTTCATATATCCTCGTATAACTTCTTGTACGGCATAATTGCGCCTAGTCTATCACTTTTTTCCTCTGCGAAAATTTTCGTAAACGCGCGGCGTTCCTCCTTGGCATGAAAAATACGATTTCCACGCGTCGGACTGGAAAATAGGTAAATATATTTTGTCGGACAATTTGAGAATTGGATTCTACATATATATTCTATATATTTCTACAAACTGTCCGACAAAAATTTTGGAACGTTAAGGATGTCTACCACCCTAAACATAACATAACATAACTTTAAAACATTATTGATAACCAGCTGATTTTTCAAGATTGCTTAATAAAAATATATAGAATCCAACTTTCGAATTGTCGGCCAAATATGTTTGCCGATTTTCCAGTCCGACGTGTGGAAATCGTCTTTTTCATGCCGAGGAGGAACGCCGCGTTTACGAAAATTTTCGCAGAGGAAAAAAGTGATAGACTAGGCGCAATTGTGCCGTACAAGAAATTATATGAGGATATGTATAAATTGCATTTATGTACGCGGACACCTAGACTATACAGGGTGATTCTTTTAAGGCGGCCATTAGAATATTTCCCACTTGCAGATGAGATAGAGATTTGAGATTTGGTACCTTACTATAGTCGACCATTGTGGGTCCGAAAATAATAATTTCAAGGAGGCGACACTTCCGGAAATACCGGAAGTGGATACCAACTTGCTTATTTCAAATGGAGTCAAAACTTGTAGCACACCCTAAACCAAGCAGTTTCGGAGATATTTGACATTTTATAAAAAATTTGACAGGTGCAACGATTTGCAAGAACTGTTATAACTTTCTTCGTGTACGAGGTCCTTATTTACTCTTAGGTACGTAGAAAGAACACAAGATGAACTACTCATTACAAAAAAAAAATAGATTCCAAAGTAGTATACCAAGTGTTTTATTTTTCACGTTACATTTTGTCAAATTCAAACCTCAAAAACTGTTTTATTTCAAATGGAACACCCTGTATTTTTTTACATCAAATTATGTTAAATTAAATTCCATTTTTTCTAGTATAAGCATTGTAGGGGTTAAAGTTACAACTTTTCGAAATATTGGCGATTTTCTTAAATGCCCAAAAATTTTTAATAAAAATGGCCATTAACTTACCCATAATTAGAAACAATCATTAATAATGTCAGTCATTATTATTTGTTAAAAAACACCAGCACGTTTAAATTACAGCCACGAAGACTTTTATTATTTATGGAGAATGTGATAAAGTAATACCAAGAACATGTAACACATTTGCTACTCGATACCCACAAGAACACAAACCATATACTATCCACTGTAAACCGCATATTGGATAATTTTAGAATATTTGGCTCTGTCAAATGGCACGGGCCAAATTTTATTATGGCACTCGATGTAGAATTAAATTTGAGGTGAACTTATATCAGCATGTCCTATATCTAACACATGTACTTTGAAAATTATAATTTATCCAAAAAAAACGTAGAAGCCTATGAAACAATTAAAACAATAAAGTGGGTATCGATGAGCAAATGTGTTACATGTTCTTGGTATTATTACTTTATCACATTCTCCATAAATAATAAACAAGTCTAAAAGTCTTCGTGGGTATAATTTAAACGTGCTGACATTTTTTATCAAAAGAGAATGACTGACATTAATGATTGTTTCTAATCATAGGTAAGTTGATGGCAATTTTTACTAAAAATTCTTGGACATTTAAGAAAATCGCCAATATTTCGAAAAGTTGTAACTTTAACCCCTACAATGCTTATACTAGAAAAAAGGGAATTTAATTTAACATAATTTGATGTAAAAAAATACAAGGTGTTCCATTTGAAATAAAAAAGCTTTTGAGGTTTGAAATTGACAAAATGTAACGAGAAAAATAAAACTCTTGGTATACTATTTTAGAATCTATTTTTTTTGTAAAGAGTAGCTCATCTTGTGTTCTTTCTACGTACCAAAGAGCAAATAAGGATCTCCTACACGAAGAAAGTTATAACGGTTCTTGCAAACCGTTGCACGTCAAATTTTTTATAAAATGTCATATATCTCCGAAACTGCTCGGTTTAGGTATAGGGTGTGCTACATGTTTTGACTCAGAATTTTATGATCATTTCGAAAAGTCGAAAATATATAGGGTGTTCCATTTAAAATAAGCAAGTTGTTATCGACTTCCGGTATTTCCTTGAAATTATTATTTTCGGACCCGCAATGGTCGACTATGGCGGGGTACCAAATCTCAAATGTCTATCTCATCTGCAAATGGGAAATATTCTAATGGCCGCCTTAAAAGAATCACCCTGTATGTAGTGTACGCAAAAAGTCTCCCCGAATAGGGAACTTGCCCAAAAAATAAAATTGATTTAAAATACTCAGAATCGTAAACTAACATCATTAAAAACCCCAGACAACAAAAATTAAAAAAAAAAACTCTTCCAGAAATATAAGCGATTAAAATCTGCCGGATTTTACCTACTCCTGAAACGTGACGTCAGTTGGAGAAAGTCGGATGACGGCGTCAAGCGACACCGATTCTGCTTTGGCTTTGATAATTCCGCATGCGCATGCACATTTGTCAGAAACAACTAGTAGTGAACACAACCTAACCTAAAATTTAAACGTATTCGTTGGAAAAACATCTTCAATATTCTGAAATGTCACAAAATGCTACTTTTGATTCGTTCATGCCGAGCCGAATTTTCGAATTTCGCCGTTCAATTTACGATCAGGTTTATCTGGAAGACTTCCTCTTTACGTCGCGACACTGTACGGCCGTTCCAATGGTGTTTTTCGAAAAATATGAACGTGTCAGTATTGCATGTTTTTGCAATTTTTTCGGCTCCGAAATGTAAGCTGTTTTTTGCTATTTTTCGCAGATATCTCCGAAACGGTGGAAGTTAGCTCGAAATAAAAAATAAGGTCAAACGAGTACTTTCCACTACGAATCTTTTGCTGCCATCAGAATTTTGATTTTTTTTTTTTTTCGTTTCCGAGATAACTACTGAAATGTCGGCCATAAGAGCTGGGCAAATATATACTTACAAATACCTCATAAGTATTTAAATACCAAGTATTTAAATACTTCTTGCAGCAAGTATTTGTATTTATACTTGCAAATACTTTATCTGAAGTATTTATTACTTAGTATTTGTGAAAATGATCCCAAATGTATTTATAAATACTTAAACTATTTAAATAACTAGGAAGTATTTAAATACTTTCAGAAATATTTGAATAGGTACTCTCTAAGTATTTGAATCCCAAAAGTATTTAAATAAATACAACAAATATAATTAAATACATCAGGGAGACAGGCAGATACTCGTGAAGAATCAAGACGTACTATATATACTATGTAGTTAATAAATACATTGCATTATTCAGTCTTCAGTCATTCACATCTTAATTTACAGAAAGTTAGTTGAGAGCAGACATAGACAGTAAGTGTTAACTGTTAACGTATATCTTTTGGGATTGTGACAGAGAACGGTTGAACAAAATAGTGGTATTCTAGTCCCATAGTCTCTGTGCTTTTTTTCGGTATTTGCAAAAGACGCAAAAGTCTAACTCTACGGATAAGTAAAAGTCCAATACCCAACTAGAACTGATTAAGTTAAGTATAGAGGTTTTAAAATAGTGTTGTAGAAGTTCATGAAAGTCATAAAACCTAAAATTTTGACACCTCAAATAGTCAAACAGTATTTAATATAATGATAATAAGTCTTTATTGTTTTCTACCAAAATAGAAAATACAATTTGGCGAAGTTTAGCCATTAAAGGCTATAGTTACACTAAACTATGCTTCAAAATATTTCAGTGTTATAAAAATATTTAAATATTCAGAAAGTATTTAAATACTGAGTTTAAAGTATTTAATTACTTTTGTTATTTATTATTTAAATACTTTTATCTTTTGAAAATACTTAATATTTAAATACTTTCAATTTTCTGAAAGTATTTAGTATTTAATATTTAAATACTTTTTCAAAGTATTTGCCCAGCTCTGATTCCAACTTTTATAAATTGAAAAAAAATTTTAATAGTCATCGTGGAAAAAAATTTGTTTCCGTTTCATAGCAGACTGAACTCAAATATCAAATAACAAATGTCTTTGTGTCTGTAAGTACGTGTGTGTGCGTGTATATGTATGCGTGTGTGTGTGTGTATACCTTTCTTGTAAACACGATAACTTCTTTTAGACTGAAAATATTTAATTACAATTTGGAACATATGTAAAACAGCATAGTACAATAATCCCTATTGAAATTGGGCCATATCTGTAATACATGATCATAACCAGAGGTCTACAAACTCTCACTCTTACGTAAAATAGGTTTTATTTTAATTTCAGAGCAGAATGCGTTTTTTTGATTAAGCATACAAAAATATGAAGACGTATAAGATTTATAAACCGCAATATACCGGGTGCATGTGATATATCAATGTTCACCTAAAATTTGGAACATGGTGTTTTTAATAAGATTATGTTGTGAAAAATTGTAGGTCTCTGGTTATCACATTGTATTACAGATATGGCCCAATTTCAATGGGGATTATTGTACTATGCTGTTTTACATATGTTCCAAATTGTAATTAAATATTTTAAGTCTAACAGAAGTTATCGTGTTTACAAGAAACGGTATACACACGCACACACACACACACTTACAGACACAAAGACATTTGTTATTCGAAATTTGAGTTCAGTCTGCTATGAAACGGATATCTGTACAACAAATGTTTTCCACGATAATTATTAATTTTTTTTTTTCCAATTTATAATAAATTTACAATAAAGTTGGAATACAGTTAAAAGATATACAATCCATTACTGAACCATAACAGATACGACAAAAATGAATAGAAACATTATTGTAGAAAATTTAGTTAGCTTTAATTTTGCATATAGCCACTTTTTGATTATGGCTAACCGATTTCGAGATATGAGCGAAAAACCAAAAACCGGGACCTTCTTCGCGCCCCCCTGCACCTCCTATGTTCGGGGACTTTTGGAATGTTTACCTCCTAAATAGTCCAAACACAGCCCTTAAGTCAAAAATTGTGATCTCGGCATTTCCCTCTAGAAATCATTCATTGACAGGACTATTATGGAAAAATTTTAAAATTTTGTATTTGTCTGTCAAAAATGACATTGTGTCATGAAGCTAGACAATCAAGGTAATACAAAATTTACTTTTAACACTAGTGTTTAAAGTAACTCACTTTTAACACTGGTGTTATAAAATTACATTTTTCTTCAAGCGTATTAAAATGTTTAAATTATGTCACCAAAAACAGAAGTAGAAATAGGACATTGTTTTACTAGTAACAAAATGTTAGTACCGAACGCCACCGTAGTGGACATTGTTTTACTAGTAACATAATGTTAGTTCCGAAAGCGCCACCGCAGTGGGTATTGTTTTACTAGTAACATAATGTTAATACCGAAAGCCACCGGTGGCGCGCTGTCCACTAGCCACTTGTCATATTGTGTCAACATGTAAGACTGTAGTTTGAATATTTGTACATTTATGATAAATAAATGAATTTTTGCATTTTAATACGCTTGAAGAAAAAATAGTATATATTACACGGAGTAGAACGCCTTTTTTGTGTTTCGCCCAGTTTGCGGCTTCGGCTTCGCCTCAGCCGCAAATCCTGGGCTCAACACAAAAAAAGAGTGCGTTCTACTCCTAGTAATATAATATACTATTTTAACATAATTAGCAAACGTTAAAAAGCCTACTTTTAGTTTATGCAAAAACTAGGGTGTAGTTACAGTTATGTAGTTAAAGTTATTGAATTTATAAATTTATAAAAAAGTCAGGGAAAATTAAATATTAAAACTACTTTATATCCAAAATTATTCCCATCTTGCGCCCCCCAGCTTGTCAAAAAATGTTTGCCATTTCTCCCCTCCGCTCATCTTCGAGCAGAAAAATTGTATGGAATTTTTATTGAAAAGTTCTGGAAAACCTGGAAAAGTCAGTGAATTTCAAAATTGTGAATTGGTATACTCCCTGAAAAACAGTATTTTTTTTGAGTTAGAAAAAACTTTCTACGACTAATAATAGGCTCTCGAAGTTATGATGTTTCCAAGAAGGGGGTGCCAATCGACGTTTTGTCAAGCTTCACTAAAAATTGTGTGCACTTATTCATGCATAGAAGTAACACATTTTATTTGAACTAACATAACTGATATCAAGTAAACTTGGGCGAATAATTTAAAAAAAAAGTGAACATTTTTTTTATTGTTGATTTTGTCCTCCGATTCTTCATTCACTAAGGAGGAGATCTTCGATGCATAATACAATAACTACTTAACTATACTTAACTAGCGACAGCTGAAGTTTTAATTTGTCCTGCAGGAAAGTTTTTATTGTCTCTGAAGACGAAAAATTAATTTTCCTTAAAGTCTTCTGAAAATACCATAATTACCATAGTAATTTTCACAGAACACTGGAGAAAACTTATTTTAATATTTTCACCATTTATTTTTTTTTTATTCGGTACAGTAGCGCAGCGAGCTAAAGTTTGTTAGTGGCAAGATTTGGCTACTGTCTATCATGCACTAAGTTTGATCCCCAGATCCGACACTGGCTATGTATGTTTATATTTTAAGATTATGAAGTCACGTTTCTATACGGAAGTGGTAAAAATACAACACATTTAGATTCCTTTTGATGAATAGTTTTTTTTTAATGTTTGTTCTATCCTTACTCTGGATTAGCTTTAGCGATTTTTTTGAAATCTTTTGCAAACTATGGCTCGGCGATGGTCCTATTGTAGTTTCATTAAGTTACATCTAGTCTTGGGTGGACAAAAATTGGGAACAAGTTATTTATAATCGCGAATGACGAGTCAGTTAGTGTTGATGGAAGATGATTTATAATAATAATATTTTATTGCAAACTGTAGGGTATTATTGTTGTGGTTCCATTGTAGTTTTATCAACAAGCTACGTCCAGTACACAGTGGACCGGACCAGACAAAATTCAAATTTCGTCGAATTGCATTAGAATTGACACTCAGGTATTTTTGGAGAAGTCGATACCGGATCTGATGTCGAAATTTACAAATTCAAAATGACAGCTGCCATAATTTATTGTCGGATTTACATGAAAAAATGTGAATTTCAGGATTCCCGAATAAGTCTGATGTTTAGCTTATGAATTCAAAATTATGCATATTTATTTTATTAGAGGCTAAATGAAAGGCCATTAAAAAGGCTTAACAAACATTTTTGAAATTAAACCGCCTTAAACGAAAGTGACTAAAAATTTAACCGTCGATTTTGAGATCAGTGTGAAAATGAACAAATAAATAACAAAATCAAACGTAATTTTAACCCTTGTTCGTTCAATTAAACCTATGTCAGTCATTGGTTGCTAATATGGGCATCAAGTTGTTAATTATAGTTTTCGCAGAAACGAAGAGAGATAGAGTATTGTATTTGTCACATACTTTTCTAAAACCGGAAATATTTATTCACGAAGAAGAAAAAAATTTCATTTTGATCATTGATTTCTGACAAAATATCTGCCTGTTCGTCCATCTACCGCTATTCCTGTAAGTGCAATAACTTAAGAAGGAAAAGTCATATAATACAGGGTAATCTACCATAACATGCGGAAAATTTATCAATAGGTTGTCCCCACCGAAAGGAGTTAAAAAAATGAAAGATTATAAAAAAATGACCAAGAAAACTACCTTATTTTTTTGTAGAAATGCGCTGCCAATGACTTTAACCAATCTGACGTAACGCGGTACAACCATTAGTCCCTTGAGGTAAAGCTTTTACTCCAAAAGACAGACAGACACGTAACAGTTACGTATCTTCGTAAGTTTTAACCCTTTTTAATATACTGAATTACCTCGGACCACTCTAAAATTTTGCAGGGGCTTTCCCACGTTGAAGACTAGTATATTATTTTATTTTTCGTATATCATGGTAAATCACGTTGTATATTAAAATTTTGACAATAACATAGTACATAGTACATAGCATACTGATACGCCTTCGCCAATTACATTGGTATCATCAAGAAATGATTAAATTACAAATACAGCAAGTATACCTAAAAGAATTTAATTATTTCAAAAACATGCTAAGGGTGTCCTATAGAAGTTATATAAAATTTCAATATAATATATGTTTACATCTAGCTTTTTAAATTGTTTCTATATGTTCAGTTTAAATTTTTAGTGTCTCATATAAATTCTTACGCGCACACGTTTTACCAACTCTTTTACTGTTTTTTTTTTATTAAACGTTCGTAGTATGCAGAAGTACACGTTATATACATAATACATTCGAAACAAATGGAACCTCACGTATCCCTAATAACAGTCTGTATATTTCATATCTTACTAATATCGTATGCATATGTTATTCGAAACATTATGTTATCCTCTGAACTAAAGCAAAACACAAAAGAAAAGTAGGCTCGCGTCGAATATGGCCTAGGTATTCTTAATAGTAATAATAGTAGGTATAATTCACGTCTAGGTAAAAGATGTTGAAATATTGTTCACTTAGGTATAAAAATACTTCAGAAATCATTTGAAATAATCCGCATATTATTTTCACAAAGATTAAATCTAATATGATTAGATTTACCTTTTAGATAAAGAGACAAAGGTTGTTTCTACCTGTTAAAAATACCAAGATCCATAGGATTTCATTGATGTCATTGCATTATTTTTACGTATATATAAAGTGGCAAAAAAATAACACACTGTAACTTTGAAATTTTGATAAACATGTCAAGAAATTAAAAATATCACATAATAGTGTAATGCTGTTAGGTTTTTACATGGAAATCCATAAGACCTGAAATCTTTTTGTAGAAAGCTGTTGTTTAGGGTTTCATAAACACGAAAAAAAAAGTCGGCCCAAATCGAATGCAAGCTAAACTTTTGGATAGGGGATTAAAACCCGTTTTTTGCAAATATCTTGAAAACTGAGAATTTTATCAAAAACTGTTAAAACATACAACTTGAAGACTATGAAATTACCTTGAATTTGAGACAATTCCAATTCGGCCAAAATTTGACCGAGATATGATTTTTTAAGTTTCAGTGTTTTTCACTCCAGAAGTCAAATTGCAAAGCACGTTTTTGGTGATTAATTCAAAAACTAAGGTTTACAAGAAAAACGTTGAAAGAAAGATCATTTGGCTTTTAGTATAACGCTGTGCGAATAAAATTGGCCAAGTTATGGCTATTTATTGTTAAAATAAGGCTTTTATGAAAATTGCGAATTTCTTCCTTTAAATTGCGTTCTAACAAAAAAGTTCATTTAAACTTTTTTGTAGCCTTTTAAACAGTTACTCAAATGGCATATATTATTTTCTTTAAAAATAATTTATAACCTAAAAAAATCAATTTTTTTGTAAAATAACGTGTTTTTATCTGAATTTGTTATAAACAAATCATCTTAAAACAAACAAAATATTAGAAATTTCTATTACAAAATAAATCTTCATTCTCCCTAATTATAGCGTCTTCTGGTGCGTATTTCTAGTTTTCTCAGTAATATTGATGCATATGTCGTCAATATTACTGAGAAAAGTAGTACATTTTGTAATATGCCGTTTTCGCTCCAAAATGACTAAGAAAAGGATTAATTTCTAAAAAATATTTCTCTCGGTGAAATTCATTAGAATAAATGGATCCAAACTTTCAATATAACTATGTGGGTTTTGAGGAAATTAGAAAAAAATTACCAGATTTAGGAAAATAGAAAACAAAAGGAAATTTAATTTTTCTAAAATTTTATCTAAAAATATATTTTTTCATTTTCTAATTGGCACCTTGATTAGGCTTTAATAACAATAATAAATAGATGAGCTGGATATTGTTTTTTTGGGCATTTAATTAGTATTTGAACTTGAAACTCACGAATTTGTAATTTTACGTTAACGTTCTGCTATCTTTTTTGTAAGTTAGCAGAACATATGATAAAAAAAAATATATGAGCTAACAATTGTTTTTTTTTTGGCATTTAAGTAGTATTTAATGAGCTTTCAATATTCTGCGGTTGAAAATAACGAATTCGTCATTTTACGTTAATGTTCTGCTATCTTTTTTTGCAAGTTAGCAGAATACGTGATAAAAAACATATATGAGCTGAAAATTGTTTTTTTTTTGACATTTAATTAGCATTTAATGAGCTTTTAATTCTCGGCATGTGAAAATTCTGATCTGCTAATTTTGCTCTGCTAACTCAAGATACCCGTCGAAAAATGTACAGACATTCCATATTTTTCTATATCTATTTGAGTCCAAGGATGTCCAAATAACAATCATAGTATCATATTGTTCTGCATTATAGTGACAGGATCAAATTGATATTTAAAACTTTTTTTTATGAGAGTTTAATGTAGTCAAATAACTAAACACCAGTTTTTGAAAAATAATTCTCTTTAACATTTATAAAAGTACCTTATTCATGTTTATTGAAAAGTCCGTTCTAACCATAATGCTTCATTGCTGCACCCGAGTTTTGTCGTCGGCCACACAATAACTAATCCGAATTTTAGGTATTTCCGAAATTAAACATTTTGATCTGCAAAGATTGGCCTCTAAGATAAATAAACAGAAGGTTTTTTTTACCTGGTAAGTATGCAGGTCTCTTTGAATAGCCTAAAGACTTTGCTTGAACAAATCCTTCAAATTTTCTGTATTCGTATTAGTAAAATAGGTTAAACAGAATTGTTTTTTTTTAACCCAGTGCTTTAGAGATGGGGATGCGTACGTTATGACAATGAAAAATACCGTTGCTTAGACCACTTTTGTATTATATTTCCCAGTTGACAGCATTCGTAGTATTTACTTCCACATCTACATAGAGTGTCATGAAACGCCGAGATTTTAGAACTAATATAATTAATCGTAAGAGGTCAAAAATCTTTCATTCAACAAACACTTTAAAATACCACATTACCACATTAAAAATTGCACTAAAAAACAATGAGCTGGCTTATACAATGCATGTAAGTGCTAAGTAACAACAAAATGAATGTGGATAGTAGACAGCAGCCTATGCCATCTAGCGGCGGCCCTTCAAGTTGTTGCGGTCAGATAATAAAAAGAACATGCTGATTACCCATTATGCTCTTCAAGAACTTAATAACATTTGCTGTAACGTCGCGTTTGCCGTGTTTCTCTCAACATGGCACCGGCGACTGGTGGTAGCTTGCTTTGACTAACAAAAAGGATAAGCACATTTTACAAACAGAGATATAGTAAGTTCCTCATTTACTTTTGTGATAGTAGTACACGACTTGATTATACATATACACCTGTAATATGATGTATAAAAACTGTATACCTAGTAAATAAATGTACCTCAGGACTTACAGTAGTACATTTACAAATTAAATAGTACATTAATTGTTAACAAAGCAATTAAATATAAAATACTTATCCATGCATATAAACATGAATGTGGAAAATATATAATTACGGAAATAAAACAAAAAGAAATTCTACTGTAGATAAACACGTGTGTATCTTTGACAAGGAAACGGGAAGGGTTGGAGATTTAAAATTCGTTCAAGCTGTTTGCAAGCTGGTTATAAAATAGAAGTAAACTACTCAAAATACACACATATAAATATAACTTTACCTAAAGTTAAAAGACAAACAAGAAATTATTCCAACGTCCTGTGAACATGATATAAAAATATCTTACATTATATAATATTGATATCATTGTAAAATAGTATATTAAAATATAAGTGGATATTAAGGTCTTTAAAACGCGCCATTTTTCGAGCACGACGGCGCAGCCGGAGTGCTCGAAATAGAGCAAGTGTTTTAAAGACCAGTTATCCACGAATACTTTACGCTATTTTTTTTTATTGGTACACTTTGAAATCAAAATTATTACTACAAAAAATGGAAATAAGAATTAAGAATGTAAAATGGTTGAATTCGTGATGTGACATCAGGATACCTGTCAGTGTCATGAAAATGAGAAAACAAAAATTAATTTGCAATCTGTCACATAGGATTAATTATTGTCACTACAGTTGTCACTGATTGTATATTGGTTTAAAATGGGTTCTAACACTGATTACTTAAGAGTTCTCCGGAGTCGATAGCGTCATCACTAGTTTTGTTATATATCTCAATTGTAAATATCTTCACGTTAAACAAAGGGCTACGTTGTAGATATTTCATATCAAATAATGTGTTCCCATTAAATGAGTTTTACGACCTTCCTTTATGGATTTTTTATTTACTTAATTGCGCGTCCCGAGAGTTTTAACAACTGTTTTCAATAAGTCATAGGCGTGTTATACCTTGTAAAATATGTATTAATATGTCTCAGTCAAATTATCAGCATTATTAATAATGAACACAAAAATAAATTATATAAAGCAATTAAATATTTAGTAAAATCGGTTTTTTATTGTTATCGCAAAACGGGGTTTACAAATTTTTTTCTTTAAAAATTGCGCTGTTGTGTTTAAAAAATGAATGGGAACTAACGGTAGAATTAGGTTATATAATTATATCCATATAATAATAAATAATACAGAATAATTAATAAAGGTATACTATTAAAAATATATTTAATAAAAGAATTAAATATTATTTTTTTCTTGAACTGGATTTTTATTTCCAAACACTTTAAATAACATGGGTCTATTTACTCCGGTAGGAGGCATTTTTTGGGAAATGTTAATTTGGGCCGCATTATCTTCTAAAGTAAATGTGTATATATAATCGTTGGTACAACTAAAATGAACACCGTAAGTTGTTTTATTCAATAAGCTCTGTGCGTATAGTTCACTGGTCAAATTATTATTACTTTTCGCAAATACAGAATCGAAAAGTATATTGCATTTGGTCGGCACATATCGTGCGTGTAATTTCCCATTAGGCATGTACATTCACGTAGCGCGGGAGATTTGACAACACCGGCAGCCGTAAATTCGTCCGTCGATGGAGCATTCCAGCTCTGTTATTTCATTTCAGCCAGCTGGCACGCGCGATGTTGTAATTCTTCTCCCCATGGCTAGCCCGCGACTACACACACGGTATCTAAAACTGTATGTCGCTCAGAAAGCAGATTTTCATATTAGTGTGATAGAGAAAAAATACTGAACAACTTTTAAAATGTCCGTCTGTTCGAGTGTCTGGCTGTCCATGCGTTCGTCTGTCCATTCGATCCGTTTTTTGTAAGCACGATAAGCACGTAAGTCCGATTGTATTGACAGTAAGTTGGTGTTAGATAGAAGAGGAGTCTTATTGTTTTTGATCAAAATCGATTAGTAAATGAAAAAGGTATTAATCATTTAAATGTAAGAAATTTGGTTTCTCAATTTTTGTTTTTTATAATTGAATGAAAATGTTGTGGAACGTTATTTCCTGCCATTTCTTTTATATATTTTACTAATATACATTTTATAATAACATAATATTCAACCGTCGATACGATTTTCATCTAGATCTGTTGAAGTTTACAATTAATAATAATCTAAGCAACAGTGGATACTCCTGCCAACATAGACATTTGAAAAAATATATATAGGAATATTTTTACTTCCCTCGCTTACCGAAGGGAAGTATTGTAATTATGAAAAAATCACCTTCCGGGATTTCTCAAGATTTTCACATTTCAAACTAGGTATGTAGATTACGAATTTTTTTTTTATTCCGGCTGTCAGTCTGTCTGTCTCTCTTTTGGCGCTATACCTACAAAACCAATTGACGAAGAAGAAAAACATTTCGTAGGTAGTTGACGCTACTGTTAGCTAAGGAAAAAAGTGTGACGGAAGACAGTAATATTTCGCATGCAGTTAACACAACTACTGTCAAATACGAAAATACAAAAAATAATAAAAAAAACGTAATGGTGGGAAATAATATTTCGCATGTAGTTAACACAACTGTCAAGGAAGGAATTTATAAAACATATACAGGGTGATCACTTTGATGTAAATAATATTTGGACTGCAGTTGACACAATTATCGAGGAGGAACCTGACATTATTTTAATGAAAAACAGAGTCACTTTAAAAAATAAGAAACGACCACTACTGCCAGCACAAAAACCAATCTGGTCTGATAATTTTAGTAAACGAAATATACAGGGTGGTCATGCAACTGAAAAAGTTATAAATAAAGTATGCCAAACAGAGAGGAAAGTTTTTGTGTAAATATCTACAAATTTTTGTGTATTGTAGGGGGAAAGCCAAATTATGGCTATTAGCTCATACGACAGCAAAAATGTACCTGCCTCAATTTTTTGTTGTCTGTTTGTCAGTAGATGCAGGAGGAGGGGGTGAAATGGGGGTTAGATCTCTGCGCGGTTATGTGACTTGTAAAATTCAAATTGAAATTTGACATAGTACTTTTAATGAACTTTTTTTCTGGCCATTTAATACATGTTTTAAGATGACCTAAAAATCCAAAAATACCCTTGACAACATTTTTCGTGGTCAGGTCTGGCATCCAGGCCCAACTTTCAGAAATTTCGAAAAAACGGTTCCAAGTGTCATGAACGTGGCGATTTTTTTTTAATCGAGATATTGCGTAAACGTAGTTTTATAAAGCTAAGATACTATTGACAGCATTTTTTTGTGTCATAAAGAGAGCAAAAATGGGTTTGGCCAGGTTATCCAAAGGAAGCTGTTGTTTGCAGAGAATGTAATATCAGAACTAATGGTCTAAAGGTGTTTTTACTCTAGAAATATTTGTATGGCTGTTAACTAAAATGTTTTATTCTTGACAGCAGTTTTCTTTGTAGGTTTTATTTAAGCAAATTGATGTTATGAATTTGGCTATTTAGAAAACAACATTTGTTTTAAAACACGTTGTGAATATAAGGGTGAATGGGGTAAAACCACTACAAAGAAAAATGCTGTCAAGTGTAGAAATTTTTAGTTAACAGCCATAAAAACATTTTTAGACCATTGGTTCTGATATTACATACTCTGCAAACAACAGCTGCCTTTGGACGACCTGGCAAAAACCCCTTTTTGCATATTAACCCTTTCTATGACACAAAAAAAATGTGTCAATAGTATCTTAGTTTCATAAAAAACACGTTTAAACAATATCTCGATTTTTGAAAAAAATCACCACATTCCATCGTGGCACTCGGAGCCGTTTTTTCGGAATTTCCGGAAGTTAAAAAACCAAATTAAACATTATTGATTAAGCTAAAAGCCCTTTTTTAAATTTTTTCTCCTGCCTAAAAAATAAAGTAAGTCGATACAATGTGCCTCTTCGCATTTTTTCCGAAAAATCTCGCAATTTGTGACAATTATTATTTTCGGCAAATTTACCTTAAAGCGCAACTTCCTGTTGAGTAGTTGTAGAAAAAGTACGGTGTTCTACTCGCGTGTGATAGCTGTTACTCACTCAGTGAATGTCATCCTCTTGAGTAATAGCCATCATTCGTTGAATAATATACTATTTTCTACGATTATTGAATGATTCGTTTTTATAGACATATTTTGAATAAGTAATAAGCTCATTACTCACGGCCTTAATAATTCATTACTCATTGTGTTAAAACCAATTCGAAGAGTTCATGTTCATTACTCAATACTTGTCTATCACAAAAGACGCTTTATAGTTCAAAAACATCGTGCGTGCCATGACTCGATTCAATCTGTCGTACACACATTGATTTCTTGATTTTAAAATTACTATCATGTTTTTTTAATAATTTGCACTTTGTTGTGAAAATATGATTTCAAGCGAAGAGAGGGTCATAGATAAAATATAGTATTCTATTCGCGTATAACAGCTATTACTTGCTCGTTGAATAAAATACTATTATTACCCACGGTAAGCAATAAGCCGCATTCAAACGTATCTATTCGTTCAATAGTAGAGAAATTAATTATTAAACTTTCGCGACGTTACTTTTAAATCATTAATCGCTTCAAAAAAATTACAGTTTTCGATAACTTTATCGTCTACCATAATAATAAATACTTTTTCCGTACAATCAACAGAAGAGTTATTCCGAACAAAGTGTATGACAAGATGTCGTCGATAAGGTAGCCCCACCTGAGGATGAAAACTTGGATTGTTAATGAAGAATCCCCCTACAATTCTAAGAAAAAATTTAATGTTTTTTTCACACCCTACAAATGTACAGATTGACTGGAGTAAATTTTGACTTGAAATCGAAGCAAAATACAAATAGTTTGGATTTAGTCATTTATTGTATACAGACGAGTGTTTCATCAACTAAATTTGCATAATAAAATAAAACAAGCTAGAAACGTACTCTTCGCCAATTTACTGAGCTTTTTATATAATTGTTACACATTCTATAGGATACTCTTCGCTGTTTTCTTGCAAATAATGTTAGTTTTTGGACATCCTAAATTTTGCGATATCAACTTTGTTGTGAAAACAAATATATGAAAAAAAAATTGAAAAAAAAAAACATCCAACCTGTCTGGGGTTCACACACGATCTTTGTATTGCAAGGCAAAACTTTGAACCATCACACATTACTACAAAAATTGAATGTTTGTAATATATATGTTTCGAAAATCATATTTCAACACATTGGATATATTATTATAAAATATAAATATTAGTAAAATGAATAAACAAAAAAAATATATATAGATAACATTTCGCAAGATTTCTATTTAAGTACAAGCGACAAAAATTTAAAAAATATATTTTTTTAAATTAAATGAATAATAACTTTATTATTTACTGATTGATTTTCTTCAAAAACAATAGGATTCTTCCTCTAGCTAACACTACCTTACTTTCCAAATGTCAATACAATCGGACTTATATGACATTTTTTTCTCTACGAGCGATATTTCCGGTTTTAGAAATGTGCCGATCAAATGCATTATACTCTTCGTTTTTGCAAAGAGTATAATAAAGATGCCTAAAATTAACATTCTTTACAAAAAAACTCATAAAACATACAACAATTGTATGAAATGCTCAGTAAATCGAGCAGAGTATAATGTTTACTATGGTTATTTCTCAAAATTTTTGGTTAATTTTTGTTATAAACAACTTACCAACAATGAAGGAGTGGCACTATTCAATTAATTAAAACTATATCCAAATTTGTTTATAATTTTAAAATTTCTCGCCTCACATTTGCTTTGCGTTTTTTGTACCTATATTATTAATTTTACAAGTTTTTAATAAATTTTTATAAATATTTTAGAAAACTTCTCTAATTATAGTCTACGATTTTTTCTTTTGCTGATAATGTTAATTTGAGATCCTTCGACGTCTTAATAATTCCTCCGACTTTAAAAAACGAAAAAATTTATACAATGATACACCACACAAACCTAGAAAGTAAACGTACTACGTAATTATTCGCACGTAAAATATAAATATGTTTCTTATATCAAAATTAAAAATAAAGCGCGTTATCTCTAAGGGTTCGCTCGGTCCGCCTATGACTAGTAAATTGTAAACACATTACTTTTATAGCTACTCGCGACGTTCTCCGGCCAAAGGATTCTCTTCGAGGGAGAACGATAAATGAAACGGACAATCTTGATTGTAATTCAACAGTAAAAATTCCTTGATATATTAGGATGCAAATTAAAAATATATAATTCATTTTTTTTTAAATTCTGTCGCAGGGATAATTCCTAAATAAATTATACCTTTCATGGAAAACTAAAATTTTCTCAAAAAAAACAAAAATGAAGGAAATAAATGCATATATATTTTTTTTGAATTATCTTCCCCATTTTCCACAATTCTAACATCTCAAAAGAAATAATAGCGAAAACCAAATTTTAAAATAACGGTTCATATGAGAGTAATTACGATTCGCAAATTTGCCACACTCCGGAGCGCTCTTAAATAGAAAAGCAGAATCGCGGTTAATACCGCAAAAATCGGAAGACACTTATAAAAAAGAATACGACAAGTTCATCAAATGGATGGAAGAGCAAAAGGTAACAGATACAGATGAACGAGTTGTACTTGCTTATCTTTAATGTTGCTATGGTAACTTTAAAACGCGCGTTTTTAAAACTTGGATTTAAACACACTGAGGCGTACTTTAAATAAGCAAAATAGGGTACCAATAAGAAAAATATATTTATTTAACATTTAGTAGATTAGTCAAATATTTTGCAAGAATGAAATTTATGCAGGGTAGAAGCCACGTATGCAATAAATGTAAACAGGCAAATTGCCTTTTCATTACCTTTCTTTGTCTGGTGCCTCGTCCCGTCATCACTGTTCGAACTTTGATTGAACTTTGTGACTTTGTTACATCTTTTAATAGTGCTGGGAATAACTGTTGCAGCAAATCTTTACCTTTAAACATTTTTAGGGCCATTAAAAAAATGCGTTTCAAAATAATGGGCCATTTTCAACCCCCTGCCTCTCCTGTATAACAACTTATAACATTTGTGAAGCCCCCTGAAACGAATGTCCATTTGCAGATTTAAGTACTTAAAATATTAAATATAAGTAGCTATACAGGGTGGACCATTAATAATAGGCTGTATTTCAATTTGATAGAACTTGATAATTCCAACCGTTTTCGAGAAAACTGCCGCATAGATCTCAAAAATTCTTTGAAAACAAACCCAATTTGAAAAGGAAAAATTGTATTTATTGAAAAGTGTGCTTTGGTGGCGTCTTAGTTCTCTCAAAATGTCAAAATAATGAAATCGTACGTAAATGACGGAACTACGACGTCACCACTTTTCAATAAATACAATGGTTCCTTTTCAAATTGGATTTGTTTTCAAAACTTTTTGAGACCTGTGCGGCAGTTTTCTCGAAAACGGTTGGAATTATCAAGTTCTATCAAGTGTACCTTTTTTACGTAGAAATGACTCCTGCATAAGATTTTGTAGTCAAAAGTTCCTCTACGTTTCGTAAAAAAAAAGAGAAAAAATATTCATCAGGTATAGCTCATGAGGCGCGCTCCACGGGCTAGCGTGATGTAATACATAAATTATTGTTTCTTAGCTTAAAATGTTTCCTTACCAAATTAGGAGAAGATCGGTCAAGAGGTAGTTGAGATATTGCAAAAAGAAAAGAAAAAAAAATACAATTTTGACACCCTGTATCTTTTTCAGCAACAATTTACTAAAGCATGTTTGGTTATATCCTCATGTTTTGGTCCAAAGAATCTACGCTTGAACTATGGCCTATTGTTAATGGTCCACCCTATATAGTAACTAGAGGTTTTAACTTTGGAATAATGTCATGTGAATTAGATTTCGTTCATTTTTGGGAACTTAATAGTAAATGCATCAAAGAAAAGTTTCTATATTATATGGGGGCGTGCTAATTTATAGGGGGTGGATGCCATCACTTTTCAAAAGGTGGCAACTAACAAAAAAAAAAAAAAAAAAAACAGGAGAGCTGAACGAGAATCAAATTTTGAAAAGAAAGCAACTTTTCATATAAATTGATAGTCGGATTTTAGCTTGAAAAGAGGTATTTTAAATAGGTTTTCGTCAAATAACTCGAAAGGTAATGCATTGGGCGAAAACACTTGATGACTCTCGTCCCATCGTTCATTTTGTCACATTTCGGTAACCCTCCTCCCTAAAAGAAGATGCACGTTCGCGCGCAGCATTCCCCTTACCGCGGTTTCCACCGATGACGTCATTGGATGAACACAACAACATGTATTGTACTGGTTTAAATATTGGTTGTGTTCTTTGAATTCAATTTTCGCAGTTGTTCATTGTGATTATTGCCAATTTTGATTTGTTTTTATGATTACGAGATTATTGAGCAAATCAATGGAGTCAATCGAGATTTGCACTAATTACATGAGAGAACACATCGAATCCGCTATCGAATTAACTAATACTGAGAAAACTATATTTTACAAATGCAAATATATTTCACATTAGATTTCTTAATAGAAAAATATTGAAAACCGTCAATTAGGATAATAAAAAAAACTCGAAATTTTACTCTAAGACGTTTCAAACGATTCATTTTTGAACTTCAGATCTAAAGACACAGATGTTGACGTAACGACATTTAATTTTGTGAATATGATAAAAATGAATTTTTAAAACCATGCAAAATTATCAAAATGCAAATATAAGTCAACGCACATCAAAACAGCACGGTATATAATTGAAACAAAATAAATAAAAAAATAATAATACTTACATTAGATGTTCTATAACGCAATTTTTCATGCGGTCGCCTCTCGACCAAGCCCGAGAGACGATGAAACCCTGTGCCATCGAACATCCGATAAATTCATGATAAATTGGAAGGAATATATACCAAAAATCACTAAACCGCTGGTCTGCCTAAGCAGATCCTGACAGGAGGTCTCTAATAATGCTAATTAGCTCGTGATTAGCTTAATTATAGGCCTCCCGCCAGAATATGCTTAGGCAGACCAACAGTTTAGTGTGTCTGTTAGTATATATTTTTTCGAATTTATCATGAATTAATCGGATGTTCGTTGACATAGGAGTTGACGCAGTCGTCTCTCGGACTATGTCCGTCGGTCAACGTTGGCAAAACATAAGTCAAAACCAAAACTAAAACGTTGACACTTTATAATATGACTACCCATCTAGTCATCGTTTACTGTTTGTTTAGTGGTGTGAGCGTTTTATATCATGGACAAATTAAGTCTAAAGAAGGCCTTCTAGTTATAGTTATTTTAATGTGAATTTAGCTGAATTCAGGATAGACATAAGTGCGCTAGAAAACCTGAAGTAATTTGATTTGTGTTAATTTAATAATAAGGACAGGCACATTTTAGTGCAACCAGTGTCCGTACCCAGAAGAAAAACCGCATTGACTGGCCGTAGAAAATCAACAAGGAGAAAAGTGAAAACACTAGGGAATAAGAAAACTACAGCTCGTCATACGCGTCAAAAATGTATAAACAAAAATATTGGTTTGGAAAAAAATAAGTTTAAAAAATAGAAAGTTTGTAAAAGATATAGTCAGCGGATATTGATTAAAATAAATATTACGTTCTATGAAAATGAAAATGTGCCTTAAGATCAAAATGTTCAACCTATAACTCACAATAATTATAACATAGTTTGATTAAAGTTTATTTATATTCAAAAACACACATACTCAAGAATTTTAACTTTTAAAATTTTAAAACTTAACTTATTCAGAATAACAATTGCTAAGTATAATTAGGTACTACATCTATAAGAACAACACAATAACCATGTGCTATTCTATTACGCACATCCCTCACAAACTGGCACACTTCATAATTATTTCAGTAATATTTTTTAATGTACTAGAAACGTCATTAGTAGGTACCTATTATTTTCTTCATTCTATTACGCAGAAATTTGAGGTACGGCTCTATGGTACTGTTGTCAGCATGTAATAGCGCCGACTTTGATACTTTTATGGCCTTTTTTAGTCGCACTAAACATTTGTAGGCTATAAAAGAAGTGCCAACGCTTTAAAACGTTTTGTTTCATATTTTGCTAACGTTAATCGACGGACGGCACGAATTGAATTGATCCCACTTAACGTTTAGTGCAATTGAATTGATAATTTTCGGCGACAACATTCCACTAGAAATTTTATTGTTGATTACGAAAAAAATATTTGCGCCCAAAAATTCCTGGTGCTTCAGAAGTTACATGCACTTTTTGACGCGCTTTCGCGGATTTTCTACTTAGCTGCTTAATATATCTTGCATTAGTAATCGAATAGGAATTTTAAAAATACTGGCTTGTTCGAAATAATTTTTTTTAAAATATATAGATCCGCCATCTTGGAAAAAATAGAAAACACCAAAAATGGCCGAAAAAATCAAAATTTAATATATTTTCGATAAGGAGTAATTTCATCAAAGTTGGCAAAAATAAAACTTATCTATGGTCAAATATAACGCACCAAACTCGGACGCTGTAAGTCAAATAGAACGGTCAAAGATGGCGGACGAAATAAAAAATTTTAGTTCTTCGTCAAGTATCAAGGAAGTATTGTGCGTCACTTTTTTTTATTTTCGACTATAGGTTCTTTTAGGTACTTTCAGGGGATAATGTTTACTTTTTTATTTTAAAAAAAGTGAATTTTTTACAGTTTTCAAAAATGCGTTTTCTTTGTGACTACTGATCATATATTCATATATTAATATTATTACCATGCGTATGCTTAATAAATGTCCTTTTCAAATTAATGAAGTTTAATTTTGTATTAAATTTTTGAAGTTATACCAGACTTTCTATAGTATACTTCATTTTGTTTCGATGAAAATTGGGTGAAAAAAGAAGGGTTAAAGAAATAGCATTTTTGAAAATAGTAAAAATGCACTTTTTTGAAAATAAAAAGAAATTGAACTTTATCTCCTTAACGTACCTAAAAAATCTACAATCTAAAATAAAGAAAAGTGAGGCACAATGCCTCATCCTTGATACCTGATGAAGAATTAAAAATTTTTATTTCGTCTGCCATCTTTGACCGTTCTATTTGACTTACAGGGTTCGGGTTTGGTGCATTATACTTGACTCTTTATTGAAAACATATTAAATTTTGATTTTTAGTGTTTTCTACTTTTTTTTTCCATACTTATATACATATCGGGCAGGTCTATATTTTTTAAGAATTTTATTTCAAATAAACTAGTATTTTTAAAATTTTCATCAAGTGCATATAACTATTGACGCACCAGGAATTTTTGGGCACAAATGTTTTTTTCGTAATCAGGTCATAATACATAAGAATCAACAATAAAATTTCTAGTGGAATGTTGTCGCTGAAAGGAATTGGATTAACTCAATTCGACTGTATTAGTTGGCATAATAAGAATAATGCTACCTGGTTCAAACACGTGCCGAGTTATCGTCTCTTTAGTCAAAGTTACCGCTTTGAAATATATTGGAATACAGACCATCACGGACCACGAGAGATGTCTAAATGTCCAGTTTTTGCAAAATCTAAACCGAGTGTCTCCATTTTCAAAATTTATATGCTAAGGCAGATAGATATCCTGATCCTGAAGTCAAAACCGGGTATAGTGTTTCAGACTTCATCAAAGGAAAAGTGTGGTTAATAAGTAAATTTGAATTGGGAAGAGTTCTGGAGGAGGTTGGAACTTTTGATATGACACTGCCTCCGAAGTAGTTTCCACAAACACTTGAAAATTACGCTCAAATACTAATACTCGACGCACGTTGCGCCAACGATGTTGGCATCATTTGAACATAATTATAATTGAATCTTAATTATCTCCAAAATGAGGTGATTTAATCAACTCCAGTGATGCCAACATGCTTGACGAAACGTGCGTCGAGTAGTAATATTCGAGTGTTGGTGAAAACTATTTCAGAGGTTGAATAGGGAAGAACCTATCTCAACTTCTTCGTTTCTTGGAAAGCCCAACTTCCAGTATTTTTTTCCTCCATGCACGAGCAAAATTTGATCTACATTTTATGAGTTTAATCGAGAGCTTCATCTTATTCAAATCCACGTAAATAATAATAATAAACGTCTTTATTATTTTCATAAGGGAATATACAATAATTACATAATATTTTATTTTCTTTTCAAAATTTTACGAAAATAAATGGCGAAAAATATATGGTAACTGTTCTTCCACTTAACCAGAAACTAACACAATTTCAATAAATGTATAATGTATTGTGGCGCTTATACATATAAAATAATGAATAGCACAATTAATGTAAAAATTATAACTAATTATATTCTAAGGCTAACATATATTATAAAAAAAGAATAAATATTGATTTAAATTTGGCGACTGAGTAGTGTTTTTTTATATCTTGTCTTAAATTGATGGATGTTCGTTTGCTTTAAATCATTTACGAGAGCATTATAAACTTTGCAGATTTGTAAGACCGTTTGAAAAGTTCAAGTTGATGCATTGGCGGCGTTAATAATCCTTTGAACCTAATATTTAGTACATCGGCACAATTAAACAACGATAGAACCAAAGACTCGCATAACACGATTTTAGATTTTTGAGGTAGACAGTGCCTGCTGGCATATATTATTTTAATATTTGAGTATGCCTTTTGTAATGATTTATTAATATGGCAAATGAATCTAATCTCACTGTCCAAAATCACACCCAGACTTTTTGTGTTATCAGTTTTTACCAGTTGAGTATTTTCTATGGTAAGGTTTAACCTGTTTTTAATTCTCTCTCTATGATTTCTTGGTCCGAAAACCATAACATTTGATTTGCCTGGGTTGATAATAAGACAGTGATTCTTAGCTTCCTTGGCAAAATTATTAATGTCTTCGTTTATGCGGATGCAGGCTATGTCAACCTCTGATGGAGGAAAGGAGTAATACAGCTGGGAATCATCAGCATATAAATGAATTTCACAATATTTTAAACAATTAATAAAATGACTGGTATAGATGGTGAACACTAGGGGACCAAGAATTGATCCCTGCGGTACTCCGGCTTTTAAGGTAACGGCTTCTGAAGTTGAGCCATCTAAACATACTTTCTGCTTTCTGTTCTGCAAATAGCTCTATTGCACTTTCAGAGAGTCCGATATATTTTAGAATACATAATAATATCTCATAATTAAGTGTATCGAAAGCTCTACTGAAGTCCAATAGAACTAAAACAGTACAGTTCCCTTTGTCAGACGCCGAAATAATATCATCCACTACATGCAAGAGAGCTGTGGTACAGCTGTAGCCAGGCCTAAAACCGGATTGAATCATTGGTAGTAAATTGTATAATATTAAATATTCTCTTAATTGCTGGTCCATGATATTTTCAACTTTAGATAAAGTTGGTAGTATGCTTATACCATGAAGATCTTTAAGTTCTAAAGGGTTTGATTTTTTTGGCAATACTGTTACTAATGAACTTTTCCATAAAGAAGGAAAAACATTTTCTGTCAAGCAAATATTAACTATATGGGTAACATGTGGAATAATATGAGGACAACACAACTTCAGAAGTTTGGCGTTAACACCATCACAACCAGTAGCATTAGTAGGGATATTGTTAATTAATTTTAAAACTGTATTCATGTTTACTGTTTGGAATTTAAAATTATTGTTATTAAGGGGGTTATTTCTGTAATAATTTAAAAGTGATGTTGGTGGCGACAAATTTGTTGTTACATTAATTAGAAAATCATTTATTTCATTAACATTTTTCAAATGATCTGGGATATCTCTATTTTTATTCTGTGGCAAGATATGGTTATTTCTTAAAAATTTCCAGTGCTCACGTGAATTGGAAGTATTACAATAATGTTGAAAATATGCTTTCTCTTCTCTCTTTATTGCTTGATTAGTATAATTTCTAATTTCTTTATAAAATACCCAGTGAGTTCGATTCTTTGATCTTTTGTAACGTTGTAATGCTTTATTACGAATAGACATCATTTGTTTAATGTTGTGCGTTAACCACGGCGCGAAAGGTTTAGTAAATCTTGAGGTTACTGTCGGAGCATGCAAATCAAACAGAGCTATAATATTATGAATGAGATATGCAATTTTTTCATTTAAGCTTTCTAAATAAAATATATTTTCCCATGATATACTAACCAAATCTGTATGAAATGATTCATAGATAAAATTGTTAAAGTTTCTGTACTTGTACATTCGCGGATTACTGCTCCCACCACCTACCTTTACTTCAAACGAAACCAGTTGGTGATCAGATATGTCGTTGTCTAATATATTGTGGTTCAAAACTCTTTCCTCATTCGAAATAATTACAAGATCAATTAATGAAGACTTCGACTCAGTTATTCTGGTTGGCTCCTCAATTATTTGACATAGATTAAATTGTTCTAGAAGTGAAAGTAAATTATTTGCATGCATATTTTTATGATTTAATGTTTATATTAAAATCACCAGTATATATTAAATTATTATATTCCAATGTAATAAAACTAAGGGAGTCCTCAAGTCGCTCTAAAAATAATTTAGTATCAAAATTTGGTGGCTTATACACAACGCCAAGAGCAGTATTTTCATTTTTTGTGTCTATGTTTAACCAGAGTTGCTCAATCGTGTTGTCTGAATCAATTACGCTAGCTTTAAACGTATTTTTAATAAATATACATACGCCACCGCCTCTCGTAGCCGTATCTCGTCTAAATAAATTGTAATTCTCTATATTTAATAAATTATCGGATATATTCTCATGTAGCCATGTTTCTACTGTACAAAAAATATCATAATTATTGCTGAGAATAATTTCTTTAATTTCTGGTAGAGATGGTAAAATAGATCTCACATTTAGACTTGCAATGCGTAATATATTTGACATCCTGTATGATAAATTGAAAAAGTCTAAAAAAAAAACTATTCCTTATTATTTGTATCTTAACTACTAACTATAAATAAAATTTAAACAAACAAAAAAAAAGAAAATGTATTTTCTCCTTAAAAAAATATATATTAATCTCCGAGAAAGATTTACCTATATATGTATACCTATTAATTACACATATGGCTTTGATTACTTTACTTAATGCAAATTTATATTATGACAAATTACTTTTTTGGACTTTTGTTTATATTTTTATTTTTATTTTTGGATAAAGACAGTGGTTCCTTCCACTATATTTCTTGTAAGTGGTCTATGTTATGTTGTGTCTGTCTGTTGAATTTCCTCTTCTTGACTACCTTTACATGTTCTGCTTCATCGTCTTCGTTATCTTCTAGAGTTTCATAAGTATCGTCATCTATCTCCACGTTTCGAGAGTTTGCGGGGGTTACAGGGGCACTATTGGCTTTTTCTATCACAGTTTCTTCTAATATAGGTTGCTCATCACTAGGTTCATCGTTTAAATATATTTCATTTCCATTCTCATTCTCCAGTTGTTCAGCAGTATATATTTCATCGTTTATTATTAGCTTATTTCCACGTATATATGCATTTAAATTACTTAGCTTGGCCTGTTTTTGGTGTTTTAGAAGACATTTTCGTATTACTTGATCATTTTTTGTTAAGTCTTCAGAAATGCTTATTTTAGTGCCTTTGAGTTTCTTGCAATTTTTTAAGACTTCAATTTTGGTGAAGAATGATATGAATTCAATTATGAATGGTCTATTGATTTGTTGCTTGCCTACTGGATATATATTATTTATTTGGTTGATATTGAGATTTATGCTCAATAGTTTATTTAATTCATTTATTACATTAAGAGCTAAATTTTCTCTCTGCACTTCTAATCCAAAAATAATTATATTATTCTTTTTTTGTTTTCTTTCCAGATGTTCATATTTTGTTTGTAAAGTTTTGTTTGCTTCCTCCAACAATGCTGTTTTACTTGCTGCCTCCGTAATGGATATTTTAATTTCACTTACTTGATGTTTTATTTCTGTGATTTCTGCTTTAAGTGTTTCTTTAATAATTTCGGTTTGTTTATTATTTTCGTCCTTTATTAATTTAACTACTCTACTTCAAATCACAAACTGCTTTTCTTTGACGTTAAGTCCATAAACATTCCTAGATACTTCCATTATGGTATTAAAAACCAACAAATAATTGTCACTTCGTTTATCCGGAAGTACAGAAGATGCGTAGTACCTATGTAGCAGTGCCATTTCTCAATGGTGTGGATACTAAAAAAATTGGATTTTGCGCAATAGGAAAACGTTATATTGTACATCGTGTTTTGTTTGCTCGGGTATCTAATGTTTCAAGAGTAGAAAGTCTTTATTTTTGCTAGTTTTGCATAATACAGCTTCTAGTGCCCAAGGAATGCATACGTTCCGAAGGCAAGGACGGTAAAATAGCTCTTTACAATCTATACCAGAGCTGTTTCTAAGTACTTAGTGCTTCAAGCACTTCGCGAAAGAGCTTAGTGCTTAGTAATCCCGCAAAGTGTTTGCGTGCCCCTCCAAAGAGGCTCGCAAGCACTTTCGAGCTCGCGAGCAAGGAAGGCATCATTTTTACATGAACGTTGTATAGGTATAAAACCTCCGTTACATTTGAAGTCCTAAATAGGGTGTATTTAGGAAAGAAATAGTAGAAAGAGTCTATTTTGAAAGAAGTTGATATTGTGGAAAAAATACATCTCTAATTGCATCAAATGTAATTTACATCACGTGCAATAATTTTTAGGAAAATGTTTTCAAATAAATTGTTTTCATTCATAATTTTTTTCTAAATAGTTAACGATGTTTCCTCTTTTCTATATTACATTACAAACACAAGCATACCAATTTCATGTAAAAATGATTATCATATTATCTAGTCAGAGTGCCAAAACGTTTCGTCTAAAAGAATAACTAATTCCTCATAGGTGTACTTATAGTACTCTCTACTTCAAAGTGATGAGATAAATTGTTTCTTTCCTTGAAAAATACTTCCTTAAAATCAGAATAGACTAGAGATTGAGTTTTTAAAAATATATATATTTCCACTTTAACACACTCTGTATCTAATTCGCAACAACATTTTACTAAAGTACATTAGGTCAAATCTTGTATCCCAAATCTGCCATTACTCTATGGCTCATTGGTAACGGTCCATCTTGTATAATTTTGGCTAAGAATTTTTTAAAATCTATTTTTACTATTTTTACTGACATTTTTTCGCTAAAATAAAATATATGTATTTACCGGGTGTCCCAGAATCACGTTAACAAACGATATCTCCGTTATTTTAAAAGATGAAAATATAAATAAGAAACCTCCAAAAGGCATGAAAGACTCTGTCTGATAAAACGCCTGGAACCGTGTTGCCTCTTACAACCCATAGGCAGCCACCTCAACTTTTTTACGGTTTCGTCCGGCTAAAAATTGACATATCCGGCCTGTTTGGCTTTTTGTCTAAGGCTCTAAAACGTGATTTTTTCCGTTTTTTAGTCCCTTTTCTAAAGATACATCAAGTTTAATAAAAATATTAAAAGACTGATTTTGTGTTTTAGTTATTTTTTTATGACGAACGAATGCTGTTCGGCTTTTTGTTCCAAATGTCCGGCCAAAATAAGTAAAGTCCGGCTTTTCGAATTTTATGCCTGGCAACCCTAGTGTAGTTCTTAGCAAATTGTGAGATTTTTTTTCCATATTGTTACCCTGAGTCGTTTTTGTTGTTATCCTTTTTTATAAATAACTTAAATTCAGTGAAGTTCAGCCTCAATAGATACTCCATTATTTAAAGCAAAACAAAGCATTTTTCTTTATTATTTTAAAAAATGAAATCGATATGTAGGTATATTATTATACTCTTCGCAAAAACGAAGAGTATATTGTATTTGATCGGCACATTTCTAAAATCGTAAATATCGCTCGTAGAGAAAAAAATGTCATTGTGTTAGTGAACGAATTCTGAACAATTTTCAAAATGTCCGTCTGTCTGTCCGGTCACGTTTCTTGTAAGCACGATAACTTAAGAAAGAAAGTCCGATTGTATTGAAATTTGGAAAGTAAGTTAGTGCTAGCTCGGGGAAGAACCTTATTGCTTTTGAACAAAATCGATCAGTAAATAAAAAAGTTATTAATTATTAATTTTTTTTTTTAAATTCTCTTAATTTTTGTCGATTGTACTTAAATAAAAATCTTGCGAAATGTTATTTCCATAATATATATTTTTTTGTTTATGCATTTTACTAATATATATTTCATAGAAATATATCTAATGAGTTGAAATATGTATGATTGTCGAAAGATATATATCACAGACAATCAATTTTCGTAGCAATATGTGATCGTGCAGTGGCTAAAGTTTTTCATTGCAATCCACCACGGCGCTGCGCGCCGTGGTTGTCTGCCTGGCTCTGGGCCAGGCTTCGGAGAGGCGCATAATTGTAGCTCTAATTTAAATAAATTTGTGTTCAGCTTCAGCGTTGCAATCCAAAGGTCGTGTCTTCGAATCCCACACAGGTTGGATATATTTTTTTTTTCATATAATTTTTTTCATAACAAATATGGTATCATAAAATTTAGAATGTCCAAAAACTAACATTATTTACAAGAAAACTGCGAAGAGTATCCTATAGAATGTGTAACAATTATATAAAAAGCTCAGTAAATTGGAGAAGAGTACGTTTTTAGCTTGTTTAAATATGGAAAATATGTATGTAGTTGAATTACTTCAACTCCAAAACTTTTATTCCTACGATGAGTATATTCTTCTGCTTCTGCGCTACATTTTTTAACATCTCCATTAAGTTTCATATTATCCGGGCAGTACAGAATTTATTTCTGCAGCGGTGTGCAACTTCTAAAGACGTTTCATCAATAGTTCAAAATATAACTTACTTAAAGATACATTAAATAAAATCATCAAAATGGTATTTTACGAGTATTTTTAGTTTATAAAAATATCTAGACATCTATTTTATCTACTAGAACTGCATCTGATTTAGAATGACTTGTTTTCGTTTTCAGTTATAGACCATACATAAATTTATAGTTTTATGTTGAATGCCTGTCAAAATGCCACCATTAATGACGGGTCAAACACCATGTGGCTTAACTGTCCTCGGGGCAAGTGGGCGAAGATTCCTTCGTTTACGAACATTTCAAAAAGTGATTATAAGGGTCCCGTCCCCACCCGTAAACGTAAATGCGCCGATTATAACTCCTACTTGGCACCACAAATCTTAACATTTAGCACAACCGAGCTTCCAACTTTTTATGCTAATACTAAACTAACAGCAGTATTAGCTGCCTGCTACCAGGGACTGATGTAGCGCTAGCCCCCCGGTGTTGCTTTGACTGCTAGATTTATCAACATAAATCATGTATAAATTACCCGGAAATACAAACTTTTAGTGCAGCTTCTATATGAAAAAAAGTTCACTTTCCTTGGTTTTTATTTAATGTCTTGGAATCTCTTTGAATTACGGGTATGTGATATACGCATATTGATAATACAAGCTATGTTTTCTTAATATTTAATAAAATTAATGTTTACCTAAGTCGGGGACACTACTGGGAGCTGCCGATTTTTGCCATATTTTTTTTTCTTAAATTTGTTTGCAATTTGACGCCGAAATGTCATTCACTGATTAAAAATTAGCCAAAAAAAGAAATCTATTTAATTTTACTTGTATGACCGAGGACCAATCATTTGCGTTAAAAATAGTTTCCGATTACGTTTTATTAGTCTCTTTCATTATTTTTATTCTCATTTCGACGGTTTAATTTTAATACAATATATCACATAAATTAATCTGGACTAGATTAAAATTAATTTACAAACTATTGCAAAATGAGCTGAATGTTTTAAAAAATTCAGAAACTAAACTAGCTACACCGAGTTTGTCTTTGAACTTGCAGTTTTGATTCTTCTAAATCTTGATAAAATGTGTAAATTTGAAATAAATAATTTTGAAACAAAAAGGTTCCAAATAAAGTGGAGTAGTTGATATTTTAATAATTGATTCGAAGTAGTGTATTTTGCCTCTCTAAAACGAAGAGCATTGATCAGCATATTTCCAAAACCTCAAACATTGCTCGTAGAGAAATATTGTCATTCTTTGTATTCATCGAATTCTGAGCAACCTTCAAAAGTCCGTTCCGTTACGTACGTTGTATACCCGATAACTTAAGAACGGAAAGATCATTTGTATTGAAATTTGGATGGACAGTAAATCACAAAAACGAAAATAATGCATAGTATACTAGTATTTAGCTAAACAAGATTGCATCGAGTGCTGATTATAATTAAAAAGACAGCAATTATGCGTAAAAATAACTTAAAACTAAAAAAATGAGTTTATTATAGAATGTTCAACAATTATATAGAAAATTCACCAAGGGTGTAATATTTAATTTACATCTAGTTTGTGTGATGTTTGTTAAGCTTTGTAATGGGCTCATTTAATGAATTCTTGTGGGTAAAGTATTATTTAAAATTAGGCAATGTTGAAAATTTCTGATGAATCCGATATGTGGTTCTCGAAATATACGACTTCTAAAGAGGGAATTGGAAGCGCGGTGCGACCAACATCGTGACGTCAGAGGATAGGAAACGAAACGGTCGCGCAACATATCAAAGCTCGTGCATTCCGGTTGAGATCGTCGAATCCTTCTCTGTGCGACTAGCTTGTTCCTATCAAGTGACGTCACGGTCGAGATTCTACAAGGCGGGTGCGGTCCATGTTTGTATATTTTTTAAGACGATTTACAGGTCTCACAAAATTCTGGTTTTTTGCATAGGGTCTTAGAATTTTAAAATCTTTCCGATAATCAAATTAAGAAAAGTGCTAAATGAGCCCATTACTGTATCGTTGACGCGTCTCCCAAGCCAGAATAAGTGTTGTTCATCGTCAATATTCTTGATTGATAACTCACAATTAACGTTACCTTGTTTACCGATTTTGTGGTCGGTTCACTATAAATATTCAAGAAGATTGGTGACAGAATACAACTATGTCTGACGCCTTTGCCAACTTTATATTTGTCGGCGTTCGTGTTGCCGACTTCCACCAAAGCGAAGCTTTTTTCAAACAATTGGCATATAACAAGGGCCAGTGTACCCATTTTCAATAATACAGTCCACAGTTTGTCTTATTCTACATTGTCAAAAGTCTTGCGGCCTCGCTTGTGGCAGTCTGTGAAGCAGGAGTATGTAGGCACGTAATATCCTCTCGTCTTCTCTATGTAAAAGTTGTCGTAAATTCAGTAGTTGTTCCCTAGTACCGCGTCTAGCGCAGGCCTGTAGCTAGAAAATGCTTTAAGGGTGGACAAACAATTTTTCAGAGGGGGCCCGTGGGCCAAAAATTCGTTTTTTCATTTAAAAATAGCTACCTCATTATTTTCTGCGGTCGCCGTAGGTCGGGCGAAAATTATTCCAGGACGGGCTGCGCCCGTCCTGGCCCACCCCTAGCTACAGGCCTGGTCTAGCGATTGCAATCCCGAGTTATTTTCTTGATGCTACAATCATCAAATTAAGCTTGCGGGATCTCGCGAGATTTGCGCTGTTGCATGCGTACTGGTGGTGTAAGAAAATTAACAAGCTGAAGGGACGGCCTCTAGCTGGGCGCGGATTTTTTTAAGATAGTTTAACTTTTTAACTAATTGTTTTACCTTATATTGCTGATTTAATAATATACCGATTGCCATCACATAGACTGAATATATTAAATGGAGAATAGAAGTACTTGCAACAATGCTTTACCCTACCTAGTCGGATGTCCAGCACATATCGGACCTTTTCTGAGGGTACGGACATGCCAAAGATATATTGTGGTGTATGTCGTGGTCGCGGTCTCGGTCGACACATCGATACCTCGATGTGTGGAGTAGAGATGGGCACGTGACGTGAATTTCACCGTGTCACGGCGTGAGCGTGTACATTTAAGGTACCAAATCACGGAAGATTTCGTGAGTGTGCGTGAGTCAAAAGATCCCGTGCGTGAGCGTGCGTGAGATAATATTCACGCCGTGACACGACGCCCCATCTCTGCTTTAAAACTTCAACCTGTCGTGTCGTGACAAGAATAAGAAGCGAAGCGATAGACGGAAGACGGAACACGAGCGCGAGAAGGGAGGGAAAAGGACAGGAGACAGGATGAATGACGCAACATTCAAATCAAACAGCCAGACCAGGGCACCACGTGCCGTGCGACTGCCGGGAGCGCATGATTGAATCATGGGGTAAAGTTAACTAGCTTCGTGCGTGAGCGAGCGTGCGTGCGTGCTTGAGCGTGAGTGTGCGTGCGTGAGCATGCGTGAGTAAACTATCAGAAAGCGTGAGTTTGCCTTAACATATATCAGTCGTGCGTGAGTGTGCGTGAGCTAAAGGTTTAAAGTCGTGAGCGTGAGTCAAAATCGACTCACGCGCCCATCTCTAGTGTGGACATGTCAGAGAAGTTTATCCTTTCACCTTTCAGTGTTAGAAGCTTGGGAAGCGTGCATTCGAGAGGAAAGATAACACGTGATCCGAGTGAACAAACTAGGCGCAAGTTACCACGATGCTTTCCTGTCTACCGCGATGTAAAAACAAACTAAACGTCGTTTAGACAACAATGGCTCCAGCAGGAGCCTATCAACTACGTGGGAAAACACCCGGAAGTACACCAGCACTTCATATATATCCCTAACCACGTCCTTTAAAGAAGCCTGGCTTGCTCAAAATACATTTGCCAAAATAGATAATACTGAAATTTGGATTGAAGAATATAACATCATTTTACTGGAGTGTGATATTAGTGTCGGCAGTTTGTAGTTATCAGACATCTGTCGTTCCCTTCTTATGTAATTGTGGGAAGATTGAGGTTCTCATCAGCGGGTCAGATTCCAGTCCAACATATTCGTTGGCATATTCTGTGAAGGATTCTCACCTCCATCTTCACTTAAGCAACTCGAGCGTGATATTGTCGATTCCAAGTATTTTGACAGTTTTTATATAGCTGTGCCTCGACAGTCTTAAATGTTCGCGTCCTACAATCATCTTCTGCCTCAAGCTGGTCGCTTTCGAGAAGTTTTTCGCAGTATTGGTGCCAAACTTCAATTATATAATCCCTCTCAATTCTTGAAGTAACGATAATCAATTGACCACATTTTGGGTTTAAATTCAGGTGTAATCAATCACCCTTATTGTTCGGAAAAAGTCCTTGCCCTTATTATGTTCAACATGAGATTCCAGTTCTTTACAGCTGTTTTGTAAATAAAAATTCTTATCTATTCGACAAAGGATCTGAATTTTTTGCGTCAGTCTCTTATACTCTTCGTATTCCAACGCAAAGTTGATAGCTTTAGCCTTCGAATTTTTCCTGGCTTGTACTTCAGTATCAGTTTTTGCAGTTGTCCAAGGTTTTTTAGGATTTCTACATATCTCGCTTTATGTTCACGTTGCTGTTCGTGTCTTTTAGAAAATACTACAAGACATTCTAACCTCTCCATGTAGTGGGTTGATTTCTCAAAATAAATTCAGGGAATTTATATATATATATATATATATATATATATATATATAAATATATATATATATATATATATATATATATATATATATATATATATATATATATATATATATATATATATATAGTAATATGTTACAACCCCTAGAATGATGTATTTGCACCTACTCGAAAAAGAACCTACCAGAAGATTCCAAAGTGACATCTGGAATTATCTTGAGAATGGTGGCGTCATCACAGAACAATCGAGATCTGTCATTTTTAGGTATAAAAGACCGACCGCATTCTCGGCGAGCAGTTCAGTTCAGAAAGTTCAGAAAATATAGAAAGTGAGGTTAAGAGTTTAATGATAAACAAAGTAATAAACATTGTGATTTTAGTCAGTAAAGTGTATTTAAATTAATAATAGTATTGTGAAGTATCCAGTAAATATTTAATAAAGTGTGTTAGTGGACATCTCTTGTTATAATTTTTGGAACCCACGGAATTTGCGAGGGTGGTTTCCTAAGGGTGGAAACACGTTACAAATTGGTGTCAGAAAGCGGAATTTTATGACAAGAGGAGCTCTGAAGTTGTGCTGGAGTGTTCGAGAAGTATTCTCGAGGTTTAGTGCTAACACAGTGGACTAATTTACTGGACATTGTTCGAGAGTTATTTTCGGACAGGAAAATAGTGTTAAGTGCATTTTTTTGAGACATTGTAGAACATTTTATTAGGACATTAGTGTGATCCTTTGAACTGAGAAGTGATAGAGACACTGAAAAAGACTTATTTAGTGCGTGAAAAATTACTAGGACTTCTATTTGAACATTAGTGGAGATTATTAAATTCTCTGAACTGGATAGTGACAAAAGACTCTGGATAAGACTTTTTCGTGCTATTTCGAGATTTGTCTGAAAAGTTCCATTACCGATATTGACGTGACAGTTAAATTTATTTTATTTTAATTTCGTCGTATGCCCGTAACAACAAGAAGTATGGCATCCGATAAACAAATACAGGACTTATTCGAACAATTCCCAAAAATTGGATGGCCTCGGAAAGCAGGAGAAACAACAAAATAAAGGAAAGCCGAGCGGAGGTATTAAATGTTTCAACTGCGGCAAGGTGGGACATATGAAACGAGACTGTCGACAGCAGAACTCGGAGAGTCGAGTAAATGCTGTGAATGTTGAAGAGAAGCAGGAAAACTAAAGATAGCCAGCACCAAGGGGGCTGTGCTGGCTAGGGAATGCGGTGCCCCCAGAGAAATAAAGATTTCCCAGCTCCAAAGAATTCCAAGCAGTCTGTTGTTGCAAGGATATGTGAATGGAAGAAAATGCGTGTTTACTATTGACACCGGTGCTACGTCATCAATAGTGCGGCCAGGGTTTATATCAGGCTTGCAGATTGACAAGAAGCAAAATGGAGTAATCATTCGAACAGCCACGGGGGACAGGGCTGCGGTCCATGGAGAGGTCAACTTGGAACTGCAGGTTGGACGGTTGAGGTTCAATTACAAGGTCATTGTGGCTGACATTATGGATGATTTCATTTTGGGTCTGGACATCATGGGAGAGCAGGGATTCATTGTTGACGTAGGGGAGCGAGTCTTAAAAATTGGAAATGAGGAATTTATTCTGGCAACCGCAGACGACCAATTCCATAAAGCAAGGTTGTTAACAACACAGACGATTAAGATTCCTGCTCATTCGGAACAAATGATCGATGCTGCCTTAGAAGGAAATCCTGGAGGGTACCGTGTTGGCCTAGTTGAAGATGACGAATCGATTAAGTCCCTACCCAATATTATTGTGGCGAGAACTTTAACCCGGACTAAAGACAAAATCCCAATTAGAGTTGTTAATTTAAATTCCCACTCGGTGACAATTAAGGAAGGCAAACCGATTGGCTCCTATGAACCGGTCACATGGGTAGCGAGGTGCGAGGAAGAAACAGAGGGAAGTTCATCTATGAAAATAGACCAGGAAGTTTTGACCTTGTTGAGTACCCAGTTGGAGCATTTATCTGAGGATGAACGAAGGGAGGCAATCAAGTTCCTGGAAAAGGAAAGTTCAGTATTTGCCAAGAATACAGAGGCCCTTACAAAAACAGACATAGTCCAGCATCGGATAAATACTGGCGACTCACCCGCTATTCGACAACCACCTAGGAGGCTTCCATTAGCAAAACAAGAAGATGCCTCGGCAATGATAGACAAGATGCTACAAGATGGAGTCATTGAGGAGTCGACGAGTCCCTGGTCATCGCCAGTAGTTTTGGTTGCCAAGAAGGATGGAACATTAAGATTTTGTGTCGATTATCGAAAATTAAACGATGTCACGAAGAAAGACAGTTACCCATTACCACGAATTGACGACACGTTAACCACGTTGGCAGGCTCACGATGGTTTTCTACGTTAGACCTTAGGAGTGGATACTGGCAAGTGGGGCTTCATCCTGATGATAAAGAAAAGACAGCGTTTTCAGCAGTGGTCTTTATCAATTTACCGTGATGCCTTTTGGACTTTGCAATGCGCCAGCTACCTTTGAAAGACTGATGGAGTTCGTGCTGCGAGGGCTAACCTGGAGGACGTGCCTGGTTTACCTTGACGACGTGCTTGTTATGGGACAGGACTTTACAGAACATTTGAAAAATCTTCAAGAAGTATTTGGGCGAGTCAGGAATGCCCATCTGAAGTTGAACCCGAAGAAGTGCCTGCTATTCCAGAAAGAAGTCAAATTTCTTGGTCACGTGGTCTCTTCGGATGGAATACAAACAGACCCCGACAAAATTTCTGCTGTACGAGATTGGCCAAGACCATGTAACGTTCATGAAGTAAGGAGCTTCCTTGGCCTCTGCACTTATTATAGGCGCTTTGTGGAAGGGTTTGCAGAAATTGCGAAGCCATTACATCGGCTGACAGAAGAGAAAGTGCAGTACCAATGGACACCGGAATGTGAAACGGCATGGAGAAAATTGAAGGCAGCTTTATGTACTGGACCTGTGCTAGCATACCCACAACGGGAAGGACTTTTTATTTTAGACACGGATGCCAGCAATTCTTCGGTCGGTTGTGTACTGTCCCAAATCCAGAATGGGCAGGAAAGAGTGATCGAGTACTTCAGCAAGGTGCTGTCCAAACCGGAAAGAAATTATTGTGTAACTCGGAAAGAGTTACTGGCCATCGTTAAATCAGTGGACCATTTTCATAAATATCTTTATGGACGACATTTCAAGATCCGGACCGACCATGCTGCATTAAAATGGCTGTTGCAGTTGAAAACCCCTGAAGGTCAACTGGCTCGTTGGATAGAACGGCTGCAACAGTATGATTTCAAAATAGAACATCGACCTGGAAGATCTCATAAGAACGCAGACGCTTTATCTAGAAGACCATGCAAGGAAGATTGCAAGCACTGCCGCCACGTTGAGAAATTGCAGGGTGCGGTGGCTGTCAACACTATTAAAATAGAGGTTCCGGACGATTGGACAACCGAAGCCCTGAGACAAGAACAACTAAATGACACAGAAATTGGGGCTATATTGAGAGCAAAGGAGAAAGGAATTCGACCAGCGTGGAAGGATGTTTCGGATAAGGCAGTTGGATTGAAGGCTTTGTGGGCCCAATGGGATTCACTTAAAGTCATGAACGGGCTGCTAAAGAGAGCTTGGGAAAGCCCGGATGGCAGGGAAGTTGTTATGCGTCTAGTGATTCCCAGGTGTCGAGTACCGAAAGTACTTCAGGAAGTGCATAATGGAGCATCCGGTGGGCACTTCGGCGTTAATAAGACCCTGAATAAAGTACGAGAACGATTTTATTGGGTAAATAGTCGTCAAGATGTGGAAGCTTGGTGTCGCAATTGCAAAATTTGTGCAGCCAGTAAGGGACCACAGACTAGAAGTAGGGGTGCAGTGAAGCAATATAACGTCGGAGCTCCTTTCGAGAGGATCGCGATCGATATAGCCGGCCCATTCCCAGTAACCAAGGATGGGAACAAGTACATACTGGTTGCCATGGACTATTTTAGTAAGTGACCAGAGGCCTATGCAATTCCAAACCAAGAAGCAGTCACTGTCGCCAAAGTCTTGGTAGATAATTTGATATGTCGGTTTGGTGTACCCCTGGAGCTGCACTCAGATCAAGGGAGGAACTTTGAGTCAGGGTTGTTTCAGCAAATCTGCAAGTTATTGGGGATACACAAAACACGGACAACAGCCCTTCACCCGCAATCAGATGGAATGGTGGAACGACATAACAAGACTATGAAAGAACATCTTTCTAAAGTGGTTCATAAGAATCAACGCGATTGGGATCTCCACATACCGTTTTTCCTCATGGCATACAGAGCTGCTATCCACGAGTCTACGAAACAAACACCAACCCGTGTAGTATTTGGACACGAGATCAGACTGCCGTGTGATTTGATTTTCGGAACACCAGGCGGAGAACAGCTTCCTGTGAACAGCTATGTGGATGAAATGAGTGAACGGCTAAGAAATGTTCATGAGCTGGTTAGAGACCAAATCACCATAGCCAGTGACCGAATGAAGGCTCGATACGACCGTAAGGGTAGTTCAGAAGGGTTCAAGGCAGGAGATCTGGTTTGGCTGTACAACCCACAGCGGAAGAAAGGGAAGTCACCGAAACTTCAACCTCCTTGGGAAGGACCTTATACTGTTATTACCCGAATTAATGATGTCGTCTATCGTATTCAACGAAACAAAAAGTCCAAGATGAAGATCGTACACTTGGATAGACTGGCGAAGTATGTGAAAGAGGCTGAATTGCCTGACCGGGACGTTCAGGCTTAAGGAGGGGGCAGTGTAATATGTTACAACCCCTAGAATGATGTATTTGCACCTACTCGAAAAAGAACCTACCAGAAGATTCCAAAGTGACATCTGGAATTATCTTGAGAATGGTGGCGTCATCACAGAACAATCGAGATCTGTCATTTTTAGGTATAAAAGACCGACCGCATTCTCGGCGAGCAGTTCAGTTCAGAAAGTTCAGAAAATATAGAAAGTGAGGTTAAGAGTTTAATGATAAACAAAGTAATAAACATTGTGATTTTAGTCAGTAAAGTGTATTTAAATTAATAATAGTATTGTGAAGTATCCAGTAAATATTTAATAAAGTGTGTTAGTGGACATCTCTTGTTATAATTTTTGGAACCCACGGAATTTGCGAGGGTGGTTTCCTAAGGGTGGAAACACGTTACAATATATATATATATATCCTCAATTTATTTAGGAAGGTTAAACCATTAGGTATGATGGTCAGACGTTTCTGTAGTTGCCTTGGACACGTTTTTAACTTCAATGAGTAGGTGCATAAGAGCAATTGGTGATCTGAACTACACCACAATGAAGCCAGATGAAGTTTTACAGAACTTTATTGATAATCTCCACCACAAGTTCCTGTCATAATATAATCGAACCGATTCTTAAATCTACCGCCAGTTGACAGCCAAGCCTAAGGACGTCGTGCTGTGGGTGTTACTGGGATGCAGTATTAACTATTCGTATAGATATTCTCTAGGTAGAACTTAATTAGCCTTCCACCTTTTATTTCGTTTTCCGATACCTAAATTAGCAACAACTCGCATGTGATGATATTCCAGTATGGAATTCACCCATAACAATGGTAATCTACCTGTTTGAAATAGTGTGGAGTAATAAAACTAGGCTGTCAGTCTTCTTACATGGAGTAATAAAACTAGGCTAAAAATGTAATAAACAGCTCATGTACACATTTAGAGGTGCTCAAAAGTTCTTCTTCTCAAAAGGTCGTTGGGCAAGCATTTTTCGTTAGTATAATGTATGGTTTCTATTAGCTTAATAGTTTCTTTAAATTCCAAATTAACTTTTTTTAAAATAAAACCTGGAGAAAATCTAGAAAGAAATTCCTTGACGTTTGAAATAGAACTCAAATGTGGTGCTTTGAATGCGACATTGAGGTTGCGCAAGCATTTTTCTCCATCTTTACACACTTTTTTCGTTCAATTCATAACACATTGTCCCTGACATTTCAGATGTATGTTCCTAGGTCTTCAAAACTGTGAAAGAATAATTCTTCGATACTTTCAACCATTGACGAGATATTTCAACACTCATATACAGCTCACAGAAAGTAGCTGGGCGAATGAAATGCGTAAAGAAAGAACAGAGAATAGATATCTGTTAAGAAACAAATGATCGAATATATTAAGTATCTCGAGTACAATCTGTGGCAGAAGTATGAGATTCAAAATAGTGTTTATTCATAATTAAATCAAAACAGACATGTTTCCGTATTTAAACTGGTTTCTACTGCGCATTCAGTAACCAGCCGCCCAGCTACTTTCGGTGAGCTGTCAGTATTCATTTCTCACTAAAAATGAAATCTGCGCCCTTACGTAATTTTGTTTTTACCCAAACACACGTTAGTATATTTATGGAGTATTATACGTATATTGGGTATATTTTTAAGTATATATATCGTATATACAATAAACAATTTTTATGCGTAATGTTTATTACGTCCTTAAACCTTAATTGAAAAATACATTTTAGTTGATTTTAAATCATGAAACCTACAGTTTTGGTTTTTAAATCTTGTTTATTACTAGATTTTCAATCAATCTTAAAAGATAATGTTACATGACGTTTCCCTTTAACGTTTAATATACGTTATATTGATATTTAAAAAAAACGTGTATTCAATGTTACAATAATACAATATAACTAATATTTCAAATATAGTTACTTCCACATCCAATGAAAATATTGTAACGACAAAAAAAAAATTTAAAAATTTTTATTGTTCAAATTGGCTTAGAATGTCATAAAACCTCGAGGTTTTAAGTTTGAGCAAAAAAATGTATGTCTGTCTGTCGTCTGTAACTTTTTTTTGTGCGCACGATTACTCTAGAACCGTTTTAGTATATTGAGTATCAAGAACGGTAAGGGACGCGAAGCCTCCAATTTTGCCGGAGACCGGTACAACCCTTAACGTTCGTGATGCTCATACTGTTTTTTGCACGATCGTATTGAATTACACTGCAATTAAAATGATTTAATTTCTAAGAAATAAACAAAAAGTCAAAAGTGACGTTTATATTTCGTGACAAGTCCAATTTGTCAAATGTGATATTTTTATTTTGTTATAAAATTAGACGGCTGTGCTATGTTTCCAAGACAATATTTGGTGTTATTTACAAACAAGCAAACACATTTAATTTGACAATAAATTATTATTGTATTACTTTCTTTACAATGAGTGATTCCGAAGGCAATAGTGAAATAGAAAATGCATGGGAGATCGGATGTGCAGCAATAATTCCAGAAAAATCCAAGGATCGCTATGAAAAATCTATAAAATGTTCAAAAAATGGTATGAGGAGAAGGGTGGTGCTAGCATCAATGAAAAAGTGTTGTTGGCGTATTTTGTTCATCGGAATAATGCATTAAAATCGCCTGGTAGCCTCTGGGCGGAATATTCAATGTTAAAAAGCACAAATTTCCTTAAAGATGCTATTGATATTTCAAAATTTTCTACCTTGATTGCTTATCTGAAAAAGAAAAATATTGGACACAGACCTAAGAAAGCTAGTGTATTTACCAAAGAAGAACAGTTTTTAAATGAAGCATTCGATGATGAATTTCTAATCTTTAATGTATTTATGGTTACACTAGTATTATATGACAACAAAAGTTAAATATATTTGTATTTTTAGGTAGGACTGATCCTAGGAATAGCAGGGGCATGCAGAAGGGACGAATTATATAGTATGACGATAGATGACATAGATCATCCAGAATATGTCATTGTAAAAATTCCAAAACGAAAACCAATATGCAACGGTCTTTTACCGTAACAAATAAAATAGATGAAGAAATCCACTACGTAGATTTTTTTTTTTGAGAAAATACAGTGAGCTCCGACCAACTCATACGAAAAGCAAACATTTATTTTTAAATTATCGACATGGAAAATGCAATACGCAGGTGGTGGGAAGGGGGACTATTGGAAGTTGGCCATCAAAAATTGCCAAATATCTGAAAGTAGAGCACCCTGAAAGTTATACTGGCCATTCTTTTAGAAGGACCTCGGCAACACTGTTGGCCAATAAAAGTGTTGACATATTAGAGCTCAAAAGACGCGGGTGGAGATCTTCAGTAGCAGAGAGCTATGTGAAAGATTCTCTGCAGAATAAAATCGAATTTGCCGAGAAAATTCTACATGATGGTGCCTCATTTTCCAGTACTGAAGTTTCGCTGAATACGCTGAAAATCAACACGGCAAGTACGAGCGGCATTACAATTAATAATTGTACCAATTGTACATTCAATTTTAATGTCTCTAAATAATGTTTGTGTGTTTTTTATGTTTATTATTTAAATAATGTTCGTTCTTTAAATAAATAGAAATTTCCTTATTTTTGTTCTTATTTTTGTGAAATAACATTGTTATTATATTAATTTTACTTACCGTTCAGATGTCGGTAAGTAAATCACTTAACGACGTGTTATGCCTAGCAACCAGTAAACATTACCTACCGTCTTTGAAACAGATCTTGTAAATAAACAAAAAGTTCGATCGTGCAAAATGATATTTGGTACACACGTATGTACTTTAACGAGATCTGACTCTAGATTATATTTTCATCTTATTCCGCCGAAGGGTTGTGGGATAAATTGGGGTAAATAGGTAAATCAAGCAGGTAAGAGTCCATAAAATTGGTATTTAGTATATACAAGAAAAGCTAAGGTCTCAAAAAAAATTTTTGGCATTAGCCACCCCCATTACCCCATTATTAAAGGGGATGAAAAACATGTGATTTATTGTGTGTACAAGATCCAAAAACCTCAAAATATTTTTTTACTTCATCCACCTCCACCCCACTACCGATATGGATTTCGTTTTATGGGTTTTTGGGTTAGACAATTTCAAATATATTATTAAAGTTTCATAAACAGTTATTTCCACATACAAAATTTTTTCGTTGTGAGAGGCTTGAATAGAAAATCTGGATGTGGAAGTAGTAATTCCTTGAACAGCGGTTTTTTCATAGGTTTTTAATAAATTCTTTTATGCCAAATCAATTTTTTTAATTGATTTTCACAGTTTTAATTTTTTAATTTGTTTAACAGTTCATTATATTCCGGCAGTATTCGTTTATCGGGCGAACATTTTTACGTACATATAACGTATATTCAGAAAATCAGAACGATTTTAATACGTTTATTATACGAAACTGTGTTGCTTGGGTACTGTTGCTGCTAGGGTTTATTATGGTATCATTTTTATTGACGTATTAACATTGTGCATTAATGTTTATTTAAAGATTACTATTATCGTGAAGCGTGGGTTAAGAGATTAAAAACTCCGAAAAAATAATAACTTCGATATCTTCAACCGTTCAGAAGATAATTTCGTTAGGTTTTTTTTAGCTTATGAGCATAAGCTAAACAAGAAATAATGCTTCATTAACTTTTTTCCAAAGTATCGAAACCACAGCCCTAGGTAAACACACAAACGCAGCAGCGCTTGGCGAAGTCAGGCTCATATCGGGTGTAACACGAGCACTCCCAATTTTTTCTTTATTTTTGCAGATAAGTTATTGAAACTTGGTACATCGTCTGTACTTGATAAACGTCACTTTTTTAACCCCCGACCCCGACGCGTATGTTTGTATGTTTGTCTGTCGGTCTGTGGCTTCATATCTCTTCAACGGGTGATCCGATTTTGATGTAGTTTTTTTATTTGAAAAAATATTTTGTCGAGAAGGTTATAGGCCATATTAGATTTTGATGTTTGGTCGCCATGTTGAACTTCTCTAGAAATTGTCAGATTGAAGTAAAATTGAAAATGTGCAGACAATTATGGTAGCGAAACATGATTTAGGCCTCATTTTGATTCGGTCATATGAAACTGGTACGATTAGATACACTGATCGGGGGTTTTTAAAAATTTTCAGTTTTACTTGTGATGCAAATTAATTTTTCTATTTCCGGTTTCAGCGCAAATGGTACCAACTTCTGATTTTCAAATGGAACACCCTGTATATTATTACATTTGTGGGTTCTACATGATTTTCTGAATAAGTGGTACAACATAAGTGACATTTTAAACGTCAAACTTCTTTTTTTATTCAATTTTTAAGTGTAAGTTAAAAAATGTCGTCAAAAAGTTTAAATAATTTATGTGCAAAAATAAACAAAAGATGGGGAAATACCATGTTTGTTTTACACCCGGTATACTAGTAAATTATAACATAACAAAAGAAATTACCTATAACATTTCAGTTAATAAATTCTTCTTTTCCTTAGAAATAGAAAATGTAGTGTACTTACTCTCGCGTAAACTAAGTACTGTAGGGTAAGATAATGATAAACAAAAACGATTTTTTTGATATTTTTGCGGGATCTGAATTATACATAGTTCAGTTAATAAAAATTAAATAACTTAATAAAACAATAAAACTTAAAAATTCATTCGTGTCAAGTCGAGTTAAACGAAACAGGTAAAATATGCATTTGATTAAAAAAAATAGATAAATTAAAAAATGGTCTGGTGAACAATTAAAAAACACGGAACCCAATCTTGATCAATTCGTTATGGTTGTTTTGTCACATAACGTGCCAGACCTCCTGGTTGTTGTGTGCTCTGACAGCCCACCTACCATCCCGCATGTTTTATTATCTCCATTTAGTTGTTTTATTTCACACACACACTCTTTGTAGGTTTTGATTTTAATAATGTTACAACTATATAAAATAAACTTGTCAACTTATATTTCATTTTAGCCAGATGTATAAATAGGGTTAAATATTAGATAGTAAATTGATACAAATTGTTAATTACTTCCCAGTGGAAGTACAGTATCGACAAAATTTTTTTTAAAAATTGTATTCAAATAGGCTTAAAATTTTATGGGTTTTTGGGATCGACAATTTCAAATATTATGTTATTAAAGCTCTATGAACAATTATTTCCACATAGTTTAGTGCAAATGTATATCAAATTTTTTTCGTTTTGAATAGGAAAGAATGTGGAAGTAGTGATTGTTTAGGTAGCGGTTTTTAATACATTTTTCTTCTGACTTAATTTTACGAGTTATAATTAAAGGTTTTAATTCACTTCAATATAATTACTTCCACATCCACAGGAAGTCTAGTGACGCCAAAAAAAATGTTGAAAATTTTTATTGTTCAAATTAGAATGTCGAGATTTTAAATTTGAGCAAAGAAAATATTTATGTCTGTCTGTAACTTTTGTGCGCGCACGATTACTCTGGAACCGTTTAAAATATTGACTTGAAATTTGGTACATGTATTTATTTATTTTAACGAGATCTGGAACTAGATTATCTTTTGATCTTATTCCGTTGAAAGGTTGGGGGGTAAATTTGGATAAATGGGGGTAAATAGGTAAATCAAGTCGGTAAGAGTCCATAAAATTGGTATTTAGTATACAGTGTGTCCCACTTTTCACGGTAAAACCTACGTAGCTCAGTTATTGGTCATCCAATTTCAACCAAATTTGGATCTTTATCAAACATCTTTAATATTTCTTTTTTGACAAAACGTATTTCAGTCAGTGGCGTGCATTTTTATTAAGAAAAAAAAAGGGTCGATTTTTCGTGAAATCATATTAGGCATTTTTTTGTTGAAGAACTAATGCAATATTATTGATCAGCATGCTGTAGAACCACTATGTCCAGAATTTAACAACATTTTGATTTTTGGTTTTTGAATTACGATCCACCTAAAATTACTTATTTTAAACATTAAATAATCAATAAATTGGTAACGAAATTTTTTTCGAAAAAAAGTCATTCTTCATTTTCTCTTTAAATTCACGTTTTCCACTATCCCATATTATCGAAACTTTTAAATTTCGAAGGCCACGAATTTTCATTGGAAAATTTTGGGTACAGACCTGTAAATTATTCGGGCTATAAGGATTACCGAATTTGAAGGTATTGATGATATAGGGTGGTATAAAAAATGAATTTAAAGAGAAAATAAAGAATGACTTTCTTTCGAAGAAAGATTCGTTACCAATTTATTGATTATTTAATGTTTAAAATAGGCAATTTTAAGTGGACCGTAATTCGAAAACCAAAAATCGAAATGTTGTTAAACTCTACAGCATTCCGATCAAGAATCATTGGTTTTTCAACAAAAAAAAATGCCTATGATTTCTCGAAAATCGACCTTTTTTTTCATAATAAAAATGCACGCCAATGACTGAAATAAGTTTTGTCTTACTCAAAAAGGATATAGTAATGGTCTTTGTTTGATACCGATCCAAATTTGGTTGAAATTGGATGACTAATAACTGAGCGACGTGGGTGTTACCGTGAAAAGTGGGACACACTGTATATGAGAGAAGCTAAGGTCTCAGAAAAATTTTTGGCACTATCCACCCCCTCCTCATTATTAAAGGGTGTGAAAAAAATAAAATTGTGGTTCAGTGGGTATACAAGAATCAATGGCCTCATTTTTTTTTACTTCATCCACCCCCACTACCGATGTAGAGAATATAATAATTATCTACTATCTATAAATTTATCTGTACGATAAATTACAATATACAGTATCGGAAAGTTTTGCTTTTGGGATTGCATAGTTTCAACGACTTAACCGACCGCCCACAATAAAGGCGTCTGCCAGTACCCTAGCAGAGGCAAAGTGTGATACGCCCCTTAATGTACATCATTGCTTGCTCTTATTGCAGTACCAAATCGAACACTTTCCGATATTATATAACGGACTATATCTGTGTTTCCACATGTATTGTTTGGGCACTTCTAGACATGCTAGGAATTTGAATTTTGTAACTAGATAGGGAATAACATCACCTTCAAATTCAATATGGCGGCATAAAGTTACGCCGACTTAGGATTCTTTTGATACTTTCAAAGACAAAAAATTATTGATGGCCATTATTTGAATAGTTTTTGTTTTATAAATTGCGTCCCTATTTGGCGCTTTAGGTTTTACTTTTTTTTTGTATATTTTTTTACTAAAAGTACTTTAGGTTTTCTTCCCGGTAATAGTGATGGCTACATTCCAATTAAATATTATTTTCTTTTGTCGTTACTTTATTAAATAAATATTTTTCTTAAAAATGTCTAATAGAGGCAAAACTAATGTAAATAAAAATGAGGATGAGCTACAGTCCGTTGTGAAAACATTGGTTTTGAAATTGTGTACATCAGAAGAATTTATTAATGAATTAACAAAATCGATCGTTACTACTATTAGTGCACAGTATGAGGAAAGAATATCAAGTTTAGAAAAGGAAAATTCTGATTTAAAAAAAATATATCAAGATCTACTTGCTAAAAATGAAAAATGTGAGCAAACACTCAAGGACAAATCTCTTCGTATCTATGGCCTAAAGGAGTCTAAAAATGAAAACTGTAAGAAAGCAGTAATTAATTTTTTATCTAAAAAAATTGGTGTAACCCTAAAGGAGACAAAAATTGAGGATTGTTTTCGATTAGGAAAATATGAAACTGGTAAAGATCGCCCCATCATTATAAAACTTACTCGCCTTGATATAAAACGTAATATCTATAATAACAAAAGAAATTTAAAAGGCACTGGAGTGGTCATCAGGGAAGATCTAACAGTCGAAAGGGTGAAGCTGGTAAAAATGGCATTAGAAAAAATTGGTAATAGAAATGGTATGGTATGGACCAATGAAGGGAATGTTTTTGCAAAAATTGAAGAGTATTGTTAAAATTCGTTCAAAGAATGACATTGAAAATATTATTTTTGATCAATAAATTATTGTTACTCATAACATGTTTTTAATAATGGTAATATGTTAGTACTGATGTATCATAAAATTTAACAAAAAAAAACTGTTTTTGATCGATAAGTTATTGTCATTCATAAAAATTAATTTTGTAATTAAATAAATTTAAAATTACATGTTTTTAATAATGGTAGTATGTTAGTTTTGTATGTATCATAAATTTAATTAAAAAAACAGCATGGGCTAAAGAAACAACAGATAGTATCCAGATTAGGTTCTTGTTGCTATTATAATTTTTTGTTTTTGTACTTACAGCCATTTCATTACACTTTTTCTTAATCTGTACCTTTCTTAAATCTTTGAATCTATCTATACATTCAATTATTAAACTTTTTCATTAGACTCACTCATTTCTTTTTTACTAGTGTTGATACTCTGTTTTAAACTGTGTTTCTCATCTATAAAAATTGGTAGCATAAATATAAGATCACTTTTACCATCATTACCTGAACTAAAACGCTTAATTTCATTCAATTCATATGATATTTTTTGTATTTGCGAAAGTTGGCTGCATAGTGGTATAGATGATAATTTAATTAATATTGATGGTTTTAAACTGTATAGGAATGATCGAGGAACCAGAGTTGGTGGGGTGTGTATTTACGCCAGTAATTCTATGAATACTTCACTAATCTACAAAAACGATAACATTGAACAACTATGGATATCCTTAAAGAAAAAAAGGGAAAATATTATAATTGGCGTTGGCTATAGGCCACCGTCTCAAGATATTGGATATTTCTTGTCCGAGTTTGAGGACACTGGGTATTATTTCATCTAATGCTACTAATATTATATGTACTGGAGATTTTAATATCAACTTATATAACTTAAATAATTCGCATGTTGAAAATTTATATTCGATTCTGGATGAATTGAATCTTTCTCAAATAGTTAACTCTCCTACGAGAATTACCAGCACGACCGCTACGTTAATAGATCTTATAATTGTTTTAAATGCAGAAAATGTTCTAGAAAGTGGTGTCATCGACAGTGAGCTATCGGATCATCAGCTAGTATATTGCAAGGTAAAAGTATATGGCAGGCATGGCGAGCCCAGAATGGTTACTTACAGAAACTTTAAAAAATTTAACTATAATAATTTTGAACAAGATTTGTTTGCTATTCCTTTTCATAGAATTTTTTATTTCAATGATATAGACTCAAAAGTTAATTTTCTTGTAGATAGTATAATACAATTGTTTCATAGGCATGCTCCACTGATAACATCGAGATGTACAAAACAACACGCACCTTGGCTTACTGACGTATTAAAAGCAATGATGAAACTAAGAGACCGCGCGTTAAGAAAATTTAAACTTACTAATAATAATGAGCATTGGTTATACTACAAACAATTACGTAATTATACAACTCAAGCAGTACTTAGGGAGAAAAAAGCATATTTTAATTTTAATATTAACAATGTGAACGTCAAGCAGTGTTGGAAAATTTTAAAATCAAATAATATCATTCCCACTTCCAAAAACAATATTCCGGATCACTTAAGTGATGCTAATAAAATTAATGACTTTTTTGTTAATTCCCTACCTTCTACATCCGCATCAAACTCTGTTCTAGACAAATATAAAAATGATTCATTATTTGATCCCAACTTTAAATTCCGGCAAATAGACGAACTTACCGTGTTAAAAATTATTAATGAAATAAAAACAAATGCTACAGGGTGTGACGGACTAAATATAAAGATGATAAGTCTGTGCTGTCCACATATCATTCCTTATTTAACTCATATAGTGAACATATGTCTGCTTGATAGTGTTTTTCCAACTGTATGGAGGAGTGCTGTGGTAACTGCGCTGCCCAAGAAGCCTAATCCAGAGGAATTAAAGGATCTTCGGGCTATCAGTATACTTCCCACCTTATCAAAGATACTTGAAAAGATAATGAAAACTCAAATTAGGGAGTATATTTCTGAAGTGTCATTACTACCTCTAGCGCAGTCTGGGTTTAGGCCAGGGCATAGCTGCTCTACAGCGCTTCTCCATATCGTCGATGATATAGTGAGAGCGACAGATCAGGGTTTATGCACTATCTTGATCTTATTAGATTTTAGTAGGGCCTTTGATACCCTAAATTTTGAGATTTTATTATCCATATTAAAATATATAGGACTAACAGATAGTGCAGTTAAACTTATTCTAAATTATATTGAAGGCAGGCAGCAAAAAGTTGTAATTCAAAATAAAGAATCAAATTACATAACCTTAAAGTCTGGTGTTCCTCAAGGTTCCATTCTGGGCCCGTTGCTGTTTACTATATACACCAGCCAATTAATTAAATGTCTTCAATATTGTGTACATCACTTATATGCCGATGACACCCAGCTTTATATTTCATTTAAACCTGATGAGGTGAATAGAGCCTGCTACCAAATTATTCATGACCTTGATAAGTTTGTTGCCTTAGCCAGGGATCACTGCTTGATTATAAATCCGAGCAAATCTAATATTATTACATTTGGTCCTAAAAACGTTCGTAATAGTCTAAATCAAAACGTCAAAATAACTATAGATCAGAACGAAATTTCTGTGGTGGAAGAAGCAAAAAATTTGGGAGTTGTAATCGACAGTGATCTCAGGTTTAAAACTCACATTAGTAAACTTATACAAAAATCATATGCAACAATAAAGTTAATTTATGGTAACAGGCACTACCTCTCAAGGAAAACTAAAATTATGTTGTGTGAAAGCTTGGTGTTGTCATTGTTAAATTTTGCCGATTCCCTATATGGACCTAATTTAACCACTGTATTTAAACATAAAATTCAAAAAATTCAAAATTCATGCCTGCGTCTAATCTATGGTATTCGCAGGCATGAGAGAATAACCTATAAACTAATTGATACGGGGTGGTTAAATATGGAACGCAGAATTTTACACTCAGCAAGTTTATATCATAGAATTATTGCGCGTAAAATACCTCATTACCTATATAACAAAATTCAGTTTAGAACAGATGTTCATACTATTAATATAAGATTTAAGGGTTTATTAACACCACCTATTTATCATCATGAATATTTTAAACGGTCCTTCAGTTATCAAATATGCGATGTTTACAATGGTCTTCCAAACAACTTGAAAGAAATGAGTTTGAGTCAGTTTAAATCGAATTATAAAAAAGTTTTATTTATTCAGCAATGCCAACAAAGTTAGATCTTTTAGTTGGTTTCTTTTTTTTTTGTCATCTACTTTTAAATTTCCTGTCCTTGTTTAATCCTCTGTTTTGTTTCTTTTTCTCGAGTCTCAAGAAACATTATTAGCATAGTTAGTAGCACATGGTGCAGCAATCTAGGTTAACTGGTAGAACAAATCTATAATCTGATTATAGATTTGAACTTCGCCTAATGCCATATGTAAATTAATATCTATAAGCTTATTGTAAAACCATAGTTGGCAAATAAAGACGTTTATTATTATTATTATTATTAATTATTCTTACAACCCTGTATATTTTTCACTAAAAGAATATCAAGTTTCCTCATGGAATGGAGCCGACACGGCTACATTCCAGATATTTCCACCAAAGTTTCTTAATTAATTATTTTTTTATTATTATATACTTTTCATCTAAAGTATAGTAGGTTTCTTCCTTAACAATTATGTTAATTACATGCCAAAAATAATTGAGGCTCGTCACATTTTTTCGTTAATTTTTTTTTTTTTTAGGTACCCACTGTATATTTTTCACTAAAAGTGTATCCGTTTCCTCCTCGGTACTATTACCGAGGAGGAAACTACATTCTAAATAATATTTTCCATCCTAGTCAATTATTTTTTTAGAGTTACAAATTTTAATCAAAAGAGGCGTGTTTCCATTTATTTCTTACCTTAATCATGCCAGAACATACTTTACATAAGAGTAAATGATATTCTATCTATAAGTATACACTATTTAATATAGTGTAGAAAAATAAAGCATGCCCCGGTTTCCTCTTATATTAGGTCGGTTTGAGTTTTATGTGACCAATACAGTTGTAGACAACTATATAGAATAAATTATTCATTGCAGAGGAAAGTACATAAACAAACAAAACGAAAATAAATAAATAAATTCGCCTTCAAAAATTCTTGCTAAAAATATGAAAATTTCACCGTCATCATGATTCTCCTAGTTAATTGAACCTTATTACCTAATGCTAGTCTAAGAACTTGCATTAATTTGGTAAGATGGTGAGCCTCCCGTCTTCCGCTCGGTAGCCTAAAGTATAGGGGTAAAATAAACATTTTTTTTATTAGGCCCTCAGCCCGAGGGGTAGAGGATCATGGGGTAGGGCAGAGGCCGCAATGAACTCCCGATCGAAATGCTCGGTAGCACTTACTATACGTATTTGACATAGCGAAAAAATAAATGGAAGACACCGCAGAAAAAATGAACAATTTCCGCCAAGTTGGTCAAGGAGTTCGCCAATTTTTTTTTATCTTGTTTTGAACTTCGCCTGCGATATCTTCCATTTATTTTTTCGCTGTCAGATACGTATAGAAAGTGCTATCGAGCATTTCGATCGGGAGTTCGTTAAAAAAATTTGCTACCCTACCTTATGACCCTCTGCCCGTCGAGCTAAGGGCCTTTTTTGCGGGGGGGGGGGGGGAATTTATCATGGACACCCAGCGCAATATACAATACAATATCAGGTCAATCTTAAAATTAGGTATTTAAAATGGTCTGCCTCCACAGAAATTAATTATGGGCGCCAGTCGCGTTCCCCCTTGAATGTGTATGGTTGTTTCCACTTCCAGTTGAGTTTTGAGTTGTGATATGTTTGATAGACGAGAAAGGTCAAAGCTGCACTTACCGTGAATTGTAACTGCCTTCTCTCTCTCAATGTGGCTTCTATGGCGATGCACTTTAGCTTATTTATCTATTACTGTAATGGATCTTTTGGTTAGAAATCTCTGATTCACTTTTATAAAAAAATCCCTCTCGAGCTTTCGCTATCCGATCGGGTATTGAGTTACAGACTTGTGACGCCCCTTACTCAACTCCGATCTAATACACAAAGCCTTCGCAACAGTTCAAATAATACCATTTATTGATTAGAATAAAAAATAAATACAATCAAGTTTATGCAATAGCATATATAAAGAGAATATGAAATTTTTGAATTGAATCGCCTCCCCAAGCAGGGCAAGGACGAATGCCTCTTATAGAGGACGTTAATAGAGAGCATGCAATAGCAATCGATTGGTAAAAAGACTCACACGACTTCCTCAGAAGATTATAAAGGCACTTTGGTTTTGAGACTGACTGAAAATAATACAAAAATATTTTACTTAAGAAACTTTTTGGGACACTAGTGGTTAGCTTTAAGGCTCCTTTTAGTGATTATATCATTCACAAGAACGGAGTTCAACTATATACGAGTTTATTTTGCCTTCCTGCTTCCTTTACGGCGTCGTACTGGCCCCATATAGGTTCGAATTAGGGTATGTGACATGACCTCGCTTTCGAGCGACTTTTTTGCAAATGATCTTTTTATCTTAGCACGTTTTCTCTATAATTTTACCATATTTAAAGACCTGCTTTTGGTTTGGCTACCATATCTTTCTGCCGATTCTCCAACGCACTCGTCCAAGTGACGAGTGGCTGGGCGAATCCAAATTTGTTTTATTCGAGAAACCGGCCTTGTCCATTTTAGCAAATTTTTCTAAGTGAAATTTTGTACTTCTGAATTGTGCGCTTTGTTTTTCCTTTTTGTGCCAGTCTTCGGCGCTGATACCTTAAATATTATGTTTAGTTATGCTCTAAATTATCTTTTAATACATTTTTCTTAAGTCGAAGTTTTTATTTATTTTTCGACTTAGGTCGATTCTGGGAGGTTCTATAACATCCTTTGTCCACCCATCTTTTAATATCTGGAATAAGTCTACTCGTCCACTTTCCCTTATTCGAGGTATTCCATCTCTCCTGCCGCCTTTGTTAGAGTCTATCGTTGGCCTCCTTTCTGTCAATTCCGTCGTATACCTCCTAACTTTCTTTTGCTAAAAGGTCGACGGGGAGATTCCTGCCACTATTAGCACTGCCTCGTAGGAAACCGCTCTGTAGGCACTGCAGCCTCTCAGTGTCGCACATCGTTGTATCCTGACCAGTCTTCTTCACGTTCTTTCCACTGCCATCGGACACCCATACAGGAGAATGGAGTGCACCACGCTACACAGCCCTCCTCTTGTTGACCTTCGGTGTTATGCATCAACCTGCCTATGGCCGTTGCCACTTCGCCACATGCACCCCATGCCAACTTCGAATCGAGCCATATGCCCAGGTACTTTATCGCCTGGATTAGACCGATTTCTAGCTCTTTTACCCTTATTTTCACGACAAGGAGTTTCCTCTTTCTGGTTATGACCACCAGCTCGGTTTTTCCAGGGGTAAGCTCCAGCTTCTTTCCCCTCACCCATCTCTCTATTTTTGTAATGGCCGTATTAGTCGCTTCCTCGATTTCCCACGCCATTCTGGCCGTGACCGTTATTGCCAGATCGTCGGCATATTCGATCACCTTAATGTTCTCCGGTTAGGGTAGACGTGTAATGCATCATCGAACATTATATTACACGGGGTTGAGCCCAGGACCGATCTCTGCGGAACACCACAAGTCATCTTCCTCCACTATTCTCAACTTTCGCATCTTCCTATCTGTCTCACTCCAATCCGCAATGTTGAAAGCGTTCCGAACGGCCAGCGTTACTACCGCACAGATCTCCTTTACTTTACTATTTCCGGGGAATTCATCGGGTCCCAAAGCCGTGCTTGAGCTGCCACACGCCACCTACATTTCCTCCTCAGTGGAACAAGGAACATCTCCCACCTCCGGCTAAGGGCCTAATAAAAAAATGTTTATTTTGCCTATACTTTCAGGCTACAGAGCTTACTACCTTACCAAATTAATGGCTGCTCTTAGACTAAGATATTAAAGTCGGTTAAAAATATATTTGAATCGTTATTTGCTCATTTTTATACCTACATCAATACCTACATTAGGTAATAAGGTTCAATTAACCAGGCGAGGGTGAAATTTTATTTCATAATTATTGGCGAGAATTTTTGAAGACGGTTAAATTTTTTTTTCGACTTTTTTATTGGCCTCATTATTTAGCTTATATACACTAAAATATCCGTCGTTGTGACTTTTAAGCTTTAACATTAGACTTGTTATCAGAGAAACCTGAATTACAATGTATCAAATTTTATGTAATTCTGCAAAAATACCGCAGTTATCGCATATTGGGTCGCCATTTTGAATTCTTAACTTTTGACATCAGTTGCATTATCAGCTACACCTACACCTGCAATACCTAACTACCAATTTTAATGCAATCCCGAAGGAATTTGAATTTTTTATCACAAAATTAAATTTTTATAATATTAAATAACAACACCAACTTCACCATGAATTTTCTTGACTAAAAAAAAAATGTTGTTTCCAATTTTTGCTCACTTTGCACTAGACGTAACTTGCTGAAATTAATAAGGGACCACCGCCGAGCCATACCTTGCAGTTTGAGAAGATTCCATAGAAGTCGCTTAAGCGAATCTATAAGAAATGATTGAACAAATATAAAAAAAACATAAAGGTCGAATTGATAACCTTCTCTTTTTTTTAAATTTAATGAAGTCGGTTAAAAATATATCTTTATCATTAATATGTTTTAAAAGATAAGTATATAATGAAATTTAAAACCGAGACTGTTTGCATATCGTAAAATAGACGGATATCTATTTCAGTTTCATTTTTCTGTTATTCTATATTACTGAAAGAACTAGGCATATGTTGCATTCCTCAGAGTATCCCACAAGCAGATTTATAGAAATATAGTGGAATCAAGTCCAGTCAGCGTGAAGGATACTTCGTACGCTTTTCATCATATGTGCAGTGTTTCAAATAATATTAAATGCATTGCCAACGCGATAAATGACGATCTTGTTGGAAATAAGTCCTCGAAATCGAATATTTGTTTAACGGAGGGCACCTTATTTTTTTACCTACTGGTAGAAATAGCTACTGACACTGGAGGAAAATTAAACATTTTTTCCACACGAGCTTCTGAATCACATATTTGGATTAGAGACAGGAGACAATAGGGAACTTGCATAAAAATTTAATTTGGAAAACAATACTCACAAACATAAGCTGTCACTGAAAAACTCGTAGTTCACAAAAAAAAACATTTTTCAGTTCCTTGTATTAAATATCAGCTATTAATGTCTGCATAATTTAAGCTATTCTTGTTACACGCCGTCATTAACTGTGACGTCAGCGGGTGTGTTTGTCATAATGTCAGACTATACTAGAACCACGGTGTATTACGGCACTTTCCTATTATAATAATGGCTTCATAAGTGCATGGTTTCTATTTACTTTAGTAGTTGGCGCGAGCTATAAGGTCCTACAATTACCAGGGCATGTGCATCGTATAACTAACATAACCTCAAATTTTAAGGTTTTTTCGTTTATTCTCATTTTTAATGTTTGTTAAGGTATTTTTAGCTTGGAGTCATACTGGCTCCAAGCAAATATTTAAAAATTCACGCAAATAATTTTTCAATATTGTTGATAAACAAAAATAGACTGCTAATTATAGGTTAGATTCCTAACCTGCAAAAAGTGTCTTATTTTATTGTGACAAACTATTTAAAACTTCGTACACATTACGTTGAACTTGATTTTGGTTGAAAGTACAGGAACCAGACAGAAATTTTAATAATAGCTACGTAATATTTGTAAATCTTAAGAAATATATATTTTTGAGGTTATCTGTAACGACACGTGCAATTCTGCATGTAGTGTTGCATATATTCTTTCAATGTTTTAATTTAGCTAGTTAATGTGATGTCACTGGACTCTTGTTCCACTAAACAAAAACAAAAGGCCGGGAATGTATGCAACATTGTATGCACGTATGCACAGAACCTGTAAAATTATCTTTTTATGCGTAAGTAATGAAAGATCTTATTGGTCCTGCCATCTATTATGTACAAAGTAAGCACTTATGAAGCCACTGTGAGGAGTCGCATCATCTATTTAATACACCCTGACTAGAACGTAGTCGATATTCGTGTGTTCACAAATATTGTATGCTAATTTATTATTTATCAAGGCGTTAGAAGTGTAAATATTGTTTCAAAATGACCGATAAAGGTTTTCAAACGGACAATCGGACATCACCCACTGTGAATATGTTTATGATGCACATTTATATCAGTTTATTTCGTTCTTCCGTTTTAAAAATTTAAATAAATCCATGATTAAATAACACAAAAATATTGTTTTAAAGTTCTTTAAAATAGAAAAATAATTTGAGTTTTAAGTATAAACTAAAAACTAAAAGAGATCAGAACTATGTTTATTTTTTTATCCGACAACTATATCCTGCTACTTAATAGATAGAATGTGTCTTGGACAAAGCAAAACTTATGGTTTTTGTTATTTAGAATAAAATACGAATACAATTTATCTTAACTTCGGCTAATATAAATGCATTATGTATATTCAGAATTTTATCTTTGTAAAAATTGTATGTAGTGTTTATAAGTATATAACCGTTCAATTTTCCGTTAGGCACAAAAATATATGTTTTCATTTTTTTTTATATCTTTAACCAGCGATTTTTATCTTCGGGTACACAAATAAATATTTTATTTATTTGGCGTTTTAAAAAAGATATTAGACTACACAATGGGAGTATACAGTATATATAATATGTTTTTTCTGAGTATATTCCGTTATTAGGGCTTTTTGAAACGTAAAATAAACACAAAAACGTAAACAGACGCCGCAACTGCAATTTTTAACCTCGGTATCAATGCGAATGCAATATCTGCCGTTTGCTATTCCCCGTTTGACAGACCCCGTGACGTCACAACCTGTTGGCTCTTTTGAAATTAATAGCTAGCAATTACAAGTTAATTATTTGTTACTTTAATATTGCGATTTATAAGGGCTGATATTTGGCATAACCTATTTTTCCATATAAATAAACACTAATAAAATTTAAAAAATATGCAAGTTTCCTATTGGATAAAGGACAAACTTATTTCGAGTAAAATACAGATCTCCCGAATCTGCAGTGGTATAAACTTATAGCCCAATTCAATGTTATCGTTATTATAATCTTCGCGGAAACGAAGAATGTGTTGTATTTTCTAGGTTCTTTTTTAAAACGTAATAATTATGGCTCGCATAAAAAGAAAATCATATTCTGTTACCTGTTAGTTATTGAATTCTGAAAAACTTAACTTTCAGTCTCGATAAATTAAAAAAGGAAAAGTCCAATCGATTGATATTTGAGCAATATAATAAGCTAACAATTAAAATCGCTCTTTCCCAGTAAGATAATTTTTTGCAAAATCGATCCAAGGTACAACGCTCTGTCCTACATTGAAAATAAATAAATAACGGATGGAGACAACTTTTTTTTTCTAGTTTAACAGAAAATCGCATGTGAGTTTATGATTTCCTTTTTGGTTATTGATGGGGCGGCACTGGATTTCCACGTGCATCGTCATTAAACAAATTTTGCATGTATCCCCTTCACCGTTTTACTTGCCTCCAATCTCCAATAATGTTACTCCTTAACTGTTGGTAAATTGTTTATAACAAAATGTTAACCACAAATTTAAAAAATAATAATTTGACCAATGAAATGTTATTCGCATAATACTTATTGGATAAAACAATTTGCGGCGTGTGCACTTTTGGTGTTACCAACGATTATTTTGATGCCATTTTCATTTCTGAAAAACGAGCCATTCTGACTTTGGATTCGGTTTCAGCGGGTCCAAATACATAAGGATACACTGGTGTGGCTCGCAGGCCAGACCACTTTTTTTGTGTGGCTGAATAACGATAAAAAAATGTCGGAAGGCTCCAATTGACATAAGCTATTTTACTATTTTACTTCCACATCCAGTGGAAGTATGGTAACGACAAAAAAGTTTTTTTAAATTATTATTGTTCAAATAGGCTTAAAATGTCATGAAACGTCGAGATTTTAAGTTTGAGCGAAAAAAAAAATTTGTCTGTAACTTTTTTTGTGCGCACGTTTACTCTGGAACCGTTTAAGATATTGACTTGAAATTTGGTACACATATGTACTTTAACGAGATCTGGAACTAGATTATATTTTCATCTTGTTCCGTCGAAGGGTTGGGAGGTAAATTGGGGTAAATTTGGGGTAAATGGGTAAATCAAGCAGGTAAGAGTCCATAAAATTGGTATTTAATATGTACAAGATCGGCATTAGCCACCCCGATTACCACCCCCACCTCATTATTAAAGGGGATGAAAAAAAAAAAAATGTGATTTAGTGTATGTACAAGAACCAGAAACCTCAAAATATTTTTTTACTTCTTTTTTTTACTACTTATGGTCAACTAAACATTCAAGGACGATATTTCTAACTAAAAACTTGTTCAAATGTCTTGTTCTTAATAACGTATTATTACAAAATGTTCATACTTTTAATGTCCTTAAAATTTGCCGCCCTCTATGGGGGGGGGGGGTGGCTGCTACCTTCCCAAATTTTCAAGTACGAAAAATGTATGTTCTTGGTTGTCCAAGTAATTTATCCATGTATTGAAAGTACAGATAAAGAAAACCTACTTTTCGCCCCTTTTGGGGACCTCATGAATTTTATTTAAAAATGGTCTAAATGATAGTTTATGGCGATATACTTTAAAGTAGGTGAAATTTCAAGTTGAGCATAGTTTTTGTTTTGGAGATATGACGAGTTAAACTCGTTATTTGATTCATCCACGCCAAGGTGAATTCGACGTTATCTTAAAATCCTCAACAGATAAAACAGATAAAAAGTAAAAAAAAAAATTGAAAAAAAACAACAAAACAAGAAAAAATAAAAAAAACAAACCTCTTCCTGGATTAGTACTGTGACGTGGTGAGGAGGCTTACATATTATTGAAATACATTTCAGTAATATAACTAAACCTAATTTTTCTTAGAAATTACATTTACTTTTTAATTCAAAGGCCGTCGGATACAAGGTTTGGAGCATCTATCGAGATTTGCTAAGTTCCAGTATAAAAATACCGATTAATCGAATATTATCCGCAAAAATCCTGATTTTTTCCTATAAAATCGGCTATACTTCGCTTGAACAACGTTTTTGATAAAATACAATACAATTCGAAAAGAACGAAAGATTTTACATAGATAATGATACACTTTGCGTATTTGAGAATCTTGAACATAATGAACGAGATTGCCAAGAATGTTGGGTTCATCTTGCCGTGAACAGGTCAACTAATAGGTTCGACTCGTCATATCTCCAAAACAAAAACTATGCTCAACTTGAAATTTTGCCTTCTTTAAAGTATCACAATAAGCTATCATTTAGACTACTTTTGAATCGAATTCATGATGTCCCCAGAAGGGGCGAAATTTTGGGTCTCCCTGTCTGGTACCCTTAATGTTAATGATGTTAAAAAAAACCATTAAAACGATTCGTCTGCCCATTACCACCCATTACATCTATCATCCAGCTTGCACACACATGCTTCAAAAGGGACTAAAATAAGTTTCATATAGCGATTGGTCGAGATAGGTACTAGTTTAGCCACTGGCTCTCCATCTACGTATATTATCTAGGGAGCATTTATTTTTGTGAATGAACGCAGTTTCCTTTTTTTATATTGACATAAATTATTGCTAAAACATTCAATAATTTAGTTTACTGTTAATTTTATTAATTTAATGCTAAATTTGTTAAATACACAAATGTTTCACTCATATAACACGTAAAATGAATGTTTATATTGTTCATTTAATTTTAAATGCCTTTTTTGATTGTCCTTTTTAATAAAGTACCAAATATACTCTAGTTATAAAGAATATGAATAATATGAAAAGTAATTCTGCTATGTATTGAAAAATCTTACATAAACTAAGAATTGACTGTCTTTGTTGAGAATAGATCAAAACTAGTATTCTGTGGAAAAAAACATAGCCACAATTATTATTCGAAAAGGTGAAAAATAATTTTCCCAAGTTGTCGTGTTACCAAACAAGATTATTGTAGGGAATAAACCGGTTATAACGATAACATATTAGTTACGTTGAGGTTGCTGTATATGGTCAATCTGTGGAGGAAATTTACATTAAAAGACAAGAAAGATCATTTTACAGAGGTGTGTGGTTTTGTCATCTGATAATATTCACCATATTATGATTATCAATATATATAATTAACGAAACTTTTGACTAAATCAAATTATTATATGAGATGTAGACCTGCTCGTGCGGGTTTTTAAATCCCTTAGAGTTTCGGTAGAAGTACAGTTAGGAGCCCGAACTGATTTTATTATATTTATTAAAATTGTAAATTCGATTTTTTCAATTTTTTAATTCACATGAAAATTTATTAAACAGTAAGTAGACATATTATAATCACACTAGCTGACCCAGCAAACGTTGTTTTGCCATATAAATTATAAATTTTTGTCCAAAAAATAAAAATAAAATTTCTGGATAGGGCCACCCTTATCACCTAGGGGTATAAAAAATAGCCTACGACCTATTCTCAGACCTACCAAATATACACCAAAAATTTAATAAAAATCGGTCAAGCCGTTTCGGAGGAGTTCGGTAACAAACACTGTGACACGAGATTTTTATATATTAGACAAGTAGTAAATAGGAACGAAAGGCATAAAGAAGTATCAATGTGTTCTGTTTCTGTTTTTAAAATTCAATTTAACAAAGGAAAACTCATCTAAATAAGTTAATAAAAAATTTTTTTCATTAGTTTAATTTCATTAGATAATTAAAGTTTTTAAACCTAATAATTTTACACAATCATTTACTTCATTTTTACTTTCCAACATCGCTTTTTTAAGTTAGTACCTTCCCTTGTTACAAGTATATAAAAAAATTTTTTTTTAGTATAAAATAATAATTAATAGAAAAAGTATAAGCTTTTATTTATTTGGTTTGTTTAATTAATTGTTATATATTTTATTCAGTGATAAACAATCACAACCCCTTTTTTTAATAATAATTTGATATTGTCCATAAATAACTACATCAATATGTTCAAGTGTAGAGTCCTGAGGATGTCAATAAATCTTGACGAAACGTCGACTATTTAAAAAAAGTTTTTTTTTCCTAACACCCGTTAGCCGTTATCAGCATTAAAATTTGATTCACTTTAATTCGGGGGCCCGCGGAACTCGATGAGGAAATATTGGAGATGTTAAACGAATCTATATATTCAAAAGGCATTTTCATTTTCGACTTCGCCAGCGGCTCCCACTGGACCGATTTTGATGATTCTGTTTTTAAAATAATGTTCTTATCCACTGATGTGTCGTCACTAATTTTTATGTTCTTAAATTGTTATTTTCATACATAAAAACGAAAAAGTATGAAAAGTATGAAACTGATACAATTTTGATAAAAAAAAGTGATCACTGAAAGGAATAAGATAGTTAATGAATAGAAGGTGTCAAATAGAGAAGGGAGATTTTTGCAAATAATTTTACAAATTCTTTATATTTCTCGCTTACCGATGAAAAGTATTGTAATCGTGAAAAACTTCCAGATAACTTAGGATTTTCACATTTCAGATTTAGATTATGAAAATTAAGGTATTTCAATTCAGTTATTCAGTCCGTCTTTGGTCGGCCTCTTGGCTCTATATCTAAAAAAATGTTTAACTGAAAAAAAATAATATTCGATAGGTGAATAAAGGTTTATTATTGCCATGGAAAAAATCTGGTATATTTTGATCGAAAAATATAGAGGAACCTCCAAAAAAAATAATTAAGGAAAAGATGTTATGGAAAACAATAATATTTGACATGTAGTTAACACAATCGCTAAGGAAAAAGTGAGATCATTAGTTTGAAACAGGGCTGCGAATTTCTCGAAAATGTGAGTGCTGGTAGTAAGTTCAAAGGTGTGCCTCCAAAGAATAATTTCTAGGAGACATTTTTAAACATCTCCATTCCGTCGAATTTCGATGGGCTCAGCTAGTTAGTTGTTTATAATGAATCTTTAGCAAAGAAACCTTATAAGCTTTCATGCAAAGATGATTAATACCCAGAGATACGACACGGCACTCTTAAAAATTGAATACTTTTACTCCTGGTATTGAAAATAAACTTAAAAACATAAATATTTCTCCCGTCAGGATTAAAGGGGGGTTAGCTTCTTTCTTTATCTATTCATCATAAAATTATTATACCTTCCTCAAATATAACACATCAGTTAATCAAGAATACAAGAAGACTGAATTTTATTCTTTCCTTATTTTTCTTTTTTTACTTTATTGGTTTATTTCTTGCCTATGTTAAATTATTGAAAATTATTTTTAAGTAACTTTCTCATAAAAATAAAGGATAATAACTAATTTGCAATCATTACGATAAATACACGTGGACATAATAATACAAGATAGTAAAAAAAGCATGAAGCAGACTTGGCATTACGCACGCACCCAATTCACCGACGCCAGGAGACGAGCTACCCCCAACCTGGAAATTTTGCCGAACCTCTTCCCTTAAGAATAGTAGGGATCTTTTACTTGCCTAACATTTAATAGACAAGGGACCGCCTGCTTTACATCCCCTCCGAAGGATGGTATATCTACTACGTAATACTCGTCTGAAATTACGTAACTTCCGAGTATACACTGATATACAAGCCTCTAGAAGATGGGACGAGAACGCTGTATTTCCCAAGATGGGACCCCATCCAAGTACTAACCGCGCTCGACGTTGCTTCAACGGAATATCGACTGATATTCACATTGAAGTCGCCTCTACGCTCGCCCCAATTTAAATTTAAATTTTAAAGATTTATTAGATAAACGAAATTATCTCGTGTAATAAAATAAAATTCAAATGTATTAACTGAATTACTACATTTTAGTTATATGCATATACTTAGGAACAAGGAACAAGAAAAGAAATGTTTAAAATGTTTAAATTAAAATAATGCATATAGGCACTAAGTTCTAAAATCTAAAATAAACAAAGTATAATTGCGCAAATATCCTCATTCTTGAAAATGAGGATGCTCTAAATCACATTTTAAAATCAAAAGATTCTTCGCAACTTCATAACTTCTCAAGATTAACCTGAAACAATAATAATTATTTAGAAACGGCAATATAATAACAAAACTAAATTACTCACCTCTTTTGTCTGTTTTCACCACAACATTTATTTTCCCAAGCTTGCTGGCCAACAACAGTCATTTTCACCTGAACTTCATGTAGTTTTGCTGAAAAATGTTTATATTATAAACTACGACATATTTTAAAATTTAAATGCCAGCCCTTTTTTTGGTACAGGGGCGTACGGCAGGCCCCCAAATGTGTAAGAAATATGACTTGTAAAAGTAAAACAAACAGCCACAAATAAGTCATAGGCTTACGCATGGGGGTTGGAGAGATTTCTTAATTTACCCCAAAAAATCATGAATCCAGACTCCCATTCATTTTGGGTGGTACAAGGAGGCGCTACGCTTGCCCAATTTTGAAAAAAAAAGCCAGATAAAAAAAATGGTAAGTTTATGAATGGCAATCAGATGATACTTGATAAGTATGAACCTCCTAAGTGCGAAAAAACATTCACCATCTTTGAAAAGTGGTGTGAACGTCTTGCCTTTCAGGATAATTGACGGCGTATCGGCTCTCCCTACCGCATGCACTAGTTACACTTGTGATTTGATGAATATCATAAATTTACGACTGGCAATCAGATACTTGGTAAGTATCAATCTTCTGAGTGCAAAAATACATTCGCCATATTTGACAAGTGATGCGATTCACGGTAATTGGTGGCTTACTGGAGTTTTCTACCGCATGTACTGATTACCCTTTTATTTCGATGAATATCATAAATTTGCGACTGACAATCAGAAACTTGGTAAGTATGAACTTCCTGAGTGCGAAAATACATTCGCCATCTTTGAAAAGTGATGCGAAGGTCTTGCCTTTCACGATAATCGACGGCGTATCGGAGCTTCCTACCGCTTGTACTACTCTAAATGGCCCTTGTACCACTTGTCAAAGATGGCACGCGTATTTTCGCACTCAGGAGGTTCATACTCACCAAGTATCCGATTGCCAGTCGTAAATTTATAATATTCATCGAATTACACGGTTAACCAGTACATGCGGTAGGAAGAGCCGATACGCCGTTAATTATCGTGAAAGTCAAGACATTCGCACCAGTTTTCAAAGATGGCGAATATTTTTTCTCACTCAGGAGGTTCATAATTACCAACTATATGATTGCCAGTCGTAAATTTATGATTTTTATCGAATTTCAAGGGTAACTAGTACATGCGGTGGGAAGAGCCGATGCGCCGTCAATTATCGTGAAAGGTAAGCTTCGCACCATTTTTTAAAGATGGCGAATGTATTTTGCGCTCGGAAGGTTCATACTTACTAAGTTCCTGATTGACATTCATAAACTTATCGTTTTTTTACCTGTTATTTTTTCAAAATTGGGTGAGCGTAGCGCCTCCTCGTACCACCCAAAATAAATGGGAGTCTGGATTCATGATTTTTGGGGGTAAATTAAGAAATCCCTCCAATCCCCATGCGTAAACCTATGACTTATTTGTGTCTGTTTGTTTTACTTTTGCAAGTCATATTTCTTACCCATTTGGGGGCCTGCCGTACGCCTCTGTACCAAAAAAAAAGGGCTGGCATGGACATTTCTGTGTTCTACTACCCCAAATTAATAATAATTCACACATTTTGGGAGTAAACCTATGACACACAATTAGTGGTCGGCGAGCTCCTAGTCTATTACTTCCACATCCAATGAAGTAAGTATAATAATCGTAAAAAAATTGAAATTCTTCTTTGCTTAGATAGGCTTAGAATGTCATGATACGTCGAGATTTTAAGTTTGAGCAAAAAAAAATCTGTCTGTGGGTAGTTCTGTCTATAATTTTTTTTTTGTGCGCACGATTACTCTAGAACGGTTTATGATATTGATGTGATATTGTCTTGAAATTTGAAACACCTATGTATTATAAGGAGATCTAGAACTAGATTATATTTTGATCTCATTCCGTTGAAGGGTTGAGGGGTAAATAGGTAAAGCAAGCAAGCAAGAGTCCATAAAATTAAGATTTAGTGAATATCCGACATTCTTTTTCATCAGTCTCCGCCCACTACCGCCCCCTCCATATTATTAAAGGGGGTAAAAAATTAAAATTGTGATTTAATGTGTTTACAAGAACCAAAGGCCTCAAAATTTGTTTCGACATTTTATTATACATAAATGATATATCTAAATAATGCTTCACTTTTTATAACTACTTATGCCGATGATACCAACCAACATTTTAGTTTTTGAAAAAACTTATGGTAACATTCAGACTAAAACAATATGATGCAAAATATATTTGAATTATTTCATCAGAATTCATTGATAGTAAATAATGACGAACCAAAGTGTATTTATTGCCTGCTATTTAAACATAGCAGGAATAAAACTGGATATCCTATTCAAATAGATATTAATAATGAAAAAATAAATTTTTCTGAAAACACGAAATGTTTGATGTACATATAGATTGAAAGGGTCATGGCACAGAAGACAGGAACTATACAGAAACGAAAGCTTGCCGCGGTACCTTTGATATCGGGTGTCTGATTTCTGTGACCTCGAAGTGACAGTAATATGCCTTACTACACTCAGAGAAATGATGTACACAAAAAATATAATATTTCGGTCCAATACACTGTACACTGGGAAAAATGTCTTGTTTTATATTTAGTAGATAGGTACATGAATAGGCATACGTATAAATGGTGTTAATGAAGTTGGAGGCCCAAGTCATGGTGTATTGCAGAATGTTCAAAAAGAGAAGTACATATTTATATTTATATCCCGTATTTCAGGCATGCGCTTTTAAGCCAATGCATTTTTTTCATACTGCTACCAGAATAAGAAAATAATAGCATGGAAAGTAGTACAATGTATAGAGGTACAATGAAAGAGACATATATTATGTAGCTTAAAATTAAACACAGAATTTGATGAAGAATATATTTTCAATATTGTTGAATAGAATATTACAAATCAAATAGTACAGTGAAAAAAATGCTTACGTAAAATAACAATATACGTGAATACGGCATGTGCACGTGACGTCACAGCTAACCTCAAATATATATGTTTCTTAAGATTTATTAGTATTTCGTAGCTGTTATTAAAATTTCATCTTGGTTTCCATCAGAGCTGGGTAATTACTTGTAATTTAAAAATAATTACAATTACAAATTACTTTTTTAAAAAAGGAACTAATTACAATTACAAAGTACATGTCTTTAAAAAAGGAATTAGCAATTACTTTTCTAATTACTTTTATGATAAAGTAAATTATAGTGACCAAACAGACAAAAAGGTAAGTTAAAAATTTTAATTAAAAGTGTTGTGTAATATTGCGTTTTAATATTTATTAGAATCGTTATTAGAATGTTTGACCTTAAGAGTAATCAGGAAAAATTAAATAAATATATAGAAAATGCAGCTTAATAGTGGAGTCGGTTAAGGAAAGGATTGGGATGCAGACCCTGCGGAAATTATTTGTAATGACGAGTATAATAAAACCCTAAAATTTTAATTTCCAAAAATGGGTGAAACCATGCCGAAAAGGGGTATTTTGGACATTTTAAGGGTCAAATTTTTTGTTTTAATTTTTTTTGATCACTTAAACAACTAGTTAAGAAAATAAAATGGTATCCTTTTATTCTCAATATTAAAGGAACCTTCAGTTTAAATTTGGGGAAGATATCTGACCATCCCCCCTCCTGATATTCATATATATATACGAAGAAAACTGAGAAAATCAAATTTCGGTTGTCTTGATCAAATCTCAACCGATTTGGCTGAAATTTGGAATGGAAGTAGTCTTTATCACACAAAAACTGTTAACCAAATTTCAGCCAAAATGTTTAATAGTTTGGCTGAAATTGCAGTTTCAGTTAAATTTTCTGAAATTTTCAAATCGAAATATCTTCGGACCTAAAAGTCGGATCAAAATTTGCTTTGTGGCAAAAGGTAGGCCAGGTATAATATCAAAATACTCGTTTTGAATAGTAAAACGGTTACCCTTCGATTATACATGAAGCGGCTTCCTGAGTCACGTAAAAATAAAAAATAAATTGTAATTGTAACACATTCACATACAGAAATAAATACACGCACGCACACACATATATAATATAATATACATTTATCTATACCTAGTCAAAGCAGTAGGCACGACTATACAAATAAATATATATATATATATATATATATATATATATATATATATATATATATATATATATATATATATATATATATATTAAAGTTTTATAAACAATAAATACAATTGTTTTCTGCTTTATACCAGTGCGCGCACACATAGTCACTGAGTACACATATATTATATATATAATGCAAATGACTAAAAAACGACCGAATGTAAAAAAAGTGATTCTTGACTTATATCATGTAAAAGTACATAAAATAACCTACCTTTTGCCATAAAGCAAAATTCGATCCGTCTTTTAGGTCCGGAGATATTTCAATTTGAACATTTCAGAAAATTTGACTGAAACTGCGATTTCAGCCGAACTATTTAATATTTTTGGTTGAAATCTGGTAAATAATTTTTGTGTGATAAAGACTACTTCCATTCCAAATTTCAGCCAAATCGGTTGAGATCCGATCAAGATAGCCGAAATTTAATTTTTTCAATTTTTTTCGTATATATATATATATAAAACTGCAAATTCAAATTTGCAGTTTAAAATGTCCAAAAAAAACCCTTTTCGGCCAATAAAACACGGTTTCACCCAAGATTTGATAGAAAGATCGTCATAATAAAGCCATCTCTTGCGTCAGCGCAAGATTCTGGGATTTTGTTATACTCGCTATGGCAAACAATTTCCGCCGGGTCTGCATCCATCTTAAAAAATTTCGTTTTTAGTCAGTAACTTTTTTTGAACTTTTCAGATTCATTTTAAACTATGGAACTGTAAAATTCTGCTTTAATGTATTCTTGTTTGTTAAACCACATACGCATGTTCTTAAAGTAATTATAATTGAAAAAAGTAATTGTAATTGGAAAAAGTAATTGTAATTGGAGAAAGTAATTGTAATTGGAGAAAGTAATTGTAATTGGAAAAAGTAATTGTAATTGGAAAAAGTAATTTGTAATTAGATAGTTCAAATAATATAATTACAAATTACAATTACAAATTACTTAAAAAAGTACTTAATTACTTTTTCACCAGGAATTACCCAGCTCTGGTTTCCATACTTTCAACTAAAATCTAATGTGTAATGTTTATGAAGTTCTAAATACTTTCTCCTAATAAAATAGAACTCTTTTTGTAGGTTGGAAATCTAACCTGTAATTAGCAATCTATTTTTATTAACCAACATTATTGAAAAATTAGTAGTTTGAATTTTTAAATAATTGCTTGGAGCCAGTATTGCTCCAAGCTGAAATGAGTAGGCATACAAACATTAAAAATTAGAATAAACCTGAAAAACTTAAAATTTGAGGTTATGTTAGTTATATGATGCGCATGCCCTATTATTGATTTTTCTTAATTGATACAAAGAAAAGTTCTTTAGTGGTACGAGTTGAGAGTCATTACTTAATTACCTTATTCATGGTCACAATACAATTCTGTTCATTAGAAACTGATGAACATATTCTGTAACTTATCGCATTTCTGATAAGAAAATATTTCGTTTCATATTACTTCTTTTCAACTTCTAATTGTTTAGTATATCTAACATTACTTTCTCGTTGTGTCAGTAACATAAATTTGTACATACCTTTCAGGATCTTTGGGAAATAGAAAGAAGCTTATTGTTTCACCTTCGAAGGGCATGGGCGATAAGCACAACCCCTATACCCTTTAGAACCCATTATAAACAAAAATCAAATAATTAAACTTAGAATAAAAAATTGTCGAAAATTGGAAGAAAAAAGCCACCTTATCGTCATGGCGACTATGAATAAATTTGATCCCGCCAGAAAGGCTTGCTTTCGCTTCTGTATAGTTCCTGTCTTCTGTGGTCATGGTACGAATGCTCAGGACCTCTATTCTGTAATTATGGGGAGAGTGAGCATTCATCGTACGAAGCAAGAGCTCACACGCATCTCACCCGACCGTCCTAGACTGCATTCCGTAAGTGTAGTGAATAGGTGGTGAACGTGAAGTGATTCATCGGGAATAGCCGAATTTACAGCCAATTAGGTTGGAGCAAAAGCTTCAGCTGTTCAGTGGTCGGTTAATGATGCAAAACGGTAAATCTTATGAAGAACTTGCCGTTCCCCTTCCAAATCCTCCTCGACATCACGAAGATCTCGTAATACATAGAATTTATTTATTGACCAAAAATTCCCTTGTTATTGATAATATATATTTAAAAAAATATGACTATAATAAACTAAAACGGTAATTGTAATATTTGCTAAGAATTATATTATTATTACCTCATTGACGATGAGCAAATCCTCAGTGTCCATTCTGATTCACAGATTTAACAACAATAATTTTTGGCCGACGCAAACTATCATAAAAGTACGGTTAGGATCGCCGTTCTCCCGGGGAACTGATGGATTCCCCCCCAAAGATGTTTTAACTTCTAGATCGCTCAACTCCATCTCAATTCTGCGTATAATATATCCTGACTTTTTTAAGCAAAGAACCGCCCATTATCTCTCCCACTCCGGGCCCAACTCTTAAATACGCGTGTTGTCTATGCGCATGCCTCGCTTCTAGTTGCTTCCATGATGTAAGGAGATAAGGTGTGCTTATGCGCAGCCACAGAAAAGAGAACTACCAGAAACGACACATGGGCTTCCCGCCAAAATTCCATTGCCGCCATTTTGTTGTTGGTACATCCGTCAGTTCATTTATTGTTTTCGGTTAAACCTTTTTGTCTGCGATTACGTCATTCAGCTTGTTTATAATTTTTTTCCAAAAAAATACAGCCATTGCAAGCGTGCAACTGATCCAAAGCTATTACGATTGGTTTCATTCTTTCAAGCAGCGTCTCACAATTTCGTTTTAAATTTATATTCATCACTCTGTTTTTAATGTCAATATCAATCAACTCTCGCTTTTCCTCGTCTTCACAAATACCGATTAAAATGTTCCAGTTCTTTACATGGGATTCAAGTGAATCACAGATGGAATTCCACCGTACTTATGTTGGAAGCTTCAGAGCTGAACCATTTCTCTTTTGGTGCTCAGCTTTTGCAAGATGGTTGTTCCGAAAATATTTAATAACTGGGACTACTTGAGATGTAACCTGTTGAATGGTAAGGTCTTTGGCCAAAAGCTCTAATTGGTGTGCCCCACAGCAATAAGTTATGAGATTTATGTTATTATTTTCTTTTTCAGCTAATTGCTTCCGACACCTCGCCATATTAGCCGCATTGTCAGTAACTACACTCCTTATCTTACAACGATATTCTTCTTCTGTCTCTTTAATTACGGAAGTCGCCAGCTCTTCCAAATAATCACTTGTCTGAGGATTTCCAGATGTAGCGATAGTTTTAATTAGAATTTGGTCAATGACGCAACAACATATAATAGGCTGATTGTTGACGTTGGACCATCCATCAAAATTGAGGCATACAATTCTGTTTTTCAATGATTCAACCAATTTTAGCATTTCCTCTTTATAGATTTCATCTAGAAGAGGACCAGATATTATTGACCGGTCAGGAACACTGTAACCCGGTCTCAACATTTTGAGGAGTTTTTTACACTCTGGGTGATTTACTGCCCGAAACGTAGTGTTTGTTGCCACTACAAATCTTGCCAACTGTTCATCAATCTCATTTTTTTCTTTGGAAGTGGTCTTAATTAAGTAGCTTAACAAACCTATAAAAAAATTGGAACAATTTAGTTATGCATCTTTATGAATTTTAAAAAGCATAACTTACCAGTACAATTACTCGTGAGATTGGATTTTATTTTTTTTTTCTTTGGGCGCGGCATTAAAGGTGATGAGGCCCCTGAAGGTCCTGGTAGGCTATCGATATCACCCTCCTCATTTAGGGGCTTTCCCGTATCAGACTCCGATTCATCAGAAGATATAATTTCATTGTTTTCTCCGTTATTATAAGTATTCTTTCTAGTTCCTTCCAAATTTCCCTTACATTTCTGCCTGTGTTGTCTCATCCTTGGCACTAAACCTTGCATACTCTTATTGCACCGTTTGCATGTTGCTTTTCGATTGTTTTGCTTTACCACTTTCAGTAAAATTAACCCAGATACAATCCCGTTTCCTACCTCTTGTCTTTGCACTCATATTAATTCTTATTTTCGTTTATTTGAGAAAAACAGATCCAGTCAGTCTATTTGAACAAAGCGTCAAAAATGTCAAATGTTCGAATTTTGCCCATGCGCCGTGAACTGAGTACTAGCGGCGCCAACATTCAAATAATGTTGAAATACCATCATGCCAGTTTGATTTAAATCCTGTTTTAAATAAATGATTTAAATCATATATTTATTCATTTTGATTTAAATCAAATCCACACTGGTACCAAGATTGTATTCTTAGTTTCTCCATTTTCTAAGAAGTAGTGAGCATAATGCGTTATATTAAAATCACCTAATATTAAAATGTTATTATCATTATTAAACATAAAAGGGAGAGAAATTAGTAGTTCAAATAAAGTTTCATATAATGCCGCAGCGGTATTGGGAGGGATATATATATATATATATAACGATTATATATAGGGAACTACTGTGTGAGATGACTTTTACTCCAATAATGTCAATAAAAGGTAATATTTCGCTTAATTTTAGGGTACTGAAATCAATTTGCATGACTTTAAACGCGTTATCCACTGAGAGCAAGACTCCGCCCCCCCCCCCCCCCCCCTGGTGCAATTTGTCGCACCGTAATTTCTATCTGAACGATATACAGAGTAATTTCTAGAAAATAGCTCATTGTCAGAAAAGGAATCATTTAAACCCGTTTCGGTGAAAGCAATTACCGAGTCCGGGCTGAAGCCGAATGATTATAAATAAATATCAGATGTTTTAGTTCGCAGTCCCCGTGTATTTTGATAATATATTGTAAAATTATTGGATTGCTCTTTGCCATTACGCACCTTACCAATGACAGCCTGGGGAGGGTGATATTCAATAGGTGGGGACAGTGCACGGTCAATAAACGGCACGGTTACCTCAATCAGCAGTTTTAGGACGAGAGAGACGCGGGGGGGCGGGAAATCGAATGAAAGAGACAGACATATCTGATTTCCGTGCAAAAGACAGAGACAAAGATGCCTGTAGTGTCTACAGGTGACGTAGGCTGTAGATCCTACCACAGATAGTCATGTTGAATATATATTCATTACTTCTCGTATAGTTTTTACCACTGATTATGAACGTATTTTTAAGAGAAACTATACAGAAAGATGCTTGACATAAACTGCACCTATCACTAACTTTTTCTTAAAAAACTTCGAGGTAGGTCCTCTACAAAACATAGGCTTTTGCTGGAGCACTTTATTTTGCGTGTACATTCAACAAAATCACAATTCATTTATCTATATTATATACTAATCGGATAAACACATTTGCACCCATATCCACACTCACACACATTACCCTAAACCTATCGTAATTAAAAAAAACGGGAGATTATATAGAAGATCCAAGGGAGGTATATGTATGCACATTCTTCTCGCCCAGGAGTCTTTCAGGGCATTATGTTAGACACACAGTAGACTACGGTAAATAGGAATTAGGTAGAATTAAAACAAAGATGAGACATGTAGAGAACGAGTCTATGAGATACACATTTATACTTTCAGACCAGACGTTTTAAAAAGGCGTATAATGACTGCATTCACTCTATTATCATTTAAAGCTAATAGAACAAAAGCTAGGTGGCTTTTTCGGCACTTCATCGTTTTATGAACATTGAGATATTTTTAATGGATGTTAACGATTCATAAAATCGACTTCTAGCAGGTGCGTCACGAACACGCCTAAAAATCTGTGGAATTATGTCATCGTTATAAGGCTCATTTCTTTTGTGTGTCACATTTTATGTTTAAAATGAATAAAATAAGATCGCCAAAAAGTGTAGGCCGTCAGGTGGTGCAGCCCGAAAAGTCAAAGTTGTAAAAAACGGAGTTATATCACGTGATCGTTACAAGCCTTTTTTAGGCTGAGCATATGCATTTAAATGTTTTGAACACAGAAAAAAATTTCCAGAAAGAAACTCCTGTCAGTAAGGCTAGCCAGAAAGAAAATGTTCTTCAAAAATTCTAAACATTTCCTTTCTGGCTAGCCTTACTGTTAGGAGTTTCTTTCTGGGATTTTTTCTGTGTTCAAAACATTTCAATAACTATGTTCAGCCTAAAAAAAGCTTGTAACGATCACATTATATAAGTCCGTCTTTTTACAACTTTGACCTTTCTGGCTGCGCCTTCTGATGATCCACTCCTTCTGGCGATATCATTTTATTAATTTTTAACATAAAATGTGTTAACGCAAAAAAAATTAGCCTCGTAACGATGACATAATTCACTGATTTTTATATCATGAGCCACAGTCAACTCGACGGGCTGCCATATGCCTGAAGTATATTTTGTCGTTATTTAAGTTTGATAGAATTTTTTCTAGTGAAATATTTTGTCGAACTCCTCTATATGTTTCCTTAAATATATAGACTGCAACCAACAGCTATTCTCCGGACTAATGCCCCGCCGAGCGCTGAATTACGAGCTACAAGCCTGGCCGCGTTAAGTACAATAACTATGTATTGCCACAAAACGCTAAGTTTCGATTGTAATAGACACCAGCCGAAAGACTTATTCCCATTCAAAGGAGCTCTCGTGCCAGCCACCTCATACCACTTGCAGACTGCAGTTTTAAGCTATTGGCTCTCGTCAGTGCAAGGTAGGTCAGACGGCTGTAACGAGGCATTTGTTCACTCTTGGTACATGACGAGATTTATAAAACCACGACATGCAACAAAAATGACAGGCTTCATCTAGCGGCTGATATCCATTACAATAGAAACAGCAGTAGCCCTGACATGGGCACAGTTAGTAGATATGCTTCTAGAGGGCAGAATATTTTCTAGTGAAATATTTTGTCGAATTCCTCTATATGTTTCCTTAAATATATAAGGAATAAGAAACCAGACTGCAACCAACAGCTATTCTCCGGACTAATGCCCCGCCGAGCGCTGAATTACGAGTTACAAGCCTGGCCGCGTTAAGTACAATAACTATGTATTGCCACAAAACGCTAAGTTTCGATTGTAATAGACACCAGCCGAAAGACTTATTCCCATTCAAAGGAGCTCTCGTGCCAGCCACCTCAAACAGCAGTAGCCCTGACATGGGCACAGTTAGTAGATATGCTTCTAGAGGGCAGAATATTTTCTTGTGGCAATACATAGTTATTGTACTTAACGCGGCCAGGCTTGTAACTCGTAATTCAGCGCTCGGCGGGGCATTAGTCCGGAGAATAGCTGTTGGTTGCAGTCTGGTTTCTTATTCCTTATATATTTAAGGAAACATATAGAGGAGTTCGACAAAATATTTCACTAGAAAATATTCTGCCCTCTAGAAGCATATCTACTAACTGTGCCCATGTCAGGGCTACTGCTGTTTCGATTGTAATGGATATCAGCCGCTAGATGAAGCCTGTCATTTTTGTTGCATGTCGTGGTTTTATAAATCTTGTCATGTACCAAGAGTGAACAAATGCCTCGTTACAGCCGTCTCAGACCTACCTTGCACTGACGAGAGCCAATAGCTTGAAACTGCAGTCTGCAAGTGGCATGAGGTGGCTGGCACGAGAGCTCCTTTGAATGGGAATAAGTCTTTCGGCTGGTGTCTATTACAATCGAAACTTAGCGTTTTGTGGCAATACATAGTTATTGTACTTAACGCGGCCAGGCTTGATAGAATTATTCAACGCATAGAAAATACTTACGATGAGTTCCCGAAAATGCCACGTAGCTCCCGCACCATAATAAGTGTAATAGATTGATTGGCATTTGAATGTTTAGGTTTCGAATATCTGCGTAGAGTTGGTCACGTCCAGATGAATGTTAACACAGTTAAAAAACAAATGATCCAGATCTTCTACAACATTACAAATTTCATAAATCTTGGTTGGTAAAATTCCTATTTCATTTAAATGTAGACCATGTCCAAATCTCAACCTACTAAGTATAGTAGTGTGCTTCCTAGGGATATAAAAAAAGTGATACCAAGATTCATTAGGAAATTCTATTTGAATTTGAATTTTGTTCCATTATGTTTTTAAAAAATCCCCACCAATTTTTAGCTTAATGGAATATAAGTAACCTAAAATTTTCAAAAATCAAAAATTAATTTTTTATCGATTTTATTTTATTTTTAGCCCTACATCGTCTTTTAAAATGGTTTACTTTTTGGAAATCATACATACATGTTAAGTTATTAATTTATTTATTGTTTGATTTGAGAATACAATGTTTTAAAACTAGTCCATAATCTAAAGTTCTACATTTTGAAAGTTTTCTGCAATACTTCTTTGGTTGTCTGAGGATATTTACGGCGCTAAGTCCAAAAAGAAAGCAAAGGGGCAAATATATTAAAAAAACGAATCTTGTAGAAAGTTTGGAAATATCAATGAAAAAATTATCCACCTGCAATAAAAATTGTTTTTGATCCTGGGATTTTGTAACTTTTTCGTTAAAATCTTGAATTAATTTTATTCTCCGTTCGACGGAGTCATTTACGAATTTTAATTCTCCAATGACTAGCTGTCCTTGTTTATACTCATTAGAATTTTTCCATTCGGATGGATGCAAATGTAGAAAACTGTCTATTTTAAAATCTGTGAAATAAATTTATTGACTTATTACTAAGTAATTTTATTAAAATTTCATCATCAGAGAGTTTTAAGAATTCGAAAATGTCGTCTTTCCTCTTTGGCAATTTCTTAAAATTATCTTCTGTTTCATCTTTAATTTCATTTTCATCTTCTACATTTACTGCTTCTTCTAAAATTTTTTGTGCCATCTTTTTTGAAATTTTTTGAGACTGTAGTTTCTCTTGTATATAAGACTAAATACCAATTCTATGGACTCTTACCTGCTTGATTTATCTATTTACCCCCATTTACCCCAACCCTTCAACGGAATAAGATGAAAATATAATCTAGTTCCAGATCACGTTAAAATACATATGTGTACCAAATTCCAAATCAATATCTTAAACGGTTTCAGAGTAATCGTGCGCACAAAAAAGTTACAGACCGACAGACAGAATTTTTTTTCGCTCAAACAAAATTTTCACTTTTTATGACATTCCAAGCTTATTTGAACAATACAAATTTTCAAAATTTTTTTGTCGTTACTATACATCCACTGGATGTGGAAGTAAAACTGCTGACTGTTGCAGCTCTCTTTATTTATGAATGCCTGCCTTTGTTTTATCTTCAGACACATGAATGAATCTACAGAGAATGTTAGAGATATGAAACAAGACAAAAAATGCTCTTTCTTACTCGATTCATAAAACCACAATCTTAGAAAGAGGCAGTTATAGTCGGGAATCTGAGCTTCAATTTAATTCTTAGTTTTTGAAGCCTGGCTGAGAAGTGTCGTATTCGATGTAAAATTTTCTGCTCCATCCGAATCCGGAGGGTGCATAAAAATCGGCGATTGCCTTCAACCATTAATCCGCGAATTTCCTCTTATTTCTCAAATCGTGAAAAATTGAGTTTTTAAAATATAACTTGCGTTTTTTTTTCTCCCTCAAAACATAAGTTAAAATCTCTTAAATTGTAGCTCACAGTTTACTTAATGTAACAGTTTAGTCAAAACACATCTAATATTTTTTTAAAAATCCAGAAAAAAATATCGCGTGAACCTCTATGCCGTCGGCACATTGAAAAATGTAGCTTGCGAGATTTTTTTTTATTTTGGGAAATTGACAAAAACTAGATCGTACAAAATTACAAGAAAAAAACAAAATTATATTTAGGTAATACCTTATATCTTGATATCTTGTGCGAAACGGCCAGATATGATTTTTTAAATTGGCTAACCTGCGAGCCAACGCGCCGCGAAGTAAGAAACCGAGGAATGCGGGCAGTAGTTTGTGTTACTTAGTACTGTATTAAGGCGCGGTTACACGGCGCGTGATTCGCGAAGCCACGAGCTCGGCTCGCGACTCGCGCTAGTTCGCCTAATAGCGAGCCAGATGTGTCAATACGGCGTGTGACCAATGCAGATTTCGTGTGGGGTTGTGGGTTGTAGGCTTGTCAAAACTACATGGAAGGTCAGTCAATAGACAAACGGAAGTTGCAGCTGCCACTTTGTGCGTAATTACTGCTGGTAAATTGTTACAAGAGAAGTTGAAAAAACGTAAAAAGAGGTGGTGGATGGTATCGCACATGAGAAGTCGAAAAAGGCAAGCACCCGTTATTTGAAGTTAAGATTTTTAAATATATTATCTTTAGTCCAGTCAACGGAGATTTGAGTGCTAATGAATAGATTTTGATGAAACCTTGTGCAATGTGTTTGTAATGACGTTAATAAAAAACTGAAAAAAAGATTACAGTAGAAAATAATCGGAAGAGGTAGAAAATATGACTTTTATCATAGGCTTCGTAACTTGTAGAATTAGGTCAAAAATTAAAAGAAAAAACAATATATTTATATTTTTGGCCCAAAATAAGATGTTTTTATTCTCGTGAATTTTTCCGAAAAACGCATATTTTTCGAGTATGGCCACTCGAAAATTCCTAAAAGCGAGGGAAGTGAAATGTAAAAGTTGAAAAAAAAAATCTGAAAAAATTCAGGTGAATGTATCATCGAAATCCAGGGCTCTTTTTGTTTACAACTTTTCTGTAAAGTGCGTTTTCACCGAGTTTTTCCGGAAAACAAAAAACTACTCCTTTTTTGAAATTGCAGCGCTTTAAAAATATGTAATTTAGAAATTTGAAAAAATTCAGACGTATGCATTGAGGCCTTCTAAATATTTTTTGTCTCTTGAAATTTTTTTGTAACTTGTCAATTTTCCTAGTTACAGGTAGTTTTTCACGATAAATAATGCACTAAGTACTTTCTCACATTAAAAAATACATGAAAATTCGATTCTGAAGTGGAGACGACTCGGGAAAGGCTCGCGAAAAGGCGATCCTACGCGATCCTACACGATCCTACACAAATCTTGCACGCGCCACCTTAATTAGCGGCTTTGACTCGCTAAACATTACCGACACCTAGATGGAAGACGCGAGCCGATGCGAGCAACGTCTCCCGAGTCGGAAGCCATGCCAAGTTGCCTGTCACACGGCGCTTGTTTCGTGACTCGCCGAGCCAGGCTCGCCTAATCACGCGCCGTGTAACTGCGCCTTTAGTAGGTACAATATTCCTGTGTTAGGTTTTACCGGTTTTATTTTGTTTAAAAATCTAGTTATTAATATAGTTGTTTAAAATTCCTTACGTTTAATTACTTCCACATCGTGGAAGTAGTCACGGTAAAAAAATGAAATATTTTTTGTTCAGATATGCTTACTTACAATTTCAATTAGAAATTAGTCGGTGTATCGGATAAAAATAAAACGAGGTTATTTCCACTAGTCGACGTTTCGAATAAACTTTTATTCTTCCTCAAAACTGAAAAACAACATACAACAAATATAATTTACCATATTACAAAAATGGAATGAATTTCAAAAAAAATTTTTTTGGGTATAAATAAAATATGACACATTACTTTAAAAGAACTAATTAAAATTTTTGTAAATTATGTAAATAAATGGGGGTAAATAAGTAAATCAAGCAAGAGTTCATAAAATTGGGATTTGTGATGTACGAGAAGCCAAGATCTCAATATATTTTTTTGGCATCAGCCTCCCCCATATAACCCCATTATCATCCCCACCTCATTATTAATGGGGTAAAAAAATAATTGTGATTTAGCAGATTTAGAAGTAGTGATTTCTTTGGCAGCCGTTTTTTACTTCATCATAACTTTAGAAACACTTAAAAACATACTTGTATAAACGAAATTGTCTTTAAATATAATAGATATAAATGCATTTATATCAGCTAAACGAAATATATTACAATTAATGATTAGAATTGATTATAAGTTTTTATCAGTACGTTTACCTAAACACATTCAACCAATAATGCAAGGCACTTCAGTTCTCTTACAATAACACCTCTTGTCGCAAATATTATTCTTAATAAGTAAAATTTAAGGAATTTTAAACAACCATATTAATAACTACATCTTTTTAATAATGTAACTCCGGTAAAACCTAACACAGGAATATAGTGTACCTACTAATATAGTACTAAGTAACATAAACGACTGCCCGCATTCTTCGGTTTCTCACTTCGAGCGCGCTCCCTCGCAGCCAAATTTAAAAAATCATATTCATGCGAGATATCAATATGAATCATTCACTAAAAATGATTTTGGTCTTTTCTTGTAATTTTGTACGATCTATTTCTTGTCAAGTTCCCAAAATAAAGAAAATCCTCGCAGGCTTATATTTTTTCAATGCGCCGACGGCGTAGAGGTTCACGCGACATTTTTTTGTAAAATTTTTATAAACAGATGCGTTTTGACACACTGTTGCATTAAATACACTGTGAGCTACAATTTTTAAAAAATAATGGATTTTTAGCTTATCTTTTGTGGGAGTAAACGCAAGTTATATTTTAAAAATTCAATTTTTCGCGATTTCCGAAATGAGGGAAAATTGCGAATTAAGGGTTAAAGGCATGTCCGGCCTGTCCGGCTTTTCGTTTTTTTCCCGTTTTTAGGTTCTTCTTTACAGATACATTTTATTGTTTTGCGACGACTACCAAATGTCCGGCCAAATTTATAAGTAAAGTCCGGCTTTTCGAATTTTAGGCCTGGCAGCCCCAAATAAGACATTTTACAGCTGTATGTCTGACAAGTACTTAGGACTGAAAGATAAACGTCTCCAGAATCTAGACTATTATTACAAATGCTTACACTATAACATACTGCCTACTAAGAAAAGGGAAATAACTTTCATAAATATCTTCACAACAAAAATCAAACAAATTTTAATATACATAGAACCTTACACTTCAGAGGATGTGAATGAGGCAAGTTTCAAACAATATGATAATCAGAGAATATTATTTAGGTATTATGCAAATCACAACTTACACATTTTTTTATTTATTATGAGTGTTTTAAAGTGTTTTCCTAAGTAGTATATTAGCGTGACCCGATTAAGGTACCAATATACAGAAAGTAGATAATTTCATATTAAATAAAAAAGGTGTGAATGACTAAATGTAAATGAATAATTTAAGTATTTTCAATATTTTTTTTTTTTCTTTAAAATGCTAAGAATCCTATCATGTAATTCAATACTTCGTCAGTATTAGCTAGAAGAGTAGTTGTTTTGATTGGTTCTCCAATAATGAGTGTTTTAAAGTTTTTACCTAACTAGTATATTAGCGTGCCCAGATTAGGGCAACAATATACAGAAAGTAGGTATTTTCATAATAAATAAAAAAATGTGTAAGTTGTGATTTGCATAATACCTAAATAATATTCTCTAATCATGATAAAAGCAAATAAATAAAAATAATTAATGGTAAAAAATAAATCAAGAATAGGCTTGTAAATAATGAATGAATGTTTCTATACTCTACTGATGAGAACTAACGAGTTCGAAAAAACTTGTACAACTTTTCTAGAGTTGAAATAGAATGTAAGGTTCAATAATTCTTGTGAATGACTGAATTTCAATAAATAATTTAAGTATCTTCAATATATTTTTTTGCCTAAAATGCCAGGAATCCTATCATGTAATTCAATACTTCGTCAGTATTAGCTAGAAGAGTAGTTGTTTTGATTGTTTTTCCAATAATGAGTGTTTTAAAGTGTTTTCCTAAGTAGTATATTAGCGTGACCCGATTAAGGTACCAATATGCAGAAAGTAGATAATTTCATATTAAATAAAAAAGGTGTGAATGACTAAATGTAAATGAATAATTTAAGTATTTTCAATATTTTTTTTTTCTTTAAAATGCTAAGAATCCTATCATGTAATTCAATACTTCGTCAGTATTAGCTAGAAGAGTAGTTGTTTTGATTGGTTCTCCAATAATGAGTGTTTTAAAGTATTTACCTAACTAGTATATTAGCGTGCCCAGATTAGGGCAACAATATACAGAAAGTAGGTATTTTCATAATAAATTAAAAAATGTGTAAGTTGTGATTTGCATAATACCTAAATAATATTCTCTAATCATGATAAAAGCAAATAAATAAAAATAATTAATGGTAAAAAATAAATCAAGAATAGGCTTGTAAATAATGAATGAATGTTTCTATACTCTACTGATGAGAACTAACGAGTTCGAAAAAACTTGTACAACTTTTCTAGAGTTGAAATAGAATGTAAGGTTCAATAATTCTTGTGAATGACTGAATTTCAATAAATAATTTAAGTATCTTCAATATATTTTTTTGCCTAAAATGCCAGGAATCCTATCATGTAATTCAATACTTCGTCAGTATTAGCTAGAAGAGTAGTTGTTTTGATTGGTTTTCCAATAATGAGTGTTTTAAAGTGTTTTCCTAAGTAGTATATTAGCGTGACCCGATTAAGGTACCAATATACAGAAAGTAGATAATTTCATATTAAATAAAAAAGGTGTGAATGACTAAATGTAAATGAATAATTTAAGTATTTTCAATATATTTTTTTTTCTTTAAAATGCTAAGAATCCTATCATGTAATTCAATACTTCGTCAGTATTAGCTAGAAGAGTAGTTGTTTTGATTGGTTCTCCAATAATGAGTGTTTTAAAGTATTTACCTAACTAGTATATTAGCGTGCCCAGATTAGGGCAACAATATACAGAAAGTAGGTATTTTCATAATAAATAAAAAAATGTGTAAGTTGTGATTTGCATAATACCTAAATAATATTCTTTAATCATGATAAAAGCAAATAAATAAAAATAATTAATGGTAAAAAATATGATAATCCTTTGAAATAAGATCAGTATCTTAATTAATCAATGTATATAATTTTTCAGTTCATTACTTACTGGTTTTTTGACATGTACCATACAAAATTAATAAATTCTAAGGTGTCTTTAAACATACGCGACTGTGCGCCATTCAGTGCCATTTTCATTTAATTTTGGAACATTTATCATAACTGGGAACGTGTTTTAGACTACTTAAAAAACCGAAGGTTCTCAATTTCACCTGTATACAGAATCAAAAAGTGTTGGTTTTGATGGCAATAAGAGCAAGCGAGAGCGAAGCAAGCAAAGATGTACACGATTGTCTTGATGGAGCGTGTCACTCTTTGCCTCTGCTAGAGTACTGATAGACGCTTTTATTGTGGGCGGTCGGTTAAGTCGTTGAACCTAATACAATACCAAAACCAACACCTGCCGAATCTGTATATGTGTGTGTCCTTATATCTTTGTTCGCTCATACCTCGAGAATGGCTGAACCGATTTTTTATTAATCTTTCGACAAGCGATTTATAATTCTTCCCCTCAGGTTTTGTAACTGGACTGGTATAGTTAACTGGACAATTGCCTAATTTTAATTAACCGTATTCATAACGCATTCACCAAATTGAGTCAAAGTCCGAATGCCAATATGATTTTTTTTTTCACTATGTAGAAGTTAAAAACGAGTGTAAATGGCAATCCTGCATTGCCGGCTGCGAATACCTATATGAGCAATAAAAGTAAAAACGATTTTGGCTGTGCTTAATCTCAGGGACACACATAAAAACTAATTCAGACGTATTTGAGCAAAATGTTAATCAAATATATTCTCAGACGGCCACGTCCGACTCCAGCTACTGCTCGGGTGTCTCTTCAGTTGCGACGTTAACGGATCTGTAGAAAAAATTTGTCGGCAAAATTTTGACTGCAAAAAATAGCTTACGAAATACGATTGACAGATATATTGTACTATTCATATACATATACAATTGTACATGTATATAAATAAAAATAATAAATATATACAAAAAGTATTTTTTATTTTTTAGTGTAATTGAAATGAAACGTTTTTGTATATAAGCGTTTAAAGTAGAAAATAAAAAATATGTATGTATATACTATACTTACTATATCTCCCAAGTCTTTGTAGTATCTCCTTTAAAGGTACAATGCACTAATAGTAGTAGTTCAATATTTTAAGTAATTATACCAGTTCCTCTCATATTAGACCAGTCGAAAAGACGAAATTCATGAATATGCCAACACCACTGACAGACTTACAGAAACAATAACATTGGAATCAGTTTGTATAATTCTTTGCCACAGGCACTTCCGCTGAAAATAGAAAATTTCGTCGTTATAAATTTTTTTCTTAATATAATTTGTAGTTTACTATTTTACGAACTTCGTAATTTTTTTAACTATTTTATCAGATTGTTTTTTTGTCATATTTTTATCTTTATCTACCTGTAATTATAGACTACATAGTTATTACCTAGATTTACATAATTACATAATTTTATCACAACTTGCCTAATACTAAGCGTATGTCATGATATCTGCAAAACTGTAATCAACATTTGCCATTTTATTTTATTTTTTTTTGGAAATTTAATCGGACACTAAGTATCCAAGTGGTAGTATTATTTAAAAAATGAACGTAAAAAATGACAAACTAAATAATGTTTAGCATCAGTGAAAGTTTGTGCTATTTCTGTTCTCAATGTTTCTCACAGCAGATCAATAAAGTTAGTTTTCCTTGAAAACTAAAACACACAAAAAAGATTAGAGGAAAAAAACCCTAAAAACAGAATTTTCTTTTCAAAAAATTTCATTTAAGAGAAACTGATCATAATTAAATTACTTAAAAACCACCAAATTTAATATATAGAAACTCAGGAGATCTAACAAATAATATATTTCTTTTTTTCTAATTGAATGCTCACAAAAAAATTAAGTATGCTTTTTTGCTGTTACACCCTGTTAATTGAAATATAAGAGATGTTGCTCTTAAAAAGTATTGAAAAAAAATCCTTGACGTTATATACCTAGGTAACATACAATAAGCACTTTTGTCATAAAAATTTTCATCCGTGGACAACTTTACGTCTCTCTATCTCGCGTTAGATCCAGATAAAATCTTTTTGTACTCTCTCCTGATATATAAAAATAAAATATTTTCTTTAAAGAAGTTTAGACCTGTTACAGACAGCCCGAAGTGACACCATGGGAAGCCGGGGCGGGTTGTTAGTTCCTTGTTATATTACTTTTTCAATGATATTTCACATATGGTATTGTGCCATTTGAAGTACTGGTGGTGGTTGGCATGGGGGGTGAGAGGGTTCTTTAGGACGAAAGATGGTCCCCTCAATTGTTGACTTGTCTTCGGTACTTTTAAATTATTTGTATAAAAATATGCTACTATTGACTGACTACTTTTCCCTGCTTGTATAATTCTGCTAAATAAAGAAAAAAATCCATAATGCATGTTTAAAAATCAATTGAAATAATGATCTACCTCTAGAAATAGCTAGGGGTAGAGGTTGAATAGTTGAATAGTTCATGAAAAAACAAACGGGTTTTTTTATTTTTCTCAAACAAAAAGTAGAGGCCCGTGAAAAAATTAAAAAGAAATTCAAGTTTTTAATATAACATATTAGCTTAACTACGTCATCACTGAGTCTTGTGATACATTCAAGATCAATTGCCAGTCACAAGTCGTAAAGTACAGTGAGCAAACAAGGAATTATCATATGTAAAGTGAGCTAGCTAACAATATCAAACAATAGATGCCGAATAGAGAAGAAGAAGAACAGTGCATAACCTTTTTCGAGTTTTTCATCTGTCATTATTTATACTCGATGTGTATACCCAAGCAGCATTCAAAGTGATGGGAACTGGCATCTGAGGCATCGGAACTTTAATACAGTAGGAATGACATAACTGTTACTAAAGTGGCTTTAAGATAATATTCACTTTGTGGTATGCATTTGTAGTAACAATTGTAACGGTTTCTTGTCGGGTAGCTGGTTCGGAGATTAATCAGGGTCCAAATTAGGTAATAAGACAGCCCAATAAAAATATAAACAATTTATTTATTTTTCCAAACAGGTAATGTGTGGCAGTGTTACATAACATACAGGTACAGGTTATATGTTCGTATCTTTTACGGTTCTTAAGAAAACATTTTCTATTATCTGAGAGAGAGAGAGAGAGAGAGAGTGTAACGGTTGCGATGCGACGTCTCTGGCTTTGGCGGCGAAACGGCGCCGGGGAATGACTAACGACTCGAGGGGTCCCAGTTCAACACGCTGTAGGATTCCCAGGGTCAGATTGCATTCGTTCCGTCGTGTTTGCGTCGGGAGATGCACAAAACTGCAATATGTCCAGCTCAGCACGCTGTAGACAGATTGGCAGGATTATCCACTCTGAATTATGTTGATTTGCGGCCTGGCTTTTATATCCGAGAATTCTCGCTTACTGGTGACGTAGAACTGCGTATAGTTTAGTGTCGTGTGCAAATCCATGCCTCTAGACGGGAGATGGGTAGGTTTGCGTGCCGTGTGCCCATTGGTGTCGTGTGTAAATCCGGAATCTTAGTAATGGAGCAGGAATTTAAAGAATGCTTCATTACACTCCCCTCTTTCTTTACAAAAAAAAAATTTTCAAAATTCTATCAAAGAGAAAATTTTTACTAACTTAACATCAAAATAAAGCAATGAGAAAACAAGTTACTGAACATCTTCAAACATAATAAAGAAAGAATGGTCAATTCTTTCGTATACACCTGGTATATATACGTATACATGTATGTGCATATGTAGAGAAAAACAAATTTTTAAATAACAAACAGTATGTAAAACATCTTAGAACTATGGTACAGGTAAAATAGTTAAAATAAATGAGCACAAAAAAATTGCAAGAAACAGGTATACAAATACAAATGTGGTTCTTCCAGACGTCTACTGCAGGGGCGATGGCGGACAGGGGGGACGGTGCCAGGGATCCTAGAAGCGGGGCCATCTTGGTTGTGGCGCCTGAACTGTCGCTTCCGTTGCGGAGCTGGGACCGGGAGGGCTGCGTCGTTGTCCTGGAAAAACACCTGGAGGCAGGCAATTGGCCTACCTGAGGTCGGTGGTTTCGGGGGGCTGGGGCTGTCTCCGAACTGGGGACGGCATCGGGGACGGTACGTCTCGGACTAGGGACGGCATCGGGGACGATACGCCTCGGACTGGGGACGGCATCGGGGATGGTGCGTCTCGGACTGGGGGCGGCATCTGGGACGGTACGTCTTGGACTGGGGGCGGCATCGGGGTTGGCATCAGGGACGGCATCTGGGATGATACTTCTCGAACTGGGGACGGTACTTCTCGGACTGGGGACGGTACTTCTCGGACTGGGGACGGTACTTCTCGGACTGGGGACGGCATCGGGGGCGGTACATCTCAAACTTCGGATGGCATCGGGGACGGTACGTCTCGGACTGGGGACGGTACGTCTCGGACTGGGGACGGCATCAGGGTTGGCTGTTGCGTCTCGGACTGGGGGGCGGCCTTTTGGCTTCGGGTGTCGGAGGCAGAGGTGACAGCAGGTCTGGCACTTGGACTTCCGACTTCATCACTTATTTTGGATGACTCTGGTTTTACTGGACTTGTTTTCGTTACGGTTGCGGGATACAGGGTTTCCATGGTTTGGAAAATTTGGGATCTATAAAATTATTACTGCTCCATATATGGCGGTACAGGATTCCGTCTATAATGCAGTAATCTGGATTTGTTTCTGGACATCGGTTCGTTTAACGTATTTTCGGGACTCTGGACATAAATTTAAATATATTACTGCTCCATATGTGACGGTACATCTATCATGCAATGCAGTAATCTGGATTTGTATCTGGAATTTGGTTCGTTTAACGTACTTTCGGTACTATTCGGAATCGTGTCTCTTCTGGGGTTAAAGTTGTAGTAGTCTGGATTGCCACCACAAAATCTTTTTCATTTTCGTTTTCTCTCTTGACTTGAAATATCTTTATATCTCTCTCTCATTCGTGAACGTCTCTTTTTGGGCTATCTGGAATAAACTAAAGTCTCAAAATGTACTCGGGCGCCAAATTATGTAACGGTTTCTTGTCGGGTAGCTGGTTCGGAGATTAATCAGGGTCCAAATTAGTTAATAAGACAGCCCAATAAAAATATAAACAATTTATTTATTTTTCCAAACAGGTAATGTGTGGCAGTGTTACATAACATACAGGTACAGGTTATATGTTCGTATCTTTTACGGTTCTTAAGAAAACATTTTCTATTATCTGAGAGAGAGAGAGAGAGAGTGTAACGGTTGCGATGCGACGTCTCTGGCTTTGGCGGCGAAACGGCGCCGGGGAATGACTAACGACTCGAGGGGTCCCAGTTCAACACGCTGTAGGATTCCCAGGGTCAGATTGCATTCGTTCCGTCGTGTTTGCGTCGGGAGATGCACAAAACTGCAATATGTCCAGCTCAGCACGCTGTAGACAGATTGGCAGGATTATCCACTCTGAATTATGTTGATTTGCGGCCTGGCTTTTATATCCGAGAATCCTCGCTTACTGGTGACGTAGAACTGCGTATAGTTTAGTGTCGTGTGCAAATCCATGCCTCTAGACGGGAGATGGGTAGGTTTGCGTGCCGTGTGCACATTGGTGTCGTGTGTAAATCCGGAATCTTAGTAATGGAGCAGGAATTTAAAGAATGCTTCATTACACAATTATGTAGATTCTACCGAATTCAGGCATTGTATAGTTATAACACTTTCAAGTAACTGCCGCAGAATCTGCAACGTCGCAGATACTACTCTGCATTACTTTGAAGCATCCTCAACTGCAAAGTGAAAATTGGTAGTAATGCCGACTGCACAGCTTTACCAAAGGACCACTTGAAAGTAGTCTAACTTATTAGTGACATCTCGAGTAAAAATGAGGTTATTTCTACGAACATAGGGGCTTTGAAGTTATCTTTACTACTCCCCACTAATTGAAAATTACTTAAAAGTTACATATACCTTGAAAATCTACTATAGAGTAATATTAACTTTTAAGACAATTTATATAATTATTGGCATTGAATAAAATGGCGGCATCTGAAATGCTCAGTAAAAGCAAAATAAAGTTTATCGGCACTCATCATTGTTTTATAGAAAACTGAAGAAACAGTTAAACAGTAGGAGAAATAGTGATTCTGTGATTCTTCAGAATATGATGCAAACATGAAAGATTATTTCGCCACAGCAAAACCATCATCTTTGGTAACAAGTGCAAAAGTGTTCCCATCAACACAAGAAGAGTAATCGAAAACTATAACAGTTGTAGTGATTAATGATACTGTGTACTGTTCGAAAATTACAAATTACTTGTCTTTAACACACAGATTAACCCATAGTTCACTAGTGATCCGCTGAGCATATTAAATGAATTTGCCGATTAAAAACTCCAAATTTAATAAATATTGTGTCGATGGGGAACGGACAATGTCGGTATAACGGCATAAGACATTATTTATGTACAATAAATTAAATTGAATGAAATTAAATGTAAACTGATCACTAAAATATGAAAACTCTTATGTATTTTTTCCATTATTACACACCTTACGTTAATAAATATATTTATCCAACACTTTCATATAAAGTGATCTTTATTGATGAGATTTTGAAGGTATAAAGTGACTCATAAGTCACTAGTGAGATAAAGTAGTAAGCTAAAGTGAGGTAAAGTGATTTAGTCACTAAAGAATAATTTTAATATAAAATAAAGTCCAAGGAATTTATTTGTCTCCTTCATTCATTCATTATATGGAAAATTAACAAAACAAAGAACCCATGCACTAACACTTATTTATTTATATTTATGTTAACATTTATTGTCATCATATTCGATTTTCCACAAAGAAAACTGCTCTTCTGTACACAATTTTTCTCTATACTAGTAACGACGTCTGTATCCCCTGACTCGTTGTGCTGCTCTCCCTGAATTTTTTTAGCAATAACAATCTTGTTGAGACTGAATCTTCCAAATAACCCTCCGCCATGGTGGATGATTTCCACACACCGTGACGTTTAAGGGTGGTAATGTCACCCCCAGCATTGGCCAAGAGTTGATGAGGAACGGCGCATGCCATGGCCAGTATAGAAATCTGCATCAGGCAATTGCAAATAATCAGCTACAATTCTTGGAATTTTTGAGAGCTTATTTAATACAACGCATTGGACAGTGCACTTTCCCTTTTGAAAATTTACGAAAAATCTTTAGTGAGACACATTTTGCGGTTTTAAAGACATATTTCCTAATCGAATCAAGTGGGTTCACCGAAAATCCTTCATTTAAAACTGTGAAACTTCTTTATTTATTCGTCTTGGTATCTGGTATGGATATATATAGATATTATTCTTTATCTCATATCTTCAACGCTTAAGAAGGTCAGTTTACCGCAACGGCAGGCACCGCAAACTCCCAGTATCAATGCAACCTAAAAAAACCCAAACATTTAAATAGGTACATAAAAGCAAGATATAATAAACACCTACCTCTGACATAAGATGCTCACCGTCAGGGGCATCCATCAAATATTGTTCGATATGTACTCTTTCCAAATAATATCAGATAATAAAAAGTACTTAAAAAGTATAATAATTGTTATTTTTAATAATACACATATTCCCATCGCACACAGTGACAGTGACACTTTAACAGTTATTACCGCGTTGCCAATTAAAAAAAAAAAAATTACCTATATCGATTCTGCCAATTCTACCAACATGAAAATAAGTTGGTAGCAACAGTTACTAAGATCTTATAACGTCATTGGGCCCATTTGCTACATCTAGGTAAATATAACTACACTGTGAAATTGTTGCAGTTGCCGTCACCACTTTTAAAGTAACAACAACTATAACGTTGGTGGCATCTGCTACTTTATAGTAAATGTAACGTGTAGGGAAATAATTTTGGTTTTTGCAACCTCTAAGTTACTCCAATTAAAATCGTCATTTTTCTGTTGTTGAATGAAGACGCCATATTGACAGATAAAAATATAATTCAATAAAAAATTTCTTTTTATTATAGTCATTTACAAATATGTTTTCTAAATAGATTATTACTTTATAATATATAAAATTTAAAAAAAAACGTTTTCCATAAAAAATTTTGCAGTTTTGCTTGTACACATAATTTTTGCAAAAATTTTTTTTTCCGAAAAAACCATTTTCTCGAGGGGGCGTCTTTTTTATCGAAGCATCATGATAACATTTTACAGAAAACAAGTGGTGGTTTTAATATCCACACCCAGGGTAAACGCAAATCATCATGATTTATAATATATGCTTATGCATGTTGTATATAATCACCTTAACTTGGACCTTGGACATATCATGTGCTTAAACTCAGTAAGTCATTAATTTGCTATTCGAATAACAGAGAGCCAAATATATAGTTTGCGCTCTCATTTCGGTCAGCTGAGCTGTTCCAAAAGTTAGTCATTTCTACTACTTGGTTACGTCCCGTTTACGTAATAACCTAGTCTTCAACACGGTAATGGTAGAAGTACCGGAATAGTAATTTGTTACGTAATTATTATTCCCCATTTTGGTGAATACTTGGTAGAAGGATGGTTCCCATTACGTAACAGTCCTTAGTTGCGGAAACCTTTAAAGTTCCCCTAATGGCAACTATTACGTAGAAACTACTAAAATTGCTGCTTGGGTACCGCCGCTTAACCTAGAGCCGAAACCAGCCTACCGATTTCGTTTAAACTCAATATCTAGAGTCCACTTACGAATATCTATAGCCATTTTTTTTTAAATTTTTCGCCTGACCCTAAAATTAAGGATACCTAAGGTTTACTGGTGCGAAAAAATAGAAAATCTCAATTTTCTCAAAAATGGCTCTAACGATTTTGCTCTAATTTTGTATGTTAATAGTACATACCTAACAATATGCCATTAGTGATTTTCACAGGAAAATTCAGATAAAGGTAGTTTACTGATGAAAAAGAAAATAAAAATATCAAATTTCTCAAAAACGTCTCTTTTGCTCAAAAAGTTTAGCCGGATAAGTAAGACGAGTCGGCCCCCAAATGACAACCTATACCGAACTTATGTTTTAATATGGACTTGATGTACGAACGCGATTTATATGAGTTTTGCCGCCGCACTCCGCTTTGACCTTGAGATATGGAAAAAAATGAGCGTATGCATGACTATCGTTCAAAGAGGTATATCTCGAAAGCTAATTGAGCTAGAGAAGAAAAACCAACGCGAGGTATCAGGTAACCTTAAAGAGCACATTTTGTATTTTTTTGGATTTTTTAAATAATTACGCACATCATTAAAAAATCAATAAAAAATATAATAATTATTATTTCCGTGTTCTCTGTGACTTACAATCACTGAAATAATATATGTTGTAATACTTTATATCCACTATTACTCATAAAAATTGATACACTCGTATTTTTGATGATTTCTGAAAAAAATACTAATTAAAAACACTTGCAACGAAAATAGAGCCGGCCCTGGCATTCTACAAAATGCGTCTGCGCGCCTTTACCTGGCCGCCATACTTGCGCGAAGTTCAATTTTACGTACAAATGACCATGACCATGATACTATTATATCAACAAGATAAACCCACGCGCAGCTTGTTTTCTTTCTCTCTCACCGGAATGACGTCACGTCGCGACAAATGGTTGCGTTCATCACGCGGTAGCGCTAAGTGAGCGATCACCTGTGATCAGTCGGGCTAATACCGTTCATGCAAAATGATCAGTTAGCGCTACCTGATCGCTCACTGTGATGAACGCAACCAATATCTGTTCGTACGAGCATCAGTGTAGGTGTGTATAGAAATATAATATTCTAAAATAAGAAAGAGAAAAATGGCGAAAATAGTTCAATAAAAAAGTTGTAATAAGCAAAATTGTATTTTATTTAAGAGTATGATTTGCGGTAGGACACATAATATTTTCATTGATATATATGAAAAAGGTATATAGGGTGGGCGTGCACCTTTGACCAATGAAATATGCCCAAAGGCGGAGATAAACAGATTGTGTAATATAAGAGAAATAGTTCAAATATATTTCTGTCGTACAGAGTCGAATTCGCGTTGGGTGCACAAGAATTTTTATTTACAGTAATTTGAGTAGGAAAACTGAATGCGGTTGTAGTGATTCCTTAGGCAGTGGTTTTTAATTAAAAGAAAAAACTATCTGTAGGTACATAATGTATATTTACAGTGTACAGGGTGTCCTAGTTAACGCGTTAGGTCCGATTTTCTCGGTAGTTTTAAGATAAGTATTTTTTTTCCGGGGAATCGATGCCGCTAAGAAATATATAATTGAACATCAAAGAAGAATTGATCGTATTATTTATGTTCTTAATTGACTATTAAAGGAAAGTAAAAAAAGCCATGTAAATTTTAAATATCACTTCCGGTTTACATGGCAATGGCGTTCTTTTTCTTGAAAATAGAATATTAATTACTTCCACATCCAGTGGAAGTATAGTAACAAAAATATTTTGAAAATTTTTATTGTTCAGATAGGCTTAGACTGTCATGAAAGGTCGACATTTTAAGTTTCAGCGAAAAAAAATTTCTGTCTGTCTGTCGGTCTAACTTTTTTGTGCGCACGATTACTCTGGAACCGTTTAAGATATTGACTTGAAATTTGGTACACGTATGTACTTTAACGGGATCTGGAACTAGATTATATTTTCATCTTATTCCATCGAAGGGTTGGAGTGTAAATTGGGGTAAATGGGGAGGTAAACAGGTAAATCAAGCAGGTAAGAGTCCGTAAAATTGGTATTTAGTATATATAAGAGAAGCCAAGGTCTCGAAAAATTTTTTGACATTAACTACCCCCATTACCCCATTTTTTAAGGGGACAAAAAAAAGTGTGATTTAGTGTATGTACAAGAACCAAAAACTTCAAAATATTTTTTTACTTTATAGTCCAAAAATTTTTATTGAAAAATTACCAAAAATCCTCTCTATGTTGGGGTGATTTCTATTACGAATAACTGGCAAAATAAGGATACATATATTACTTCCACATCCAGTGGAAGTATAGTAACTAGAGATGGGCACGTGACGTGAATTTCACCGTGTCACGCCGTGTCACGGCGTGAGCGTGTACGTTTAAGGTACCAAATCACGGAAGATTTCGTGAGTGTGCGTGAGTCAAAAGATCCCGTGCGTGAGCGTGCGTGAGATAATATTCACGCCGTGACACGACGCTCCATCTCTGCTTTAAAACTTCAACCTGTCGTGTCGTGACAAGAATAAGAAGCGAAGCGATAGACGGAAGACGGAACACGAGCGCGAGAAGGGAGGGAAAAGGACAGGAGACAGGATGAATGACGCAACATTCAAATCAAACTGCGTAATTGCAATCTCTCTCTACTGCATTCGCCAGTCGCCTAGCCCTCCTGGCCTGGTCTGGTCACTCTGGTCCAGAGATGGGCACGTGACGTGAATTTCACCGTGTCACGGCGTGAGCGTGTACATTTAAGGTACCGAATCACGGAAGATTTCGTGAGTGTGCGTGAGTCAAAAGATCCCGTGCGTGAGCGTGCGTGAGCGTGCGTGAGCTTGCCTTAACATATATCAGTCGTGCGTGAGTGTGCGTGAGCTAAAGGTTTAAAGTCGTGAGCGTGCGTGAGCGTGAGTCAAAATCGACTCACGCGCCCATCTCTAATAGTAACGACAAAAATTTTTTTTAAAATTTTTATTGTTCAAATAGGCTTAGAATGTCATGAAACGTCGAAATTTTAAGTTTGAGTGAAAAAAAAATTTCTGTCGGTCTGTAACTTTTTTTTTGTGCGCACGTTTACTCTGGAACCGTTTGAGATATTGACTTGAAATTTGGCACACATATGTACTTTAACGAGATCTAGAACTAGATTATATTTTCATCTTGTTCCGTCGAAGGGTTGGGGGGTAAATTGGGGTAAATTTGGGGTAAATAGGTAAATAAAGCAGGTAAGAGTTCATAAAATTGGTATTTACTATATACAAGAGAAGCTAAGATCTCAAAAAAAATTTTGGCATTAGCCACCCCCATTACCATCCCCACCCCATTATTAAAGAGGATGGAAAACAAAATTTGATTTATTGTGTGTACAAGAATCAGAAACCTCAAAATATTTTTTTACCTTATCCGCCCCCACTGCCACCCTCTATCACCACCCCCCACCCCACTACCGATGTGGGTTATCGTTTTATGGGTTTTTGAGGTAGACGAATTCAAATATTATATTATTAAACAATTATTTCCACATACAACATTTTTTCGTTGTAAGTGACTTGGATAGAAAATCTGGATGTGGAAGTAGTGATTCCTTGGGCAGCGGTTTTTTTTATTGTTAAATTAGTGTACAATATCGATAATTCTATCATTTCCAATTGAAATTAAAATTTTGTGGACATCCCTATTGAAAGTCGCATTTCGGAGATATGAACTTTACTTTGCTTTTTTTTTTAATTAACACTCCATATATGTACCATTGAAACGCCATAAAAAAAGCTTTGTTTTTATAATATGGTACTCATCTTAAACAAATTTTGTCTAATTTACTATAAATTTACAATTTATCAAATTAGTCATGGAAAACAAAAGTATGTAAATTAAAATAAACAATATGTTAGTTCTGTCTAATTTCACTTTATTTTAAATAAAATGGAGAATTTCAATAATTGATACAGTGTGTTTGACTTGAAATAACTTTTTTATTTTTTTTTCCGATTTGAATCACATTTTACTTACAAATTAGTATCTACTTATGACCAGAAAAACATTCGCCTCCTACGGTACCAAAATATGTGGAGAAAATCGGAAAATCATATTAGGCATTTTTTTGTCGGAAAATTTTGTTAATAAAACTTGTCCAGAATTATCCAAAATGGCCAAAATTTAATCAAAATTAAAAAATGAAAAACTTGAAATTTTAAAAATTTTGAAAATAATTATTTAAAAAAAATGTAAATTGCTTTACAACTACCTGGCAGCTTGGGTTTAATTTCAAACAAAATTGTCATAGTACAGTTTTCTAAACGAAAAAACCCATTAAAATGATATTTTCGGACTTCGACATTATTTTAATAAAAATTTATATATTTTTTATTTTGATTAAATTTTGGACTTAAGGTTTCTGAACAATTCTGAACAAATTTCATTGACAAAATTTTCCAATAAAAATATGCTTAATATGATTTTTTGATTTTATCCGCATATTTTGGTACCGCAGATGGCTTTGCATTTGTAGGAGGTGCATTTTTTTCTGGTCATAAGTAGATCCTAATTTGTTCCATATTTAAGTAAAATTTGATTCAAATCAGAAAAAAAAATTAAAAAGTGAAACACACTGTATATTTTTCGGACTACCATGACTTAATGTAAGAAAACATAAAACTTAATATTTACTATAGTTTTTAAGAAAAATACTGTGTCATATATCATTGGAAAGATTTTTCTATGGCCTTTCAAATGGTGTAAAGATATATTTAAAAAAACCAAGGTAAAGCTCATATCTCCGAAATTCGACTTGTTTGAATTGTTTTGCTGAAATGATGTTTGGAAAATACATGTGATATCCCATAACTTTTATTTTTGAACTTATTTACGTAACTCCCAAAATAAAGAAGTTAAATGAGGTTCTAACGTTTGCACAACCATCCTGTACTGTTGAAGGAACTTTAGTCTAGTTAATATAAAAAACGCGTTCTCAAATAAATTAAACATGTTCTGATAGAACATATTAATAATAATAATTTTTTGTTTTTGTCTTTGGTGTTTTTCAAAAAAATTGCCGCCCTTGAATTTTGTCGCTAGAGCCCCTATAGCCCCCCCCCCAAATACGCCACTGACTGCGCTCCGTCAGAAACCCTAAAATACCTATATGCATGTTTGGAGCATATTTAATGTCCGATATATCAAAAAATATTACAGCTAGATCTATCAATCCTTATATGTTTGAAATCAGGGATAAAGGATCTAAAAGAATATGTAAAAATATACAGGGTTTTCATTTAAAAAGCAACCCTCATTGTTATATCACGTGACATATGCAAGCAATTGTTTTTTAATTGCATTTAAAAAAATATGCATACAACCCTACAACTCTTATACGAAACTTTTTTTTATCTCCAATAATAACATAAATAAAGGGGGGTCAAAATATAGTTATAATTCGTCCGCTGTCCTGAATTCCTAAATTTTAAAAAAAATTCGTAACCCGCATCCCCGATAATCTCCAGATATCGATTTTCATTCGAATACGACCAGAGATAACGGAATTCATCCGCCATCTTGGATTCCTAAATTTTGACCAAAAATTCGTAAGCCGCATCCCCGAAAACCCCCAGATATCGATTTTCAGTCGAATAGGACCATAGATGACGAAATTCGTCCACCATCTTGGATTCCCAAATTTTGACCAAAAATTCGTAACCCGCATCCCCGAAAACCCCCAGATATCGATTTTCAGTCGAATAGGACCATAGATGACGAAATTCGTCCACCATCTTGGATTCCCAAATTTTGACCAAAAATTCGTAACCCGCATCCCCGAAAACCCCCAGACATCGATTTTCATCCAAATAGGACCATAGATGACGAAATTCGTCCACCATCTTGGATTCCTAAATTTTGACCAAAAATTCGTAACCCGCATCCCCGACAACCCCGAGGTATCGATTTTCAGTCGAATAGGACCATAGATGACGAAATTCGTCCGCCATCTTGGAGTCCTAAATTTTGATAAAAAATTCATAACCCGCATCCCCGAAAACTCCCAGACATCGATTTTCAGTCGAATAGGTCCATAGATGACGAAATTCGTCCGCCATCTTGGATTCCTAAATTTTGACCAAAAATTCGTAAACCGCATCCTCGAAAACCCCCAGATATCGATTTTCAGTCGAATAGGACCATAGATGACGATATTCGTCCGCCATCTTGGATTCCTAAATATCTTAGCAGTATGAGATTCCTCGGAAAACCTACGTCAGACTGGATTTTGAACCATAAACTTATCTCAGAAACTACCGAGAAAACCGAGCATAGCGCGTTGACTGGGACACCCTGTACATTTGGCTTGGTAATAATTTTGAATAAATTGATTTCTGACCTAACTAAAAACCGCATTCAAATTTTCATAATAAAATTTGTAGGAGTGTTTATACAAAACGGTCCTCTCTATTTGGCACCTTTTATTTATGTATTAACATTTTCAAGAATTTCATCTATTAAGTCATTCCAGTAAGATAAAATAATTTATAAATAAATTTAAGATTACAATTACCAGAACTCCTAAATGCTTCCCTGGCAAGCATTCATTCGCGTCTGGTCTCCATGACAACAAGTTCCTCTCTAAAGTCTGAGAGCGTTTAAAGCTATGCGAATGCCGAGGCGAGTGCCATCTATTGACGGCAAAATTGGAAACTATTTATTGAATCTATGTTTGAAAATTAAGAGGTTATATTTTATCCACGTAATTAATTAAGGACTATCTAGGGCGTCACGATTTCGTTTTTTGTAAATTCCAATTTTTCGACGTCAATTTTTTCGTTGATCACGTGTTTTTGATTAAAACAAAAAATTAAAAACGTGACGAACTAAAATATATATTTTAATACATACGTACAAAATTTGAAGTTTCTATCTTCAAAAATAAGCCGAATAATTCGTTTCTTCATTTCACTGATCGCAGATTATACTCTTAAAGAAAAAAACTCTAAGTATTTCCATAAAACTTCCCTACGAGTATTTAATTATCAGTTTTTTTAATCATTATTTTTTATTTTGCCACTAGATATCTTTCACTAAAAGTATGCAATCATTTTTTCACAATTACATTACTTTTATTCAGATTGAAACTTATTTTACTTTTTTTTAGTATATAAATGTTATTTTTATCTCATTACTGTTAAATTTGCTTTGTAAACACAAATAAAATATCGATATTTGAAATAAATCGTTACTTTAATTTCTGAAATCATCAGAAAATATCATTGTTTTCATTTATCAAAGAAAGTTTTTCAAATTTTATACGATGTGAATATAAACTATTTATATGCTAAATAGGTCTATTCCTTTGCACTAAAATTGTAGCTGCACTGGTGTAAGATTGTCTCTCTTTAACTTATGATATCCTCATTGATGCCATCTCTGTCACTCAAAATTAGTATCACACTTCTTGTGTAAAGGAATGGACCTAATGACAATGTGTGGACTGACAACGAGTTTTGTCGCGCTGTGACGTCATGCGCAACGGTGTCTAAAACAGGTCAAGCAAGTGAGCTTATCTTGTTGATATAATAGTATCATGGGTATGGACATTGGCATTCCATTTTATTTTGTAGTTGAGTGGACTATATGAGCGACAAACAAGTTCGGACTTGTTATCACGCTGCTTGTTATTTCGTGCGCTTTACGTGCTCAAGACTAATTAATTTATTTACACCATCGCGACATCATTTCCTGTAAGAAGTAGCTAACACGTTGAAATGGTATTTCTATATAAACATCTTTCTCATGTTATTCATATGTAATATCGATGTCACTATTTGTATCGGAATCTTCAGAGTAGACGTCATAAGCTTCTTCCGGCACTTCTGTAGTCACTAGTACTTCATCGCATACTTCCATGCTTACAGATACCTCGTCAGATGCTGTAGATCTTGAACTCGAAACTCTTTTCTCAATATATATAGGATAAGCCGACACTTGTTGCAGAGGATATCATTAACTATTATTGTTTTATTCAGTCACCAAACAACTTAGCTTCTTCTTCAGTTTTTATAACTTTTTTATAACCTATTACGAAGAAACTTATTACAGTTTTTACACTTATCTGACATTATTATTGATAACAAAATAAAATAATAGCTACTAATAATAAATAATAGCTACTTCCTACAGGAAATGATGCCGCGATGGTGTAAATAAATCAATTAGTCTTGAGCATGTAAAGCGCACGAAATAACAAGCAGCGCGATAACAAGTCCGAACTTGTTTATCGCTCATATAGTCTACTCAACTACATAATAAAATGGAATGCCAATATTTATACGTAAAATTGAACTTCGCGCAAGTATGGTGGCCAGGTGAAGGCGCGCAGTCACATTATGGAGAACGCCATTTTCGTTGCAAGTGTTTTTAATTAGCTTTTTTTCAGAAATCATCGAAAATAGGTGTGTTTAGATTAATGATAATTCTTAGTTAATATTTGTGTTAATTTTTATTAAAGAACATAAAAGTTGCTATTACCAAAACGTAATTATTTAATTTTCAATTCAAAATAATCGATGAAAACGAGAAAATGCTTGACGCCGGCTCTGAAATTCTGCACTAATCAAAGACCTTCCGTATTCATAAAATATTTATATATGTGTGTCCCATGTCAAGTTTGTATCCTTATATGGCGTGGTGCGCGTCGAATTTTATTTTTTTTTCGAAGTGTTGCACCAACTTTTTTCTAACGCAATTTTTATGAGCAATAGTGCATATAAAGTATTATAACATATATTATTTCGGTGATTGTAAGTCACAGAGAACACGGAAATAATAATTATTATATTTTTAATTTATTTTTTAATGATGTGCGTAATTATTCTAAAAATTCAAAAAAAAATATAAAATATGCTCTTTAAGGTTACCTGATACCTCGCGTTGGTTTTACCTTTCTAGCTCAATTGGTTTTCGAGATATGTCTTTTTGAACGATAGTCATGCATACGCTTATTTTTTTCTATATCTCAAGGTCAAAGCGGAGTGCGGCGGCAAAACTCATATAAATCGCGTTCGTACATCAAGACGATATTAAAACATGTTTCGGTATAGGCTGTCATTTGGAGGCCGACTCGTCATACTTATCCGGCTAAACCCTTTTGCACGATAATAGTACTTTACAAACCTAATAATATGTCATTAATGGTTTTTCCCCAAAAACTCACACGGGAGTAGTTTTACAAATGCAAAAAGTTCGAAACAACGGTATTTTTTTTTCTCGTCTTAACAATTTTTCTCAGATTTGCACGTTAATAGCATATTATGAACCTAACAATATATCAGTATCTGATTTTTTTTGTAAAATTCACACAAAAGCAGTTACTACTGAAGAATAATAGCTATTTATGTAACCAGTTACGAAAGACGTTATTTTGTGTAACGAGTGGAATTTGCGGGACGAGCGAAGCGAGATCCCGCAAAATAACACGAGTTACACAAGATTGTCTTTCGAAACGTGATACATACATGATTTTTTCTAATTTTAAAAGTCTAAAAACCCTTTAAACATAAATGAAATAGGTGTATTTAAAGATCTTAAAAATTAAGTAATCTTTTTCATAGTTACCTTTGTTGCTAGCACACGTTATAATTTTAATTTCAAAAATTGACAGATGTTATTTAGCCAAGTAACAATATTATTTGAAATCCTAATTTGATAACTTAAGGTAAATTATATTAATGAAAACGTTTTGTTAGCATATCTTGAAGGAAAGGAATTTAGAAGCTTCCACTTTATGGACTGAGTATTCCATTTTGTGTTGAATAAACATTGTTTCTTTTTCTTTTTGAGAGTTGTTTATCTTTCCTAATTGATGACATAACGAACTTTTCATCACCAGTTACGTAAAATTTTACTTTTCATAACTGGTTACATAAAGTAGGACGTTTTGATACTTAAGTCAGTTTTGAAAAGTGTCACTTTATGTGTCAAAAAAGAAAGTTGCGCTAGAAAATAAGTTCGTCGTTGCCGTACCATTTTTTTATTATTATTTATTTATTTAACGTCGGCCTATTTCCCTTACCAAGACTTATCACCGACACGAGGAGACGGGCTATTCCCGACCTGGAAATTTTGCCGAATCTCTTGTCTTTAAATTTTTTACTTGTCAAACATTTAATAGACAAGGGACCGACTGCTTTACATCATTTCCGTAGGATGGCACAACCACTATGCGATCCTCGCTTTAAATTGCATAGCTTCTTCATCCACGCTGATATCCATGCCGCTAAAAGGGTGACGAGATCGTTGTGTTTCTTTGGATGGCCACCCATCTAAGTACTAACCACGATGAATGTTGTTTAACTAAATGAATGTTTACTATTTGAATGTGGAACACAATTTCAACGTACTCACCATATCAACAACAACGATGATATGGTGAGTACGTTGCCAAGTCGTCTACATATCTATCCATTAGTATTTTTCCCTATCTATTATTAATTATAATCTTCTCAAGTACAAAAAAGAAAAGTATGTTGCAGTCTAAAACCGTAAATATCTCGCGTATAAAAAAAAATCATATAGTGGTTAATCATAAAATTTTGAATAATTTTCTAAATATTCCTCGTATGTCCGTCTGTCTGCCCGTCTGCCCACCTGTCTCTCCATCTGTTATGTTTCTTGTAAGCAGAATAACCTAAGAGAGAAAAGCCCGATTTTATTGAAATTTGGACAGTAAATTAGTGTTAGCCTCGGTGTTAGCTGGCAAGGGCGGTTCAAGTTAAATTTTCCACCCGGGCGAGATCTCTTTTTGGCGCCCCCGTGAGATAACCACAGGAATTTCGCGGACGTACTACATACTAAAGTGAAAGGATATCCCTTTGGCCACTGCTGTCACTACTTTTTAACTTAACACATGGAGTAAGAGAACTGTGTATATAATAAACTCTTTTTCTAGATAGCCTGAATTTTTACTGTTGGTAAGTAGTCAAAAGCTAAAGCTTATTAAAAGCAGTTTATTGTTGTCCTGAGCGTATTTAAAATATAGCGAAGTAGCTGTGGATGTTAATCCGAAAAATAGCATGATTAAATAATTAGTGAACTGTGTATTATTTGGTCTATGTCTATAATTGATCAACTAAGTACCTACTACAAAATTTATATTTATATTATAAGAATATCAATTATTAGTTTATGAAAAGTGCACTTTGGCGGGCCTTCTTTTCTGCATACTCTTCATGTCAATATCTTGAAGGACTTCATATTCGATTGCCATCATTGCTAGTTCCACTAAACCGTCCTCTGTGACATTGTCGATTTCAGCTTGGCTTATACTAAGTTTTAGATTTGAGAAGTTTCTTTCTTCCACACAGGAAGGGATAATAGTATTTGGAGCTCCACTGTTTGAAATATTTTGCACACATAGTTGCATAGTGCTGACACACAGTCTGAACATTTTTGTAACGAGTTCATCCTTTTCCCGACTTTCAATATTGTACATAAAATCAAACATCATTATGCAAGTGGTTGGACAATCCGCCCATCCAATGGCTTAATTGCACAATCTAATATGTGGAACAAAAAGTTGTTCTGAATGCCATTTTAAGATCCAGAGCAGGTTCGCCGTGTGACTCATAGTCAAATTGAAGCTTTATTTTTCAATGGCACACTCGTGTTAAATTAAAAAAGGTACAATAAAGAAAATTAAAACAATTTTTCTCCTCAGAGCCGGCGCCCCGGGCGGCCGCCCAGGTTGCCCGGCCCTTAAGCCACCTCTGTTAGCTAGAGAAATAAACCTATTGATTTTGAAATAAATCTTATCAGTAAATATAGTTTATAAAACATTTTAAGAAAAAAAACTCGTGAGGAGTAACACATTTTGTAAGATTCTATAAATACAAAGATACTGCATAGTATACTAACCAATGTTTCGACAATCAAGATGGTATCATCAGGAGATGATTAAAGTTACAAGTTAATAATTAAACCTACAATCTTATCAAAGGTTACGACTCTTCACGTCGATTTTTTTCTTAGGATCATAACCTTTATATTTACTGATCGATATTGTTCAGGCAAACACTAACTTACAGTCCAAATTTCAATTAAACCGAACTTTTCTCCCTTAAGTTATCGTGCTCACAAAAACGTGACGGGCGGAGAGATAGGCAGACAAACGGGTATTTTAAAGTTATTCAAAATTTTATGACTAACACAATATGAATTTTATTTTCTCTACGAGTGATGTTTGTGATTTTAGAAATATCTCAAATGCAATATTATGCAATATATTATTCTGCGAGCTTAAATGTTTAAAAGGATTACTTAGAAGCTACCACTAATATATTAGCGGAAAGGTCAGAACTTCTCTTAAAATATAGAAGGAAAAAAATATTATGTACGGGATACGTCATCAAATTATTCGAAAATGAAAATTTGATCATAAACAAAATTCACTCATTCTTTTTAATGAACTTAACAGATTGTTCAAATAAAAAATCTTCTCTATTAGTAAGCTATCACGAAATATTAAAAACTTCTAAAATATATACACAGGTAATACGATCTCCCTATATAGGACACATTGAAATCTTCCAGAAGAAGTAGATATTAAATATTTTAGAAACTACGAAACGTTTCCCTCATTAGAAATTCCATATTCAATTATGATGCTCCCAACGCTTATCAAACATATACTGATGGATCAAAGTCAGATGATGGTACCGGATGTGCATTCTATGATCCGCAACTTAAAACTAAAATAGTACATTGAAATTACCAAATGATTTTAGTATTTACAACGCTGAATTGGTAGCAACATTGTAGCCTTTCAATTATATAAAAAACCGCTGCCCAAGGAATCACTACTTCCACATCCAGATTTTCTATTCAAGTCACTCACAACGAAAAAACTTTGTATGTGGAAATAATTGTTTATGGAACTTATAATATAATATTTGAAATCCTCTACCCCAAAAACCCATAAAACGATACCCCACATCGGTAGTGGGGTGGATGAAGTAAAAAAATATTTTGAGGTTTCTGGTCCTTGTACACAAGGGCGGATCTAGAAATTTCAATAATTTTTTTCTGGTGTGTTGCGCATGGGACCCATACGAAATATGGGAAATAACATCTAGAGAAGCACTCCTCTAACGACCCCTAAAAAATTTTGAAAAAGCAGCTTGCGAAAAATTTTTTCAAAATTCGAGTGCCCCCCCCCCGAGCCAAGGGACTCCCGTTTAAAATTATTCTTTTTTGTCATATTCATTTTACTTTTCATAAATATGCAACAATAGGTTTTGGAGTTTATGAAAATATTTTTATTACTAACTGAGATACAACGAATTGAAATTTTGTAAATTGTTAAATTGTAAATTAGAAAATTTCAGTTCATTGTATTTCTGTTAATAATGAAAATATTTTCATAAACTCCAAAACCTATTGTTGGATTTTGATGAAAAGTAAAATGTATATGACAAAAAAGAATAATTTTAAACGGGAGTCCCTTGGCTCGAATTTTGACAAATTTTTTCGCAAACTGCTTTTTCAAAATTTCTTATGGGTCGTTAGAGGAGTGCTTCTCTAGATGTTATTTCCCATGTTTCGTATGGGTCCCATGCGCCACAGACGAGAAAAAAATTATTGAAATTTCTAGATCCGCCCTTGCTTGTACACACACTAAATCACATTTTTTTGCATCCCCTTTAATAAGGGGGTGGGGGTGGTAATGGAGGTGACTAATGCCAAAAATTTTTTGAAACCTTAGCTTCTCGTGTATATACTAAATACCAATTTTATGGACTCTTACCTGCTTGATTTACCTATTTACCCCAAATTTACACCAATTTACCCCCCACCCTTCGACGGAACAAGATGAAAATATAATCTAGTTCCAGATCTCGTTAAAGTACATATGTGTACCAAATTTCAAGTCAATATCTTAAATGGTTCCAGAGTAAACGTGCGCACAAAAAAAGTTACAGACAGACCGACAGTAAATCTTCCATATTTAGAATACTTCACAAAAAAGATTTGAGACCATTTCATTTTATCCCGGAATTTGTTACTAGGGATCTTCCCGCACGTGTAGAATTTTCACAATTTCTTCAAAATAAATAAACAATAAATCGTAATTTTATCGAAAATGTTTTATTTACGGAGGAAGCAACTTTCACTCGAAAAGGAGTATTTAACTGGAGGAACTCCTATTACTGGGATGTAGAAAATCAACATACACCTAGGGAATCACATTTTCAACAAGAATTCAAAATTAATGTTTGGTGTGGAATTAGGGGAGATCAGTTATTGGGGCCATATGAATTACCACCAAACTTAAATGGTGCTTCATATCCGAACTTCTTGCAAACAGAACTTTTTAAAAAAATTATTTAAAACAAAACAACAAAAATTTAACTTTAACTTGGACACCCTGTATCTCTGTTATCAACTTTTGGACTAAGGTAAGTTTGGTTAAATCGTAATATTTTAACGTAAGGAATCTGCTGTGTACAATCCGTGTACAATTACTTATGGGACACCCTGTAAAAGAAAACCCTGACTGAGACTGACTCACTGACTGACTGATCTATCAAAGCACAGCTCAAACCGCTGGGTCTAGAAACTTCAAATTTTGCATAGAGGTTCCTCGAATGACCTAGGCAACTACTAAGAAGGGATTTTTCGAAATTCGACCCCCAAGAGAGTGAAGAAGGGGATTGAAGTTTTAGGCTTTTTCGGAAACGGTGAGATCTAGATGCGCGAAATTTGGCAGGAATGTGTTTTGTTGAAATCTATTGAGTAAGACGTGTAAGACGAAATTTCGATTTTCACTTTTTGAAGAGGTGAAAACGGGGGTGGTAATGCACACCCGTATTTTTGAAATCGTGTAAGTCAGAAATGTGATTATTCAAGAGATGGACTGTTCTGAGGAATTAAGAAGACACGTATTCGACGGTCTTCAAAAAGAGGCCCCCGAAAGGGTGAACGGGAAGGGGGAGGTTTTAAGCTTTTGGGAAACGGTTAGACCTAGAAGCGTGAAATTTGACAGAAATACTCTTTATTGGAACCTGTTAGAGGCGAGTAAGATGAAATTTCGATTTTCATTTTTGAAGAGGTGAAAACGGGGGTGGTAGATGGTCTAAAGGGTACCCGTATTTCCGAAATCGCGTAAGTCAGAAACGTGATATTCCAACGACGGGCTCTTCTGAGGAAATTAGGAGACACGTATTTGACGGTTTTCAAAAACCCGAACGGGTGAACAGGGAGAGGGAGATGTTTTTAAGCATGAAATTTGACACATACCCGCCCATGTGCTCTATTGTCGATTGAAATAATTATTTTTTCGTTTAACTCGCTCTAACACAAAAATAGAATAATGAATTGTTATCAAATTGCGATGCGCAGTGGGTTTCCTAGAGTGCAATGGATGCGCAGTGGCTTTTCTTGAATGCAGTCGATGTGCAGTGGGTTTCCCCGAGTACTATGGATGCGCAGTAGGTTTCTTCGAGGACAGTGGATGTGCAGTGGGTTTCCTCGAGTACAATGGATGCGCAGTGGGTTTCTTCGAGTACTATGGGTGCACAGAAGTTTTCCTTGAGTGCAATGAATGCGCAGGGGGTTTCTCCGAGTACCATGAATGCGCAGTGTGTTCCTTCGAGTGTATTTCCTGAGTATTATAGTAGTACTCAGTGAGTATGTAGTACTTCTTTATAGACATAAGTCAGTATGTCAATGTTCTTAATTCCACGCGAACGAAGTCGCGGGCATCAGCGAGTGTATTATAGAAGTATAAATGTAAACACTAACAAAAAACCATCTTTTAGTTCATTTCGTACCACAGACAAAAATTTTATGAAGATAATATGTAGACTATGAAACAATCATGGAAGATCCCATATCATTTAAATAAAATAAAAACTGCTGATACTCCTCATTGTTCTTGCGAAGAAGTAGGCACACTCCAGCATTTAATACTTGAATGTGATCAAAAGAGGAATTCAATAAATAGTTCACTCGATTTGTTGTATAAAATGAATATAAACAAGCCTTTAAATCTAAAAAATTTATAAACGCTAAACAATGAAAAGGTTTTATTATTTATTTACAGTTATATTAGGATTGAAAAAAATTGACATATAAGAACATGTAAAATAAGTATTAAGTTTAGAATAGCAGTTTATCAACGAAATGTTGTATCGTAGTTCTATTATGTGTAACTTTTTTTAATTAATTTTAAGTATCCTCTGTTTCTTTCCTATGTGCCTCCCCGTTCTACCCGTGGTCTAGTCAGTAATGTCTTAAGTCATCATGAAGGACTCATTTAATTCTTTCCTAGTTAACTTCCTAACACAAAAAAAGGATAAAAAAAAATTAAATATGTAAAAAAAATTAAAATAAACTACATATCAATTCAATTATAAATACATGAAAAACACAAAAAAAAACATGTATAATCAAATTTAAATAAGGAATGGATATTTAGATTTACTTCCACATCCAGTGGAAGTATAGTAACCAAAAAAAAAAAATTATTGCTCACATCGGCTTAGAATGTCATAAAACGTCGAGATTTTAAGTTTGAGCAAAAAAAATGTTCTGTCTATTAACTAAAAATTATTAACATACCGAAAGCAAGTAGATTATTATTATACTTTTTTTATTTAATCAAATAGCTATATTATAACCTGAAAAAAATTTAAGTCATTGTGGAAAAAAATTGTAGCGAAATTCGTTACATAACACTCAAATATTGAATAAAAATATCTGCGAATGTCGTATGTCCGTGTGTGTATGTATGTGTGTAAATCGTTTCTTGTAAAAACGATAACTTCTGTTAGGCTTAACATTAGACTTAACATTTTTATTTCTTTGGTACCTACATAATCGGCAAATGTAGTTTTATATATCCTGAAATAAACGAGTGCAAGAGAGAAAACAGAGAAATTAGGAAAAGAAAGACGGATATACTGTTCCCAGCACATTCCACACTTCGTGAAATCTTTTTCTTGTCACCTTGTCCAGTGCTTTGTCGTGTATCAACGCAGGGCATCGGCTTCTAACCGCGAGCGCATTGTAGTGGGATAATATCCGCCTTTCTTTTACTAATTGCTCTGTTTCCTTTCTTGCACTCGTTGAACTCAGGATTCATATATAAAACTACATTTGTCGAATCTATATGTAAAATAGCATGCTGAAATACTCCCTATTGAAACGAACATATCCATCATATGGATGATCGCGAAGGATGTGTAAATTGTCATGTTATATCAATTTGACTTTAAAATGCTATTAAGGCATTTTTAATATGTCTTTGACTTACGAAAATTGTAATCAGGCATTGCCGGCTATAAATACCTATTTTAATAATAAAAATAAAAAGATATTGGCTATTGGCGACTTAATATCAGTGACATCCCGTGCAAGTGAATTGTACTACGTTCGAACAAAATGTTAACTAAACAGGTGCCGTCGGCCACGCCTAGTTGCTACTTGCAACTTCTAGACTTTTTATTAAGATAAATAATATATTTTTCAAAGAGCTTTAACTTTATGTGCCAGAGTTGTATGACTCCGATATCGTCAAATATACATAAATATCTATATAATAATTTGATTTTATATCAAAAGTATGGAAAAGTATTCATGTACGTTTAAAACTTCAAGTTTTCATAGTCGAAACTAAAATTGTCGGCCCCCCTGTATATTAGACATTGAATATTTCTAGAATTTTGACACAACCATTAGTTAACAAAACGTATGGTTGAAGCAAGTTATAAATAGTTGTTGTTAGATTAAAACTGATAAACTTACTAAAACTTTAGATACAAGATATGTATGTAGTAGTCTTCTAGAGAGAAAGATTTATATTTTTAACTATCCACAAACACGTATCTTTTATATCACGTTGAAAAGGTGGCCAAAGTAAATCTGATGGTATAAATTCCTACTTAAATAACAACATATACAAATTATACGATTACCATTACAAATAATTTTATTATAATTATGATTTTTTTTGTGTTTTTAAATTGCATTTTAATATTTTGCAATTAATTATATTTGAGATTTTATCAGACTTTGTTTAAAAGTACTATTTGAGATTTATAAAATTATGTTAAAGTAATTTTTCTCTGGGTGGAAGTTGTTTACAGTTCTTATACTTTTCGCAAATACGATTTGATCGGCCCATTTCTAAAACAGTAAATAAAAAAGAATTTATATTATTATGTTAGTGATCGAATTCTGAACAACTTTCAAAATATCCGTCAGTCTGTTCTTCCGTCCGTCACGTTTCTTGTAAGCGCGATTTCAGGACAGAAAGGTCCGATCAAATAGTTTGAACAGTAAGTTAGTGTTAGCTAGAGGACAAAAATCGATCAGTGAATATAAGGCCTATGACACATTTTCAAAAAATGCACATGAAGAGTGTTGTAACCTTTGATAAGATTCTACAAATACAAAAATATTGCGTACTATGCTGACGAATGTTTCGCCAATCAAGATGGCATCATCGTGTGATGATTGAAATTATAAGTATATATTAATTGGACCTAAAAAATTTACTTATTTTCAAAAAAATGCGAGGAATATACTATAAATTGTTCAATAATTATTAAATAATCCGGCGAAGAGTATAATGCTTACATCTAGTTTTATTTTAATAAACAACTATTCATGAAGCCCCTGTTGGGATATATAAGATTATTATACCTACATTGCACCTATAAAATAATTATACATTGATAAAATAGTTGGAAAGCAATTTTGAATTTGTTTCATGTATAAAGAAATATTTTTCAAAATCGTAATCGTAAAAGTTATGACATCATATCAGCACTTGTAAAAAATGTGCTCTTTCAAATGGCACTCAAAAATGAGCGGTTGCGATTGAAAAAAATTGATCGCTGATAACGTCAAGTTTTATAAAAATATTCTAAAAACTTTTTATACATATAAAAATAGAGCTGTGTATTTAAAAATCAGTCTACCGAGGTCCAAAAGATTTTTTGTCACTCGCCTTGTAACGGACGCACTATACCGCGTGTAACAGGACCGTCTCTTTTTTCTTTTAGTTTTAAAGATAAACGATTGAAATTTGGAACATCTTAACGACGTCCAATTGAGCTGAAATTTTGCATACACTTGTAGTTTTGGTGACGGTACCAAAAAGTGTGATCCGAAGTCGGAATTTTCAGATTGGCTCAGTTTTCATTTCTAACCTCAAGAAACACCAGTAAAAACCGGTTTTTCGTCTTTTATATTGTTATGGAGTTGTAGGGTTATGAGGTTACAATGACATGAGGTTATGGCGTTTAAGGTTATGAAGGAAACATATTAAAAAAAATTTCTAACTACTCATTTGAGTGTGAAAGTCGAAAAACTGGATTTTTGGGAGTGTTTTTAGCTAATATAATAAATAAATAAATAATAATAGTTTATTATTCCTTTAAGTTACAGTGCATAATATATGTATATAATAAATTATTTTCATGGGACACGCTGAGCTGCAACCAGCTTGTATTGTGTCCCATACGAGGAAAACCATATTCTGATAATAAATATAAATATATGAGTTAATTTAATAGTTAATGAAGAAAACATATTAAAAAAGACCATACCGCCCATATCTATATAATACTAAAGCTTGTAGATTATACTTATTACAACAGAATAAATTAAAAAGGGCGAGATGATCAACGGCAATTGGAGAGTACATAAAATTAGATGAGGGTACAAAAGAGATTTGTGTTCTTTAATTGCAATAATATACAAGGTGAAACATTTGAATACCAAAAGCTAGTGTCACATCCGGTGAAACTGGAAGTGGAGAAAAAATCATTTATATATCAAAAAGTGACCTTTATTAATTGTATTAGTATATGGGCCAACTAGCCAAATTAAAGTATTCGGTATAATTTGGGGGTACTAATTTTCCTTCATACCGCAGTTATATGGGTGTACAGAGACAGCAAAAAACTATGATTGCCATCTGAAAGTGGTAGCTAACAAAAATGGCGGCCAATCAAAGATGGCGAATGTAGACGTTTAAATAAACGACCGTATCTCTGTAAGGTATTGTCCGATTTTAGTGTTCTTTTTTTTAAATGATGAACTTTTTGTAAGTTCCCATTAATTTTTTCCATGGAAGCAACCATTAATTAGTAAATCGCTGAGTAGTGAAAAATAATTTCGTTTTTACGCCCATCAGCCATGTTGTTTGTTTATCATAAATTTTCTTAAAACGTAGACGTGTCAGAAAAAAATGTTTCAAACAAATATTGTAGCACAAACGATTAGCTTTAATTTGGTGTATTACACTTGTGATTTGGACAATGGGCACTGGAACAATGCTGTGTGATAAGAATAACAGTATGGGCCAATTTCATAATCGAATTTAAAGTGAGCTTTAAATAAAATTACATTTGACTGTGATAGTAAGTGAGGGACAGTCAAATGTAGCCTTAATTAAAACCAATTTTAAATTCGATTATGAAATTGACCTTTTGTCACGGAAAAATATATGACGGACAATAATCAATACCGATATAAGGTTTATAATTTTTAATAATGAAAATTTTTATTCATGCAGACTATACAGATTTTATAAACAATTGTTTATTATTCCTTTTGAAATATTTCTTAACCATATCGTTTCAAAGAAGATGTCAGAAATCGTCTTCGCTGTCACTACATTCATATGGTTCGTCAAAAAATACATCTATCTTCCGCAGTTTCCTCAGACTCATGCGTATTTTCACATTTAGTTAGCTTACACGCGCTGGTACATTTCAACTGATTCATTATACAAGTGCACGATGGTAGTTGGCATGACCTTGCACAAGAACAACTGAAAAGTTCCAAAAACTGCTTCAGGTGTGGGTGCTCCCGTCATCCAGTTGATGGAGAGTATTGTCATTGTCTATAATATATAGAAAATTACCATGATCTTCTGCTTCTGGAATTTGAGAATAATTTTCCAGACATCGCTTCCAAATTGCTGCTTGGTAGTTTGCGCGCATAGAATGTTGACAGAGACACTCTTCACATGGAGGAAGTTGTGTTGATTCAACATCACCTTTCTACTTCGGACATTTTGGTATCTTAGGTTAATTATGCTCTCTGTTTTGATATTTCTTGAATACAACTAACATGTCAACTTTTGGATCAAATAGCGTCCATTTCCATTGCCAAATCGCTAAGTTCCGCATCACCAAACAGCTTACCTATGATAGAGAGTAGGTTGCATAATGTATGAAATCTACCCATCATTATGAACACGTCACTCGTGTGGGATGACACCAAGCAATTTCAACAGCCTTTGCGAAAATAGTCTGATCTAGAACCAATATAATTGTTTTGACCTGCAGCTATGACTTAATCTATCTGTTCGCACTGTCTCAAAATTATACAGTACTATACAGTCCAGAAAATCAGTCGTTTACTTCATGGACCGGATTCAACATAACGATTATAAATAATGTTTCTGTTGAAGCTGACACCGTTGCTTACTTGCCGTGTATAAACCTGCAACAGAAATGTCGACTGTTCATGAAATTTTGAGACAGTGCGAACAGATTAAGTCATAGCTGCAGGTCAGAACAATTATATTGGTTCTAGATCAGGCTATCTTCTTCGCAAAGGCTGTTGAAATTGCTTGGTGCCATCCCACACGATTTAGTGACGTGTTCATAATGATGGGTGGATTTCATACAATATGCAACCTACTCTCTATCATTGGTAAGCTGTTTGGTGATGCGGGACTTGGCGACTTGGCAGTGGAAATAGGCGCTATTTGATCCAAAAGTTGCCATGTTAGTTGTATTAAAAAAATATCAAAACAGAGAGCATAAATGACCTAAGATACCAAATTTTCCGAAGAAGAAAGGTGATATTGAATCAACACAACTTTCTCCATGTGAAGTCTGTCTTTCTCAGCATTCTATGCGCGCAAACTATCAAGCAGCAATTTGGAAGCAATATCTGGAAAATTATCCTCAAATTCCAGAAGCAGAAGGTCATGAATGGATGATAGACAATGATGGAATACTCTGCATCAACTGGATGACGGAAGCACCCGTACCTGAAGCAGTTTTGGAACTTTTCAGTTGTTCTTGTGCAAGGTCATGCCAACTACCATCGTATCGTGCACTTGTATGATGAATCAGTTAAAATGTGAAAATACGCATGAGCCCAAGGAAACTATGGAAGATAGATGTATTTTTTGACGAACCATATGAATGTAGTGACAGCGAAGACGATTTGTGACAGTTTAGTTGAAACGATATGGTTAAGAAATATTTCAAAAGGAATAATAAACAATTGTTTATAAAATCTGTAAAATCTGCATGAATAAAAATTTTCATTATTAAAAATTATAAACCTTATATCGGTATTGATTATTGTCGGTCATATATTTTTCCGTGACAAAAGGTCAATTTCATAATCGAATTTAAAATTGGTTTTAATTAAGGCTACGTTTGACTGTGACAGATCCCTCACTTACTATCACAGTCAAAAGTAATTTTATTTAAAGCTCACTTTAAATTCGATTACGAAATTGGCCCATACTGTTATTCTTATCAGACAGCATTGTTCCAGTGCCCATTATCCTAACACACAAGTGTAATACACCAAATTAAAGCTAATCGTTTGTGCTACAATATTTGTTTGAAACATTTTTTTCTAAAACGTCTACGTTTTATGAAAATTTATGATAAACAAACAAATTATCTGTAAAAACGAAATTATTTTTCACTAATCAGCGATTTACTGATTAATGGTTGCTTCTATGGAAAAAATTAATGGGAACTTACAAAAAGTTCATAATTTAAGCTGTCATTTAAAAAAAGAACACTAAAATCGGACAATACCTTACAGAGATACGGTCGTTTATTTAAACGTCCATCTTTGATTGGCCCCCATTTTTGTTAGCTACCACTTTCAGATGGCAATCATAGTTTTTTGCTATCTCTGTACACCCATATAACTGCGGTATGAAGGAAAATTAGTACCCCCAAATTATACTAATATCTTGGCTGGCCCATATACTATATAGGATGTTCCTGATTTCAATCGTTTATATTGAAAACCAAAGGTTTTTCTTGTTGTGCATGCTTTTCATTGACTTTGTTTCCGATTCTCATAGAACGGTGCGGCGCACTATGAGGTCGAGCAACCAATGTAGTCTCAAAAATACCAAATATTGAAAACCTAAATTATGATCTGAAATATAAATTTTCTAATAGCGAATGGACTAATCTTTCATATTTTAGTTAAATTTCTATTTTAAATTTAAATATTTAACACGAGGTTTGGTGAGGTTCATGGCCAGTTTTGAAGTCCGATGTGAAAACGAAAATTAAACAACCCCCCAAAATCTAAAGCCAAGGCTGTCCAGAAGGGCACTTCTGAAAAAACTTGGAGACTATCCATTATCCATTAACATCGCCAGTGTCATTCTAAGGGCCGGCTGTACCATGCCTTTGAACCCATAGTTCAGCGTTGATTCGAGTTAAATAAAAATTGGTTGTACCAATGACGTTCAACAGGTCAAGCCTCAGAGAGGCCGTATTTTCGAGCTTGATCGAGGCGATGTCGTGCACGAAAATGTGAGATTATCGTATGTAATATCACTAGTGCTTAAAATTTTATCGAAAATTTTTTCGAAAGCGTGTTGCCTGGTAATATAAAGAGTGCAAATTGGCAGTTTATTATCTGATTAAATCCCGACCGCTTTAGCGGGAGGGATTTAATCTTTGATAATAAACTGCCAATTTGCACGAGTTATATTAACTAGGGGCGACTTAGCTTGAGAAACAATTTTTAGATAAAATTTAAAGCACGAGTGGTATTTGTGGAGAATATTTCACGAATAAATAATTCATTAAGTATATCTTCAATATTATGTTCAGTAATTAATTGCCTTCAGACGTTTCCTTGTTGCTTTTTAGAGATTACTCACTCACCTTCAATTTCATCATTTACGTCACATAAAAATGCATTTCCAAAGCGACTCATCTAATAAAAAACAAAGTAGGTTTAAATTATGACAATCAAGAAAAACAATATACGTTAAACCATAGGTACTGTAACTTATAAGACTAGTCATCACAACAAAGCACGCTTCGACCAATCACATTACCGGTGAAATCACACAAATTGCATATTACCAATCTATCCCTTTTACGTTCTAAGGCTGCCGGCTCAGATGGTATGGTACCGCCATCTAGTAACGCTAGCTTAACTTAGTTACTACACTAAATAGTGAATTGAATTATTATATTAAAGTGTTTATTAATATATATTTATGTATTTAATCCTTGTTTCTAATTTGAGAAGTTTGATAGTTAAGTTAAGGTTTACTTGTTTAAGTAGAGAGACTTTAAGTACAACAAATTATAATGTATATAGTGATACTGCAGAGTTTTGATTTTCCAAATAAGTGTTAGCTGCTTTGTAATGATTGATGAATTACCATTATGTAAGTACCTACATTTGTGTATTTATCATGAAATAACTGATTTGTGTGCTTCGTAGATATTCATATTTAATTTTAGTTGTGAAAATTATTTTGTAATTATGTTAGGTATTAAGCCATTGAAAGCTGTGTACCTATAACTTGTCCCGAAACTATATAAGTTCCACACAGCATTGGCGTTTTAGGTTATTAATACAATACTACAATTTACGTTAACAATTAGTAATAAGCTAGAGAAGATATTTATAGATAACATTTAAAAGCACGATTTGTACTATTTGCCGAAAACATGTCACGACAGAAAACGTCAAAAAATTTTCGCAATATTTGCCGCTGCAGCGACCTAAAAAATTAGAGCGATAAATTTTGCATGTTGGTCCTGTCAAAAGCAGATCTAGCTTGAATTACCACTAATAATGACGTTTGATTGGTGCAATGTTGTGAAAAAACGGGCTCTCATTGGCTATAATGAGTGAAATAATCGCTTGAAAATATACGTTTCGTATTTTCGAGCATTATGAAGTCGGATGCGAACCTTTCGCACGCGACTGATTTCGGGCGAGATACAACGGATGGGAGTTTAGTACACGATAAAGCGATTTCGTGTACGAATGTAGGCAAAGTGATCGTTTTGGTTTGTTTTATTTCATACGACATAACCTCAATATATCCAGATTAAGTTTTTGCTGCGGTTTGTTTATTATTTAGGGTCTTTAAAGTACGCTTATTTGAGGTAAATTTACCACTCTTCAGTTTCGGGTGAGCCTCAAGAAAATCCACCATTTCTTTTTCTGCTCTACACTAATATATCCCACCCGCTTATTCGCTGATTATTTGTGCATTATAATATTCAGTCTTGTAATTCAATCAACCCAAAATTTAGAATTCAATAATAATGACATACAATATCATAATCTGAAAATATCGCCGCATTCAAATATAACAGCTGATTAGTATTAGTGACATTAGTGTTTTCTAGGAGTTTCAAGTCCATTTGGTTGCACAAAACAGCGTTGCCACATTTACCATACGACTTTTTTACGTGTGCGAAAAACAAATTTCGGATGGTGTTCGAAAATACCACCTCAGAACTACAAGCGAAATTTTTTAAACGAGTCGGGTGCCTAGTATTTCGCATGCGATAAATATCGATTGAGCTCCAAAATATGGGCCCTGATCAAGCCGGTTTACGTGAACGTGCACTGGAGACAGCTATTTCATGCGTGTAGATATAACCTATAATTGTCAATATTATTTCGTAGTGGTCAATTTTGTGCTTATTTTTATCAAACAAGGGTAATTTCAATGATCTAATGTATATGAAAAATTTCGTTAAATTAGTGCAAGAAATGTTGAACAGAAGAAAAGAATAAAAATACAGAGGCGAACTGCCATTATTACAGGTTTCCATGGCGCGATTTTTTCTTTCGGTGTACATACAAGCATCAGTGCTTTTGCATTTGAATGCTTTTATTCTTTTATGCTTATTGATCAAGGTGATCAAAACTTCACCTCATGTGTACTAAAATTGGATACTCTTGAAAAGGACAAGGGTAGATAAGCTATATATAATTTTCGCCCACTAATTTCATAAAAAACAAAAGTTCTCATTAAAGTCATTAAGCGTTATTTATTTATAGTTGAACATATGATCTTTATGTTTCTATATGTTTTACATTCGAAAAACAACAGTAAGTCATAGTAATATCATTTCAAAGAGGGCATGTTTGCAGTTTTTTAGTAATTTTTGACCTTTTTCCGAACTTTTAATGTATGTCTCAGTTAGATGCGCTCGGTGAAACAAGATAAACTATACCTCATTTAATTGTTGAGCATTTAAGCTTTTAAATAATGTTTAATTTATATTGTTTCATCAAGCGCTTCAATGTATAAAAAACAAAATCGTTTCCGCTGGAGTTGTAGTAGTGTCGACGTTGCGTGCGAATTTAAACGTGTCAGCGCTCAAAACCACATATTGTGGTATGTATTGAATAAGAATATGTTTATCCACGACCACCGTATAATCATTGCATTCTACATTTAACAATTGTCAAATAATGATAGTCATTATTCCAACCAAAAGTATAATGAACATAATCTGATTCTAACACATATTTAACCAACCAGGAACTAGTTGTTTTCATTCTAACGCACCTTTGACCAATCAGGAACTAGCAATATTCATAAGGAAACGGCGAATCCATTTTTCCATGTTTTCGTGCATATTTTCGTGTTTGACGTTTAACACGTCAACGTTTTACTGTAAATGAACTTTATTTTTTCAGTTTTAAACGATTAAAACAGTTAAAATATGCGATAGTCGTGGATAAATTATAGTATTCAGTTCGCGTATAATGGCTATTACACACTCGGATGATTTACGACAGGCCTTCGTCTCGTGCCGTAAGCATCACCTCCGCAAGTAATAGCCATCATTACACGCTCACTTAATAATCTATTGTTCCAAAGAACAATTTTTTATTACTCTTCAAGACATATACTACTCGGAAAATATAATGACATACAACATGGCCGATGGGCGGAAAACGGCCCTTATCTACCCTTGTCCTTTTGGGTTCTTTTGATTAGTTGCCATTGTACCACATAACAGAGAGTTCTCTGTTCTGTGCAGCACCTCTCCTCAAGATCTAACCAAGAGCCAAACACGGCGCAAAATAAAATTAAATAGCAACTCATCATTAATTGTTTTCATTTTCATTGCCTGTTATTGGATGAGGTTTTGTGTGCCCTTCAGACAGCTGCGTCAAAATCAGCTGACCGAAAATGATCTATTAATAAGTTAAAATTTAATCATAAACCGAATTATTAAATGAGCATGTTAGGTAGTTTTTATATTCAAAAGCCCACAAACCACTATAAAAGATAATAATCCTAATTAAATATGATATAACCTGTAATTATTTAAATTATTAAGAATTTCGTTAACATAATCACTAGGGATGCAACGGATAGTGTTTTGGCCGGATACCGAATACCGGATATCCGGCGTACTTCTTGTACCGGATACCGGATACCCGGCCAAATATCCGGCTTACATTGAAAGTTGGATTGAAAACACGTTTTGGCAACCTCAACGACAAAAAATACTTACTGTCAACTCTTCTAGATCCCAGATTTAAAACAAGTTTTTTCGATAAAAGTCAGGCTGAAAAATTCCGTCAAATTATTCTGCTGGAGGCTTAAAAAATAGTTTTGATGATTCATATTCAAACATGATAGTGAAAGTGGTTCTTCTCCTTCCAATAAACAAAGTAAGAGAAACCCACTAGATAATGTTACTGCTGATATTCACAACACTTTTTGGGACTGTTTTGAGGAAGTGGCGAAAAAATATTGATCCTTACGCATGGTGGTATACTAACTCCAATCAGTATACACTTTTGTCAAAGTTTGTAAACATATATCTTTCAGCCCTTGCCGTAGTGTATACAGTGAGAGGCCCGTTTCAGAAGCTGGCAACGTATACGAAAAGAAACGCAATCGTCTACTACCACTAAACGCTGAAAAACTCATCTTTATTCACCATAATTTACCATTGGTAAACTTTAAGTATTAATTTAGTAACTAATCTATAGATATTGCCAGTTTGTAGTAATAATTGTAATGCAGGATAAGTGAAAAATAATAAAACTGTTTCATTTTTATACCACATTTTATTTTTTAAGTATCCGGTTTTGGCCGGATATTAGCTCACTATTCGGTGCTCAGCCGAATAGTAATAAAGTGGCCGGATAGGCCGGATACCGGATAGTAACCGGATATCCGTTGCATCTCTAATAATCACACATGCTCGCCTCATGTAAAGAAAACGTCGCGAAATTGTGGCCGATTCACATGGGTGTCAGAAATTTTGACAGTACGTAGGACTACCAACAGCAGATAAATTCAATTTTACTTGGTCCAGTTGAACGAAATTTTAAAATGGTTGATACAACATATAATGATTGCAGAACTGCGATCAACGCTTAACTTTAGTTCAGTTGAACTGATCTTGATCGCTGTATGGTACAACGGGCCATAAGTCTATTTGAACAAAGAAAATATTTTTTTTAAAGATGCAAAAATCCGTTTTGTAAAAAAAAAATTGCGCTGCGCGTCATATTTTTTTTCTAGGACATAAAATAATATGAACAACCAAGGCTTCGTTAAAGAACGGGAATATAGAGAATAAATATTGAATTTACGACAACTTAAGAGGGCAAGAGAATACAGCGTTGCCACATTTTGTAGATTTCTAGTTTTTTAGTAGAATTTTAAGGATTTTTTGTAAAGTTTGGTAGATAAAATTTGTTGGTAGATTCTTGGTATTATTATTATGGTTAAATTTTTTGTCGGATTTCCCTTCAAAAAATTTTTTGGCCTAAAAAAATGTGGCAACGCTGAGAGAATATTACCTTAAACAGCCAAAGCGTATTGTGTGGCAAATTTGCTAGTTGGTCATACTATCTATCGTGTACTGCGTTCGAGCCCGAGCCCCAGCACTGACAATGTCGGTGCATATAGATGTATGTCTGCATTTTTTCAATTGTGTAACCCCCTTTCGGATAACTCTGACTTTGGATTTGGGTTGTCTACTATTCGCGAAAATTACCCACCAATAGGTGGCGCTTTAAATGTCAGATTATAAGAGCGAACAACAAAGTTTTGACATATAATAGGCATTTGTGACGTAAGAAAAACAGGTTAATACAGTGAAAATTGTATTTGGTAGTGTTTATAGCCTCCTAAAGTATTCAAAAAAAGGAAAAGTATGAAAGAATGCCTAATATAATTTTATCAAGTGAATTTTCTGATATTTGTTTTGACAGTTTCAGCAACAAAGTTAACCTTCCACTAAATGTCAGTAGTAAACGAATTTGTTGTTCACTCTTAGACATGTTTGTTATACTGCCAGAATGTAGATCGCCCGCTTCGAGAGTTTCGCGAATATGCGGTGTTTATGTTTATGTTTTTGACAATGTGGAATGAGACCATGTGCTGTGTTATTGGAGATGGAAACACCCTCACATATAGTCTTTATTATAGTAATAATAATAAATCCTCTTTATTTTTACAAGTGAAATAAAAAAACAGCATTTACAATATATGAGGTATTGGGAATTGCTCGACGAAGATCCTAATGCTACGTCAAAAGTAAAGTTGGAAAATGCGTCAGACAGGGTAGGGTGGTGTTCTGTAATCAATCCTCTTTCACATCTAGAGTAAGCACGTGATACGACATGTGTTAGAGGACTGTCAGAATGGAGTAGTTGTAGTGGAATTAAACTTTTAACTTGAGATTTTGAGATAATAAAAAACTGTACTTCTTTTAAATACCTTGGAGTGACGTTCTCCTCAACTGGAAATAGTAGGGAAGATATAACGAATAAGATAGGACAAGGGAGACGTGCGATCCGACAGCTAAATTCAATACTATGGAGTGATAATATCACTAAAAAAAATAAAACCGCTATATACAAGACCATCGTAGAAAGTATTAGTACATATGGATCAAAGACCTGGGAGCTAAAAAAGAGAGATAAAGATCGATTAATGTCCCTTGAAATGGACTTCTGGCGAAGAAGCTGCCGCTTTACAAGATTGGAGCACATAAGGAATGAAAAAATACGAGAAATCATGGAAGTGGAAGGAACGATATTAGACACTATCGAACAACTAATGTGGTATGGGAGATGCCCCAAAAAAAATATGAAAATGGAACCTACCGGAAAGGAGGAAACGAGGTAGACCGCCGAGGAGTTGGAAGATCGACGTTAAAGAAGCCATGGAAACAAGAGGTCTACAGGAGGGTGATTGGACAGATCGCAAGTATTGGACGTTGAGAAGCGAGAAACGGCGACAGTCGTAGGAACCTCGCATGTAAAATATTTTTCGCTTGAAACCGTCGAAAAAAGTAGTCACTATGAGGTATCAGCATATAGATAATTGATTGCTGAAACGTTTTAAATAAAATATAGAGGGTTGTTCATTTTAAAAATTGAATTATGACAGTTTAAAATTGTAAAAATTTGATTCATCGTGTGGAAATTAGTACGTGGACTTGACAAACACTGAAAGCGAAATCACAGTCAAATTTGTTAAAATACGTTTCTTGCACATTTTATTCTTGACCGCTGCAAATTCATTTTTTTTTATGAAAAATTAGAATAACGTGACAACGCCGCAGTGCAAGTCCAAAAATAATATATGCCTGAATAGATAATTCAGAGTCAAATACAAATATATATAAAAAAATATTAGGCGTTCGACTCCGTGAACAGTGAACACCCTTGGACTCCAACAATTTTTATTTGATACATTTTTTTCAAATTTCAAACGGTAGAGGAGATATTATAACCGCCCACCTACTACTGACTCAGCTCATATAATAAAATTTAAATAGGAAATGGGTTGGTAGAGGTGCAGAGTGTACAACACATGTCCAGTCTACTTCCTAATCCTCATCAAGAGGAATTTCTAGCTTATAAAGAACCTCTTGTTGAACAAATATTTGTTTTTATTAAAAATCTAAAATTAAATGTAATACCAAGTAGTGTACCTACGATAGTTAAGGAACTTAATGTTAAAGAATCTCCCGCTAATCTATTTACTGATCTTAATAATAGTTCAGCATCAAGCGACGGTACTAACATAGTAAAAAATAAATTGAATGAAAAGCACTATCTACACTTTCAAACAAAACTAATTTGTTAAAACATATTAATAACACCCGGTAAATGTGATTATATTAAGTGAAACTTGGTTAAAGCTTGTTTTAAAATACTGTTTATGGGTTATAATTTTTTATACGTAAGGACCGGGAAGAGAAAAGTCCGTATAGGAATAATAGTAGGTATCAAATAAAATACTCCACAAAGAAATCAAAATGAATAACAATTTCAACTAATTTACAGTAAGGGTTGTAATTGGAAGATTTTAATTCGAAAATAGTATCTGTAGTGCACCACTAAATAATAATCAAGGTATCAGACTTGCTGATGCAAACGATAACACAGAGCTCGTGTTTTAAACGACGGTAGTCCCAAACGAAAGTAAATAAAAATCAGTTATTTGTAAATATAACTTTAATGTCACCATAATGTCTAAGTAGCAAGTTTTAACCGATTTGTTAGGCTCTGATCAGTGATCACCGCCCAACTGAAATTACATGTGGCAGCAACACATATATCGTTAATTCTAAGCCAACATCGAAGTGAAAATATATATGCGACGATTGGGATACCTTTCAAAAATATTATTATTAAACTTGCAAACTTACATTTCTAATTGGTACGATTTTCAATGTAGCCAAAGGATCAATATCTACTGAGAAACCATTTGAATCCAAGTGCTCACGACATAAATGGGGGGATAGCTGGTGCAAACATTAAATAACGTTCTAAAGCGCTCATTTCTAACCTAATGAATTTTCAAAAATACCAAAAAATCGATGAAGAGGCTAAACGCAAAACGCAAAAAAAAACGAAGAAACATAAAATTATCTATCAGATAAACAATACTCAGTCTGATATTTGGAATAAGATAGCCAACAAATCTTATAAAAGGACTCACCTGACACAATCATTATTAGATTTAATTTTCAATATTATTCCCCTTTTGTAAAAAATATAAATCACTCACAACAAAATCAACTTACCACAGAATATAGACAAGAGAATAACACCATGCAGCGAGACAAGAGAATAACACCATACAGCGTAGGATACTACGCACAATTCCTGCTCGAACAACTAAAGAAACACATCGGAAAACGAACAGACTACCAGACAGCATTCATCAAGGCAGATCAACTGACTACCATATGCACCAGAAGGATCCTGGAATAAAAATACAGGACAAAACTACAGTCGCGATAGATCTCCAAAAGGTATTTGACATTATCAGTCAAGTTGGGAATGGAGTACCACACTACCCAAAAGTATTTTGTTTGTTAACAAAAACCTGCTTTCATAAAAGTACTGCAATAGTCAAGCAATGACGCCCCTATCCCCCGACTATTCTCCACAGTCCTATATCAAATGAAACGGCACAATAACGGAAACGCTAAATATTTTAACGGAGGCACAGAAACATTGAGGACTTCGACCACCTCGCCGATAATCTTCCAATCGCCACGGAAGAAGAACAGGATATTCTCAACTTCCTTGAAAAGATGAAACTGTAGCTGGACATATTTGGACTAAAAATACACTTCGAGAAGAGTGCGAGAAAAGTGCCCGGTCAACGGAGTCAAAATAGGCGGACTGCACCTTAAGAACGACGAGGAAACTGAAATGCCTAGGAACATATCTGATGAGCCAACTAAAAAGAAGAGAAACTAAACTAAATGACAACATTGTGGCATACAGAGTTACAAGAATAATTCTATCTGTCATAGAGAAAAATAAAAGAAATCTTAATATAGTCTGTAGAGCAAAAAAAAGAGAATGTGATTAATTCCTGAGAGGAATTTCTTGTTCGTATAATGTAGGGGGGGGGAGGGGGCTACCTTAATAATTAATTAATATTTTCCACAAAATTATCGGTGCCGCTGCGGCCGCCATGTTGAAAAAATGACGGTCAAAATAAGTTTTTCTTAATTATCTCCTTTCCTGTTAATTTTACCCTAAAATTATTACAGAAAAATGAAAAAGCTAACTTTTATTCAAAGTATTTTTCGGATATTCAAGAAACTTCTTCAAACTACCAGCTGTTGTAATTTTTAAACAATGGACCGTGAAAGTGTGTTTAAACAATAGTTTTAGAAAATAATCTACAATATTGATAATAACTAATTACTTATACTATGTAGGAGCAACGGTGGCAGAGATAATTGCAAAAATCTACAGCGAAACACAAATTTTCACCATTCTGACAGCTGTAAATCGTAAAATATTGACAATTAAGAAAAATAGCATAAATGAAACTTGTAGCTCTTTTTTAATTTTTTATAAAACCAATAACTAACAGGAAGCGAGATAATTGAGAAAAACATTTCTTGACCATCATTTTTTTCAACATGGTGGCCGTAGCGGCAACGGTATTTTTGAGGAAAGCATTAATTAATGATTGTTGCCTCCCCCTACATTATACAAACAAAAAATTCTTTGTAGGAACTATTCACGGATAAAGTGACAAATTGACTGTACTATCTAGGGGCGAACATAAAGGCGTCTTGACTGTACACATATTTCGATACTTACAGTGAAGCAACGTTCAGCCCATTTAGTACTTGGATGGGTAAAATCCATCTCGGTAAACACAGCGATCTCGTCCCACCTTTTAGCGGCTTGTATATCAGTGTACACGTAGAAGCTATGTAATTTGAGACGGGGATTACGTAATGAATATGGATATTCCTTCGGAGGGTATGTAAAGCAGTCGGTTCTTTGTCTATTAAATGTTGGCAAAAGATCCCTACTTTTCGACAGAGTAAAATTTCCAGGTTGGGGGTAGCTCGTCTCCTGGTGTCGGTGATAGGCCTTGGTAGTAGAAATAGGCTGACGTTAAATAAATGAATTAAAAAAAAAAAGACTGTATTATCAGTGAAGAGCTGAAAGAGACATCGTCTAAAATACTCATAAAAACAATGAGACTAAAAGAACGACAGAAAACGTCAACATTAATAGGAGGGAAACGGTAACAGAAAGGAGAGAAACTTAAAGGCATGGTTTTTAAGGCGGCGATGAGCGCTGGCAGAGATCACCGGCGATCATTGCTGAAATCTAATTAATATAATATAATGGAAGCGTTTTGTAAAACAACCGACGTTCAACGTTCGGCGATCAGCGCTGGCAGATAACGTCGGAATCTGCATAGGCTAGATCTGAGCGATGGACGGCGAGGGTAGGACATGCGTAGAATGTCAATTTGGACATACGAAGTACTTAGATAACATCCAGTGGTGTGCGAAGTGCAGAGGTGGTGATATTTTTTTATTTCTAGCTGTCATGGACCTCGAGCTATCGAAGTCCGACGCACTATTGCATATTATATACCCTGTATAATGAAATACATATAAAGAAAATAAATATTGTTTTTTTTTATTTACCTTATTGTGACGCACCGGTTCAACATTAGTGAAATAGGCTTTTGATGGCGATTATATGGTTTCGTGTTAATGTCTTCTTTTATTAAATTTAGAACTTCGTTAAATAATTGAGTCGATAATCGAAAATATTCACGAAATTTTGTATCGTTGTTTAACAGACGACGATGAATTAAAATATTATACGCCCCTTCATTTCGTCTCTACTCAAATAAAGAATTTATATCATTATTCGGCAATAAAATTAACTCTAAAACATCTTCGTCGTCTACTTTTTCTTCTTTTAATAGGAATAACAACTTAATCTGTTGAAGACGTTGAAGGGCCATAATTCTATATTTTGTCTAGATATTATACACTTATGCTATTATATTATTATGAATGTATTTTGTTTACAGTATCACGAGTCGCACTGCATGTATTTAGTGTTTCAAACAGCATCGATGCCGGACGATGTGCTTTTCTAAAAAAAACACTTTTCGTGGACGTTTTCTGCTAGCAGTGTAGCCAGCGTTTTAGGAACGCCAGCAGAATGTCTTAAAAACCTTACCTTTACGCAACTAAGTACTGGCACCCCAACACATCTACCGAAAAAAATAACAATACTGGGCAGCGACGTACTAAAAATAGGGAGACCACTGGGAACGAAAAAAAATACCGTACTGTGCTTGAAAACCACCCCCACGGGGTTGAGAGACGCCACCCCTATAAAAAAAAACTATGGAAATGAAACGAATAAGCAACAGTATAGCTTTTTCGTTATATCTTGAATTACGGTAGTTTACATCCTTTCTGGGGGTGTTACTTAATAACATTTATTTATAGAACATGAGTTTCAAACTCTAAGTGTGCAACACGATTTTTGCCAATCATAGCATCATAAAAATGTAAATCCGGTTAGTTTCTCTCTGTTTTTCCAGCATTCTACAGATATAGGAGTAGTATCTCGCAACCCCGTGGGGGTGGTTTTCAAGCACATCGTCGAACATAGTCTAGTTTCTTCTCTCTTCCACACAACGCAGGTGTTTCGAATTTTTATAGAAGTCATTGTAACTTTTTATAGTTAAATCTTACATAATTTTCACACCCTCTGAGGGTTGGCAGTGTAGGATGTTGATGGTACGTAAGTAAGTAGAGTACTACGCAATTTCAGCCAATCATAGCATCCATGAACATAGAAATCCTGTTGGATTTTACGTTTTTTCTCGTTTTTCTCGTGCCCTTTGTACTTAAAGGTGGTTGTTCTCAATCCCATAGGGGCAGTTTATGAAGATTACGTCGGACCTGATGTAGTTTCTTAACACTTTAACAAAACTTAGACATTTCGAGCTTTTTCAGCAGTCATTGCTGTTTTGGATCGATTTTTTTATATATGGGGGCTAGTTTTCGCCCCTCCCTGGGGGTGTGTTTCATATCTATTGTATGTACGATGCTGTTTAACCTTAATTTGTATAATTCGATTGAAGTAACAACTATTCTCGTAGCTTAATCTTCTTTTTATCCCATTTCGGGGGTGTTTATTGGCTCTAGCTAATGATTATGGGGGTGTACGATTTTTTTTTGACCCCGGATTCGGATTCAGCGACCGAAAATACATAGGGATACATGGGTCTGGTTCGCTTTGAACTTTTTTTTTTTTGTGAGGCTGTGTTATTATACCTATATTTATTATTTAGCTGATTTATCCACTCACATAATTGAATATCCAATACGTATGTAAAGAACAATGTTAAAAATTATCGAATTTTTGCCCCTCTGATAAAAGTGAATCGATAGCATAGTTGTTTTGGACCCAAAATAACTTAAAAACATACTTATTTAGCAGAAAACAGTTGAGAACATTTTTCAAATGCGCTATTAGTATATAAATACTAGCTGACCCAGTAAACGTTGTTTTGCCATATAAATTATAAATTTTTGTCCAAAAAATAAAAATAAAATTTCTGGATAGGGCCACCCTTATCACCTAGGGGTATAAAAAATAGCCTGCGACCTATTCTCAGACCTAGCAAATATACACCAAAAATTTCATAAAAATCGGTCAAGTCGTTTCGGAGGAGTTCGATAACAAACACTGACACGAGATTTTTATATATTAGATAACATTATTACTTTATAAACTATATCTACTTAATTAATATTCATTCCATTTCATTTTAGGTAAATAAAAATAGTTGGTTTTCGAATATTTTAAAAGATTTTTATGCAAAACTTTTCATATATCCACCCAATATTGATGCAAGTTTTATTCTATCTGCTATATCTTATACAGTGAAACTTCTATTCCATTCCGTTATATTCGTTTCCTACTTCTCCTTCATGAATGAATGAATATTGGGTGGTATTGAGAAAAGTTTTGCATAAAAATCTTTTAAAATGTTCGAAAACCAACTATTTTTATTTGCCTAAAATGAAATTGAATAAATATTAAGTAGATATAGGTAGTTTATAAAGTAATAATGTTATATTTATATACGTAATAGCGCATTAGAAAAATGTTTCCGACTGTTTTCAGCTAAATAAGTATTTTTTTAAGTCATTTTGGGACCAAAACAACTATTTTATGCTATCGATTTACTTTGATCGGAGGGACAAAAATTCGATCATTTTAACATTGTTCTTTAAAGTTTTAATGGATAATCTAATATTCGAATAGTCGTTACATTTGATTAATTAGAGTATCTTAATTAGAACTTGAAAAATCGAATTTTGAAATTTTATATTTCCAGATTATATAACATTGAAAGATTTCTTGTTATAGGACCTTGGTAAAATAATATTTCATTTGTAATCAAAATATTGACTACCTTACCCTATATGTTTTATGTCTATACAATAACTTGAAAAATGTTTAACAGTGAACCCTCATTTTGTACATCAATACGACGAAATGAAGCGCAGAATATAATATAGGGAGTAGTAGAATGTGGACTCGGAGATGCTGGGTCATTATACTCTGCCAATGTGACATAAAAACTACACCTTTGTCACGACCCTAAGTGGGTACAGGCTGTATATAACCACTATAAACTCCAGTATTCATGTTCGTTATCTAATGATTTTAGGGATGCCATAAAGGAAGGGAAAGTTAACATCATTATAATTAATAGGCCATTTGGACAAGCACATTCAAATCAGCGTGGTGTAGAATAATGATAATAAAAATAATGTTTTATGTATGTATAGTGGTACGTTCTACTGTGGTATAAATTATCTGACAAAATAAATTCGAGCATGGCTGTTGGAAAGTGTTATAATTTTGAATTTTTAGAATCGTTTTATTGTATTTATTTAATTTAATCAAAATATTTGACACACATCGAAACCTAAAAAATGTAATAAAACCTTATATTTCGTAAATTATAACCCATTTGAGCAGGTAGGTATTTATCACTAAGTATGTAAATAAATTCGAATAATCATTGTCTCTTAATACTTTTGTTAATTCAATTCGGGGACGAAGCGTACTACACTCAAAGTAGAAAACAAACGAGAAAATCGGATGACGTTTGGTGCATTTTTGGCGCATAGACTATTTTATTTTTCAACATAATATACCTTTTTTTTATTGGACTATTCGAAATTAGACGTTATTCTGATTTCATCGACATATCACGACGCTTCACTCTTTTCCATTAATTTGTTAAAAAAATGTGGAAATCCTGTGACAGGGAGTGGTTAAGAATAGGATTTTGCAAAGCTAGAGGGAAATATGGATTTATTTTCGGTTTATTATAATTATTTAAAAAATCACAAATGATATAGTCTTTAAAATAGTTTCAGGTACTTCCCACTGCTCTAAGGAATACAACCATATACAGTTTTTATCATAAATTTTGTTATTGTTAAATACCATGCTCCAATAATGAAATTAGGAACTATTTTCATTGACAAATTACAATATTCAAGTACAATAGAAATTTACAATAAAAAATATAGAACCAGACGACAGAAAACATTTTATAGTGAACCCACAAAAATTTGCAAACTGATTAATATATTTTTTAATGAATTCGTCAACGTGTATAGAATAATATCCTGAAAAGTTTACATTTCGCTCGGATGCAGAACATAAAAAAGTGAAAAAAAAATTATCCATTTTTTTTAAATTTTGAAATTAAGTCAAGGTAGAAAAAAATAAAAAATACAGGTGGATAGACCACGTGTTTCTGAACAAAAATATTCTAATAAAATTTATCGCGAAAGCCACGATATTCCTGGAAAAAACTAGTGAAGTAACTTTGTCACTCTGCGCGGCCAGCGCACGGTTAAATGCATACTATGGAACCTCTAAAAATTCTTAGCTGTTCTATCGAGTAAAATAAAGCTTTTTTCTCTTTCTGATTACACGTTTTAAACATTTTTCTTAGTAAATAGGAGGATAAATAGTGAGTATGGAGGGAAAATATATAATTATCAATGCATACACAAACACCACACATAGCCGCTGAATCGCTCGCATGAATTTTTACGTGCCTTTACTGTATTGTATTTATTACAGTTACACCTATTCACATTTCAGTTATATCCAAAGGATTCCTTATACATTTGTTAATGTATTGGAAAAGTTTCAGAATTTATATTCAAGACAATCAAAGATATTTTCATAGTTATAAGGATAAGATCGTGAATCGTGATCATATTTTCGAAAAAATGCATACAAGTAAACGATTTTGTGTTTGAACATTCGAAAAATATACATTTTTTCCGAAATAGTGATATTTTATTTTTTCCAATGGGTCAATTTCTCGATAAGTTAAGCCTCCAATACATATATTTATCAAAAAAAATCATCATGCAAGGAAATTAAAATGATTTGAGATGTACTTTTTTTTAATCCTCGTTACTACAACTTAATAAACCATAATAATCATGAAGTGTACATACTTTTTAACAGTTCTCAATGAAGAAAGAATTTTTTTGAAGGGCTTTTATTTTTTTTCTATATTTTTTATTGCGACGATTGAGTTCGGGCGTGATAATATATATATATATATAAGTATATTTTTCCCATTCATCCCTTTGCTTGTATCGTTTAAAACAAAAAAGCCTCAGAAAGCTACAATTTGCATCTTTTAAATGAACCAACACTCGTATAGATTGAACAAATTCTGATTAAGTGACATGCGTCGGTGTCACAGTCATGCGTATTCAAGGGCGTGCACGCATGGATCTTACTCCGAGTTATAACGTTACACTTAACTATTTTTTTCCGGGAAAACCATGGCTTTAACGATAAGTTTTGTTAGCACACTTTTTGTTCATAAATACGTGATTTATCCATCTGTATTTTTTATTTTATTTTTTTCTAGCTTGATTTAATTTCAAAATTTTGAAAAAATGGATGAAAAAAATTTTTTAAACTTTTCAGGATATTATTCTATACACTTTTACGAACTCATTAAAAAAAAGTTTACTCAGTTTGCAAAATTTTGTGGGTAAATACCTTCATCGACTGGGCTAAATAAAATTATCTAAAACAGTTTTAAAGACTATATTATGTTTGGTATTTTAAATACAGGGTGTTCCTTAATGACGTGCTAATATTTCAGGGTGTTGTCCCTTAAGTTATTTTATGAAGAAGAGTTCATGTGCACATGCCCGCAACGGCTTAAATGTTTTGCTACGTTGATTTTTTTTAAATTGTTATTTTTTAATATCTCAGAAAGTACTAGATATTATTTTCAATTTTGGTATGTGTTAATAGGATATGAAACAACATATTTTAGTTAGTTATTTTATCGCTGCACCAGTGGCGTCCCTGCAAACATGTCCTCTGATATTTTTTACCAAAAAAGTAGTACGGCAATGACTTTTTCCATGTGAATATTTTTCTGATTAGCCTGATCAATTCTACATGAAAACTGTCTCTTGCGTTTTTCTCGTCAGACGAGATTAAAACAATTAAATTCAAATTGAAACTAATTATTATTAATATTGATAATGATAAATTTTGTTTTATAAAAATTGTTGGAAATGGCCACCTTCACTTTATAGGCTTCCGCCCATCTTCGCATCGAATTGCGCACTCGTTCAAATATTCCCGGCGTATTCCGTATTGTTTCACACGAGGCAACTATTCGCTCTCTTAAATATTCTAAAGTGTTTTTTTTTGTTTTTTTTTTTAACAACTTATTTAACGTCGGTCTAAAGTGTTAATAGGAGTTTTATATACCAGGGTTTTAAGATGACCCCGCAAAAAGAAATCCAAACTATTGAGATCGGGGAATCTTGCTGGCCATTACTGAGGTCCTCCGCGACCTATCCAACGATTAGGATAAACCACAATGTAAATGGTCGCGAACAATTACACTGAAATGAATAGGAGCTCCATCGTGCATGTACCACATTTGATTCCTTAATGCAATTGGTACATCTGCAAACAACACATGTATTTTTTCTTGGAGAAAATGCAGGTAAGATTGTCCGTTAAGGTGTCTTGACAGAAAAAAAGAACCTATAAGATTATTACCAATAATTCCTACCCATACATTAACCGAAAATTGCTCTTGCTAATGGGTTTCGGTTAAGGCATGGGTGTTTTCGTCCGCCCACACATGATTATTATGGAAATTTTGAATAGCATTCCTAGAAAAAATTGCTTTGTTTGTGAACATAATTTGTGACTCAAATTGTGAATTTAGTGTAACATTCAGAAGGTACCACTGACAGAAGTTCACGCGTTGTGGAAGATCCCTGGGAAGTAATGCCTGTACTCTTAGAATATTTCCTGCAGCACCGCTTCCTCAATTTCGAGTGTCGAGGTCTACCTACTGAAGTACCTTTTCGGAAACCAGTTTCACAAAGACGGCGATGAATAGTCGAAAAGCATCGGCTATCTGGCAAGGCACTATTGGGATATTTTTCTTGATACGTACTTCTGGCTTTTGTCTTTGTTGCATTACCATTTGCGAGAACATACGAAATGCATTGTCGCCATTTCCACATTCGTATAATTCACCATATTTACTGAGATATTCGAATGAAAACAGCAAAAAAATAAAATAAAATCAAAGAAATAATACGATGCAGGCCCCCCATATCAAATGATGGGCCCCGGTACCAAATACACTGGCGAGCCCCCGCGCCTAATAATTAATGAGTAGGGGGGAGAAATGTGAATAAAAATTTTTTGGCAACATCTCCGGCGGCCGCCGCGCTTCTTTTAGTTAAGGATAAAATTTGCAGAGTGAGAGGGAAATATGCGTTTATCTTCGGTTTATTATAAATATTTAAAAAATCATAAATAGTATAATGTTTAAAATAGTTTTAGATACTTCCCATTGCTCTAAGGAATACAACCATACACAGTTTTTATCATAAATTTTGTAAATTCATGAAGTACAAAAAGTTCCAGACAAAAACCAGCATACCTTTACAGTTGAGGAAGTCACCAATGCTATAAAAAACACTGATTCACAACTAGGGAGTAAACGAAATAGATACACTGCAAGCCACAGAAAACCCATAATCGGATCCAACAAGAATTGTTCTACCGTAAAGGCAGTACCAAAATTAGGATACCTTCACGTTTACAGACTTGATCCTTCAACCACGCCTCAAGAGTTATGCAAAGTTCTTTCTAAAACGGCTCCACAAATTCCCTTCAAGTGCGACCTTCTACATAATTTGACCAGATGGTGCTCTAGTGAATAGATTCTTTTTTAAAAATAAAAATTTTCTAACACAAACCTCGGAAAATCAGTCGCAATTAACAGACGAGACGAATTAAGTGCGGTGCGAAATGTAGATTCAGCTGATAGTAAAAGCAGTCTGGGTGAAATAGGAATAACAGGTAATAATATAAACATTGAAGTGACACAATCAAATTTCACAATTTTTTATAAAAACATGCAATGCTTGAAAAATAAAATAACAGGAGATTGAGCTATGTATAAATACTATGGAAATTAAACCAACTGTACTCTGCCTAACGGAGCACTGGTATACAATCCAAGAACAATTAGCAATGCAATTAGATAGATATACACTAGCGTCTGCCTGGTCCAGGAAAACTCGATCACATGGCGGCTCCTGTATCTTTGTAAAAAATGGTGTGGAATTTGAGGAAATAAAAGAAGTAAAAGACAATAGCCTAGAGGATAACCTCGAGTGTTCGTCCATTGTATGTAAAACGGCAAAAACTCTAATATTATGCATCTATAGGCCTCCAACAGGTAACCTCGAAATATTTTTTAATGTATTGACTAACATCTTAGAGCTCGCTCAAAGCAAATTTAAAAAGTACAAATTAGTTCTGTGTGGAGACTTTAATATTAACTTGCAAAATGCCGAAAATGTAAATACCCAATTATTTATTTACTTTGCTACTTACGTTCAACTTAATGCAAACTATCTTTGAACCGACCAGAATAGCCAAAAATTCTGTGTCAATAATAGATAATATATTTGTAAACTTTGAAAATGAATGCGTTGGTGAAGTTATCTCAACAGCTCTCTCTGATCACGAGGGACAGCTAATAAAATTAAATATACCCGAAAATATGAATCCTAAAATACGTATAAATAAAATTATATAAAAAAAGTATTTTTAAGAAAAAGCTTTTATCTGAAAAAACTACTAAAAAGTAAAAATAATTTTTTTTAAATTCATACACATGGAAACCAAAAGCTTTGGGGGCGGTCATTTAGTGATATTGCATAGTTACTTTGCTCAATTGACCACCCCCAAAGCTTTTGGTTTCCATGTGTATGAATTTAAAAAAAATTATGTTTACTTTTTAGTAGTTTTGTCAGATAAAAGCTTTTTCTTAAAAATACTTTTTTTATATAATTTTATTTTTTACTTTTTAGTCCACTTATTTTACAAACAAACAGACAAAACCCTTTCATTTGCCACCGCCATCCACCCCTCCCCTCTCCCGTCTTCTCACCCCTCTGACACTACTTCCCACTTCTTCCCTCTTTCCACCACTTCCCCTGCCCTTCCCCATCTCTCTCCACCTCTTTCCACCCTATTCCCGCCCCTTCCCACCTCTTCCCGCCCCTTCCCACCTCTTCCCACCCTTTTCCTACCTCGTCCCATCCCTTCCTCATCTCTTCCCACCTCTTCCCACCCCTTCCCCACCTCTTCCCACCCCTTCCTCACCTCTTCCCACCCTTTTTCCACCTCTTCCTACCCCTTCCCCACCTCTTCCTACCCCTTCCCCACCTCTTCCCCACCCCTTCCCCACCTCTTCCCCACCCCTTTCCCACCTCTTCCCACCCCTTTCCCACCCCTTCCCCACTTCTTCCCACCCCTTCCCCACTTCTTCCCACCCCTTCCCCACTTCTTCCCACCTCTTCCCCACCCTTCCCACCTCTTTCCCACCTCTTCCCACCCCTTACCCACCCCTTACCCACCCCTTTCCCACTTCTTCCCCACCTCTTTCTACCCCTTCCCCACCTCTCCCACGTCCGCCATATTGAATTTAGAATGACGTCACACACTTTATCGTATTTTACTCATCAAACCCTTTCATTTGACACCCATATCAACGGGGTTGTGACTAAAAAGCAGATCCGCCATCTTGGGACGTCCGCCATATTGGATTTAAAATGACGTCACATTCTTTATCGTATTTTACTCGTCAAACTCTTTCATTTGATACCCATATCAGGGGGGTTATGACTAAAAAGCCGAACCGCCATCTTGGGACGTCCGCCATATTGGATTTAGACCGATAATGGCTATACTATGTTGCATTGTCACCGGACTTATACACGTGTGCCAAATTTCAAAGCTCTGGCTTAATTAGAACTAGTCGAAATTCAGCTTGCAAGATTTGACCTAAACCAACAAACAAACATTGCAAGTTAAATAAAAGCTTTTAAAAAAAGAATTTATTCACAAGCTAAATTGCAGCAATACAAATATGAATTGCAAAATGAAAACTGGGATGACATTTATTATATTAAAGACCCAAATGCAGCATATACTAAATTCGCTAGTAAACTAAAAAATATTCTTAACCTAATCTTTCCACTAAAAACAACAAAAAAACCCAATAAAACAAAAACTTGGATTACAACAGGCATTAAAACTTCTTGTAAAAATAAAAGAAAAATGTACATGCAAAAACAAAATGGCGAAGTGTCGGCCGAGAGATACAAACAATATTGTAACATTTTAAAAAAAGTAATAAGTCAGGCAAAAAGACAGGCTAATATTACATATATTGCAACATCAAAAAATAAAGGCTAAGCGGTTTGGAACTTAGTCAAAACTTATACCAACACAGACATTAAAAATAAAGAATCTATTTTGAAGAATATAAGTATAGGCGAGAATAAGAAAGTTAACACTCTGAACATTGTTAATAATTTTTTTGTGAATCAAGGTTCAAAACTAAATGAAGATAATAATATTAACCCGCCGATATATGGACAACCTGCCAACGTGAACATATTTTTAAACCCTACACATCCGGAGGAAGTATATAACAGCTCAGTAGGCGATGATGAAATACCCATTAAATTATTGAAAACAATAGCAACTGAAATCTCAAACCCCCTCTCATATATAATCAATTTAACTCTAAGTTCTGGTGTATTTCCAGATACCCTCAAAATTTCCTATATCAAGGCCATTTATAAGAAAGGTGAGAAATATAACATAAGCAATTATAGACCATTGCATTGCTGTCAAATATTAATAAAATTTTTGAAAAGATAATTTACAACAGGTTAACAACATTTTTAGAAAGTCATCAACTAATATCTGATATGCAAAATGGCTTCAGAAAGAATAAATCCACAATCAGAGCAATATATCAGGCTTTATGTTAAATAATAAATTCATTAAACATAAATAATAATACCATGGCCATATGCCTTGACCTGTCCAAAGCTTTTGATTCGGTAGATCATGATATTCTAATTTAAAAAATTGAAATGTATGGTATTCAAGGTGTTGCTCTTAAGTTAATAATTTCATATCTAAGGAACAGAAATCAGTGCATAATAGAATCCGATGAATTTGGTGAAGTCATAAAATCAGAAACCATACAAGTACATAGAGAGGTGCCACAAGGGTCAATATTGGGCCCCCTCTTATATATTTTATATACTAATGATCTGCCCTTAGCAACTAACATTAGCACTATAATGTATGCCGATGATACTTCGTTAATCTTTAGCGAAGCCACTGAAGAATGTTTGAGACAAACAGTTCTTGATACTCTAGACTCCTTGGACGGATATTTTCATTCCTTAAACCTTACATTAAACAAAGAAAAAACTAAGGCAATAAATTTCTCCTATAACAAAAATAACAATAAAATCACTCTCTCTGACGGCACCAACACTTTAACATCACTTACTAGCACTTCTTTCTTACGAGTAAATATTGACTCGATTGGAGACAACATATAGATTATCTTGCAAAAAATATGGTCCGCTACTGTTATGCGCTTAAAGTAATAGCTCAAAATATCAATATTGCGACTGCTTTTATGGCATGCCATGCATATATACAATCGCAAGTCAGATATGGAATTGTTTTCTGGGGTAACTCCTGTGATGTACAACGAATATTTAAATTACAAAAGAAATGTCTTAGAAACATCCTAAACATGAAACAAACAGAGAGCTGCAAACAAATTACACTAACAAGTCTTTATATATATATATATATGAGTCAATAAAATTTGTCTCAGAAAATGGCTCACTATTTGAAGAATATGATAGAAATCACTTGTACAATACAAGAAACAAGAATGATCTAACTACTGATAAACCTAAATATACCTATATTCAAAAAATTTACCATTTTCTGTAATTAAAATCTTCAGTAAAATACCCACAAATATAAGAAGTCTTCCACACACAGAATTTAAAAGCAAATTAATAAATATTTTATATGAGAAAGCTTATTACTCACTGGATGAATATTTCAATGATAATATATTTTAATAAGTATATTGTTTTATTATTGTGACAATATAGTACACTAACACTGTTGTGTTACCTTTTAATGTTTAATTTTAATTTTAAAAATTTTACCTTAAGGAAAATTTTAACCTCTTACTATTCTTATAATCCTTTCAATATGTATTGTATATGCCTCTTGATATATGTATCATTTTTTTTGTCTTCATTTTAGCCTAGGTTTTCTCTATTTGACATGTTCAACACCCGTTTGGGTATTTTGTATTTTTTTGTACAAGTGAACAAATAAAATGTATCTATCTAATTGATGAGCGGGGCGGGGGGAGAAATTTCAAAAAAAAATTTTGTCCAGATCTCATAATTAATGAGCGAATATTGCGTTTACTGGTCTAACCGGGTCCCGATACCACGGTACCCACTGACCCCCTTGTGGGGGCCCTGATACGATGAGATGGTTTTGAACACCAACAACTTACTTTATGTCAACAAATATTGTTTTTTAATAAGATTATTATGAAGTGAGAGTTTGTAGGCCTCTGGTTATCACCGTGTATTACAGATATGGCCCAATTTCAATAGGGATTATTGTAAAATGCTGTTTTACATATGTTCCAAATTGTAATTAAATGTTTTAGGTCTAACAGGAGTTATCGTGCTTACAAGAAACGGTATACACGCACACACACACTTACAGACGCAAAGACATTTTTATTCAAAATTTGAGTTTAGTCTGAACAAGAAATTTTTTTCTACGATGGTTATTAAAATTTTTATTCAATTTATAATAAATATATAATAAAGTTAGAATACAGTCAAAAGACATACAATTCATTACTGAAACATAACAGATACGAAAAAAATTAGTAGAAACATTATTGTAGAAAATTTAATCAGCTTTAGTTTTGCATATAGCTACTTTTTGATTAGGGCTAACCGTTTTCGAGATATGAGCGAAAAACCAAAAACCGGGACCTACTTCGTGCCCCGCTGCTAAGTTGGCATCATAAAATTAATAATGTCTAAAACTGACATTATTTACAAAAAAAAATGCCAAGTGCACGTACCTACCTATAAATAAAAGCACTTACAATTTTAGACGACTATTTCGTATAGTTTGATGATTATACTACTAAAATCAACATAAGTGAATATATTTAGACCACATTACAAGGTCAATTAAAAAAAAAGACAATACACTAAACACTAACAAATAATCAAATATTTACTCCTATATCTATAATCTTTTTACTTTTAAATAAACGACGTAAATTTATTTTATATATGCCGCAATTAATTATTAATTCTCGTTCTAATTTTCCTCGTAAAGCTCGAAAGATTGTATATTCGTTTTGTTTTGTTTTTGCGCAAATATCCAGAGCTGTGAACAAGTCATAATTTTCATTAAGATTTTTTTATTGTAAACGCGAATGCGCCGCTTAAAATACACACTGTATGTGTAAATAATGACTTAAATTGGTTGTTATATAAAATGAAATATTTCTTAGGCGAACAAACACATTTCAAAATACATTACACTGACAGATTTTAACAAGAAAGGAACAACAAGTGTCAACTCAAAGTTAATGGCATTGAATAGACGAATAGAAAAAGACAAAAAATATATTTCAACGGTTTGACAAAGAGGGAAAGGCCATTTGGTTTACACATGTTTAAAAGTTAATAATACCCTTTATACCTAATACATTTTCCTCGGGTAGTAGGTGAAAAAAGCTATATAAACACAAGTAATTATTATTTTGTTATCCGTTTGACAGATTCAGTGTTGTTATTATATATAGGTGACAGAAAATGGTTGTTGATATACTTACAATAATATACATATGAAATAGGATATTACGCATTAATTACCGTAACCTTAATAAAACTTATAGAACTTTATAAGTTTATTATTGTTTTTTAATACATTTCTAGTTAATTAAATAAGTAATAAAGGAAACAAAGCATTTTTTTTTGTCAATTGTCTTTAACCGAGTTCAAGAAAATTTAAAAAGGGGGAGGTTCTCAATTCGACCCGACATTTTTTTATTTGTTCAGGCATTACTCTGAATTAGCTTAAGGTACTTGTATACTGATAAGAGCGAATCTAGTGGCGGATTTAATAAACTAAAGCGCGAGAGAGATAGAGTAAAAGGATTTGGCAATGCTGTATTAAATACGATTGTCATAACTGTCATATACTAATCTGCTTGTCACTGCGAATTAATTAAATATAATACAACTTATTTAAAAATGTCAGAACAGCTAAAATATAAAGGCAGGTTTATTAAAAAAGTGCCCTAAAAAAACATTTAAAACTTAAAAACGGTATTAGAAATAATAAACCCGACTCTAACCTTTCATCCGAACGCCAAGATCATGTTTGTGAAGAAAATCGCATGATTAACTTAAAGGAGCTTGGTAAAAATCTAAATTGTTTAAAGTGCTCATCAAACCGCTGTCCAGGGAATCACTATTTCCACATCCATATTTTCTATTCAAGTTTCTCACAACGTAAAGAATTTTAGTAATATATTTGCACTCCACTATCTGGAAATATAATTAAAATAAAAATGAATTGATGAGAAAAATCCTATGCGACAAGCCGTTGCAAGTCTAGCACCGGAAAATCGTAAAAAGGGGGTGGCTTTTCAGGTCTAAGGGTTGTGGGTGAAGGATATGTCGGGAAATATTGTCATCATCGTGTTCCCTCCCTCGAAAACGGAAGTATACCGCCTTCAAGTTGATTTTCGTTGTTTTGGTGGCATTTCGTTATTGGAGGGTGTGGGTTAGGTTACCTGTGGTCAATATTTACTTATTTTATTCGTATTTACTAAAAAAAAACCGATCCGACAAGCCATCGCAAGCCTAGCAAAGGAAAATAGGAATAGGGGTGGTTTTTCATGTTTAGGGGTAGTGGATGAATGGTAGGTCGGAAAATATTGTCACCGTCGTCTTTCCCGTCCTCGAAAACGGGGGGTAGATGTCTTGCGGTCCAGTCACAGAACTTTTGGGGTAAAAGCTTTACCTCAAGGGACTGACTATAAGAAAATTTTATTTAAAATGTTTTATTATTTTCTAATTTATTAATAAATAAATATGTCTATAATAAATAATATGTTTCTTTATTTAATAAAGTGTTGTAAAACTTATTTTTATCGATTATCCATATTTTATAATTTATTTATTAATTTTAAACTTTTAAGAATTTAAATATTCGCGCAATCTTCGAAATATGCAACGTTGCCAATGGATTTCAACAGCTGTTTTATTTACACAAATGTCGGGCTTAAAATTGATTAAAGTTCTAATAACTTTTATACTAGACGGACGATTTTTTCAGGATTTTAACAGAGTGTTAATAACAAACTATTTAATGTTATTTTAGTTTTTGAAACATATTTCTCAAAAATTGTGGTAATAAGAGCGAAAATTAACTTGAGCCGATCTCAACTACGTCAAATAGGGCATCTTTGCCTATAAAAGTCAAACTTTCCAAATCAATTACTCCGAAACTAAACGGACGATTTTATTTTTATTGAAAATTTAAGTGTAAAATCACTTTATTTATTAGTATACCAAATTACATTTAAAACTGTAAAAGTTCATTTTAGTATACAAGTACCTTAAGCGATTTCTCAAGCTGGAAGGTATGGCTCGGTGGTGGTACTATTATAATTTCATCAAACTACGTCTAGTGCAAGATGAGCAAAAATTGGAAACAAAATTTGTGTACTTAAAAATTTGACCAAATTTGGCGAAGGCGCCGCGCAAGTTTCCTCGGAATTGCATTAAAATTGGTAATTAGTAGGTATTTTAAGAGTAGCCGTGATACCTAATATGATCTTAAAAATTACGAATTTAAGATGGTGAACCCAATATGGCTGCCACAATTGCAGTATTTTTGCTGATTTACGTGTTTGATATATGCAGATTTTTGGATATTCTGTTAGGATGCCTGACGTTGAAGCTTAAATATTCAAAACAATAGTTATGTCCCTTTACTGTGTAGAAGCTAAATAAACTAAAAAGGGTGAAAAAAAAAAATTTAAAAATTATGAAATACAATTTCTCTGTCGCCCAATTAATTGAACCTTATTACCTAATATTGATATTGAGGTCGGTGTAAAAATGAACAAATAACGATTTTTTTTAAACTACGATTTATTAAATGTTTCCCTATTATATAGGTGAGTATTTATCGTAAATCCAATAACCAAAGTAGAACAGCTATTAAAAAAAAGTGAAAAAATAACTCATAAAATACAAACAAAAATTGCTTCGTGTGAAGAGGCTACTACAGTGTAAAATGTTATTATTTTACCTATGAATTTTACAAAATGCCCCCAAATAACTTCTCTTTCAACTTGAACGTTTTTATATCGACTAGTAGATTGCCGTTTCAATGTTTTTGTTAATAATGTTATTATCAGTTTCAGAATAATAATAATAATAATATAAAATTTATTTGTAGCCAAAATGGATACGATACGTGACACGTCTTGTATTATTTAAATTATATAAAAAAATAACTGAAAAAGAAAATAGCAGGACGTGGCAATAATTAAATCAGTTGGTCTTAACGTGTTGTCGAGAATAGTGTATTATTCAGCAAGCGTATAATGATGGCTATTACTTGCGAGGGTGATGTTTATTTCACAAATCTAAGGCGAGTGTCGCAAATCATCAGATCGTGTAATAGTTATTATACGCGAGCAAAATACTATACTTCATCCATGACTATTTTAACTTTTTTAATCGTTTAAAAGTGAAAAAATAAAGTTAGTTCACAGTAAAACTTTGTTTGACGTTTTAAACATCAAACGAAAACATGGACTCTCCCTTGGAAAAAAATGGACTCGCCCGTTGATTGCTTGTTCCTGATTGGTCAAACGTGCGTTGAAATGAGATTATTTTCATTATTCGTTAGGTTGAAATTATGTCTGTCATTATTCGTCAATTGTTACATGTATTATGCAAGGATTATACGATAGTCGTAGATAAAATGATATGATATGATGATATACTATTTATAGTTCCTTCTACTATACGACTATACCTCATAACGTGTATATTTTGTGTATACCTTAAACGAAAGTAAAATGTTAAATTTTTATTTTAAATTTACTAATTTATCTGATTAAATGTTTACCAAGGAAGAAATTCGATGTTGACAAAAGTACTTAAGTTTGAACGTGGACACGAGAGTTTAAAATGTAGGCACAGTCTGCCCCGGATTCAAGGGTAGGTTGCTGTAAACCAGGGACCCCCACTACAATGAAGCCCTCACCACTAAGAAAATATATTTTTCTTTTCATTTAACTAAACCATAATATTAGTTTTAAGGCCGGTTATCAATGCTCAGTTAGCTGAATGAGTTAAGGTAGGGTGAAATTAAATAATAATCCTATTGATGGAGAGGTCAATTCGTGACTGAAAATTAATTTTAACCCTCAGAAAAATAGTTGATTGTTTCATACCAATATTTTAGCCAAAACTGCTAAGAAAACTTCCTCATATTCGATTACGAAACTAACACCAGAGCTTTTCTTATTCTTATTTACGTCTTGTCAGACGTTTTGTGGTTCATGAAAGTTATTCTAGTTGGCCTTCGCTTACTGTATGACACGTCTGACAGTATCAAGTCATCTGTCGCCGTTGCTTGTTAGGCGCACAGCCTCATTAAAACTCTTTCCCATTAGCTCTTTGGTGAAATCAACCCAACGCAATGTTTTGGAGGGCGTCTTCCTCGCCTCTGCCATCTGTGTTCCTTGAAGTTCCATTCAGAGTGACCCATTTAAAAGCAGAACACCTCTCTAAAATTTTTATTTATTGTGCGATTTGAATCAAATTTTAATCATGTATAACACAAATTAGGATCTAATTATTATTAGAAAAACAATCGCTTCCTACAAATGCAAAGCCACCTGCGGTACCAAAGTATGCGAAAAAAAACGAAAAATCATATTAGGCATTTTTTTATCGGAAAATTTTGTTAATTAAACTTGTTCAAAATTGTCCAAAAACCCTATGTCCAAAATTTAATCAAAATTAAAAAATTGAAAAATTAAAATTTTAAAAATTTTTAAAATACTTAACTATTTTTGAAAAGAAAAAACTGTAAATTGCTTGACAACTACCTGGCAGCTTGGGTTTCCCCTCAAACAAAATTGTGATAGTGCAGTTTTCCATACAAAAAAAGACATTAAAATGATATTTTCGGACTTGACATTATATTAATCAAAATTTCAATATTTTTTTATTTTGATCAAATTTTGGACTCAAGGTTTTCGAACAATTCTGAGCAAGTTTTATTAACAAAATTTTCCGATAAAAAAAATGCCTAATATGATTTTTTGATTTTCTCCGCATATTTTGGTAGGTGGCTTTGAATTTGCAGGAGGCGAATGTTTTTCTGGTCATAAGTAGATCCTAATTTGTTCTCTAATCAAGTAAACTTGTTCGGAATTGTCCAAAAACCGTAAGTCCAAAATTTAATCAAAATAAAAAAATATTGAAATTTTTATTAAAATAATGTCCAAGTCCGAAAATGTAATTTTAATGGGTTTTTTTATTTAGAAAACTGTACTATGACAATTTTGTTTGAAATTAAATCCAAGCTGCCAGGTAGTTGTCAAGTAATTTGCAGTTTTTTTTAAATAATTATTTTTAAAAATTTTTAAATTAAAATTTTTCAATTTTTTTATTTTGATAAAATTTTGGACTTAAGGTTTTTGAACAATTCTGAACAAGTTTCATTAACAAAATTTTCCGATGAAAAAATGCCTAATATGATTTTTTGTTTTTTTCCGCATATTTTGGTACCGCAGGTGGCTTTGAATTTGTAGGAGACGAATGTTTTTCTGGTCATAATTAGATCCTAATTTCTTCTATACGTGAGTAAAATTTGATTCAAATCGCACAATAAATACAAATTTTAGTTTTTAAATGGGTCACTCTGTATATTGTTCTCTCTCCGATTGATGGGCCAAAAAATTAGAGAAGTCGAGAGAATACGATGCTAGAGAGTCGATTTTGGGGAAATATTTCTTAAAGAGGTATTAGTGCGATAGGCTGTCCAGAGAATTCGTAACAAACGTCTCCAAACCCACATCTCGAAAGCCCGACTGCCTAACGCCTAACTTTTGCTTTAAGAATACTACTTCTATGTAAAAAAGATAATTTTGCTGGATATTTTGATCTTGTTTTGTTGACATTACATACATGTATCACCTAAATTTACTTAAATTGTAAAAATGTATGCCTTCCCAGAGATAGTTTGAAATTCTTGTACATATAGTTCAGTTAATATGTTCTGTAGTAGTATGTCTGCATAGGTACCGGGTGGCTCAGCTGATAGGGACACATTTTTTTTAAATTTGGTGTAGTGATATGGGATGAAATTATCAATTATATGGTGTAAAGTACTAAAATGGCCGACTTTCGGTTTCGAATATAATGAATATCAAATTTTTAAATGAGACGACCTGTATATTTTTGCATATTTGGATCCTGCTGACCAAAATACATATTATCTGACCTTCAAATATTATTTTGATTTTCAAAAAAAAATATGGATTTCTTAATTTTTAGTTTTAATCCTGGAAGGCTGTGATTTTGCCAAAATTATTAAAAATTGGTCTGCTAGCACCTTTAAAATATTATCTCTTCAGATACTAACATTGAACACGATTTATTCTTCATTAAGTTCAACGATATTGGTTTCTCAACGAAAACTATTTTTTTTAATGGAACTCCTATGGGACAACTTGTTATTTAATTAGATCTTTAAATTATGAAGAAGACGATATGTATAATGTCTACCTTCTCTTTGTGCTAAAATAATTTAAAAAAAAATGTTTTAAGAATATTTTTTTAAAGTTTTTTTTTTAATAAAAATAATATTTGAGGGTCAGATCACATGTATTCTGGCCAGCAGGATCCAAATATGCAAAAATATACAACCATTTAAAAATTTGATTTTCATGTAAATTGCATCAAAACCGGAAATCGGCCATTTTGGTTCTTTACATCATAGAATTGGAAATGTCATCCCATATCATTGCACCAAATTTGAAAAAATCTATTAGCCCATTCAAAAGTTACAAGAGTGTTCCTATCTGCTAAGCCACCCGGTATATATATATATATATATATATATATATATATATATATATATATATATATATATATATATATATATATATATTAGCAGGTCATTCCTTCCACGATTAGCCTTGTTACATTTAAAATTTGATGCAGATGTAGAATTCTTCCTATTGAAATTTGTCCCTGCACTCCCTGCTCTACTAATGTCCTAAAAATTTTATATGCCTACTAGAACTTTCAAGACCACGAAGCTCGACACGAAGATTATACAATAAAAATATTTAAACTGCTTTGTGTTCTCTTGCGCAATTTGCTTTATGTTAAAGACGTAGACATTTTTCGAATTACAATAAATTGAGTTTTAGACTAAATTCACTTATTAAATAAATAATTGCAACGACGGAGCACAACTTTTGTTAAATTTTACGTTCATCTCCTAATTATAATTAGTTATTTAACAAAATGAAGAACATAAATTTACATTTTACTTCATTGGTGGTATGTGATGATTCGATGGTATTATAAAAATTGTAAAAATATTTATTACAAGTAGGTAGTAAACTGTCATTCAGAATTGTTAAATTTGCTGACCATCTGTTTAAGCCCAATTTTGTTCGACAGCTTTATAGAGTATATAACAGAAATACTAATTTATGAGGGTAAAGAGAGTTTTATGCTTGTATACACCCAGTGAAAACGAATTTTGTTGTTTTTTATACCTATTTGATTTAATCAGTATATTACAACTGCAAAATTTTTTAAAATTATGATCATTGCAAAAAAATGCGTACACAAATCCGTTTCATAACACGTTGAATTCAAATATTGAATAAAAATGGTGTTTTTTTTTTACAAGTGGGGCGTTTATAGTATGAGCCGAAGGAGTTATATACAAAATTTTTTGTATCGCCATTCGAAATTAGAAAATATATAATTTTGTTAAAATAGACTAAATTCTACTGCTGTTTCCATAGAAACCAATAAGTTTTTTCACACTGTGAAATAATAGTATATTACGTAATGAGTGTTGTAAGAAGCATATTAAGTAATCATATTTATTTATTTATTTAGTAAAATCTGGATTTAGTTTACTAGTCAACAATATTATTCAACAAATATTATGTGTTTTGACAGCGTTTGGAAATTACGTAGGCGCATTTGTTTTTTTAAACCCTGCGTCAGCGATATAAGTCACCTATAATTGCGTGTACCGTGCGTTTTGTTTACAATATGTAACATTCAATTTACATAGATGGCAGGTAGTGTGTTTTTTACTATTTACAGTAGTGATCGTAGGTAAAGAAATTTTATTTCACACTATTTTCTTTATTTTACACTTGCCAATAATGACATTGTTTTGATTCATTGAAACTGTCAAATAAATGTCATTTTAGGATATGGCGTTGCAAAATAGTTATTTATGCAACAAAGTGCATACAGTGGTAACTTTATGCAAGCTTTTCATATAATATTTTTTTTATACGACTTAATTTTCACATTTCAGATAAGTAAATTTCGTAATTAACCTAAATGTCAAAACACAAATTTATAATTTGACGTTTCTAAAGCGAAGATCGTGGGACAATTTTTTTTAATGCACTCTTATGAGTTGACTATAAGCCAGAGAAATAATGTATTTTTTTTTCTACTACAGTGCGTAGAGTGTTTACTTAACACACGCGGTGATGTAAAAAATAAAAAAAAATCATATTGGTGCCAATAATAATCATATCTTATTTTAGTCGAATAAAACTGTGCTTTTTTCCACGATTATTTTTTTTTCTTTTTGTGGAAATCTGTATGCTATCAAGAAGTTACAGTAGAGTTTTGTCCAATCTGAGAGGTGAGCGATTTTTAGAAAAAAGTTTTAATTTTGAAAAACAGTTTTTGTCTCGTATTTTTTTTTCCATATCGGCTTCTGTTCATCGGATCAAGTCAAACAAAAAATCAAAATGTTTGTAAATAAATTATGAATAAAACTGTGTACAAATAAGTTCCTATGCATATTTCCGATATGCGCAATTAGTTCAGTCAACGAATGGCCCAAAGGGTGGTGTAGAGTGCGTGAGCAGGGACCTAAGCGATTCCTTTAGAAAATTGTTCAGGGTGCTTAGGGAGTGAATATACTGAAAGTCCTGACGTCTAGGAGATGAGCCGGAGGGGGGGGCACAAAGAAAGTCCCACTTTTGGTTTTTTCGCTTATATCTCTAAAACGGTGCCTCGTAGGGAAAAATGAAAGCTTATGAGATTATCTACAACTTTCATTTTATATATTTTGTTCGACTTCGCAACCGTTTTCGAGCTACATGCTTCGGAAAAGTGAAAATTTTCGAAAAACATATTTTTACAAAAGTGAGACACTTCAACTTTAAGGAAAGCAAGGTGGGCTTCTCAAAATTGTACTTAAAGTCAGAAATCATCAAGGAGGTGGCAGTGATCTTTTACAACCCCTCCTCCACTCAAGGCGAGGTTGAACAGTCTGGGAAGATTTGCTTCCTCAAATGGTGTGGGGCACCAGCAAGACAGACCTCCCTCAACCAGTACCGCTTCCAGTTGTCCCTGTTGAGTTTGAGAAGATTATTAATATATCAATGTTTAGCAAGATTTTGAGTTTCGTTTATCATTAGTTTTAGATCATCCATATCTTTGTTCTGATTTTAGTGTTACGTCCATTACAACGTTGTTTGGAAAAAGATAGAAAAATAAATCATTTACAAGTATAATAAATAATAGAGGACCTAGAGCTGACCTTTGAGGCACTCTGTGTTCCAACATTCTAAAATCAGATATATCATTGTTACTCTATACACAGTGTTTAGGTGTAGTTAACAGTTTTAAAGTCGACTCTCATGCCATAGATATTAAGTTTCTTTATTAATAAGTTGTGAGAGATACAGTCAAATTCCGACCAGCCTAAGTGCTGTATACGCTCCTTCCTCAAAACTTTGGACAATGTTCCTCACAACTCTATATACAGCATCCGTCGTTGAACATTTCTTCCTGAAGCCAAATTAGCATTTATGTAATAGGGAATATTTTTCGAAAAAGTTCATAATTCTATTTTTTAATATGATTTCAATAATCTTGCTAGTTATATATATGAAAAATTTCATTAAAAACTAACCAGTGGAGTCGGGGTTAGGGTTGGCATGATAGAATCTTACAGAAAAGAGTTTTTTACGCACATCGCACCATTCACGAGTAAAAATTACAAAATCATCGAATGTCGTGATCATCGTAGAGCGCTTAGGAGCATTTTAGAAAAAATATATTTTTTTTTATGAAATTTGTCGTGACATCATTGAAACACCCTGTATATTGAGAACATGCGGGGAACCGCGCCGATCGAGGCCCAACCCTTCAAATTGGGCGACTACTTCTAGCGTCAGAATTAGAGTGGGCGCTGTCGTTGAAGTGTAGAAAACAAGGGGAAAATACTGCACTCAGAATCAATGATTATGAACACTAATGAGGCCTCAGGCAGGATTCACGCTGGCAAGCGGCGCTGTCATTTTTTTAGGGAAGGCAGTGCGAAATTGACTACTAAGCTCAGGGTGTTGGTCCACTAGGCTTCGTGATCAAAATGGGCTTCTAAAATGAAAGCTTGGTAAGAAATCCGCCTTGCGCTTTGGATCAAGGGAACTCTTACAGCCAGGAAAACTTTGTCTACAGGTTTTGCCGAGATACGTTATAGGGACTCCCGGAAGTTTTAGATTTACGGCAGGAAGCATGCTATAGTTCTCTGGAAACAACATCAACCGGAGTGGAGTAAGATTCTGAATTTCAAAAAAAGTAGCTCGATCGATTTACGAATATAGAACTGTCAATGATCCGATCTCCCTAATGAATAACGCCAAACCAACAATAGTGGATTTGGTACAATTATATGCATCTGTAACTGCCGTTAAAGAAGAGAAGTTTTACGATGACCTAGAAATATTATTCCACACTATTCCAAACAGGCAATTTGCCATTGTAGAAGATGACAGGCAACAGGGAATACGAGCGTGAATTGCAATACTGAAATTAGAAGTGGAGGCAGAAGTGGGAGCAGCCTTACAGGAACTAAAAACTGGCAAAGCTTGGGTCAATATCGTCAAAATCGTTTAAGTTAGTTAGCGAGGGTGAAGTAAGAATCCTTCACTGAATATGCAAAATATGGGAGATAGGAATCTAGCCTCATGACTGGAGAAACTCAATCTTCGTGCTACTATATGAAATGGGAATGACAGATGTTTGTGACAACTACAGATTGCTGGCAATAATATCATACTCCACTAAAATAATGCTGTTCTTCAATATAGACTTCAACATAATTCTACTTGGAAAATATCTACTCAGGCTTTGTTAAAAAACCCGGTACTCTCGTACCGAGTACATTGAATACAAATAAATACTGATTTTGCATCAACTTGTCAAGAAGTCAAACGAATATTACATGCCTATATGTATTTTTTTTTTCGTAGAACGTAAAGCTTTTAATTATATGGACTGGAATAAATTGTGGACCGTAACTATTGAAAATGGAAATACATCTAGTTTTCATTATTCGCCCATTATTTGAAGAAAACTTTGCTTTGGTGATAGTCATCATTGCTAGGTCCCAGAAATGTAAAACTGGCAAAGGCATCAGACGCCAATCTTTCAACAATAATTATAGTAAACGCGTGATGCAATGTGTGCTGGAGGAGTGCCAGATGGAGTAATTATAAGCAGAAGTAAGGTTGAACTTTGGAGATGATATCTTGCAGCAAGTGAAGATGATCTCATACCCGGGCTCAACAGTCGCCAAATAATAAGCTCCAAGTACGGTTTAAATATGATTTACAATTAAATGAAATTACACATTAAGAATTGGTGAGTGTGAGGTTGTAAACAAGGTGGTTTATCTTGGAATCGCTATCGATAAGCTAATGTGCGATTCGGTGAAGAATACAGATAGGCAACTTGCCATTTGAGTAAAATTAGAACAAAGATAGAACTTGCTAACGCTCTAGTTTTCTTCATCTTTCTTTATGTCTCTGAGACATGTTAGAGAGGCAGCCGGACAGCGCATTGATGGTTTTGAAATGTGAGTTGGAGATGTTTGTTACGAATTTCTTGGACAGTCCATCGCACCAACAATTTGATTCTTCAAGAAAGGAACTGAACGGAGAGAACTTCGGTGAGATCGTATGTCCACGGCCGACTCTAGTAACAGACCGCGAACAAGGAAAACTGGCAACAATGCATGTGGTGCTTAGTTTCACTAAATTGCCATAGCTGTTTACGGCTGCTTTTGGTCGGCTCTTGTTTTAATTGCTGGAAATTCATATTACTTCCACGTCCAGTGGAAGTATAGTAAGGACAAAAAAATTTTTAAAAATTTTTATTGTCCAAATAGACTTAAAATGTCATGAAACGTCGAGATTTTAAGTTTGAGCGAAAAAAATTTTCTGTCTGTCTGTCTGTCGGTCTGTCTGTAACTTTTTTTTGTGCGCACGTTTACTCTGGAACCGTTTAAGATATTGACTTGAAATTTGGTACACATATGTACTTTAACGAGTTCTAGAACGAGATTATATTTTCATCTTGTTCCGTCGAAGGGTTGGGGGGTAAATTGGGGTAAATTTGGGGTAAATGGGTAAATTAAGCAGGTAAGAGTCCATGAAATTGGTATATAGTATATACAAGAGAAGCTAAGGTCTCAAAAAAATTTTTGGCATTAGCCACCCCCATTACCACCCCCACCTCCTTATTAAAGGGGATGAAAAAAAAATTATGATTTAGTGTCTGTACAGGAACCAGAAACCTCAAAATATTTTTTTACTTCATCCACCCCCCACTACCACTCCCCTATCACCACCCCCACCCCAGTACCGATGTGGGGTATCGTTTTATGGGTTTTTGGGGTAGAGGATTTCAAATATTATATTATTAAAGTTCCATAAACAATTATTTTCACATACAAAGTTTTTCGTTGTGAGTGACTTGGATAGAGAATCTGGATGTGGAAGTAGTGATTCCTTGGGCAGCGGTTTTTTTATTTTGTAACAATAGTGTAAGTGTCTTGCTAATTGAAGTGCATTTAGTTTAGATCGTGTGATATCAATTATAGGACGTTACGATAGTTTTAATCGAGTGTATACTCTGTTTAACAGTGCGTGAACCGACTTAACCTAAAATGCCCAGGCATTCTGTCATACCAGGCTGTAAGACAAATAATTATACTTCCACAACGAAAACAGACGGTCCAAAAACCACATTTAGTTTAGTTTAGTTTTCCTAAGGACGATGAATTAAGAGAAAAATGGCCTACAGCTATTCCCCGAAAAGATTGGATACCATCAAAACATGCTGTTGTATGCGAAATACATTTTGATCCCGGTGAGACTATTAAATTTGATAAATATCTTGTACCAGGTGGAACATTTAAAATGATTCCTTATAAACCAAAATTAAAAGAAAATACTGTCCCATTTTTCCAAATTTGCCTAAATTCTTATCTACAAAAAATCAGTCCGTCGACAAGATCCAGAAAGTAGGCGCGAAAATCAAATTCTTCAACATGAAATTTTAATCCAAAACTTTGAGAAGTCGGATATTATTGAAAATTATGAGGAATTTATTAACGTTTTATCAAAAAAAATAATAATAATATCTCTGATAGCTGGGCTGGAATGTAAACATTTTTACGTCTAAAGTCGTATTCTATACGTTAAATTCTGATGCTGATATTGTTGGTATTGAAAATCAAATTTCAATTAATACTGGTCTAATATAGACGAAGCAGTTAACATTTATATATCTGGATAGGCATCTCATGCACTATCTAAAAAAATTTCTTGTAATATTTGCCATTCACATATTGTTGAAAATAAATGAAATTTTACTGGAAATCAATATTGTGATTATCTACAACGTGATGGTCTATAAGTACCCACGAATAATATGACCATAATTTTATTTCACGTGTACGTCATATTAGAACATATCATTAACAACAATAGTTTAGAAAAGGAGTTCCTACAAATTGAAAATCAAAAAGATTTTCTTATAAATCTAACTTTACATAGTTCAAAGTCAGGTAATTTTTATTTAGATTTTTTAAACACGTGTATATGCGGGAAAAATATTGACTATATTTTACGAATTATTTGTTCAATATTTGCTAATGTACTTCTATATAATTATGTAAAAATGCAGAATAATCGCTTGAGCAAAGTAGATTGAAATCTCGGTTACGAACTACTGAAAAAGATGTCAATAAAATGAAAAAACGAAAATTAGACACTTTCAAAACAGCAAAGTAGAAACCTATATGTATCAATTCAATTCCATATTTGTATTTTATTCATATCATAAGTAAATATTTGTTCATGTTTTTAAATTTACTTACAGCCTTACAGTCCTGTTATTTTTAATTTACTCATTCCCGAATCATCCTAAATTAGAATATTATGGGATATCTGTATTATTTTATTACTCCCTTTATAATATAAAAATATGATATTTGGTATTATTAAAAAAGGGTTATGTAACTCTTCTCGTTGGTTTTGCTGAACAATTAAACATTTTTTTTCTGTGCGACCGAGCAGAGATTTAAACTTCGATTGAAGCCTCAATTTATTAATAAATGATTTATAATCTGTATCCTACCTAAACAAACCTATCATATAGAATCATGAATCAAAACGCATTATAAATAAATAAAATACAATTAAAACACGGGCGCCTATTAAATTTAGCTGCTGTAATGCAAACCAACCATCGCACATCGGACTACATCTTTACTTGTGTGCGGTGTTGCCACCTATTACTTCGTGGCCTATTAACTAGAGTCGGCCGTGGGCAACCACTACAGATGGCGTGATGCTGTCAAACGGCAAATAAATATCAACTAGAATAACGCATGGGTCACAAGATGTTTAAAACGTGACTTAGAAGAAGCAGATAACGAATTTTGAAGTAGTTTTGTAGATAAATTCAGAAATAAACGGTAAAAGTTGTTTTCTTAATTACCTACATTACATTAAATAAATAAACTTATATACTTATTACCCATGCCCGCATTCCCTAAGGGAATTAACTTTGAAACACTCTATATACATAAATTAGTATTTCCTATACAAAATTTTCAATGCTGTTAAAAATAAAAGTAATTTAATATAATCACGAGTATAATTAGGTGTCTTATTTAATAATTTTTATAAGAGGAAAATCATTTTTATTTTACCGTAAGTTTTACCGCATCATCACACTTGTTATGAACATTTTTTTTAAAGTCGAATTAGGCAAATTTATCCACGAATTGCAATTTCGACATAAATTTTAATTCTAAACAATTTTTCTTAGTGACAGTTTTTCATATCTTTAAAATTGAACGTAGTTTACTTTTACATCATTTTCAGATGGCATGTTGACTCACTCCATGGCAATCGCATTTTTAACAAAAGCTAAACTTTTTATAAAGAATAAATTTTCCGTGTAAAATAAGAAATAAAAAGTTTACCCTCTTATCCACTCTAAGTGTGGACATACGGTATATGTATATTGCACGGTTTAGTTTTAGAAAAGGTGCTGAATTAAATACGGAAAAATATCGCTATGTTTATATCGTTGGTTTAATTAGTTGTTAATATTTTAATTATTGTTTATACTATGTCTATTGTTTAAGTTTAGGATCAGTTCTTAATATACAGTTAATATCGATGACAAGATGGAAATGCTTTTACGACGGCGAGGACGTAGGCGCCGGCGCCAAATAGAAATCAATTGATCATTGTAGGTTTTGATGGCGGGCGGTGGCAGTAGCGGAGAGGTTGATTGCTACTTCATTAATTTCTTGGGTAACTAATAAACTATACTATAACGATTGTAGTTACTAACAAAAATCTTTCTACAAAATGAATTTTTTCTTCAAACGTTAAAACATGACATTTCTTCACTCATTTCATGACATTAAAGTTTGACTTTTTAGATGGCTGTGCGTTGCCATTGACAACGGAGGTAATAGTATATTATATTACTAGGAGTAGAACGCACTCTTTTTTTGTGTTGAGCCCAGGATTTGCGGCTGAGGCGAAGCCGAAGCCGCAAACTGGGCGAAACACAAAAAAAGGCGTTCTACTCCGTGTAATATATACTATTTTTTCTTCAAGCGTATTAAAATGCAAAAATTCATTTATTTATCATAAATGTACAAATATTCAAACTACAGTCTTACATGTTGACACAATATGACAAGTGGCTAGTGGATAGCGCGCTACCGGTGGCTTTCGGTATTAACATTATGTTACTAGTAAAACAATACCCACTGCGGTGGCGCTTTCGGAACTAACATTATGTTACTAGTAAAACAATGTCCACTACGGTGGCGTTCGGTACTAACATTTTGTTACTAGTAAAACAATGTCCTACTTCTACTTCTGTTTTTGGTGACATAATTTAAACATTTTAATACGCTTGAAGAAAAAGTAATATAGCAAGGCGTATTTTATTTAATACGCCGCGCCGCGTCGGCCAGGCGATATTAACACAATGCGTTTTTGGTGGTGAAATTCGAGATTTTTTATCTTTATTTTTTTTATAGCTAATCGACGTTTCAAGAAAAAAATAGCATGTTTTATTCGGAGTAAAACCACTTGTGACTCGTCTGTAATTGCCGGACGAACGAAGTGAGCTACAGACTCGTCACAAAAGTATCGTTTTACTCCTAATAAAACAATATACAGTGTGTGTAGTGGCGGGCTGGGCATAGGGAGTAAGAATTGCAACATCGCGTGTGCCAGCTGGCTGAAATGAAATAACTGACAACGGGAATGCTTCTGTGGCCTAGCGCCGACTCTTTAATCTATGCCGCCGACGGGCGAGTTTGCTGTTACCTGGGTTGTCATATCTCTTGCGCTACGTGGAAGTACATGCCCAGTCCGAAATTACAAGCACTGTATACTATTGTTGAAATATTTTTGGCACGTGTCTATTGCACCTTAGAACAACTTGCATTTTGTCAAAAACGTTACATATATATATATACTATAAAAAATTTAGTTGCTACCAGTTATTCAACAATTAATAAGCGGACAGGATTCTTGGGCATCCTGACGTAAATAACAGGGGCGGACTGGGATAATGATAATAAACAATAATAAACTTTTTTGTGGTCTATTAGAAGAGGGTTGGGGGACGCAATATGTGAGGAAGAATTTTACAAAACAACAGTACGCACTCAGGGACTTTACGAAACACTTTATTTATATTGGAAATTATTATGTCTATTTTGAGCCCCTAACTGTTTCTACCATTGGATGTAAGGCGTGCGCAGGACATGCTACATGAGAAAAGTTGTATGTTCCTTATAAGATTGGCACATTCAACTTCATATACGCAACGCCGCCGGCGTGGCAAAATCTCGAAAAGTTGCCCAAAATTCATAACATTCAGTACGTACACTAAAATTAATACCTGTAAGTTTTTGGACTCATTGAATTGCTTATCAATATAATATGAAGTACATTTGTGTTTATAGAATCAAATAAAACTTGTAACACAACACTATCAGGGGGTCCCAAATATCCTAAAAATCCTAATAATCCTAAAATTTCAATAAACTACGAAAATGTCCTAAAATTACCCTTAAATTGGATTAATTGTCTAAAAGTCCTAAAAATAGCGATATTTTAAACGTTCTAGAGGCTTGTATATCAGTGTATACTCGGAAGTTACGTAATTTCAGACGAGGATTACGTAGTGGATATACCATCCGTCGGAGGGGATGTAAAGTAGGCGGTCCCTTGTCTATTAAATGTTAGGCAAGTAAAAGATCCCTACTCTTCTTAAGGGAAGAGGTTCGGCAAAATTTCCAGGTTGGGGGTAGCTCGTCTACTGGCGTCGGTGATAGGCCCTGGTAGCGGAAATAGGCCGACGTTAAACAGTTAAAAAAAAAAAATTACGCGGTTGAAGCAGTTCAACTGCGTTGGTTATTTTTCGCTGCTATGTTTGTTGATTGGCAGTTCTGCAGATGTATGGTACGTCAAAAACGTCAACAGACAACGGAGTAACAGACCAATTCTCAATAATTCCCTGAATAATTGCAGTGCAATTATAAAAGTGCAATAGTAGATTACTAGTGATGATTTCGTTGATTAGTTTCGTGGTGGTTTCGTCAATAACGTGGTGAATAAGTTGAGGGTCAGTATATTCAAACCAAACAGTTGAAATGTAGGTGTGTTATTTTAGTTTCAATAATAATGCCGAAACGAACCACAAATTATAATAAACAACAGTGGAAGGGCAAATATACCTGGCTGGTTCCAGGACCAACAGAAGATAAGGTGCAAATTTTGTAATAAAACGTTCCAGATTGATTCGGGGAGTGAAGCATAAATTAAAAGCCACTCTAATTCTAAAAAACACACAGTTAAATTGTGTTTTAGTTTCCGGAAAAACAAATCAGGCTATGCTATGCTATGCTATGATCTCAATTGGACTTGACTCTTTTCAGCTTAAAAATTGCAGAGCTAAACAATGAAATTCTTAGTTTGAGTAGCCATAAAGAAAGTAATGTTTTTTTTGCGACATTTTCTTGAATTTTTATGGCAATTTTGTAAAGTTCATGCATTAGAAATATTTTTGTTTTGTTTAGTTTCTTTTGTTTATCAATGTCAATTTTATCGTTCATGTTCTCAATAAAGTATTGAATTTGTCCTAAAATCATTCATAAAATGTCCTAAAGTCCTAAAAAAAAATGTCCATAGAAGCCTTTGGGACCCCTGCACTATTCATGTGTATTTTTTCTCAAAATGTTTCATAACTTTTATATTTACTGATCGATTTTTTTCAAAAATAATAGTGCTCTTTTTCTAGATAATATTAATTCATTGTCCAAATTTTAATCGATTTTTTTTCTTACGTTATTGTGCTTACAAGAAACATGACGGGTGGACGAACGTGCAGACATTTTGAAAGTTGTTCAGAATTCGACAACTAACACAATGTTATGAATTTTTTCTCTACGACCGATATTTGTGGTTTTAGAAATGATTGGATCAAATATCCTGTCCCACTCTTCGTTTTCGTATTTACGAAAAGTTAAATAAAAAACTATACCCACCGTGTACACAACACATTTCTACATTAAAAGTTCTCGAACTGAACAAACAATGCCGCTAAATGCATATAGCAATGATGTAAACAAAATACAAGGTCAATACGGCAGTTGCTTTGCTTATCGGTGTCCATGATACTATGAAATATGATAGATACTCTCGGTACGAGTACCAGCTTTTGTCCTGATGTGCGTATAGCGTCACTCACATCCAAATCAAGCCAGCGGCAGCCTCGTGTCCGATGTCTGCCTAAAAATACATCGAACACCATAAGGCCTAGAAAGCTAAAATTTGCAGGCAGATATTTTACTTTTTTATATCATAAAATTCAAAGACAGCATTTGTCAGCATTTTTTCACTTTGCAGTAAAGCCGCTGTGGGTTTAAATGTTGGTGAAAATGTTATAGAACCTCCCAGAATCGACGTAAGTCGAAAACGAAATGAAATTTCGACTTAAGCTTATTTGAAGACATTTTTGAGCATAACATACAAGTTTGGAAGGCATCAGAGTTGAAAACTAGCACAAAAGAACTTATATACGTTCGTTAAAACGTAAGGCACAACCAGGTGAAAATTCGAAGAAACACCGAATTTTCACTTAGGAAAATGTTTTTGTCCAGCCATAGTATATTGTGGCTATCGGCAGAAAAAGTAGAGTGGAAGAACAGAGGAGAACGCGACTGGCGCCCTTAATAAATAAATTAGTGTCGCGTCACTCAGACGCATGGTAATACGTTCCTCTACAAAAACACGGGCTAAAAGCTATTAATATGTTAGCTATTTAATTTGTTTTTATTTAGTATCATATTTTAATTCATTTAATTAAACACAATAAATAGTAGTAGTAAACAAGCTAAAAACGTACTCTTCACCTGTTCACTGAACTTTTCATATAATTGTTACACATTCTATAGGATACTCTTCGCAGTTTTTTGTAAATAATTTTAGTTTTAGACATTTTTAATTTTATAGTACGAACTTAGTTGGTAAAAGACTCAGTGTAAAATAAAGTAAAAATTAAAAAAAAACTGTACCATACCCCATTTGGGTTTCGAACCCGGGACCCTTGGATTCCGAGTCAAAAGTGTAAGAACTACACCACCACCTTAAACGTGAAAAAATGTACAGTTTTACATTATAAGACACGAGCTAAAATCATATTTTCACGGTTGTATATCATTACGAAATGTATATTTGTAAAATATATAAATATTTAGTTATTAAAATGAAATATCATTTCACCAGATTTCTATTCAATTACAAAAACATAAAAATAAAAAATTTTCAAGTTTGAATCATTAATAATAACATTTTTATTTACCGGTCGATTTTGTTCAATAGGGTTCTTCCTCAAACTAACACTAACTTACTGTTCAAATTTCAGTACAATCGGATTTTTCTTTCTTGAGTTATCGTGCTTACAAGAAACGTGACGGACGGACGGACAGAGATTTTGAAAGTTGTTCAGAATTCGTTCACTAACACAATGATATGAAAATTTTTTGTCTGCGAGTGATTTTAGAAATGTGCCGATCAAATGCAATATACTCTTCGTTTTCGTATTTGCGAAGAGTAGGTATAATATACCAGTTTAATTAATTTTATTATGAAACAGTGTATTGATCTAACGTTATTTTAGAATCAGGAAAATAGACAGAGAGACAAGAATGAAAAATATTCCATTATTTAGTAATTTTAACAAAATTTTTCTTTTCTAAATTGCTGGATTCTTTAATGTTTCTGTTAAGAAACAGTAGTATATTGTTTTATTAGGAGTAAAAGTGATAACTTTTATGACGAGTGTGTAGGTTTGCCGAACGAACGAAGTGAGCCGAGTCACAGACGAGTCACAACAAGTGGCTTGTACTCCGAATAAAACATGCTATTTTTTCTTCAAACGTCGATTAGCTATAAAAAAAATAAAGATAAAAATCTCGAATTTCACCACCAAAAACGCATTGTGTTAATATAGCATGGCCGGTGTATTAAATAAAATACGCATAGCTATAGATATTACTTTTTCTGCAGATTGCCACTCTCAGCGTCAGAAATAGTATTTTAAACAAGTTTCTAAAACGAATCTTCACACGAGTGAGACAGTTTGGTGGAACGAGCCGAAGGCGAGTTCCATAAGTCGAATGAGTGTGAAAAGATGTTTTCAAACGTGTTGTTCACAATACTTTTTTTACGACTGCAGAATCAACTATTTTTAATAAACTTCTTTAAAAGTGACTTGGTTTGAAGACTTCAAAACTGATGTTTAGTCGTTAAATAAATAAGTCGGTTGCTATGAACCTGAGTAGGCTAGCGTACTTCAAAAAATACAAATAAAAGGTGTCAGTTCTGTTTTTGACAGGACTGTGTGATAAACATGACAGTACTGTGTTTTTTGGATTTTTGCACACATCGTGTGAAAAATTACAGTTTCGAGTCATGGCTACTGTGCGTTATTTGTCGTTTTCGAAGGCAGTCGTAAAAAAAGTACTTTTACCTTCGTTGTTAATAGCAACGCATAGCCGTCTAAAATGTCAAATTTTAATGTGGTTAAAAATGTCATGTTTTTCTGACGTTTGAAAAAAAAATACATTTTGCATCTACATTACATTATATTTACATTTTTTTTTAAACCAGTTTTGGCCATAGACTTAAGAATAAATAGACCCCAAGATCCATTGTACGTTTTCTTAAATACCTGTCTCCAAAGTTTACACATGCGTTATTAGCTCTGTCGCCTTCATATACACTATAAACCATATCTTCTATCTCTCTTTGGGATTATCTTCAGCTGAAATGCGCTCCGACTTACGCGATGATGTATCCGCCAATAGGAGTCGGCGTTTGTCAAGTTTGAGCGTCTGGTCAGAGAACTGGCTAGTCGCTGTCAAAAGTACAGACAACGAACAATTATTTAGTTTAGCAGTTTAGCTGTGACGTGTTTGCTTAGAGTTTAGTTAATATATATATTACCACCTTAAGTGTCCGTGCACACACCCCCCCCCCCGATCCTTTAGGACAATGTTTTTCATAAAGATTAAAGCCTAAGGAACAATTTAAGACATGTCCTAAAAAAAAAAATTGGCTGCACTTTCAAAATGGCGTCCGTTAAAGAAAACAAAATTTGCAAATATGGTTTTTGTCATTTAACACAAAAACTAAAAAAGATGGAGAAAAACTTTCTGTACAAAAAATAAAGTGCATAACATTTTCTACAACTTTGTTCCTATACAATATTTGTATTGGAGTTACCATTTTCCAGATAAATGATCAATCTCTTAAAATAAAATATAAAAATCAATATAAAACGTAACACTACGAAAGCCCACCCTAACTGTCCGTGCACCCCCCCCGATCCTTGGGGACAATGTTTTTCATAAAAATTAAAGCCTAAGGAACAATTTAAGACATGTCCTAAAAAAAAGAAAGCTGGCTGTACTTTCAAAATGGCGTCCGTTTAAAAAAAAAATGCAAATATGGTTTTTGTCATTTAACACAAAAACTAAAAAGATGGAGAAAAACTTTCTGCACAAAAAACAAAGTGCATAAAATTTTCTAAAATTTTGGTCCTATACAATATTTGGATAGGAGTTACCGTTTTCCAGATACCACTGTTACCGTTTTCGAGATAAATGTCTGCAAATTATAATATTATTATTAATTTTTTTCAGTTTATTTTATTTAACTTGTATGTTAATAATATAAAGTTATATTATACGCCTTACAATAATTGTCACAGTTATTTCCTCTAAGTGATTTACCGATATATGAATTTCCATGTTTTCTTAATTTTGGACTCATTTATCTGGAAAATGGTAACTCCTATCAAAATATTGTATAGGTATAAAATTGTAGAAAATTTTATGCACGTTGTTTTTTGTGAAGAAAGTTTGTCCATCTTTTTTAGTTTTTGTGTTAAATGACAAAAACAACATTGGCAACAATTTTTTTTTAACATATGGCCGCTATTTTGAAAGTACATCCAGTTTTTTTTTTAGAATATGTCTTAAATTGTTCCTTAGGCTTCAATCTTTATGAAAAACATTGTCCCCAAGGATCGGGCGTGGGGGTGCACGTACAGCTAGGGAGGGCTCCCCGACTATATATTGTTATAACATTTTGAGATGGTTAAGTGTTGTGTTTGCGGTGCAACACCCAAAAATAGCTGTAACTTATCATTCCATAAGTAAGTATTCGAAAAGTCAAAAATGACGTTTATATTTTGCGGCAAGTCCAACTTGTCAAATATGATATTTTTATTTTGACTTTTCGTTTATTTAGTAGAAATTAACGTTCAGAAGGGTGGATTTGCATACTACAGTGTTGTAAGCAAAAGTTATGACTGTAGCCAAGAGGTTATGTATTCTCATATAGGCCATCCGTCGTTTATATATTTCTTGGAACAGTACTAGGTACTAACTTTTCCTTTTCCGCTGTCGGAGGATGCACAAATTTTTCCTAGAAAGTGTTAAGCACCCCTTGGCTGCAGGCCTGACCTTTCCCTGGCTTGACTAAAACATCGGTGAATTTGTGTATTTCTCCAATCGTGCAGGAACATTTCTCTATTTATTTTCTCTAAAATTATATCTTTCTTTAACGAAGTCGGTGTCCAATTGTTTAGAGGTTAGAACAAAAAAAGCTTTGACAACAACAAACATCAGTCATTTGATCATGTCTAATGCCAGTGCTAAACATAAAGCATTTTTTCGCGAGCTTACCACAACTAACTATAGTAAGGTGTAAAAGAGATGGCTACATACATAACCAATCCCCATCTAAATTATATATAGCCATCTCTTTTACACCTTACCACAGTTAGTTGTGGTAAGCTCGTGAAAAAATGCCAGTTTAATTGAAGTGAGAACGAAATAGAAAGAGACAGTTGCTCATAATCCCAAAGAGAGACGGCTTTATATAACTGCTACAGTATGAAAGGAGATGGAGACAGAGCTGAACGTTGTAACCTTCTGGCCCCCAAGGAAATGAATTGTTTTGGAGTCTATTTCTTCTAAGTCTGTGGTTTTGGCCCGTTTTTGACCAAAAGTCCAATTTTTGGTCAAATATCTGGAAAATGGGCAAGCAGAAAATGTTGACATATGGTTTTTCAGCAATGAGCATTGACAACGAAAATTTTTCGCCTGATCCGAAAGTGTTATTCTACTTTCTAATTTTGACCATAATTGATGTCGCCAGTGCTGCCAATTGCACGGAGAAAAAATGTTGGCGTATATCGAATGTTGATAGGCAAGATAACCTCTTCAACTAGCACCAAGCCTCAAAGTGTTATACTCTGTTCCGCAATTGAATATTTTCTGGGGCGGCTAGCGCCAAAACGGGCAGGGGGGTAGATCTGACTCGCATAAGATAAAATACCCAGAAAAATATTTGCTAAAACATAACAGCAATGCTAACAAGTTATATCCCAGACCACAAAAATCGAGCTATCTCCTAGACTATAACCTTTGTTCAGGTGAAGTGCAAGAATGGTAATTCGCCTAAGATAGTTGTTTTATTATTATTATTAAATATAATATAAGGTAAAAGAGTTGCATAATATAATATTTTAGTGTATGTAAACATACATTTTGACAGTTCAATTTGAATCTGATTCTTCCAGAGGCTCTATTCCATGCAGAAAATCGTCACTCTCCTCTTCTTCATAGCTTTCTTCATCGGAAGAATCTGTAACTATGAATCGTACATTAGTATCACTAACTTCGTCAAATTGATGTTCTTTTTCCATATAATTCAGCTATACCTTGTCTACATGCTTACAAATATCTTAACTCGTCTTACTAGCCCAGGTAATGAAAGTTTTTTGTCGGAAGTAATTAGATACAAACTGAATTTTTGCCAGTTGTTAGGTCCTAATTAGAGGAGTATTTTCTCATAAGTCCCCGCCCCTCACCCTTGCGCCTAACCCCTCCCTTAAATATCCATTTTGCAAGCCTTTTATTTACCATTCATATCTCCGTCATTATTTATTCTAAATTCATAAATTTTATACCGTGTTATTCCTTATATCTCTTTAAAAAGCTATTATAACATGTTTCTGTAAACTATAATACTTTTACGAGAATTCGCTAAAATAGGCAAATATTTCGCTTTATATTTAAATTTTTTTGTGGTTTTTAGGGCACAACACTTTTATTTTTGATATCACAAAACAGTTTAAATAAAAGCAGTTTTCAACCATACTTCTACCTTTGGGGGGTCGGGAACACGTACAGAGTGCAAGAGATTAGTGCGTGTCCGTCGCGGCTATAGCCTGGCCTTAACTCGGGAGCGATTGCTGCCTCTTGTAGTCGGAGAGAGATACCCTTAAAATATGCAAAGTAAAAGTGGCCTATGCAACTCGCGAACATACAAAAACTGGAGTCATATTCTCACCTAAAATGACCTGCCGAATTCAATTATGGAGATCGCGATTCGGTTCGGAATTGCGAAATCGGAAAAAATCGCACTTTTCCACTATTTTACGAAATATCTCGGAAATACAATATTTTACATTTCCCATTCCATAACTTTGTTTCTAACCATTGACTCGACATAAAAATTTGCACACATATTCTGAAACAATTAATCGATTGCCGTACATAAAATTGTACCAAAGACAAAATATCTAGTACAAAAATATTTTCATTCGAGATTGCATAGATTTTTAATATTGAAGATAGAGTACTAGTATAAGAGAGTGAAATGTAGTTTAAGGTCTGAATTAAATTTTGGAAAACGAAAATCGCTGTCTATAACAGTTTGGTAGTCATAGAAGTGTAATAAGTTTGAGCGTGGTATGCGCTGCATTAAATCCTGACTGACCGATGCAGCGGACCCTCAATTTAACCGCTAGTATCAAAAACGGAGGAGCCAATTTTTTTTATTATTATTATTGGTAGGGAGGTAGCGACAGTTTTCGTGAAATCATTAGTTTAAAGCTAGATTTTTTCCCATGATAGCTTAGACAGTATCAATGAACGCATGAACGAATCAAAGTGACATTTTGTGACATTTCAGAAAATCGATATCTCTTTTTACATTTTATTTAATTTTTTACTCATTTTTGCAGTATTTATAGATTGGTAGAATTGCACCTTCATCATTGATACTGTCTAAGTTATCATGGAAAAAATCTAGCTTTAAATATATTAACGCGAAAAATTTGTCGCTACCTGCCTGGCTATAACTTACGTTGAACAGTTTTGAAGTTATATTATATTGAAAAATGTCCCACTCTTTATGAATATTATAACTATGCCAGCTTTTAGTCCGTTATATCTCGGAAAATATGTATTCTATGTAAATAATATTTGAGTCATCGATATAACACAGCTTTTTTCCTATGGTGAAAATTTTTCATAATTTTTTTATATCAAATTTTCGAAACTATTGCCAAAAAAGTTACTTGATGCTTACTAACTTAAAATTTCTTTGAAAAGTGGGATATTTCCTATATAACTTAGCAGATCTTTAACATTGTTCATCGTAAGTTATTCAAATATCAGCGACTGATTTACAATAGACACATAATGAACACATAATAAAAAAAAAATTGGCTCCGTTTTTGATACTAGCGGTTAAATTGAGGGTCCGCTGCATCGGTCAGTCAGGATTTAATGCAGCGCGTACCACGCTCAAACTTATTACACTTCTATGACCACCAAATTGTTATAGACAGCGATTTTCGTTTTCCAAAATTTAATTCAGACCTTAAACTACATTTCACTCTCTTATACTAGTACTCTATCTTCAATATTAAAAATCTATGCAATCTCGAATGAAAATATTTTTGTACTAGATATTTTGTCTTTGGTACAATTATTCAAATTCAATAGACACATGAACAGATAATTTTTTCAATTTTATCAGGTCTTTCGTTTTTAATTTATTGACGGATAAACGCTATTTTGACGCTATTTTGTAACTATTCTGTCAGAATTTGACAACGAAATACGCTTTTTGTATTGGGAAGCCTCTAATGGTATAACATATTAATTTAAAAGGCGATATTTTAAATGAATATAAATATTGAGTTATATTTCTTTTATTGAAAACATATATTTGTTTTTAAATGATATTTCTTTATTATACGTTTTAGCTTGGAAATGAATGAGCTCCAATGGTCCATACTTTCCATGATATCATTAAGATTTGAAAAACACTATATACTTTATTGCAATCTTTAGTAACACATGCGCCATTTTTTTAATTTCACCAAATGACGAAATCCCAAAAAATACTTTTTTAGAAATTAATAGATTCAATACTTTACCTACGATCACTACTGTAAATAGTAAAAAACGCACTACTTGCCATCTATGTAAATTGAAATTTACATATTGTAAACAAAACGCACTGTAAACAAATCGCACGGTAAACAAAACTGACGGGACATGCAATTATATATAGGTGGCGTATATCGCTAACGCGGGCTTTAAAAAAGCAAATGCGCTTACGTAATAATTTTCAAACGCTGTCAAAACTGACGTAATATTTGTTGAATAATATTGTTGACTAGTAAACTAAATCCAGATTTTACTAAATAAATAAATAAATATGATCGTAAGTAAAGAATAATACATAATTCGAGTAAAGCAATTACGCACTCATGGAAATAAGCACTCGCCGCTACGCGGCATCGTGCGTAACTTTTCCATTCGTGCGTAATATGCTTCTTACAACACTCATTACGTAATATACTATTACATTTTCCTGCATATGTTTACAGTAAAAATCTCTTCATGTTATACATGTACGATTAATCACAAACCAGTTGAAAATAAATCATTAACTTTTTGAATTAAATATAACAATATTTGCAAGAATATATTCAAAAGAAAACAAACAGTAGTGAACTATAATAGTATATTACGTAATGAGTGATGTAAGAAGCATATTACGCACGAATGGAAAAGTTACGCACGATGCCGCGTAGCGGCGAGTGCGTATTTCCATGAGTGCGTAATTGCCTTACAACTCGAATTATGTACTATACTTTACTTACGATCATATTTATTTAGTAAAATCTGGATTTAGTTTACTAGTTAACAATATTATTCAACTAATATTATGTCAGTTTTGACAGCGTTTGAAAATTAAGTAGGCGCATGTGTTTTTTTAAACCCCGCGTCAGCGATAAAAGCCACCTATAATTGCGTGTCCCGTGCGTTTTGTTTACCGTGCGATTTGTTTACAGTGCGTTTTGTTTGCAATATGTAAAATTCATCTTACATAGATGGCAGGTTATGTGTTTTTTACTATTTACAATAGTGACCGTCGGTAAACTATAATACACTCCATACACTCACATAGAAATGTAATAAAATGAAAACTATGTGTTGAACGATACGGTTAAGGATTGAGCGCCAGAGCAATGTTCATGTTACAAGGCCTTTTTCTCATTTCCTGTGCATTTTATAAAAAATGCTGCAAATAGAAAAATTTCCTTATTTCATTAGCTTTAGCTTACTCGCTTACAGTATGCAGTTATTTTGAAAAATACAAAAGTTACCTCGATCCACACTTTTTCGCTGTAAATTACACAAAAATCGCGACTTCTCCATTCCTTTTTATTTATTGTTTAGCCATATTACAACAAATATTATTTTTGCATAAACCGTTGAAAAGCGAAAGGATTGAATATTGTAATACTAAAATATCAAGTTTTTACGACAACAAATGACAAATATAGAGTGGGAACATGAAAAATGTGAAAATAGTATTTTTCGTACAAAAGTTGTGTTTAATTTGGAAGCGCAAGGGGGAGGGGCGATGACTTTTGGGAAAATGTACCTTTAAGTGAGTTCTAACAACTGACAAAAATTCAGCTTGTCTCTAATTACTTCCGACATATGGTCATTTTAGCCTTGGGCCTTGCTTATACCGTGTCAAAGGCTATTTTCCAATGCCGGACAAGTATGCAGTGAAAGACGAAGTAGACTAAATGACTTAAAAACAAAATGTCACTATTAAATATTATGTGAACTACAAATATTGCAGTAGGTATAACAATGACTTATAAGTTTAAAATTATTATTTATGTGTAATATAAGTATGCATTCATTTATTTTCTATTATATAAAATATATCAATACACAAAAAATGACATTTACAGTATTTTAGTTTCAGTTTATATTTCTCCGGAGTGCAGTGGTTTAAGAAAGTCACGGCAAAAACTAACATCGCGATATCGCCCATCTCTACTGCTGGCTACCGTCGCCGAACACAACTCTACTGAAGACCACCCGCGCCACTGGTGTCGACATTGAATGTCACGTAATTCGTTTTCATTGGCTTAGTATGATGGAGTGTACAAACTCGTTTCTGCGAATATTTTTTCTGGCCTCTTCTCATAGTAATACTATTCTGCAAATTAAATCGACTCAGGATCACACAGAATGACGTGCATGGACGTTTGCAAAAGAAATAAATACATGAATACGCTCATAACTAGGAAAGTTATTACAAAAAATTTTGTCAAATGGAATTTTCATTAAAAATGAAAAATAAAAATAATTTACTCATATCTATATCCCGAGGGCGCTGAAATTTATGGGATAAACTGCAGGTAGCTTTTTTTGTAAAATTCGGCTTAGAAAATATTCGAGACGTAATAAATTATCTTAAAAGCCCGAGATCGAAGGTCGGGGGCTTTTTGTGTAAATTATTAAGTCGAGAACATTTGCTTAAAAGCAAAATTTTGCAAAAAAAAGTAGCTACCCGCAGTTTGTGTGATAGGAGAGGTATATGATATTAAAAATATTTTTGTAAAATTGCATAAATACATCGTCGGTACTAGAGATGGGCGCGTGAGTCGATTTTGACTCACGCTCACGCACGCTCACGGCTTTAAACCTTTAGCTCACGCACACTCACGCACGACTGATATATGTTAAGGCAAACTCACGCACGGGATCTTTTGACTCACGCACACTCACGAAATCTTCCGTGATTTGGTACCTTAAATGTACACGCTCACGCCGTGACACGGTGAAATTCATGTCACGTGCCCATCTCTGGACCAGGCCAGGAGGGCTAGGCGACTGGCGAATGCAGTAGAGAGAGATTGCAATTACGCAGTTTGATTTGAATGTTGCGTCATTCATCCTGTCTCCTGTCCTTTTCCCTCCCTTCTCGAGCTCGTGTTCCGTCTTCCGTCTATCGCTTCGCTTCTTATTCTTGTCACGACACGACAGGTTGAAGTTTTAAAGCAGAGATGGGGAGTCGTGTCACGGCGTGAATATTATCTCACGCACGGGATCTTTTGACTCACGCACACTCACGAAATCTTCCGTGATTTGGTACCTTAAATGTACACGCTCACGCCGTGACACGGCGTGACACGGTGAAATTCACGTCACGTGTCCATCTCTAGTCGGTACATAGTAATTATAAATAAAATAATTCTTGAATTTGTAATATGTTTTATTTTGTTTTTAGTCCAACTGAGAGTAAATTAAATCAATTATGTGCATTTAAAAGCTAGATGTAATTTATTCGCTGGTAAATTTTTAAAAAAGCTAGCTTGCGTTTATTCAGTGTAAAACTGTTATCATTGGTTAAAATTTAAAAATTCGCAATTTGTCATTGCTCTATAATTTATGGGGGAATAATCTTAGGTAAAATTCATATTTTTGAAATTTTTTAGCGCCCTGCATAAAGAAAAATAAGTTCTTAACACAAATCGCATTATTTTAACAAGCAAAAATTTTTATAGAGTGACTTTTTTATATTTACATTTCGTGCATTTTTTTTATTGAAAAAATGTATCCAGCGAAATACTTCTGTCATCTGTTAAAAGTGCTTCCAAAAACGAACAATTGAAAAAATTAGAACCTTCTACATTAATTAGAAGCTGATGAGATATATCTTTTACTCCAGTCATTTTAGACAAAAATATGGCTTCCGATCTAACAAAATATATCCTTAATTTTTTTTGTTGAAATCGATTTATTTTGGTGTTTTAAAGAAAATATTTAAAATCGGCAACGAGATCACTACGGTATAAAAAATTATTCAAGGTCAAAGTTCACAAAAAAGGTTTTTTGCGAATATCGCGCTTTCTATGGCTCGGAGGCCAATTGAGGTTATTATGAAAATGAAAGATAATGAAATTCCACACAAAAATGATCTCTTCCATTTTTTATATACAACGAACGGTTAGACAAAAATGTGCTTCGAAGTTTCCGCGCAAGGCATAATATATATTTTTTTATTTTGATTAAATTTTGGACAATTCTGAACAAGTTTCATTAACAAAATTTTCCGATAAAAAAATGCCTAATATGATTTCTTGATTTTCTCCGCATATTTTGGTATAGCAGGTGGCTTTGCATTTGTAGGAGGCGAATGTTTTTCTGGCCATAAGTAGATCCTAAGTTATTCTATACTTAAGTAAAATTTGATTCAAATTGAAAGAAAAACAAAAAAGTTGGTGTTACCATTTCAAGTGAAACATACTGTAAATATATAACCAATATATTTTAATGTGAAGATTTAGCAAATATTACAGTATATGACGGTAAATATATATCGATCAGATAATAATATACATAGAACAAGCACGTATTTTATGTGTGGACTATATGAAATGTAGCATAATATTATGCCTTGCGCGGAAACTTCGAAGCACATTTTTGCCTAAACCGTTCGTTGTACATAAAAAGTGGAAGAGATCATTTTTGTGCGCAATTTCTTCATCTTCCATTTTCATAATAGCCTCAATCCGCCTCCCAGCCATAGAAAGCGCGATATTTACAAAAAACTGTTTTTTGTGAACTTTGACCTTAAATAATTTTTATGCCGAGTGATCTCTCGTTGTCGATTTTTAATATTTTCTTTAAAACACCAAAATAAATCGATTTAAAAAAAAAATGAAGGATATATTTTGTTAGATCAGAAAAGTCTAATTTCACTGAATTATTTTGCATTTCATGCATTTATTTCTGTGCATACCTATACATATTTTGAGCTGAAATTGGCACTGCTTATTTATAATGTGTGAGAACTTACCTAAATTCATTAAATAAATTTGAATCGTTAATATACCTATAATAGGCCCGTTCAGCATTTTTTTTTTTTATTATTTTAGAAATCGACAGTAGAACACTTTTTCCCACGTAATGGAACTTGATGATTATTTTGTCATAAATCTTTTATTAACATCTAATAAATATTGTATATACACGTCATGTCGTATAATATTTTAATTTTAAATGGATATTTTAAAAATAAAAATATTGTCTAATTTACTCCATATTTCAAACAAGTAAACGCGCTCAAATTACGTCATGGGCGGAACTCCTATCAAAATTAAACAATTTCTGGATTCATAGGGCATCTGCACGTAACGTCACAGCTAACCTCAAAAATATGTGTTTCTTAAGATTTAAGAGTATTACCCAGCTACTATTAAAATTCCTGCTTGGTTCCCGTATTTTCAACTAAAGTCTAGTTCAGTGTAATGTTTATAAAGTTTTAAATACCTTGTCCTGAAAAAATAGGACTCTTTTTGTAGGTTGGAAGTCTAACCTGTAATTAGCAGTCTATTTTTATCAATCAACAATATTGAAAAATTATTTACGTGAATTTTTAAATATTTGCTTGGAGCCAGTACGGCTCCAAGCTAAAAATGCGTATACAAACATTAAAAATGAGAATAAACTTGAAAGGCCTAAAATTTAAGGTTATGATGCAGATGCCGTATACGAACATTAACCGAACCTCTTGACGTTTCTGAATTTTACATCTCGTCTGGAAACCTGCCGATGAGACTAAAGAATATCTACTTTTTATCTGCGCTTTTGAAAATAATGAATTTCCATTGAATAATACCACCTCCCGTAATAAAAATGATAATAATTAACAGAAGAAACACACTTTCGACATGTCGGCTCTCAACAAATAACTGACACTTGGCAACAATGATGGAAATAAAATAAATAGATAGGTTATGTTCTCTTATTTACGATTTACGTTGTGATCTTACGGATCTAGTATTTTGACTTCATAACTGTGTTTCTTATTAATTATTTAAAAGTGTGTCACCCGGTTTTACAATCGCTGGTTAACTGCTAGTCAGAGTTAACTTTCAGGTTATTATAAAAATTGGGTTTTACAATAGCTGGTCATTTTCAAGGTCGTAGTTATCTAGTAGTTAACTTTACTAGCAGATGAGGTGTGTGTAAACTAGAAGTTGGCAGTTTACTAGCAATTTATAACCTATAAAATAACTGTTACAAAATAATGTTTTGATATTTCGTTTAAAAATGGATACATACGAAGTAAATGCATATAGTAGTGATGAGGAGCCAAGAAGGCCCAAGGTAATTCGGTATAGACCTAAATTTTTTGTAGAATACATTTTTTATTCTCTATAATATTTATATATTTTTCTATGAAACTTACGAGAATATCCTCCTTATCGGCAGAAAAGTTTGTGCACCTTTTATTATCCATGATGTAAATGTAAACAAAACATATTTTTATTGTTAAAATAAACGTTTCTATGTTTTGTAGTAGAATATAGCATAAATTGTATAAATATGTTATTCATAAAAAATTGTAAACATTAAATACTACATACTTATGTACTTAATAATAAACCCCTAACTCATAAATTGCTTCTGATATTTATATTTGACAGTAAGTGACGTGTGACTTTGACAAAAATTCACACTTTTTATGTATATTACCCATTTTTCTGCTACCAACATTATAAATTTTATTCACAACCTCTCGTTTACAAATCATGACTTAACTTTATATTGAAAAACGCAAGTGTCGGTAAAGTTATAGTTAACCTGCAAGTAAGAGTCAACTAACATGAAATTTAACTTGCGATTGTAAAACCGGCTGTGTGTGTGTACTCTGTGTAGACATTAAAAAAATGGAGACAGATTTTGAGCAGGCAGCAAGTGATAATCTCCCTATTATTGACAGTGAAATGGCGATTGACAATTCCTGTTTACTTAAATAAAATAACTTACCTATAAATCTTTAGATTTAATAATGATTTTAAAAATCATTCAATAAATGTAAAAGAAAATAAAACACTTAAACGTAGTTGTTTATATTTATTAACTGTAATTTGTATACTACAAAAGTGAAATGAATCATATTTTAACGTTTTTATTCAGTTTTTGTACATACCTAGGTATTTAGTTTTATAAATTCAGCAGGTATGAAATACCTGTAACTATAAATGTATTATTATATATTAGTACAGTAACTAGAGGTTTTAACTTTGGAATAATGTCATATGATTTAGATTTCATTCATTTTTAGCAACTTAATAGTAAATGCATCAAAGAAAAGTTTCTGTAGTTTCACACGTCACTAGACTAGAATTAACAAAGCATGTCTGTCAATTCGGTAAAGGTAGAAAGAGACAAACACTTATACGTACAGTCTGCTCATATGTAGCCTCTACCAAGGGTGTTAGAGTATACTGATTGGTCATTCCGCCCATTTCGTCATCAGTGCAGAAATATTGCCGCCAATTTTAAATTCATATAACGTAATAATTTTTTCTGTAGAAAAGAAGCAAATTTCGCAAAAAAGAAAAAATACGGGTGAGTTTTTTTAAAGAGAACTTTTTAAATATTCAATAAAAAAAAAACGTGGGAAAGGCCCATTTCCAAATGTTTAGGTTTTTGTTCGAACATTTAAGCCCTTAAATAAATTACCAAAGTTGGACCGCGCGAAAACAGGGCGGAGCTTCGCGTGACGTCACTTTGTAGATGCTGTTCAGTCGAGATTTAATAATTAAAAACATTGGAGGTGAAATAAAATAAAATTTTAAGAAGAAAAGGTTCTATGCAACTTTTCATAAAAATTTAAGTTATAACGACTTGAAAATTGGGACTTTAGCTTAAAAAAAGGTATTTCAAAACAATATTCGTCAAATAACTCGAAAAGTATTACATTGAGCGAAAACATGCTAGAGAAAGAAGAAAGCTACTAAATTGAGGATGAATTTTGTTTTTTTTTCTAATTTCTGTAGAATTAATGGTTTCGGAGATCTGGAAGTATAAAAGTGGCGTCTGAATGTCTATAAGACGAAGTATTTAGTTTAAATGTTAAATATCTCAGAAACTATGGCACTTACGTCAAAAACGGTAAGAACAAAAATGAAAGACTATTAATTAGGCCTTAAAATGGTTTTTTCTCTATTTCTATAGCATAAAAAACAAAGAAGTTCTAATAGAAACAATGTACTTTTTCAATTTTTGTTCATGCAAAATGACGTCACGAATCGGCGACGCGCTTTTTACTGAAACCCAATCTTTAACATTGAATATCTAAGGATTGGATATACTAATGAAGCTGAAATTTTAACAGCTTATCTAGATGTTCGAATTCTATTGAATTCCATAAAAAGAAATAACGAAAAAAATTATCGGTAACAAGCCCATTACGCAGGTATACGCGCGCTCGTTAATCAAAACCGCGACTGCCATGACAAGAACATTTCCCCCACTCCATTTACGAAGGCTTCGATATTCTAGGAAAACGTACCAGGGTTGAAAAAAAACAATTTTTTTATTTTAAACAAAAAAACTGTTTTTTTTTATTTTAAACAGTTTTTTTTATTTAAACAATGTTTTAAATGGTATGTTTAAAACAGGTTTAAAACGTTTAAAACTCTATTAAACTAAAATTAAATGATGCCAAGTCACCGTGTCTGCTACTACTACTTGATGCCAGATGACGCTCTTAAGCGGATTTTACAGCACTCTACAAATAAAACGTTCAGTTTAGTGTAAGTGACCACTGACCATTTGACTCAGAAGAGCAAGACTACAGAGGCTATTTTTTTGTGAGTGTGTTTACTGTTTTTATTGGAATTATTTATCGGAATGGACCATCATCGGCACTCTTCCTGCTTTTCCACAGTCTCCAAAATAATGCATTTGTTTAAAACATCGGACTGTGTTTTAAACAGTTGTTTAAAACATCGCATTGTGTATTAAATATGTTTTAAATATTTATTTAAAACATGGTGCGATGTTTTAAACCTGTTATAAACATTTTGTTTTAAACATGCCAACCCTGAAACGTACTGAAATGATCCATCTATTTACTTATCTAGAGTGCTCAGACAAGGTCAAACATCAAAAAATGTAATTTCTTGTACGTTTCTGTTGGATCTAATTTTCAATTTTTAGTATGCAGTTTACGATGAGGTTAAAACGCCATTCTTGCTCTTTCGATATCGATATTGTACGGCCTTCCCACTAATGTATTAACGAAGATCTGATCGCTTTAAAATTACGTGTTTTGCTTTCTCTACCATAATTAATCGAATGCGCAAATGTTTCACGGCCATAGCGCGATGGTTAAAGTGCTTTCGGTAAGGTGCATAATGTACACCTTAATATTTAATAAACCTATTTTGACTGATTGATTGATTGATTGATTGATTGATTGAGGAAAGGTATTGTGCAATTAACGTACAGTGTCAACGCGATTCTGGGACTGCAGCACTGACCCAGCCAGTGGAACTGCGCCGTGATCGTGCCAATCTTGAAACCGAACAGGAACGCGAAGCTCGCCGGCAGTTATCGACCAATCTCGTTACTGTCGGTGATCTCCAAGTTGGTGGAGAAGGTCATCCTGGTCAGATTAGACTCTGCTCAGGATGAACTTCACATCGACGACGAGTGCCAGTTCGGCTTCAAGCGGAGCAAGGGCGCTGTGCAGCAAGTCGTCAGGATCGTGAATGACGTCAAAGTGCAATGCAACCACGGGATCACCACCGTCATGAGGCTCCTCGATATTGAGAAGAACTTCGATATCGTTTGGATCCCGGGGTTAGTCTGTAAACTGAATATATTGAACATAACCAAACTTATTCACTCTTTCCTGCATGGTTGGCATGTTTAAAACAAAATATTTAAAACATCGCACCATGTTTTAAATAAATGTTTAAAACATTTAATACACAATGCAATGTTTTAAACAACTGTTTAAAACACAATGTTTTAAACAAATGTATTATTTTGGAAATTGTGGAAAAGCAGGAAAAGTGCCGATGATGGTCCATTCTGATAAATAATTCCAATATAGACAGTAAACACACTCACAAAAAAATAGTCACTGTAGTCTTATCTTATGAGTCAAATGGTCATTGGTCACTTGCACTAAACTGAACGTTTTATTTGTAGAGTGCTGTAAAATCCTTTTAAGAGCGTCATCTGGCATCAAGTAGTACTAGCAAACACAGTAACTTGGCACCATTTAATTTTAGTTTAATAGAGTTTTAAACCTGTTTTAAACATACCATTTAAAACATTGAAAAAAACTTTAAAAGAAAAAAAAAACTTTTAAATAAAAAAAAACACTTTTTTTATTTAAAGTGAAAAAAAAATTTTTTTTTTCCAATCCTGCTTTCCTGACAGGCAGATCGTTGTACAACCTATACGTCTCCGACTTTCCGGAGTTCCCAAATACAAACCTTGCCAAGTACGCTGACGACACGGCCATGTACGCGCATTCACACAACGGTCAAGTTGCAAATAAGCTGCTGAAAGTGCACATGGCCCGTGCCACGGCGTATTACGACAAGTTGAAGATTCGGATCAACGCCGAAATATCGGAAGCCATGCTCTTCACGCGCCGGTTCACCGAGAACTGCCTCCTAACACCAATTTCGATCAGGGATCAACAAATTCCTCAAACGGTGCGTGAAATATCTGGGAGTTAACTTGGATAGAAGACTGACGTTCGACGCCTACATAACGAAACCGTACGAAAGGTCTACTCCATGTCCAGGAGTCTGTACTCGCTCCTGGCCAAGGGTAGCGGACTAAACCGACATAATAAAAAACTGTTGTACACATCCCCTACCATACCAGGCATTGCCTATTTTCCAGCAACCTTTTCTTTAGCCAAACTATCCTATACCACAACCTTCTACTTCCCCCTATTCCCCCCATCTTTTATCGTTCTCTTAACTTTACATAACTTACCTCTTCCATTCTCTTTCTATATGTTTTATTTTGTTATTGTTTTTACCCATTTTGTTTTTTGTCATCTTTTGTCTTTCTAAATTCCTCCTCGACTAATAAATAAGCTTCTAAAACTCTAACTTTTTAAATTATAATTTTTTTATATATTGTTACGTGTTTACACCCTTTTTGTAAACACCCTGTATCGTGGGTTCCGAAGTTATAACACCAGGGTAACACTAAACACTAATTTATTAACTTACTAATTACAACCAATAATTACTTTACTAATATTGCACAAGTAATATAAGTCTCAATAATTCAGTCACTTTGTTTACTTCTTAATGTTTCTCCAATCACTGTCTGTACTGAACTTTCAACTGCTCATTCAACTGACCATTACTAACTCAACTGTCTACTATTCCATTCCTTTATATACCCTAGGTTATGTGTTCTGGATCTTTCCATATTCCAGCACATTCTTCAATATTCCAGAGAATGTCTGTAATCTTCTAGATTTTTCTACATGTCTCTGGAGGTTGAAACACATAACACAGCCCCCTCCTTAAGCCTGAACGTCCCGGTCACACAATTTAGTCTCTTTCACATACTTCGCCAGTCTATCCAAGTGTACAATTTTCATCTTTGACTTTTTACTTCTTTGTATTCGATAGGCAACGTCATTGATCCGGGTGATGACTGAATACGATCCTTCCCAAGGTGGTTGAAACTTCGAGGACCTCCATTCCTTCCGCTGTGGGTTATACAGCCAAACCAGAACCCCACCCCACCTTGAATCCTCCTGTACTGGCATTCCGATCATAACGAGCCTTCATTCGGTCACTAGCTCTGGCAATCTGCTCTCGGTCATTCTTCGGTTGGTCTCGACTTTCATTCGTATAGTTGCTCACGGAAAATGGTTCCCCATTGGCAGCACAATTCTTACACTTGCGACACCAGGCCTCCACATCCTGGCGACTATTAACCCCATAAAACCGTTCCCGTACTTTACTCAACGTCTTGTTTATGCCAAAGTGTCTGCCGGACGTTTCATTATGCGCTTCCTGGAGTACTTCTGGTACACGACACCTGGGAATCACTAGACGCATGGCAACCTGCTTCCCATCCGGGTTTTCCCATGCTCTCCTGGTATATATATATATATATATATATATGTATGTGCATATGTAGAGAAAAACAAATTTTTAAATAAACAGTATGTAAAACATCTTAGAGCCATGGTACAGGTAAAATAGTTAAAGTAAATGAGCACAAAAAAAATTACAAGAAACAGGTATACAAATACAAGTGTGGTTCTTCTGGACGTCTACTGCAGAGGGCGATGGGGGACAAGGGGGGACGGTTTCAGGGATCCTGGAAGCGGGGCCATCTTGGTTGTGGCGCCTGAACGGTCGCTTCCGTTGCGGAGCTGGGACCGGCGTCGTTGTCCTGGAAAAACACCTGGAGGCAGGCAATTGGCCTACCTGGGGTCGGTGACTTCGGGGGCTTCGGGGGCTGGGGCTGTCTCTGAACTGGGGACGACATCGGGGACGGTACGTCTCGGACTGGGGACGGCATAGGGGATGGTGCGTCTCGGACTGGGGGCGGCATCTGGGATGATACGTCTCGAACTGGAGACGGCATCGGGGACGGTACATCTCGGACTGGGGACGGCATCTGGGACGGTGCGTCTCGGACTGGGGACGGCATCAGGGTTGGCTGTTGCGTCTCGGACTGGGGACGGCATCGGGGACGGTACGTCTCGGACTGCGGGCGGCCTTTTGGCTTCGGGTGTCGGAGGCAGGGGTGACAGCAGGTCTGGCACTTGGACTTCTGACTTCATCACTTATTTTGGATGACTCTGGTTTTACTGGACTTGTTTTCGTTACGGTTGCGGGATACAGGATTTCCATGGGTTGGAAAATTCGGGATCTATAAAATTATTACTGCTCCATATATGGCGGTACAGGATTCCGTCTATAATGCAGTAATCTGGATTTGTTTCTGGACATTGGTTCGTTTAACGTATTTTCGGGACTCTGGACATAAATTTAAATTATTTTACTGCTCCATATATGACGGTATAGCTATCGTCTATAATGCAGTAATCTGGATTTGTTTCTGGACATCGGTTCGTTTAACGTATTTTCGGGACTCTGGACATAAATTTAAATATATTACTACTCTATATATGATGGTACAGCTATCGCCTATAATGCAGTAATCTGTATTTGTGTCTGGAATTTGATTCGTTTAACGTACTTTCGGCACTATCCGGAATCGTGTCTCTTCTGGGGTTACAATTGTAGTAGTCTGGATTGCCACCACAAAATCCTTTTCATTTTCGTTTTCTCTCTTGATTTGGAATGCTTTCATTTCTCTATGAATTAACTTGAAATATCTTTATATATCTCTCTCATTCGTGACGTCTCTTTTTGGGCTATCTGAAGTGAACTAAAGTCTTAAAATCTGCTCGGGCGCCAAATTATGCAACGGTTTGTTGTCGGGTAGCTGGTTCGGAGATTAATCAGGGTCCAGATTAGTTAATAAGACAGCCCAATAAAGATATAAACAATTTATTTACTTTTCCAAACAGGTAATGTGTGGCAGTGTTACATAACATACAGGTACAGGTTATATGTCCGTATCTTTTGTGTGTAACGATTGCGATGCGACGCTTGTTGTTGCTACGGGAGTGGCATCGGGCGTCGGGTGAATATCGTCGACTCAAGAAGTTTCCCAGTTCAACACGCTGTAGGAGGTCTCCAGGTCAGGCTCATTCGCTCTGGTTTTGGCGGCGAAACGGCGCCGGGGAATGACTAACGACTCGGGTCCCAGCTCAACACGCTGTAGGATTCCCAGGGTCAGATTGCATTCGTTCCGTCGTGTTTGCGTCGGGAGATGTACAAAACTGTAATATGTCCAGCTCAGCACGCTGTAGACAGATTGTCAGAGTTGTTCACACTCTCAATTATGTTGATTTGCGGCCGGACTTTTATATCCGAGAATCCTCGCTTACTGTTGACGTAGAACTGCGTATAGTTTAGTGTCGTGTGCAAATCTATGCCTCTAGACGGGAGATGGGTAGGTTTGCGGGCCGTGTGCACATTGGTGTCGTGTGTAAATCCGGAATCTTAGTAATGGAGCAGGAATTTAAAGAATGCTTCATTACAAACAATGATATGAACATTTTTTGTCTGCGAGCGATATTTACGAGTTTAGAAATGTGCCGATCAAATGCAATATACTCTTCGCTATCGTATTTGCGAAGAGTATAATATAATAACATACGACAAAATGGAATGACAATAGTCATAGTTCAGTCAACCTTGAGTGATTGAATGGATTTTGATGAAATCTTGTGCAATGTGTTTGTAATGACGTTAATAAAAAAAGTTGAAAAAAGATTAAGAGTAGGAAATGATCGGAAGAGGTAGCAAACACTTCTTTTATCATAGGTTCCGTAACTTGTAGAATTAAGTCAAAAATGGGGGAAATATATATATACTTTTACCTTTTTTTGGCCTAAAATAAGATGTCTTTACTCTTGTGAATTTTTTCGAAAAATGCTTATTTTTCGAATATTCCTAAAAATGGGGGGGGGGGGATGTAAAAGTTGAAAAAAATCTGAAAAAATTCATGTGAATGTATCATCGACATGCAAGACTTTTTTTTTATTTGCAACTTTTCTGTAAAGTGTTTTCACAGAGTTTTTCGGTGAAAACGCACTTTACAGAAAAGTTCCAAATAAGAAAAAGTCTTGAATTTCGATGATACATTCACCTACATTTTTTCAGATTTTTTTTCAACTTTTACATTTCCCCTCCCGCATTTTTAGGAATTTTCGAGTGGCCGTATCTCGAAAAATAAGCATTTTTCGAAAAAATCACAAGAATAATAACGTCTTATTTTGGGTCAAAAAAGGTAAATTCATCGTTTTCTTTTCATTTTTGACCTAGTTCTACAAGTTACGGAACCCGAGATAAAAGCGGTGTTTTCTATCCCTTCCGATCATTTCCTACTCTAATCTTTTTTCATCTTTTTTATTAACGTCATTACAAACACATTGCACAAGGTTTCATCAAAATCACTCAAATTAGAGATTTTGGTCATTTTAGCGCTCCGTTGACTGGACTATCAGGGAAAAAACTTAAAAATCGCCTGGAAAACCGGGAAAAGTCAGGGAAATTTATTGTGGAGAAAAAGTGGCCACCCTGTCAAGTCTAATGCAGCTTCCAAAACTTTGAAGTCCCTTTGTTTCTCTACTGGGATCATCTGAAGCAACTCCGATGCTTGGCCCCTTAGTGCTACAACTAATGCCACGGCCTTTTTCTGCCATTCGCAGACGCAGCTGCCTCAAATTGTCTTTTATAGGTTGTCCATGAGCTTTGGCCGTCGAAGGAAGGAGGTTTTAACCGAGGACCCGATGATGTTACTAGCTGGCCTCCTTTCTCTCTCAACTGTTACTTAAGTCGCTCTATCTCTACTTCAAACTCATTTACTTTTTCTTCTACTTTATCTACCTGTTCTTCTACCTTATTTATCTCTTCTTTGACTTCACTCTTTAATTCTTTGTTGGTGGAAATGGTAGCGTCCTGCTGTATTTTCATTTGTTCATTCAGAATTTTCCTTAATTCTTCTTGGGTCTTTCTTGTTCCTCTTTTTCCGCTTGACGTCGCTTTTCTTGTTTCCTTTTCTCCTCTTGCTATTGTATTTTCAGATCTTCCATCATTTTCCTCAGTTCGGTGTTTTCTTCTTGGCGTCGTTTTTCTTGTTCTTCTTTTTCTTCACGATGCCTTCTTGTTCTTCTTTTTATTCATTGCGTCTTATTTCCTGTTCTTAAATTATTTTTTTCAATTCGTCTCTTTTTTCTTGACGCCGTTTTTCTTCCTCTTGACTTCTTCTTTCTTGCTCTTCTTTTTCCTCTTGACGTCTTTTCTCGTGCTCTTCTTTGTCTTCGCGTTGCTGCGCCATCATCCTCGTAAACTCCACAAGAAGGTCCTGTATTTGTTTCTCTGCTGCCATGCTTCTTGTTGTTATTGGCATACGATGAAGTTAACCAAGTTTATTGCACAATAACGTTAAGAAAATCCAGATATCTCGTCGACATTCGTGATGGTACTTTCTAGAAAAATCTCGAAATGGCACGAAAGTCTATATCACTTTCCGGTTGAAATAATTAACTTATCTTCACTAATTTCCGAATAGAATGTCCTAGAAATTTTCGCGAACTAACACAAATGAATCTTTTTCAGTCTCTCTGTCACTTTCCAGTTGAAAGAATTTAATTATCTCCACTAATTTCCAAATATAATGTTCTGGAACTTTCTCGAAAACGCACTTTTCACAGTTTTTTCAGTTCAAAATTAGTCCTTACACAACGTCCCGTAAGTCAATTTTCCGTGTCACCACTAATAGGGAACTTGCCCAAAAAATAAAATTGAATTAAAATACTCAAAATCGTAAACTAACATCATTAAAAACCCCATAGACAACAAAAAATGAAATAAAAAAAATTCCTCCAGAAATATAAGCGATTAAAATCTGCCGGATTTTACCAACACCACCTAGAGATTACTAGGTGGTGTTGATTTTACGAAACGTGACGTCAGAGGGTGAAAGTCGGATGACGGCGTCAAGAGACACCGATTCTGCTTTCGCATGCTCATTTGTCAGAAACAACTAGCAGTGACAGTGATGGTAACCCTACGGATTTATCCGTAGATCTACGGATTTTTTGTGCCAGCTCCGATTTTCCGATAAACCGTATTTATCTACGGATTTTTGAGGATATTAATTATCCCAATATTAATTAATTGTGAAATAAGAACATCAGCCAGTTCGTGGCTACTGAGCCGACGTCATCATGGTTTACGGTTGTAATAGTCATGACAGAGAATGCATTCTATCATCTGTGGCCATGATCCATGGCTGTGTGTTGGCATTAGTAGACTTATTTAGATGAGATAAAACCACATTTTGACTTTTTAAATTTTAATATTTATTTGAACTTAACTTTAGCCAAGATTTGTAGAGTATAAGGTTCCCTCATATTCTGATTGTAGGCGAGACTAGGGTTCGTTAAACATCGATAGTTTATCGATAGTTATGTAGTATCGGAAGTTATCGATAGTAATAGACTTAGAAGAAATAATCTACGTCAATGTCGTCGATAGTACATTCGATGATACAGTGCAGTGATAGTTGACAGTTTATGCTTATGTCCCGATTCTCCCCCGCTCATCAAAAAATTTTTGTAGGTACTGTTAGTTCCGTGCTTGCGATTATTATTTAATTTAGTTATTATTATTATTATTTATTATTTAGTTCTACGGATTTATTATCAGGTTCTACGGATTTTTTTGGGTTTGTCTACGGATACGCAAGCCAGAACAGTTACCAACGCTGAGCAGTGAACACAACCTAACCTCAAATTCGTTAGAAAAACATAGGCGTCTGAAAATAAGGAGTACGCCACCTGGTGGTCTATAGTAAAACTAATTATGGGCTTTTCTGTCATTGTCTTTAGTGTACGATAATATCAACAATAAGTAAAATGATAAACTGAGATGCTAAGTTATTAAAAATATGATAGCGTTTAAAGGGGCTACAATTTGCTGGAGCCAACCTAGTCGGTATCCTTTGTAGATTGCAGGGACAACTCGTGAAAGTTGAGTTGGCACGACAATGTTCAAAACATACCCTCTTTGATGTAGACACCTTTAACCAGGCATTGACAGGGAAAAAGCTGGTGCAAATAACCTTGGCCCGGGTAGCAATAATAATGTCCTAGACAATCACACATTGTAAGTGAAATTTTTGAAATAAGTAAATATATGTAATTCCAGTATATCTAAAAGTAATGTATACTATTGCACCATGCACTATTATGTTTTAACCCCTGAATATTTCTATTTCATATTTTTACAAAATACTGTTTCATTTATTTTACTTAAAGAATTAATAAATGTCTTTTCAGTTATATTCAATGTACCACTAATTTCTTGGGTATTTGAATCTGATACACTTGTTTGTAAACACAGAGCATACACATTTATTTATTAAGTTTTGTGTTGAATATGGGTTGTACCACACAAAATAATATATCCTGCATTTAAATCATATTCCCCTTCATACACACACTTAGAATTTTTACATTTTTAGTGCTTTACAAATGTTCCATACATTGCAATATGCTTAACCTAAATGTCACTCATGTTTCCTGAAAAAAAAAGTGATTTAAACTACAACTGTACATAAATTTAGAAATATTTAAGTTTATTAATATTTAACTAGCCAGGCACCGTTTATGTCGAAGAAACTGTACTTTTCAAGGGAAAAACTAGATAACCTAAAAAATATATGAATTTTGCTGAATAATGCCATTAACGTCTTGCAAATCACTTACAACAAAATCTTACAAACCTTTAGATCATATATTATTAATGTTATTATTTTTAACGCCAAAAATAACAATAAACAGAAAAATATCAATATAAGTATTCTCCACACAAATAAATAAAAAGCCTATAATTAGTTCACGAGTTCTCCACTTCGGCGCTGGCATCTTAAATTCAGACGCCTATATTCTGAAATGTCACAAAATGCTACTTTTGATTCGTTCGTGCCGAGCCGAATTTTCGAATTTCGCCGTGCAATTTACGATCAGGTTTATCTGGAAGCCTTCCTCTTTACGTCGCGACATCGTACGGCCGTCCCAATGGTGTTTTTCGAAAAATATGAACGTGTCAAGATTGCAATTTTTTCGGCTTCGAAATGTAAGCTGTTTTTTGCTATTTTTTGCAGATATCTCCGAAACGATGGGAGTTAGCTCGAAATAAAAAATAAGGTCAAACGAGTATTTTCCGCTGCGAATCTTTTGCTATCACCAGACTTTGATTTTTTTTTTTTCGTTTCGGAAATAACTAAAGAAATGTCTGTCACGTACGGCAAAAAATCGCATATTTTGAGCTTCTACATTTGGCAACTTTTTAATCTTTGCTCCTACGCCAAAACACTACTCTAGCTAATTTAAACATAATTAAATTTGCTAAAACTGTTTTTTTTTTTATTTTTTGAATTCCGACAAAAATTAAGGAATTAGAGGGGACTTTTTTTTTTCGGGAAAATTTCTCCATTTTGTCACCGTAATTAATCGATAATTAATTGAAATCGATCTCATTTACGATGTTCACGTAATATCATGTACTATTTGACACTCCGTTAATCTCGGCCCTTCGAAACAAAGGTTTATGAGAAAAAATATTTTTTTTAAGATTTACGTACACTATAGGAAAACGTGTAATTTCCTATATTTCCTCGAATATCTCGATAATTATCGTTTTATTCAAAAAATTTGTGGATAGCTTATGTAAAGAGAATTAATTGAGCTTTCCGACACTTTTTTATTTTTTCTCTAACATAAAAAACAAAAGACTTACGACCGAATATGCGGACGTCTCAAAGCCAACCGCCGCCCAGTCTATTTATTAATTGCTAAAGTACGCCATCTGTTGGACACCACGCGAGACCAGTTTTCACCCGGTGATGTCACAGTGCTTTTCGTAAGGAGTGGCGATGATTTCAACTTTAATTATTTATTGCAAAGTAGATACTGCGATTTAGGAGCTGATATTCGTGTTTTTATACATAAATACACACTTTAATGAAATTTAAAAAATTGGGCAAGTGCCCCATTCCCGAGAAGAACACTGTAGAAACCTTCTCGAACAATCCAGAAATCTTCCGTTACAATTCCGCTTCTGACACATCGTGGATTCGGAAATTATAACACCAGGGTAACACTAAACACTAATTTATTAACTTACTAATTACAACCAATAATTACTTTACTAATATAGCACAAGTACTATGTCTCAATAATTCAGTCACTTTGTTTACTTCTTAATGTTTCTCCAATCACGTCTGTACTGGACTCTCAACTGCTCATTCAACTGACCATTAGAACTGTACTAACTCAACTGTCTACTAAACTGAACTGTTAATTCCTTTATATACTCTAAGTTATGTATTCTGGATCTTTCCACTACATTCCAGCACATTATAAAATGTTTCAGGGAATGTCTGTAATCTTCTAGATTTTTCTACATCTTCTACATCTTCTTTTTTTGTCTTTGGAGGGTTAAAACACATAACAATATCTTATCTTCCTGGAGGCAGAGAGGCCACGAGGGCAGTAATTGTTCGAACGTGTTTTTTCGTTGAACTTTTTTACCTGGGCCAACAATCAAAATTTTTTAGTGTTTGTGTTTGTGCTACGCGACAGTGATAATATCTAAGTTAATTTAATTACTTTTAAGTCTTTTTGTAGTCTGTTCAAAATCAAATTGTTAATTTTAAACCTGTCTGCGACAGGTAGGAATTTTAACTTTAATTCATTATCATTTAGCTAAAACGGACCTGCCCCGTCCAGCTCACATTCACCTGTCTGGCTGGTTCCGGATCAGGATCCGGGAAAGCACATTTCTGTATTGCTAATTTAAATATATATTGGTTAAAATAAAGTATGTGGAAATCCGCGGTTGAACGTATGGCTGAACGTATAATTTTTTTTTTTTGTCTAAAATGATATAAAAGATTATGTTTTATCACCGTTGTAAAGCACGTTCAAAAAGCCGAAATTTAAGATAGAAAAAGCCTTAGCGTGACCATATGGCAGTTTTTTTTTAACTTTGAATAATTTGCCGTATGCAAATGTTTCGACAAAATTACATCAACTTAATAAAATATTATTTTTGAATGCCACTGATTATATATTTCTCGTTTATGATAGACTTCGAACTACTCCAAAACGTGCCAAAATCTAAAAGGTTAGCAAAGGAAACGTGATAGAGTTAGTTAAGTCAGTCACTTTTGCCTCTCATACGAATAGTACAATTTGTTTAATACGGTTTTTTGTGTATTTTTTTTGCTTTATTGCTGTCTTGAATTTTGCCCCTATCTATTGAATTTTTCAATCTACGAACATTTGTTTGTAAAAAGTGCGAAAATTAGCTTCATTATTTTAAATATGGAACTTCCGGTGGAAAATTTCGTCTGGCATCCATCATTTTGGTATGCAGCGGAGTCGAAATAGGGGGAAATGCGGTATACCCAATTATTACATCAAAACCGCGACTGCCATGACACAAATATTTCTCTCTCGTTACCAAGGATTCGAGAGTCTCGGAAAATGTGCGGAGATGATTCACGATTAGATGATCCAGATGATCCATGATTAGATGATCCACACTCATCTAGAGTGCTCAGACAAAGTCAAACACGTTTCGCGAAACAAAAAAATGTCATTTTTTATACGTTTCTGCTGGACCTAATTTTCGATTTGGAATTTGCAGTTTACGATGAGCTTAAAACGTTATTCTTATTCTTTAGATATCGTACGGCCTCCCACTTATGTATTAACGAAGTTAAAAATTACGTATTTTGCTTTCTCTGCCATAATTCGTCGCAAATATTTCATGGTCATATCATAATAATTAAAGTAAGCATTCCCACGCGGCGGTTTAAATGCTGAACATACTTATAGATTTTTTTAATTCCTAAAATGATATAAAAAATTAATTCACAATTGCAAAGCTCGCCCAAAAAGCTACAATTTAAGATTAAAAACATTTTAGTGTGACCAAATGGCAGTTTTTTATGAAGCTTCAAAAATCTCGTTTTTTAGGAAAAATAATAATTTATTTGTAATTTTCCATAACAGATTGCACCTACAAGATATATAATTTCACCAAGTTTCATTAAAAACGATTAATTATTTTTTTAGTAATTTTGGTTTATGTAAAATTGGAAATTTTCATGGTTTTTATTTTTCTGTAAAAAAAAAAACAAAATGTCAGATCGGATTTGGCCCCATCCAGTTTTACTCATATTTATTTACAAACATTTTGATGTTTTATTTGGCCTGATTCGATGAAGAGAACCCGAGATATTAAAGAAAAACGAGACAAAAACACGTTTTTCAAAATTAAAACTTGATTTACAAAAAACGCTCCACTCTCAGAAATCGTTGAAATTGTATTTTTAATGCTTAGTTTTATTCGACTATAATTAAAATGCTCAAATGAAAGAGGCCAATCCCGTATATTAGAATTACATTAAACAGTTTACTCTTTGCAAGAAACTTATATTTCCTATTTTTTAGATTAGTTGCAGAACCTGCCTGTAGTCCCAAAAGTGGCTCATCTTCTCCTTGTGACTCACCCCCAGTAACAGCCTCATCTGCCACCCAAAGTACATCAGATCCAGTATCTGCATCAGCTTCCACTTGTAATCCGTCAACAAATTTTACGTCATCTTGGTCATTGTTAGATACACAAGGTAAGGTAAGAGAAGATAAAGAATGATCATTTGCTGAATCTAAAATAAGGAAAATAGGTATGTGGGTAGGGTTGCCAGACCCAAAATTCGAAAAGCCGGACTTGCAAATTTGGCCGGACATTTGGTACAAAAAGCCGAACAGCATTCGTTCACCATAAAAAAATAACTAAAACACAAAATCGGTCTTTTAAATTTTTATTAAACTTGATTAATTTAAAAGTAAACATTTGTTACATAGGAACAGAAAAAGTTATCGCAAAACAATAAAATGTATCTATAGAAAAGCGACTAAAAACGAAAGAAAAAACGAAAAATTCCTGTTTTAGAGCCTTAGTCAAAAAGCCAAACAAAAGCTGTACAGGCCGGCCATGTTAATTTTCAGCCGAACGAAACCGTAAAAAGCCATGTCCGGCTAAAGCCGGACGCCTGGCAACCCTATGTGTGGGTGAAATTGAATGTTTATAGAAGTAATAACGGCAATAAATTAATTACGTAATTTTTTTCCATAGAGTTTTTAAATTTATCAGTAGATAAATTATTACTAGTTAAACAAAATTTTAAATTTCTTGTATTACCTTAAACGTTTCTTTTATTACCTTTGCTACCGTTTAATTCACTTTGGAATAAGTTATCATGATTGGAATAGGGTGTAATGTACGCATGACAATGTAATATGATAATGTTTCTCCAATAAAACTACCCAGTTTCTACGCCACTGTGTAGAGAGAAAATCTCAACTTGTTTAGGTTTGTTAAAAATGGAGGGCAGCAAATCAATTCCAAATTTCAGTGGTTCGTCCAACAGTTTTTAAAGAAAATTAAAAACGTGTTATTATGAGCAATACATTTTACATCTCGAAAACGAAACCTTTTAGAATGTATGTATAAACATTTTGGGACTTGTTCAAGCAAAGGGACGGTGCCGTGCTTAAGAAAATGATTTCATAATTCGACAATTTCTCCGACATCTCTAAACCGATTAAACAAATTTTTGATAGGCTGTTATAAACAACTTAACAGAATGGTACTAGTCTATTGAACACTTGAACAGTCAACATGTTTTTTTTAATAATACTCTCGCAAATGCGGCGTGAAGTTAAGGGTAAGTCGGAGCGCTCCACATACGTACCTATCTCGGGTTTTTGACTGCAAATTACTCGGTAACCTCTAATTTTACACAAAAAGTCAAAAGAACTCAATCCGCAGAACGGGAAATGGGGTATAGAATATGCTTGTTGCGGATTCCTTCCTTAAAGAGTTATGCTGATTTATAATATTTGTAAGAAACCCGTGAAAAACGTTTGAATTTGGTGGAAGACGTGATAGGTAGGAGTGCTGATGTGCAGCAGCAGAGGTCGGCTGTAGTTTTGACAACACAGTTTTGTCTGCTTTACCAACAAGTTTATTGAATGCAAGGAATCTGTTTTTATCGAGTTTTTTTCTGCGGAGGAGATTGGTATAAAGCGAAAATAAATCGCTCTCTTGTGTTCTCATGTTCTCTGCTCTCGATGTTCTCATGTTCTCTGCTCTCGATGTTCTCATGGTTCGCTTCTAGATTACTAAAGATTAGCACGATATTTTGCAAATCTCTCTTTTGTTAAGTAAATTGATTTATTTGGGCCTTTCTTTTGGAAAAAATGCCGACGTAGTGGCGCAACCGCTAACGACATGAACAAATAGCCATTACTTTTTTGCGGTTTCTCAACAGTATTGACGACTGAAAATCGTTAGAACTGAATTCTTTTGTTGGTATTCCCCTGTTGTTTTATAAATTTGATGTCTCTGTCACAAGGGGAAGTCGGCATCATCCGCAGCAACAGTGACTGCGATTTTTTCGTTCTCAAATTTCTCCATCAATTGTGAAATCGAACGCTCCGTTGAGGAGGTCACTTAGGAACTTATGTTGGGTTTCGAAGATAGCAGTATTTTCTATAGAAATAATTTCGGATGACGTGTATTCTATTAGCCATCATTGGCGCTTGACGCTCTTTGTGGTGTCAGCATTCTCTGAGTAACAAAAAGAAAACATGTTTTAGGTTTAGTTTTCTGAAATATAAAATTGTTTTTAAAAAAGCGCCAATCTAGGAAAAGCCTTTATTTTTAGCCGCTATGCCGCTTTCCGAGATTAATCCCGCTACGAATAGGGGAATTTCGCTACGATTTGCAACACTGGCCAAGATCCTTTCTTGAGATACTAACAAACTACAGTAAAAATAACAGTTGCGCTTTACTGTGATTGGTCAATATATTCGTATCATTTGGCGGTCAATTCAAATTGAATTCTTGATTGTTCCTCAGCTGTTTATTGTTTACCTCGCTTAACTCCTTTTGTATTGTAATATGTTGCAACCCCTTAAAATTTAAGGTTATGTTGGTTACATGATGCACTGTAGTAGGCACAGAATTCAATAGTTCGAATGTCTGTCTGAATGTAGTAGATTTGCACCTACCAGAGAAAAAACTTACTAGAAGGTCCTAGAGTGTTGACTAATCTATTCTGGAACTGTCTAGAGTATGGTGACGTCATCAGAGAAGCTTCGAGATCTGTCATCTTTAGGTATATAAAGCATGGAGTAAAGCAGAGTGAAAAGTTCAGTTTAGATAGCAAGAGTAGTAAGATCAGAACAGAAGAGAGTAAAGTGATCAAGTAGTACACAGTGTGTTATTAGCCAAGTATTTATTGTTGTAATTAAGTAAGTTAATAACTTGGTGTTTAGTGTTACCCTGGTTGTTATAATTTCCGAATCCACGATACAGGGTGTTTACAAAAAGGGTGTAAGCACGTCACAATTGGTGTCAGAAGCGGAATTATAACAGAAGATTTTTGGACTGTTCAAGAAGAGGTTTCTACAGTGTTCTTCTCGGGAATTAGTGGTGACACGGGGGATTAACTTACGGGACATTGTTTAAGGACTATTTTTGGACTCAAAACTGTGAAAAAGTGCGTTTTCGGGAAAGTGGCAGAGACACTGAAAAAGACTCATTTGTGCTAGTGCGTGAAAATTACTAGAACACTTTGGACATTAGTGGAGATTAGTAAATTCTCTGAACTGGATAGTGACAAAAGACTCTGGATAAGACTTTTTCGTGCTATTTCGAGATTTGTCTGGAAAGTTCCATTACCGATATTGACGTGACAGTTAAATTTATTTTATTTTAATTTCATCGTATGCCCGTAACAACAAGAAGTATGGCATCCGATAAACAAATACAGGACTTATTCGAACAAATCCAAAAAATGATGGCGCAGCACCGGCAGGAAGACAAAGAAGAACAGGAGATAAAACGTCAAGAAGAAAAGGAAGAGCAAGAAAAACGACGTCAGGAAGAAAAAGCCGAACTGAGAAAAATGATGGAGGATCTGAAGATACGACAGCAAGAGGAGAAAGAAGAGCAAGAAAGACGACGTCAAGAGGAGAAAGAGGAACAAGAAAGACGACGTCAAGAGGAGAAAGAGGAACAAGAGAGACGACGCCAAGAGGAAAAAGAGGAACAAAAAAGACACCAAGACGAATTAAGAAATATACTGAATGAACAAATGAAAACACAACAGGACGCTATCATTTCTGCCAATGAAGTACTAAAATGTGAAGTCAAAGAAGAGATAAACAAGGTCGAAGGTAAAGTAGGAGTAGTCGAGACAGAAGTCAGTCAAGTAAAAGGAGAAGTAACTGAAGTTAAAGAGAAAGTAAACAAGTTCGAAGAAGAAGTCAAAAGGGAAATAGACCGGCTTAAACGACAGTTGAGAGATAGAGGAAGCCAGCAGGTAGTATCATCGGGTCAGCGACTAAAACCTCCTTTTGACGGCCAAAGTTCCTGGACAACGTACAAGAGGCAGTTTGAGGCAGCAGCATGTGCGAACAACTGGGATAATGAGGAAAAAGCCATGGCATTAGTTTTAACACTAAGGGGCCAGGCATCGGAGTTACTTCAGACTATCCCAGTGGAAAAACAAAGGAATTTCAAAGTTTTGGAAGCTGCATTGGACCTGAGATATGGCGACCAACACCTCGCCCAAGTATGCCAGGCTCAACTGAAATCACGGACACAAAAGGCTGGGGAAAGCTTACAAGAATTCGAAGCTGCGATAGAGAGACTGGCACACTTGGCATATCCGAGTGCTCCAAGAGAATTCCAAGAACAATTAACCGTCGGGGCCTTCTTAGATGGCATAAGGGACGAAGAGGTCAGGCGAGTTCTGAGGCTGACGAGACACCAAAGTAGTAGCGAAGCTTTGGTGCGTGCTCTCGAAGTAGAGGCTGCTTATAAGGACACCCCACGGTCAAGAGTGCGTGCTGTGACAATCGACAACTCGGACAAAAAGAGCTTGGAGACTATACTGGCTTTACTGACAGACATGCACAAAAAGATGAATTCTCCTGAGAAGCAGGACAAACCACGAAGTAGTGAAAAGCCAAGTGGGGGTATCCGATGCTATCACTGCGGCAAATTAAACGAAATTGTCGACAGAGAAGCCCTGAGAAGGCTGAGAATGCCGCAGTAGTAGAAAAACCGCAGGAAAACTAGAGGTGGTCAGCACCACGGGGGCTGTGCTGGCTGGGAAACGTGGTGCCCCCAGAGAAATAAAGATTTCCCAGCTTCGAATGATTCCAAGTAGTCTACTGTTGCCAGGTTATGTAAACAAAAGAAGATATACGTTTACCATCGAAACAGGTGCTACGTAATCAATAGTGCGACCAGGATTTATATCTGGTGTAGAAATCGAAGAGAGGCAAAATGAAGTGAACGTCCGGACAGCTACGGGAGACAAGGCGGCGGTTCATGGAGAAGCCAACCTGGATTTGGAGATTGGACATTTAAAGTTTAATCACAGAGTCATTGTGGCTGACATTACGGATGACTTCATTTTGGGACTGGAGGTTATGGGAGAGTATGGATTTATTGTTGACGTAGGAGAACGAGTTTTAAAAATTGGAAATGAAGAATTCATTCTGTCAACAGCAGACGAACAGTTTCAAAAATCAAGGCTATTGACGACGCAGACAGTCAAGATTCCTGCTTGCACGGAACAAATAATCGAGGCTGCTTTAGAGGGAAACCCTGTCGGATACTGTGTCGGCCTTGTTGGAGAGGATAACTAGATTAAGACTGAAAACATTATCTTGGCAAGAACTTTAACCCGGACTACAGACAAAATTCCAGTTAGAGTGGCCAACTTGAATTCCCACTCGGTGACACTCAAAGAAGGCGAAGCAGTTGGCTCTTATGAACCAGTTACGTGGATTGCAAGGTGCGAGGAGCAAATAGAGGGAAGCTATCTACAAATTTAGACGAGGAAGTTATGACCTTGTTGAGTTCCCAGTTTGAGCATTTATCCGAGGACGAACGTAGGGAGGCCATTAAGTTCTTGAAGAAAGAAAGTACGGTATTTGCCAAAAACACAGAAGCCCTTACAAAAACTGATCTAGTCCAGCATCGGATCAATACTGGTGACTCACCCGCCATCTGTCAACAGCCGAGAAGACTCCCTCTAGCGAAGCAGGAAGAAACTTCCGCAATGATCCAGAAATTGCTAAAAGATGGAGTAATTGAGGAGTCAACTAGTCCCTGGTCGTCGCCAGTAGTTTTGGTTGCCAAGAAGGACGGGACTTTAAGATTTTGCGTCGACTACAGAAAGTTGAACAATGTTACGAAGAAAGACAGCTACCCGTTACCTCGAATCGACGACACATTAAGTACGCTGGCAGGTTCACGGTGGTTTTCAACTCTAGACCTCAGGAGTGGATACTGGCAAGTGGGACTTCACCCTGATGACAAAGAAAAGACGGCGCTTTCAGCAGGCAGCGGTCTTTACCAATTTACAGTGATGCCGTTTGGACTTTGCAATGTGGCAGTTACTTTTGAAAGATTAATGGAATTTGTACTACGAGGACTAACCTGGAAGACGTGCCTGGTTTACCTTGATAACGTATTAGTTATGGGTCGGGACTTTAAGGAACATTTGCGAAACCTTCAGGAAGTATTTGGGAGAGTTAGGAACGCACACCTGAAGCTGAATCCAAAGAAGTGCTTACTGTTCCAGAAAGAAGTCAAATTCCTTGGACATGTTGTATCATCACACGGAATACAAACAGACCCGGACAAAATTTCAGCAGTACGAGACTGGCCGAGACCATCAAATGTCCATGAAGTACGAAGCTTCCTTGGACTATGCACTTATTACAGACGCTTTGTGGAAGGGTTTGCGGATATTGCGAAGCCACTACACCGGCTAACAGAGGAAAAAGTGAAGTACCAGTGGACACCAGAATGTGAAACAGCATGGAGGAAGTTGAAGGCAGCATTATGCACCAGTCCTGTGCTAGCATATCTACAACAAAATGGCCTTTATATACTAGACACTGATGCTAGCAACTCTTCAGTTGGGTGTGTACTATCCCAAATCCAAAATGAAGAGGAGAAAGTAATCGAGTACTTCAGCAAGGTGCTGTCTAAACCGGAAAGGAATTATTGTGTAACAAGGAAAGAACTATTAGCCATCGTCAAATTGTGTTGGCTTGGTATCGAGTGAATGTCACAGTAAATCGTCTGCGATAAAATTTAGTTTTTGTGTGGTTTAACTTCAAAGTTATATTTGTGATTTCGTCTGATGGTTTTAAATTAACCCTAGTATACTCCAATACAAAAGGTATGACATTATTATGCACCAATTCCAGTAAAATGTAATTTTAATTACTAAATGCATAAACATTCCACCTAGAGCTGAGTTTTTGCTCACTTTTTGTTTTTGTTTGGATACTTAAATTCCATCATAGCCCACTGCCGTCACCCGCCATCTAGTATTTGGCAGGAGAATTCTCTCTACTAATAGCTTATAATTATACAGTTAACATATCTCCTTCACCATTATCTAGTAGTTGAGCCCAACAGTTTTTATTAATTGGCCATTGGTGGCTCGTTAATGTGAAATAATTAAAATGGGTAATAAGGAACCTACCAATGCCGAGATTTTTGCTCTTCTCAAAGAAATTAAGGGAGATATAAACGTGATTAAACAAGACTTGCATTCTACAACTGAAAAATTTGAAAACAAGATTAAAGAACTGGAAACTGAAAATTCAGCATTGAAGACAAGATTGCTGTCAACTGAAAGGAAAATTCGTAAAAATAATTGTTTCATCTTCGGCGTAAAGGTTAACGAAAACACGCCAGCCTTGGAGGCAGTTCTTAAGCTTATTCGTGAAAAATTGGATGTGGCCATTTCTGTAAGAGATATGAACAACTGTTACCAGCTCAAACATATTCAGCAAAAACCTATACTTCTAGAGTTTATCTCATACCTTAAAAAGAGTGAGATCTTTAACAATCTATCAAAACTCAAAAATACTGGTATCTTTTTTGCTGACGGCTTGGTTTACGAGGATAGGCAAGAGAGAAAGCAACTAATTGAATACATGAAAAAAGCTAAGTCTAAAAACTTATATACTAAAATAAAACAAAATAAACTTATAATTGCCGGCGATATATTCACACTTGCTGATCTTAAAAGCATCTATTCTGAAGATTTAGTATCTGTAAACTTAATACCAGGCAGTGACTTCGAAGCTGAAGCTGACCCAGGTTGCGTTAATAATCGTGGAAATTTGACATCTATAGCAGAAAATTCGGATACAATCCAGAGCGAGTCCCCTCTAAATTCCAGGAAGGTGTCAAAGAAACCTGAAAGAGTAGTTACTAGGAACCAGTTACGAAATATATTAAAAAAGTAATTCGTTTTGTGATACAAAAAGTAACAATAAAAAAAAAGTTAATTAAAAAAAAAAAAGAATAATAATACATATGGTTATATATCTCTTTTTCCTGTTTTCTTTCTGGCTCGTTTTGTTATATTTTTTTATAAGATACTCGTTTATTTATTAAAACATTTTTGTGTATTCATTCGTATGTTATTATCTTTCTGTAACGACGCTGCAAAACATATATTTATTTATTAAAACTTTTTCTCTTATATCTTATCTTTTATAATTTCTTATACATATATCACAATTTCAGTATGAGTCATAATTTTTTAAGATTGGCACATTTAAATATCCGCTCGCTAGTTCCTAAATTTGACGTTTTTCAGGACTTTCTCAGAGATTCGAATATCGACTTGTTCTGCCTAACAGAAACGTGGCTTAACAACTCTGTAAATAATGACTCCGTTTATATTGACGGCTATACCCTATTACGTGCTGACAGATTAACCAGAGGTGGAGGAGTTGCCTTGTATCTGAGAAGTGATTTTCAGTATAACATAATTCATACTTCAAACATCATTGAGCAAATATGGATTTCTATACGTCTTAAGGATAAAATTTTTGTTATAGGAGTATGCTACCGGCCTCCGCAAATGAATGCAAAGCACTTTGTTGATGCTCTTGAAGAGACTATAAGTATTTGCATGCAGATATCTGATAATATTTACTGTCTTGGTGACTTGAACATTGACCTTCTTCATGTTGACTATCCGAGCTCCGAGTATTTATTATCTATGCTTGAGATTTTTAATATGCAACAAATTTTGAAAGATCCTACCCGACTAGCTAGTACTGGTGCCTCATTAATTGATCTAATAATAACAAATGATCCAGAGAGCATTTTAACTTCGAGCGTAGGAGGTCTCAATATATCGGATCATGAATTGGTACAGTGCACTATACGATACGCGATACCTAAGTTGAACCGTTTTTATATACGTTTAGAGATTTTAAAAATTTTAATGCAGATAAATTTCAACGACATTTAGAAGCTCTTCCACTTCAAAATATTTTTTTTATTCCTGATGTAGATTCCAAAGTCAGTTACTTAAATCATCATTTGTTAGCTTTATTTGATCAACATATGCCAACAAAAACTGTCAAAATTACAAAAAAAAAAGCACCATGGATGACCGAAAATGTTAGATTTATGATGTCGTTAAGAGACAAAGCAAAAATTTCTTTTAGGAGAACTAAACTACCACAACATTGGAACTATTATAAACAAATGCGCAACTTTACAACACATGCCATTTCCAACGAAAAGAGAGCTTACTTTAATTATATCGCTGATAATAAAAATTCTAAGCAATTGTGGAGGGAACTCAAATTATTAAATATATCTACTAAAGCTAAATACGAGTTACCGCAAATAATGGAGGACTCCGAAGCGATCAACAATTATTTTATAGATAGTATTCCAAAAATTACCGCAGATAAAACAGAAATTCTCAATTACTACTCAACGAATCATTTATGTGAGTTCAAATTCTCGTTTAAACTTATTGGTACTGAAGACCTGCAACATATTATCTCAAATTTAAAAATTTGTTCAGCTGGATCCGACGGTTTAACGGCATTATTTTTAAAACTTTGTTGTCCTTATTTGCTGCCTATTTTAGTTAATATTATAAATTCGGTCATTCTACAGGGAAAATTTCCTTTCGCTTGGAAAAAAGCTATAATAACCCCTGTTCCTAAAGTAGCCTCTCCAAATGCTTTTTCTGAACTTAGACCAATAAGTGTTTTACCAGTTCTTTCTAAACTTATGGAAAAAGTAATGGAGATGCAACTAAGAGAACATATCAATAAATACGACATATTGCCTTCCACGCAGTCAGGTTTCAGACCAGGTTATAGCTGCTCAACTGCACTGTTAACTATTACAGATGATATATTTCAGGCAACAGACGAGGGCAACGCAACGGCATTGGCACTGCTTGACTTCAGTAAAGCATTTGATACAATTGATCATGAAATACTCATCGAGATACTGAGGTCAAGTGGTGCAAATGGTGATGCTACGAGTTTATTATCATCGTACTTGGAAGGCCGTAGCCAGCAAGTGCGATTGAAGGGTGTTATTTCTGCTAGCAGAACTGTCTCGACAGGTGTACCACAGGGGTCCATTTTAGGACCCTTACTTTTCACAATTTACACATCAAATTTTCATAAATTTATCAAATACTCAAAAATACACATGTATGCTGACGATACTCAAATTTATCATTCCTTTCCTTTAAAAGACGCACAAATTGCCAAGCAAAGGTTTAATAATTATTTAAAAGCATTAGCTGAGCTGTCTTCCAAGCACGCACTTCTGTTAAATCCTTTGAAATCTGTTCTATTGCTATTCGGAAAAAAACAAGATTGTTTAGTATTAAGAAATAACTTTAAAATTATAATTAATGATACGCCTTTAAAAATTTCAGATAGTGCTAAAAATCTCGGAGTTATTCTGGACCCCTCACTACGTTTTCGTCAGCATACTCAAAAAAATGTGCAGAATGCTTACAATGAATGCCCTTAGACTTCTTTATCCGCATAGGCGTCATCTGCAGGCAAAGGTCAAAAAATCACTATGTGATGCTCTCGTGCTCTCCCAGTTCACTTATTGCTCTCCCGTATATTCGCTTTGTCTGGATCAAGATCATTTGAACCGCATTCAAAGAGTGCAAAACTCTTGTATTCGTTTTATTTATGGAATACGAAAATTTCAGCACATCTCTCATAAATTCTCGGAGCTCGGTTGGCTTAAAATGAAGGATAGATTTAAAGTACATACACTCTGCTTGTATCACAAAGTATTAATCTTTAAGGCACCTCCATATTTGTACAATAAGATTACCTTCAGAAGTGATGTCCACAACATTAATGTTAGATTTCGGGGTTTAATTACTCCTCCTATACATAAAACCAGTCTGTATGAACGAAGTTTTCGATACAATATTGCTTCTCTTTATAACGGTCTTCCTCTTGAACTGAAATCCCTCAAATTAACTAAGTTTAAAAAAGAAATAAAAAAATATATCACACAAATATAGTAACTAGTAATCTTGGAGGATTAATTGTGTTGTCTAATTTCTGTCTTATTTTGTTATATTTACATTTTTTATACTTTATTAGTTACTATTGTCCTTAGCTTTATTATAATATATTAGGTTAAGTGGTAGAGCACAGTTAATTGTGAACTTCGCCTTTTTTCGGTAATTTATTTGTTCTCAATGTATTTGATTGCTTGTTTGTTAATTACTGTACATTGTTACCGAAAATAAAGACATTATTATTATTATTATTATTATTATTATTAAATCCGTGGATCATTTCCATAAATACCTGTATGGACAGCAATTCAAGATTCGGACCGACCATGCTGCATTAAAATGGTTATTACAAATGAAAACTCCAGAAGGTCAACTGGCTCGCTGGATAGAGAGGTTGCAACTGTACGATTTCAAAATCGAACATCGACCCGGCAGATCTCATAAAAATGCAGATGCCCTATCTAGAAGACCGTGCAAGGAAGATTGCAGGCACTGCCAACGTGTAGAAAAACTGCAGGGCATGGTAGTAGTCAACACTGTCAAAATAGACCTTCCAGACGATTGGACAAAGGATGCTCTAAGGCAAGAGCAACTGAACGATGCAGAAATTGGACCTATATTGAGAGCGAAAGAAGGTGGAACCCGTCCAGAGTGGAAAGATGTTTCAGACCAAGGAGTGGGGCTGAAGGCTTTATGGGCGCAATGAGATTCACTTAGAGTCATTGATGGGCTATTGAAGAAAGCGTGGGAAATCCCGGATGGCAAGGAAGTTGTTATGCGTCTAGTGATTCCCAGATGTCGAGTACCAAAAGTACTTCAGGAGATGCATGATGGAGCATCTGGCGGACACTTCGGCGTTAACAAGACCCTGAACAAGGTTCGATTTTACTGGATCAATAGTCGACAGGATGTGGAGGCTTGGTGTCGCAAATGCAAGATTTGTGCGGCCAGTAAGGGACCACAGACCAGGAGTAAGGGTCAGTTGCAGCAATATAACGTCGGAGCTCCTTTTGAAAGAATTGCAATTGATATTGCTGGCTCATTCCCAGTGACCACTGATGGCAATAAGTACATCCTAGTTGCCATGGATTATTTCAGTAAGTGGCCGGAAGCCTATGCCATTCCAATTCAGGAGGCTGTTACTGTAGCTAAGGTGTTGGTGGATAACCTGGTATGTCGATTTGGTGTACCCCTGGAATTACATTCAGATCAAGGGAGGAACTTCGAATCGGGGGTGTTCCAGGAGATCTGCAAATTGTTGGGAATCCACAAGACACGGACGACAGCTCTTCATCCCCAATCGGATGGAATGGTGGAGCGGCATAACAAAACCATGAAGGAACATCTTTCTAAGGTGGTTCATAAAGATCAGCGAGATCGTCACTTGCCGTTCTTCCTCATGGCGTACAGGGCTGCCATCCATGAGACTACCAAACAGACACCGGCTTGTGTGGTATTTGGACATGAAATCAGACTGCCGTGTGACTTGATGTTTGGAACTCCAGGCAGGGAGCCACTCTCAGTGAACAATTATGCAGATGAGATTAGAGAGCGGTTAAGAAATATCCATGAATTGGTTCGAGGCCAAATCACTATAGCCAGTGACCAAATGAAAGCTCGTTATGACCGTAAGTCCAGTTCAGGAGGATTCAAGGCGGGAGATCTGGTTTGGCTGTACAATCCTCAAAGAAAGAAAGGAAAGTCCCCGAAGCTTCAACCGCCTTGGGAAGTACCGTACTCTGTCATCACCCGAATCAATGACGTTGTGTATCGAATTCAACGAAGCAAAAAGTCTAAGATGAAGATCGTACATCTAGACAGACTGGCGAAGTATGTGAAAGAGGCTGAATTGCCTGACCGGGACGTTCAGGCTTAAGGAGGGGGCAGTGTAATATGTTGCAACCCCTTAAAATTTAAGGTTATGTTGGTTACATGATGCACTGTAGTAGGCACAGAATTCAATAGTTCGAATGTCTGTCTGAATGTAGTAGATTTGCACCTACCAGAGAAAGAACTTACTAGAAGGTCCTAGAGTGTTGACAAATCTGTTCTGAAACTGTCTAGAGTATGGTGACGTCATCAGAGAAGCTTCGAGATCTGTCATATTTAGGTATATAAAGCATGGAGTAAAGCAGAGTGAAAAGTTCAGTTTAGATAGCAAGAGTAGTAAGATCAGAACAGAAGAGAGTAAAGTGATCAAGTAGTACACAGTGTGTTATTAGCCAAGTAGTTATTGTTGTAATTAAGTAAGTTAATAAATTGGTGTTTAGTGTTACCCTGGTTGTTATAATTTCCGAATCCACGATACGGGGTGTTTACAAAAAGGGTGTAAGCACGTCACAGTATTTTATGTCTTGAATGCTTATTTTAATTATAATAATTGCAAAAACGGTAATATTTTCGTCGCCCATGATATATTAATAAAAATAATAGTATATTGCTCGCTAAAATAGAAATAATTAAATATGAAATATCAAAATTTTACACTATACAAAAATATAATTTATGTGCAGGGCATGACAAAATACAATTAGAATAAATTAAAATCTCCACATTAAATTATAAACAGAGCATACATTTTGTTAATTCTAAAATAACGATAAATGTGAGTAAATAAGACTTAAGTAAATAAAGGCAAATATTTTTTTTAACAATCAGTTGTATTTTTAATCTGCTTAATGAACTTTTTTTATTTTATTTTTGAATATATTTTTAGAATTCTAACTTTTTATTCCCATAGAGAACCGATTGTTTAACTCTCTCAACTACACTTTGAAAGTAAGATTAGTTTATCCATGTAATACTAATTTTCGAATTTACATTTCACTATTCTTTAAATAAAACATCATAGAGATACTGCGGATACAGAGTGTTGTATCCTATTTTATTAAGACACTCCTGTACATAGGATATCATCTATTGTACACATAAATAAAACAACATAATGTAAATAAAACTGATTATTTCACTCATTAACGCTATAGCCAATGAGAGCCCGTTTTTTCACAACACTGCACCAATCAAATGTCATTATTAGTGGTAATTCAAGCTAGATCGGCTTTTGACAGTACCAACATGCAAAATTTATCGCTCTAATTTTTTAGGTCGCTGCAGCGGCAAATACTGCGATAATTTTTTGACGTTTTGTTTCGTGAAATATTTTCGGCAAATAGGGCAACTCACGCTTTTAAATTTTATCTATAAATATCTTCTCTAGCTTATTACTAATTGTTAACTTACCTTGTAAATTGTAATATTGTATTATGTACTAGCAAACATAAACACACCATATATATAGTAAACAATCGTCAGTTCCAAAGAGAAGCCTGTCTGAAATATATAGGCTATAACCCTTACCTATCTGTTAACTTTTTTCAATTTGGCTACTTTTCAAACAGGTAACAACAATATACAAAGATTGTACTTAATATACCTAGCTCATAATACAGGAACAAGTCAAGCACAGCTTTCAATAGCTCAATAACGTAGTTACAAAGTTAAGCAAATCATTTATTATAAATGTCAAGTAAACACATTCGCTCTGTAAACAAACTAAAAATGTACCTAGGTACCTACTTACATACGGTAATCTATCAAAAAGTAACTAGTTGAATCAAAGCTGTGCAATATTTTAATTTGTTGTATTTAAAATTCACTCTGCCTAACGAAGCAAACCTCAACATAATTTGTAAACTTCTTAAGTTAAAAATAAGGATTAAATACGTAAATATGAATCAATGAACAATTATTATGGAATATAACTGGCGCTCTCTATGTCAATCTCGGAACCACGAGTGTATAGTAATAAATAGGCGGGACATCGGGAATAAACTAGTGCTCGCAGATTGAAGATGTAGTGCTCTCTCTATCGTTCCTCGTCATATTGCACCTCAGAAACGCCTGAATGGTGTTAAGCCAGTCTATATATTATAATATCTAAGGTTTCAACTCGTTTTATTTACTAGTTGCCATAGAAACGTCACAAGATCATTTTAAAATATAGGGAATCTCCATTGTTTCTACTGCGTTTGTTTCAGATTTGCTGTTTTGACAATATGAGTCGGTTTGGAAATATTTCTGTATATCAAATTAATGAGGAAATTGAAAATAAAGGTCAGTAAACTCTAAAAAGTGACAAGAAAACGTCTGAAGGCAATTAATGAGAAAACATAATATTGAAGATGTACTTAATGAATTATTTATTCGTGAAATATTCTCCTCAAATACCACTCGTGCTTTAAATTTTATCTAAAAATTTTTTCTCAAGCTAAGTTGCCCCTATTTAATATAACTCGTGCAAATTTAGAGCAGCGATTTCGTAAGTCTATCGTGTCGTTTTTTTTTTTGGCGTAGAACCAGGTCAAACATGTTAGGTTCCTTTGAGTATGTCACCGGGCATATGAAATCATATTTTACGGCATTTTTTTGCGGTCTGGAACTTTTTAAATCAATAAAAAGTGAAAAAAATGTGTTTTTAAAGAAAATTGTTTTTTTTCGTTTCCACCGCCATATCTTTAAAACTATTAAAGGTACCGAAATTTGTTTTGTATCAAATTAAAGGTCACACTGTAGCGCTTTTACCAATATAAACGGTTTGGGTACAATTCGCACTTTCATTTCTCTAAAAATCAGATAAATTAAAAATATATATTTTATGTATTGAAATCTTCACCAATCGATAAACTTTTTTATTTTTGAAAATATTTACATACATGCAGCGAAGAAAATAAAGCCTAATAATCACAAAAGTTTTTGAAACAATATATTTTTTCCTAAAGGGTACCGTTTGGCAACAGCGATTTTTTTCATCAGCGCTAAATGCGAAATTGGGACGCAATTAATACGTCTCGCATGCTAGTTACAGTAACTAGAGGTTTTAACTTCGGAATAATGTCATATTGAACGGATTTCATTCATTTTTGGCAGTATAATAGTAAATGATCCACAGAAAAGTTTCTATATTTTGCAGGGGCTTGCTAATTTATAGGGGGTGGATTCTACCCCCTCTCAGGGGGTGGCACTTAAAAAAATATATATGTTTATTGGAGCTGAAATAGAATCAAATTTTAAGAAGAAAAGGTTCTATGCAATTTATCACATAAATTGATAGTTTTTAAGTTAAAATGACTTCAAAATTGCGATTTCAGCTAAAAAAAAGGTATTTCCAAACGGCTTTCGTCAAGTTTCTCGAAAAGTATTACTTTATCGAAAAAATGTTACAGACCTATTACAGAAAGTACAAACTGGGAATTAATTATATTTTTTGTATGTAGGATTAATAATTTCGGAGATATTTAAGTTTATATTTGGTAGTGTTCCGAAATTAAATTTAAAGTTTAAAATGCACTTTTTTCTAAAGCAAGTGCTTTAAATGAGCAAAAAAATTTAAGCATCTAGGTAATGCTACATCTTAACGAAAAACTGTATTTGAGATAATTTTTCTAAATTACTGGCTAATTAGATTAACAAAATGGCGACCTTTTTATATAAAAAAAGTCGCACAGTTTTCCGTCATAACTTTTTTATTTCTTATGCTACAGGAACGAGTAAAAAATAATTTGAAATCGCAATTAATTGTCTTTAATTTCATTTCTTAGCATGCATGACGTAGGTGTCACAATTTCTGAAATATTTAACATTTAAACTGCATTTTTCGTCTTATAAACGTTCGGACGCCATTTGTAAACTTTCATATCTCCGAAATTATTAAATCTATGTAAATAAATTAACAAGCGAAATTCATTATCAGCTTATGAGCTTTATTTTTGGTATCTCATTTTTCAATAAAACTAACATTTATTGAGATATTTGGAAAAGGAAAAAAAATACGTTTCATCGAAAATACCTTTATAGTTTAAACTGCATTTTTTTCTAAAGCAAGTGCTGTATACAAACCAAAAAATTTGAGCATCTACGTCATGCTATATATTAATGAGGAACAGTGTTTGAAATTCCTTTTTTTAATTACTGGCTAATTACAGTAACAAAATGACGACGTCGTTATTAAAAAAATGTGTAGACGCACATTGCTTCGGTCATAACTTCTTTGTTTTTTATGCTACAAATTAAAAAACAGTTGAAAGCTTAATTAATAACATAATATTCTACCTATTAGCACCCTTGACGTAGGTGTCACAGTTTCTGCGATATTTAACTCTCACTCTAAATAATTATCTTGTGAACACTTGGATGCCAAATGTAAACTTAAATATCTCCGAAATTATTAATCCTACATCAATAAACAAAAAATATAATTAATTCCCAGTTTGTACTTTCTGTAATTGGTCTGCAACATTTTTTCGATAAAGTAATACTTTTCGAGATACTTGACGAAAGCCGTTTGGAAATACCTTTTTTTTTAGCTGAAATCGCAATTTTGAAGTCATTTTAACTTAAAAACTATCAATTTATGTGAAAAATTGCATGGAACCTTTTCTTCTTAAAATTTGATTCTACTTCAGCTCCAATAAAAATATATATTTTTTAAGTGCCACACTCTGAGGGGGTGGCATCCACCCCCTATAAATTAGCAAGCCTTCGCACAATATAGAAACTTTTCTGTGAAGCGTTTACTATTATACTGCCAAAAATGAACGAAATCCGTTCAATATGACATTTTTCCGAAGTTTTGCATATTTTTTACCTCTAGGTACTGTAGTATGCAGGGTTGGTCAGATTAGTCGCGTAGAAATGGCGGTTGTCGAAACTCATTAAGTATTCATTGTTCGGATAAAAATTGTGACAATCGAAAATGTGCTTGTTTTAAGGAAGGCCTAAAATGTTGCAACGAGTGCAAATGTCGTTCCTGTAACAACATTATTAAAAATTTCCAGGCAGATATGAACGAATTAGAATGCTATTAATGTAGGGCCTACATAAACTACATACTACATATCTATCTATCCAAATAGAAAATTTATTTCAACAATAAAACTCATTTTATGCGTACGTTTTTACTTTCATTCATTTAAAAATGTCTAATAAACTTACTAATTAGATGGGTAGTTAGTAACACTGATTGATATTTATAGATTAGGTATTTATATGTACCTACGTCTTTTTATTATTAAAAGGAGACTATTTAATATTTTTTGTACAATTTCTTAATATTAACAACATATGATCAATACTACTGTACAATATATGCATCATTGAACAATAATATTGATCCCTAGATCTTTTGATCACTACTGGTTTTGTACCTATTGATATAAGTTAAACTAGTACACACACCCCGACCGGAACCGTCAGATCGTTGCAGTCGGCAGGCTTGCTACAGCCGAGCGCGCAAGAATATGACTTTGGCCCGTTAAAAAAAAATCGCTGACTCAATACTATCAACGGGACTTGAAAAATTTTTATCCTAAAAACTTTTTTCAACTATTGGCTTCAATTTATACGCAGCATGTATATACAAATTTTCATAAATAAATTTTTTTCTCGATTGCCTAAAATTACGCTACTGAAAATAACAAGTTTGAGTTTCCTATTATTTTACCAACTTAAAAAAAAATAAATCGGGTTCACGTGGGACGTTGTTCGAAGCGCTATTGTGTCTACTTTAATCTAAAAAAAAAAATAGCTTGATAGCACAAATATTTTCAGAGATATAGCGGTGGAGACGTTAAAAAACATATTTCATTAAAAATCTATTTTTTTGAGTTTTTCCGAAATAAAAAAGGTCTCGACCACCAAAAAATGTCGTAAAAAATGATTTCGTGTACACGATTATCTTACTAAAGAATCCCACTAAGTCTGGTTTGGTTCTACGCCGGTTTTTTTTTCTCGAAAACTAAGCGACTTTACTTCCAGATTTTACTCTACTAATTGGCAGTTTATTATCAAAGATTAAATCCCTCCCGCTAAAGCGGTCGGGATTTAATCAGATAATAAACTGCCAATTTGCACTCTTTATATTACCAGGCAACACGCTTTCGAAAAAATTTTCGATAAAATTTTAAGCACTAGTGATATTACATACGACAATTTATTTATTATTTGATAAAAATTTTGTGTGTTTTTTATGGCGGTTAAGTATAATTAAATGCAACCGAATTTCTTTGAACAAACAGGGTTCCCACCAACCTGGAAAAACCTGGAAACCTGGAAAAGTCAGGGAATCCAAAAAGTGACCCTGGAAGTCAGGGAATTACAGTAAAATCCTCTATAATCCTGGAAAAACCTGAATTTTCAATCTTCACTTATAAAATATTTTAATTATTTCCTTTACAAAAATTGTAAAACTTGAATTTTATATTTGTATTTTGATATTAATTTTCTTAGGCTAAATCTGTTTAACAAGTACAAAAAAGAAAATTGTTTTAACATTTAATAAAAAAACTTAAAGAAATAGATGCTAAACTAGGTAAGTACTTGAAAGAAAAATATCTGAGTTGATTTTTTTTGCTTATAATAGAATGTTTTATATAGGTATTGATTATTTACATGCAGTTATATAATTTTTGTATTATTTAAAGCCAGAATAATGTTTCAAAACCAAATAAAACTAATATGTTCTGAACAAAATTTTTTTTTTTCATTTGAACCGTTTTGCAGTTAAAAAAACTGGTTCTTAATAGCCTATATCTTAAACACCTTTTAACCCACTTCAATATGCTTGCCTCTATAAACGCACGCCTATAATAAACTTCAAATTTTACTACGTTAATAAATTCGAATTGAGAACAGCGACCAATCTCCCAAATTTCAAAAATATCGCATTAATACTTATTGAGATACAGGTTTAGCCCCATGAAAATTGCGACACGCTGTATATATAATTAGTCTGGTTAGAAAATAAAGAATTACTGGTATGTACTGTTTAAAATTAATTGTAATAAAAATCACGTAATGAAAAACAGTAGTGTAATTTATTCCACATAAAACATTTCTCCATGTTCATCTCATATACATTAATACTGAGTTGATGTCAATTAAAATGTGATAAATGCTCTTATTTTGGTCCTGGAAAATCATGGAAATGTCAGGGAATTTTAAATTCTGATGTTGGTGGGAACCCTGACAAAGATTACCAGCATTGCTAGTATCAGTACATTTATACTAAAATCAGTACTTTTAGAGCACAGTCAGTACATCAGTGCTATGATGTCCTATTGACTTTTTTTGCAACTTTAGACGACAAATTTTTTTAAAATTTATCATGATCTGTGAAATAAAATACGGCAGGATCAAAAGAACACCATGTTTTCGTTCGCAAGTTAGTTCTGGATTTTCCATCACTTCCAAAAACTCTGTTTCTCTCTCTCGCTTGAATAAGGTGTTTTCCTTGAATTTAAAAAAAATGTCTAACAGATGCATGGCAATATTATAGGGACCAACCTGGGTTATCCTCAAGGAAGTTAAGTATTTGCAATCTATAGGAATTGTAAAAATGTTTGTGTTCCTTGAGAAGTTATAGTACACTGAGAGGCATTTAAAAATCCATTATTTATTGCATACACTAATAAAAATTTAACATATGATTACAGGAAGTACTTTCACTTCACATAGCATATGCAGTATATGCACTCTGCTCTTTCTGTAGCGACAGTTTAAATGCATATTGCGAACATATTTGTTATACACAAAACAAATAAAAACTATCTGAGTGACGAAGTATTTTTTACCATTCGTTGAAATTCTTGGATATCGTATAAAATATTTTTTCTTCAAGCGTATTAAAATGTTTAAATTATGTCACCAAAAACAGAAGTAGAAGTAGGACATTGTTTTACTAGTAACAAAATGTTAGTACCGAACGCCACCGTAGTGGACATTATTTTACTAGTAACATAATGTTAGTTCCGAAAGCGTCGCCGTAGTGGGTATTGTTTTACTAGTAACATAATGTTAATACCGAAAGCCACCGGTGGCGCGCTATCCACTAGCCACTTGTCATATTGTGTCAACATGTAAGACTGTAGTTTGAATATTTGTACATTTATGATAAATAAATGAATTTTTGCATTTTAATACGCTTGAAGAAAAAATAGTATATATTACACGGAGTAGAACGCCTTTTTCTACACCTATTCAATTATATGATAATTATTAGCATTTTTTTGGTGAAAAATCGTACTTATAATTCACTGTAGTGAATTATCGATTCATAATTCACTGCATCCGGCCAATCACAAATGCAAATTCAAAAATCATTGTTTCGCTGATTCAATGATATTTTAAATCGACCGCGATCAACTCTTGCTGCTGCGGCTGACAGTCAACTCGCGTGACAGTGACAAGTACCGCATATTGTTTGTTTATGTTTTCGACTTCTTAGGGCGTTTTTTCACTGGCCGACACGATACCGACACGAAACCGACAATGTCGTACCGATACTGAAGAATAGCATATAATAACATGGCGCCGACAAAATGTGACAAAACGGTATCGTATCGGCAAGTGAAAAAGAGTTCCATATAATTTTATACGTTTGTGCTGCCCCGATATCGTTATATTGATGTCGTTGACGACGAATCGGTATCGTATCGGTCAGTAAAAAAACGCCCTTACGAATGAGTACCGATTAATGTTATCAAATTTCAGTCTAATTTATTTGTTTAATAGGTGTAGAAAAAGTATAGTATTACATTCGCGATTATGACCATTATTCACTCAGATGATTTGTGCCACTCGCCTACGGCTCGTGGGCTCAAACATCATCTTCGTGAATAATGGCTATCATAATCGCTCATATATAGTACAGTGAATGAAGGTAAAAATCAACTATTACCTCCGATTTCGGTGAACCTCCATCGATTTGCATGAAAATTTGGGATTGAGTATATTTTACCCTCAACTTCAAAAGTGACATATGCTCGACTTGCGCTTTTTGCATTTCAGGGGTGAAATCCACCCCTTTTGTTAAAAATGGGAAAAAATGCAGATTTAAGCATTCTGGCGTAAGTAATCTCGTTTAATTAGATAAAATAAATATTTTTCAACACTTATATGGATGATTTATGATTTTAATTAATTTTTCAACCGTTTTAGCAACCACTCCTTAAATCGAAAATCATGAAAAAATCATTTTTTGTATTTCTGAAATATGAAATCGCATATTAACATTACACAAACGGTTTGTTTAATGTTTATGATATAATTTTTGGTTGACTGTGAAATTTCAACCCTTAAAAACTACCCCCTTAATGCAGAATCATTGAAATCATTTGAATAATACATTACTGAATTGAAATCTCATTTACTGAGTATTAAAGTAATTATTTATTTATTGCGAAATTTTCCACCCTTAAAAACTACCACTTATCATAAAAATAATGGACATTTTTTTTTATCAGCTTTAATAGCTTTAATTATTTAGAATCTTTTTTATTACTTATGATAAACTTTATTAATATATTTCAAACTTTATTAATATTATTCTTTCCATATTCCCCAAACTACCCTTCGTGCACAAATTGATGAAAAAGCATAATTTAACGTTGGAAACAATTTTTTCAGTGCTTATGTGGCTTATAAAAATTTAATTTATTAATTAAGAAGAAAATGTATTAAAATATATGAATAGTTTATTCATTTTTTATTTAAATAATGTTTCATAAATTAATCAAATATTAATAGTACATTAAATTTAATTTTTCACTCTTCATCAGAGCTCTCTTCACCAACTTCTCCTTCTTCATTAATTGGAGGGCTATTTTGGCAATTGTCCTCACTGCATGATCCGCAGGTTGCATTGCAAAACCCTACTCTCCGACACCCGCAAGAAGCGCCGCACCCTTTTACTCCGCTTTTGGAAATTTACTGAAATATTCAATAGAAACACAGCATACTAGAAAGCCCCACTATGTTTTCGAGCAGATGTTCAGAATTCCTTTCACTTTTTCTATCTTCAAAAGAAACATACACACACTCACACATGTATATTTTGTGAGCATGTACCTATCGACACGTCTACTTCTTACTATCTATCTTTTTTCCTATATATGCATACAAAATCTCTGCTCAAAAAATTTTTCCAAAAAAATGTTATTGGTTTTTTTTACAATAACTCCGTTAATTTTTATGATATCAGGTTCATCCAAAAACCATTTGAAAGATAATTTTAAGGGCTATAAGATCGTATTAAATTTAATCTTTTAAAACCCTTATTTTTTAAAAGATAAAAGGTTAAAGGGCCCCGGTTACAAGGTTCTCGCAGTAAAATTTAGGCTTTAAACGTTTCTTTCTCGGTTATTTTTTATCCTACAAAAATCAAAAAAAAACTAAAATCTTTGTTAAAAAAAAACTCAAATTTCGTTCTATATTATTTTTTACATATATCGAGTATTTTTGGAGTTATTATCAAAAGAAAATGAAATTTACGAAAATTTGAAAAATTCTGATTTTTTTAAATCATATTTTTTTTCAAAAATATGCATTCTAAACCGGTCAAAATTTTTAAAGTCATTACTTATGCTAAAGTAAAGAAAGTCTTATAGGGATTACTATAAATTTTAATTTTTGTGGAAATGGCGTAGGTTTTATTTTTTACTTTTTCCTAAAAAATTCGAAAGGGTCCTCTTATTTTCATCATAACTTTCTTAATTTTGATGCTATCAACTTCTTCTATAGCTCATTTAATAGGTATTTCTGAGTACTTTGAAAAGTGTTCAGTAAGTATATTTTATAAAATGCATCGTTTTCCCGTTATTTAAGCTTGAATACTTAGATTTGAGTACTCGCCGAAAAAAAATATGCATTCAATTACCTATAGCTCACTTTGAATTAACATTAAAAGGTTTTTAAGGAAGAAATTTATTCGTTTTTTTATTAGCTTCAATTTTGGTAATGACAACTTTTTTGTAAAAACTTATAGTTTTTGAGTTATTTATAAAAAACCGCTTTAAAACATGCATTTTTTTCACGAAAAATCAAAACCTTTGATCTTTAATAACTCAAAAAGTATTGATTTATTTTAATAACTTTATATAACAAATTTTGCTTAGAATTGGTCCATCTATCGATTCCTGGGGTTATTTTTTCATTAAATAATTTCCACCCCCGAGAAGGGGTGGCATCCACCCCCATGGTAAAAGCGCAAGTTGGCACTATGTCACTTTTGTTTCTTGAGGTATCCTCTAACTACTCACAAATTTTCATGAAAATCGATGGAGGTTCAACGAAATCGGAGGTGAAAACTTCAGTGACTGTACTAATAATAATTTACTATTATTAACATCAGAATTTTTTTCATAAGATCAGTACTTTTTTGTTTTGATACCATAACGCTAACTTTTGATTCACTGGCAACGCTGAAGGGTACACATTATGATGTTGATGGTTCTTCTTGAGGGCCCGGAATCCATTTTCTTCCCATTTAAATATAATTGTTTTAACAAACAATTAATTAAATAGTCCCGTCGACTCCAATAATAACAGATCTCCGAGCAATCTCGTAAAAAAAAGATTATTTTGCACACAAACACTCCACAGAATGCAAACATTGCAAAACAATAATGATTAGTGATATTCCAGATTCCAGCACTAAACAATCAAATATACAGACAGAAAGTAAGTTGTGATTTCCATAATACCTAAATAATATTTTCTTTCTAACCAAAGAGGAATTCTTTTTGTTTCTAACAGTGAAGTTGTCAAATGTCATACAAAACGTTAACCATTCACCATTGAGCACCAAAGAGCCAATCACAGTAAAGTGCAACTGTTACTTTTACTGTAGTCTGATACTAATAGCCTGCACCCTTTCAAAATGTTTACAACGCGCGCGCTATACGAATAACCGAGAGTTTCTTATCTCACCAGATGAGCCATCAGATGGCAATTGAGATGGTGCTGAGTGGATTTTCTTCGCGATAGGTCCGAACTGTTCCGAAAAGTACCATCTCTAATGCCATCTGATGGTTCATTTGGTGAGATAAGAAACTCTCGGCAGCTTACAAGCGCTGCGAAGGCGAGAAGAGAGCATGGATAGTTTAATTTCTGAAACAGTTTTCTTAAAATTATTATAATCTAGCAAAACTTTTAAGGAAGGAAACCACAACAGGCGTATTCTATACCCCATTTCCTGTTCTACGGATTCAGTCCTCTTTTCTTTTTGTGTAAAAGTGAAATTGGTGGTTTCCTAGTAATTTGCAATCAAAACTCGAGATATGTATGTATTAGCGGAGCGCTTCGACTTACCCTTAAATTCACGCCGCATTTGCGAGAGTATTATTTATTCCACGGAAAAAATTAATAAAATATTTCTTTTAAAAAGATTTATAAGGAACGTTTTTGTATAGAGGTGTTTTTTTAAAAAAAGATTCGATTTTCATTTTTTTTTTTTTAGAATGTTTGTTAGATTCAATTATTTTGAAATGGCGGCTAAAATATGAAGTATGGATTTTTTTTTCTAAAGCAAGTGTTTTAAAAGGACAAAAAAATGAGCATCTAGGTTATGCTATATATTAACAAAAAATAGCATTTTTGAAAAAGAAATTTAATTGTTGAACAATTACAATAACAAAATGGCGACATTTTGTAAAAAAAAAAATGTGAAAACGCAATGTGGCTTTATTTTTTATGATGCAGAAACAAGCAAAAGATAATTTAAAATACTAATTAATTTGTCTTTAATTCTGTTTCCTAGACATTTTAATGGTAGTTTTATAATTTCTAAGATATTCAATATTTAAACTAAATACTTAATGTTATAATGTTTCGGATGCCATCTAAAAACTTAAATATCTCCGAAACTATTAATTCTACGTAAATATTAAAGTAAAGCAAAATAATTCTCAGTTTATAAGCATTATTTTTTCTCATTTTATCTCTTAAGCTAATGTTTATTGAAATATTTGCTAAGAAAAAAAATTGTTTCTTCGAAAATCCGTTTATAGTTAAAAATGCAATTTTTTTCTGAAGCTGTAAACGGGCGAAAGATTTTGAGAGGCTAGGTTATAATATATTGTTATATGTTGCAACCCCCAGAATGTAGACAACACAGAATTCAATTAGTTCGGATGTTTTCTGAATGTAGAGATTTGCACCGTTTATAGTTAAAAATGCAATTTTTTTCTGAAGCAAGTGCTGTAAACAGAAAGATTTTGAGAGGCTAGGTTATAATATATTGTTGTGTGTTGCAACCCCCAGAATGTAGGCAACACAGAATTCAATTAGTTCGGATGTTTTCTGAATGTAGAGATTTGCACCTACTAGAGAAAGAACCTATTAGAAGCTCTAGAGTGGTGACATCTATTCTGGAACTATCTAGAGAATGGTGACGTCATCACGTCATTTTTAGGTATATAAGGCCGCATTCTCGTCGGGAAGGGCAGTTTTGAATTGACAAGTGAGGTTAAGATTACAAAGTGAAAACAAAGTGATAAACATTGTTATTCTTAGTCAGTAAAGTGCGTTTAAGTTAATAATAGTATTGTAAAGTATCCAGTAAATTATTTAATAAAGTGTATTAGTGGTTATCTCTTGTTATAATTTTTGGAACCCACGGAATCTGCAAGGGTGGTTTCCTAGGGGTGGAAACACGCCACAAAGGGTTAGTGCTAACACAGAGGACTAATTTACTGGACATTGTTCGAGGGTTATTTTCGAACAGAAAAACAGTGTTAAGTGCATTTTTTAGACATTGTAGAACATTTTATTAGGACATTAGTGTGATAATTAAATCCTTTAAACTGAGAAGTGATAGAGACACTGAAAAAGACTCATTTGTGTTAGTGCGTGAAAATTACTAGAACTTTTCTATTTGGACATTAGTGGAGATTATTAAATTCTCTGAACTGGATAGTGACAAAAGGCTCTGGATAAAACTTGTTCGTGCTGTTTCGAGATTTTTCTGGAAAATTCCATTACCGATATTGACGTGACAGTTAAATTTATTTTATTTTAACGTAATCTTATGTCCATAGAAACAAGAAGCATGCCAGCAGAGAAACAAATACAGGACCTATTTGCGGAGTTTACGAGGATGATGGCGCAGCAACGAGAAGAAAAAGAAGAGCAGGAAAAGCGAGAAAGAAGACGTCAAAAGGAGGAAAAACGGCGTCAAGAAGAAAGAGACGAATTGAAGAAAGTTATGGAAGACCTGGAAATAAGACTCCAAGAAGAAAAAGAAGAACAAGAAAGAAGACATTAAGAGGAGAAAGAAGAACAAGAAAAGCGACGTCAAGAAGAAAAAGAAGAGCAAGAAACAAGACGTGAAGAAGGAAAAGCTGAATTGAGAAAAATAAGGGAAGATCAAGAAAGACGCCAGGAAGAATTAAGGAAAATTTTGAGAGTTCAAATAAAAATACAACAAGACGCAATCATTTCCGCCAAGGAAGAACTAAAGAGTGAAGTCAAAGAAGAGATAAACAAGGTAGAAGAAAAAGTAGATAAGGTAGAAGAAAAAGTAAATGAGTTTGAAGTAGAAGTAGAGCGCCTTAAACGACAGCTGAGAGAGAAAGGAGGGCAGCTGGTAGCGTCATCAGGTCCTCGACTAAAACCTCCCTCGTTTGATGGCCAAAGCTCATGGACAATATACAAGAGACAATTTGAGGCAGCTGCAAATGCAAATAACTGGGATAACGAGGAAAAGACTATGGCATTAGTCCTAGCGCTACGGGGCCAAGCCTCAGAATTACTTCAGACCATCCCGGTGGAAAAACAAAGGGACTTCAAAGTCTTGGAAGCTGCATTAGATTTGAGATATGGCGACCAACACCTTGCCCAAGTATACCAGGCTCAGCTAAAATCACGGATTCAAAGAGCTGGAGAAAGTCTGCAAGAATTCGAAGCTGCAATAGAGAGACTGGCTCACCGGGCGTATCCGAGTGCACCTAGAAAATTTTAGGAACAATTAGCCGTGGGAGCCTTTTTAGATGGCATAAGGGACGAAGAGGTCAGGCGAGTTCTGAGGCTGACGAGACACCAAAGTAGTAGCGAAGCTTTGGTGCGTGCACTTGAAGTAGAAGCCACTTATAGGAATACTCCAAGGTCGAGAGTGCGAGCTGTGACTCTCGAAGAAGCGCAACCAGAAACAAAACAGAACCTGTTGACTGAGATGCAGAAAATGTTCACCAAATTATTTGATAAATTGGATGGCCTCGGAAAGCAGGAAAAACAGCAACATAAAGGAAAGCCGAATGGTGGTATTAAATGTTACAACTGCGGCAAGGTGGGACATATGATAGCCAGCACCAAGGGGGCTGTGCTGGCTAGGGAATGCGGTGCCCCAGAGAAATAAAGATTCCCAGCTCCAAAGAATTCCAAGTAGTCTGTTGTTGCAAGGATATGTGAATGGAAGAAAATGCGTGTTTACGATTGACACCTGTGCTACGTCATCAGTAGTGCGGCCAGGATTTATATCAGGCTTGCAGATTGACAAGAAGCAAAATGGAGTAATCATTCGGACAGCCACAGGGAACAAAGCTGCGGTCCATGAAGAGGTCAACTTGGAACTGCAGGTTGGACGGTTGAGGTTCAATTACAAGATCATTGTGGCTGACATTACGGATGATTTCATTTTGGGTCTGGACATCATGGGAGAGCAGGGATTTATTGTTGATGTAGGGGAGCGAGTCTTAAAAATTGGAAATGAGGAATTTATTCTGACAACCGCAGACGACCAATTCCATAAAGCGAACACAAACGATCAAGATTCCTGCTCATTCAGAACAAATGATCGATGCTGCCTTAGAAGGAAATCCTGGAGGGTACCGTGTTGGCCTAGTTGAAGATGACGAATCGATTAAGTCCCTACCCAATATTATTGTGGCGAGAACTTAAACCCGGACTAAAGACAAAATCCCAATAAGAGTCGTTAATTTAAATTCCCACTCAGTGACAATCAAGGAAGGCAAACCGATTGGCTCCTATGAACCGGTCACATGGGTAGCAAGGTGCGAGGAACAAACGAAAATAGACCAGGAAGTTTTGACCTTGCTGAGTACCCAGTTGGAGCATTTATCTGAGGATGAACGAAGGGAGGCAATCATGTTCCTGGAAAAGGAAAGTTCAGTATTTGCCAAGAATACAGAGGCCCTTACAAAAACAGACATAGTCCAGCACCGGATAAATACTGGTGACTCACCCGCTATTTGACAACCATCTAGGAGGCTTCCATTAGCGAAATAAGAGGATGTCTGGGCAATGATAGACAAGATGCTACAAGATGGAGCCATTGAGGAGTCAACGAGTCTCTGGTCATCGCCAGCAGTTTTGGTTGCCAAGAAGAACGGAACATTAAGATTTTGTGTCGATTATCGAAAATTAAACGATGTCACGAAGAAAGACAGTTACCCATTACCACGAATTGACGACACGTTAAGCACGTTGGCAGGCTCACGATGGTTTTCTACGTTAGACCTTAGGAGTGGATACTGGCAAGTGGGGCTTCATCCTGATGATAAGGAAAAGACAACGTGTTCAGCAGGCAGTGGTCTTTATCAATTGACCGTGATGCCTTTTGGACTTTGCAATGCGCCAGCTATCTTTGAATACAGAATATTTGAAAAATCTTCAAGAAGTATTTGGGCGAATCAGGAATGCCCATCTGAAGTTGAACCCGAAGGGTTGCCTGCTATTCCAGAAAGAAGTCAAATTTCTTGGTCACGCTGTGCCTTCGGGTGGAATACAAACACCATGACAAAATGTCTGCATACGAGATTAGCCAAGACTATCTAACGTTCATGAAGTACGAAGCTTCCTTGTCCTCTGCACTTATTATAGACGCTTTATGGAAGGGTTTGCAGAAATTGCGAAGCCATTACTCCGGCTGACAGTACCAGTGGACACCGGAATGTGAAACGGCATGGAGAAAATTGAAGGCAGCTCTATGCACTGGTCCTGTGCTAGCGTACCCACAACGGGAAGGACTTTTTATTTTAGACACGGATGACAGCAATTCTTCGGTCGGTTGTGTACTGTCCCAAATCCAGAATGGGCAGGAAATAGTGATCGAGTACTTCAGCAAGGTGCTGTGCAAACCGGAAAGAAATGATTGTGTAACCCGGAAAGAGTTACTGGCCATCGTTAAATCAGTGGACCATTTTCATAAATATCTTTATGGAAGACATTTCAAGATTCGGACCGACCATGCTGCATTAAAATGGCCGTTGCAGTTGAAAATCCCTGAAGGTCAACTGGCTCGTTGGATAGAACGGCTGCAACAGTATGATTTCAAAATCGAACATCAACCTGGAAGATCTCATAAGAACGCAGACGCTTTATCTAGAAGACCGTGCAAGGAAGATTGCAAGCACTGCCGCCACGTTGAGAAATTGCAGGGTACGGTGGCCATTAACACCATTAAAATAGAGGTTCCGGATGGTTGGACAACCGAAGCCCTGAGACAAGAACAACTGAATGACACAGAGATTGGGGCTATATTGAGAGTAAAGGAGAAAGGAATTCGACCAGCGTGGAAGGATGTTTCGGACAAGGCAGTTGGATTGAAGACTTTGTGGGCCCAATGGGATTCACTTAAAGTCATGAACGGGCTGCTAAAGAGAGCTTGAGAAAGCCCGGATGGCAAGGAAGTTGTTATGCGCCTAGTGATTCCCAGGTGTCGAGTACCGAAAGTACTTCAGGAAGTGCATAATGGAGCATCCGGTGGACACTTCGGCGTTAATAAGACCCTGAATAAAGTACGAGAACGATTTTATTGGGTAAATAGTCGTCAAGATGTGGAAGCTTGGTGTCGCAATTGCAAAATTTGTGCAGTCAGTATGGGACCACATACTAGAAGTAGGGGTGCAATGAAGCAATATAACGTCGGAGCTCCTTTCGAGAGGATTGCGATCGATATAGCCGGCCAATTCCCAGTAACCAAGGATGGTAACAAGTATATACTGGTTGCCAAGGACTATTTTAGTAAGTGGCCAGAGGCCTATGCGATTCCAAACTAAGAAGCAGTCACTGTCGCCAAAGTCTTAGTAGATAATTTGATATGTCGGTTTGGTGTACCCCTGGAGCTGCATTCAGATCAAGGGAGGAACTTTGAGTCAGTTTCAGCAAATCTGCAAGTTATTGGGGATACACAAAACACGGACAACCGCCCTTCACCCGCAATCAGATGGAATGGTGGAACGACATAACAAGACCATGAAAGAACATCTCGCTAAAGTGGTTCATAAGAATCAACGTGACTGGGATCTCCACATACCGTTCTTCCTCATGGCAAACAAAGCTGCTATCCATGAGTCTACGAAACAAACACCAGCCCGTGTAGTATTTGGACATGAGATGCCGTGTGTTTTGATTTTCGGAACACCAGGCGGAGAACAGCTTCCTGTGAACAGCTATGTGGATGAAATGAGTGAACGGCTAAGAAATGTTCATGAGCTGGTTAGAGACCAAATCACCATAGCCAGTGACCGAATGAATGCTCGATACGACCGTAATGGTAGTTCAGAAGGGTTCAAGGCAGGAGATCTGGTTTGGCTGTACAACCCACAGCGAAAGAAAGGGAAGTCACCAGAACTTCAACCGCCTTGGGATGGACCGTATACTGTTATTACCCGAATTAATGATGTCGTCTATCGGATTCAACGAAGCAAAAAGTCCAAGACGAAGATCGTACACTTGGATGGACTGGCGAAATATGTGAAAGAGGCTGAATTGCCTGACCGGGACGTTCAGGCAGGCCTGTAGCTAGAAAGTGCTTTCAGGGCGGGCAAACAATTTTTCAGGGCGGGCCCGTAAAACAGTTTTTTGATGAGCGGGGGGGAGAAATCCAAAAAAAAATTTTTTGTCCGAAAAAATTAAAAAAAATTTTACCCAATCTATTTCGAAATATTAAAAAGGCAGTTAATTGCCCCCATTACGATCACCGTAGGTCGGGCGAAACTTATTCCAGGACGGGCAATGCCCGTCCTGCCCCCCCCCCCCTAGCTACAGGCCTGCGTTCAGGCTTAAGGAGAGGGCAGTGTTATGTGTTGCAACCCCCAGAATGTAGGCAACACAGAATTCAATTAGTTCGGATGTTTTCTGAATGTAGAGATTTGCACCTACTAGAGAAAGAACCTACTAGAAGCTCCTAGAGTGGAGACTATCTAGAGAATGGTGACGTCATCACAGAAAGTTCGGGATCTGTCATTTTTAGATATATAAGGCCGCATTCTCGGCGGGAATTGCAGTTTTGAATTGACAAGTGAGGTTAAGACTACAAAGTGAAAACAAAGTGATGAACATTGTTATTCTTAGTCAGTAAAGTGCATTTAAGTTAATAATAGTATTGTGAAATATCCAGTAAATTATTTATTAGTGGTTATATCTTGTTATAATTTTTGGAACCCACGGAATTTGCAAGGGTGGTTTCCTAGGGGGAGGAAACACGCCACAATATATTAAGGACAGTATATGAGAATATATTTTTTTAATTACCAACTACTTACATTAATAAAATGGCGGCGCTTTTATTAAAAAAATGTGAGGAAGCACATTGTTTCTGTCATAACTTCTTTTTTTTATGCTATATAAATAGACAAAAAAAATCATTTGAAAGCCTAATCAATAGTCTCCATTTCAATTGTTAGCATTTTTGACGTAAGTGCCACAGTTTCTGAGATATTATAGTTATTAAGGTACCAAGGGTGTTATAAGGATAATAACGCACCGAGGTCGGCAGTGTACAATTCCGAGGGCCTCTGGCCCGAGGGAGTGTACGTCGACCGAGGGCGTCATTATCCTATAACACCCGTGGTGCCTTCAACGTTTAATGTCCTGCAAGTCTGTTATTTAATTCGATTTTTTTTTTTGACATTTACGATTTATTAATTTGACATCTATTATGTTCAGAACTATTTGATTTAAAAGAGAGTAAAAATCAAAATTGTTTGTGAACGCCGCCGTTGCATAGCAACGCATTTTGTTTGTCAATAACGCTATCATAATTTGATTGTTTTGGGTTGTATTATAATTTTATAATGCCCTAGGGCGTTATAGTTATTCATAACGCCCTAGGGCGTTATTATACTCTTCGCAAAAACGAAGAGTATATTGTATTTGATCGGCACATTTCTAAAATCGTAAATATCGCTCGTAGAGAAAAAATTTTCATATATTTATGTTAGTGAACGAATTCTGAACAACTTTCAAAATGTCCGTCTGTCCGTCTGTCCGTCTGTCCGTCCGTCACGTTTCTTGTAAGCACGATAACTTAAGAAAGAAAAATCCGATTGTATTGAAATTTAGAAAATAAGTTAGTGTTAGCTAGAGGAAGAACCCTATTGTTTTTGAAGAAAATCGATCAGTAAATAAAAAAGTTATTAATTATTTAATTTAAAAAAAAAATTTTTTGTTAATTTTTGTGGCTTGTACTAAAATGGAAATCGCGAGATATTATTTCCATAACAAATTTTTTTTTGTATATGAAGTTTACTAATATTTCTTAGAAGTGAAATATGTATGAAGGCCGACAGATATATATTACAGACAATTAATTTTCCTAGCAACAGGTGGTGGCGCAGCGGCTAAAGCTTTTCGTTGCAGTTTCAACACGGATGTCAGCGAGTGAGGACAACGTAGCGAAGCTTCCACACAAACAATTTATCAAAAGTAATAAAGAATCACATAGAAATACAGGTGCCAAGCCTAAACAAAAATATAAGGAATCGAGGAGACGATCTCCCCTTAAAAAATCCAGCTTGCGTGCTGAAAAACGGTGCAGCGGCAGTGCAACGAGCAGCAGTGACAGCGACACTCATAAACCTAAGTGCAAGATAGACAGTGATAGAGACACAAAACTAGTAAATAAGTTAAGTGAGAGAGACACAGAACTCCCTAGTTATAAGAGTGAGACAGACACTAATAAATTAAATCTACCCCATTCAACTGAAACTGTCTACACGGACTCGGAAGAAGAGGACGAGGACAGTACACAGATCTACAAGAAACCAAAGCAAGAAAAGCACATTGACGTGAAGTCAATTCACATAAAGAAACATAAAACAAGTAAGTGGGCGAACATCCAGCCTAAACTCTATCAATTTAACAAAAACCCTGACAAAAAGATACCACTAAAACGAGTTGAATTATTTAAAGAATTCGAAGAATCCATAGAATTTACAAAACCGACCACAAATACTGTGCCTACAGAATCTCAGTTTAAAAGTGCCTACGATACCAGAGGCACATCACCGCCTGTACCCACAGTAGCTAAAAAGATACAGAGCGAGAAAATCGCACAACAGTTTTTACTCGCACAACAGCATCTTCTGGATCAAACTACCAACCAATCATACGCAGAATTAGCCGCAAAAATAATGGACTCCGAAAAAATGGAAGACGACCTCCCACCTGAAATAATCACTAAAGCACCCCCCGATAAATCGCCAACTACTCATCCAGAACAAATTTCCCAATTGGATACCTACAATAAATCCCCATCAAGGATCAACATTTTAAACTACGATTTACCAAAGGACCCCATAATCAAAACAGACTCCCTCCTAGAACAAAAAACAAAATTAGCGCAACAACAGGCAACTGAAAAATTAATAAGTCAATTGATTAAAGAAGGGCAAATCACCCTAGAGGACAACAATTTAATTTTTGGCAACCAAAAAATTGATATGTCCCTCTCACAGCAGCTGAGACCAACCACCCCCTACTCCAATCGCGATGGACATCAAGCTACTCTCACAAACACATACCACTGGATTCATCACCCCGAAGAAAATCACCAAGCTCTCCTCATTGATTAAAAAACCTACCGATGCCATACCAACCAAAAACAGGTTTACCGGACTCCCAACGCAATCAGAAAAGGATATCGCCGAAAAAACGTCACAAACAATAACAAAAAACACCACCAATAAGCCTAGAACCACTCAGAAAAAATCGACTGAAAACGTATTTAAAAATCCGCCAATAGTAATCCAAGGACAAATTAAATCTCACGATAACTTTGTAAAAGAGATACGCAATAGTATAAAAAATGGATTTTACATTAAATACGCACCCAAATCGATATTACTATACATCGCTGACAAAGATGAATACAAAAAATATAAAGAAAAACTCATAAAACAGGACGACGTACGATTTCATACTTACACATCTCGTGACGACAAGTCACACGCGTTTGTTTTGAGAGGGCTCCAAGGCCACCATGAACTTACAGATCTTAAAGAGGAGCTCGAAGATAACCATGATCTGCCAGTAAGAGCTATCTATAAAATGAAAACCAAATTTTCACCTTTATACTTGGTAGTGACTGATAACAATGTGACACTGAAAGAACTTCAACAACGTATTAAATTTATTATGTACACCAAAGTAGAGTGGGAGAGACGCTCAAATGAACGACTAATTTCCCAATGCAGACGCTGCCAGGCATGGGGACATGCCACGAGCAATTGCTTCCGAGATCCCCGCTGTGTAAAGTGTGCAGGGGCACACTGGACCAAAGACTGCCAAAAACCAGTAGACGAAACACCTACCTGTGCAAACTGTGGTAAAAATCACACAGCATCTAACATAGACTGTGAGATATATCAAAATAGAATAGCTATTATGAGCAGGAGAGCAGAAGAGATGACAGCAGTCCAAACTAAATACGTTCCAGCTCCAGTCCCACCCACTAATGCTTGGGCGGAGCGTGCCCGAAATAAATCAAGATCGGCCATGCCAGACGATGGTGTCGAGGTAGGACCCACCAGATCGTTCCAACCCACGAGGGAGGAGCCAGCCCAGACGAGAAACGCACAAACACAACAACTCGCAGCCAGGAACGAAGGTTCAACAGCGCTGGCCGGCGCGCACGGTGATTTCAAACAATTAATGATAGCCACTAATAAATTGAATTCATTGATTAATATTGCCGAGACTATCAAAGCCATAAATGAACTAAATAACATGCTAGAAAAAGCACAATCTGACATGGATGTGCTTGCTATAATGCAAGAATTCGCCTCCAACATCCTACCTAAGTATAAACTTAGATATGTATAAGGTCACGATTTGGAACTGCAACGGAATAATTAATAAGAGAAATGAATTTGCCTATTACTTAAATGCAGAGAAAATAGACATATGTATTTTAACAGAAACTTTCCTAAAAAATAACCTTAAATTTAATGTCGCAAATTATATAGTACACAGAAGCGATAGGGTGGGCAGGAGAGGTGGTGGTGTGGCTATCCTGGTTAAAAGGGGCATTCCTCACCACACTCTCCCCATGCTCAACATTTCTATAGAAAATTGCACTATTCATTTGACTGACGGCACCACAATTATAGGTATATATAATCCACCTAATAACCGCTTAACGGACAATCTACTAGATCAGTTGCTCGCTCGTCCCAAGGTACTCGTACTTGGGGACTTTAACGCCAGACACTCCGCGTGGAGTAATAGACGCAACAATCACAATGGAAATATAATTTACGATTATGCTTTGAGGGAAAATGTTGCAATCTCCGCCCCCGAGTCCCCAACGCACTTCCCCCTCAACAATTCATCCCCCTCAGTTATTGACTTTATTTTAAACAAGAATTACCCTCACACCCTCCAACCCTTCTCTCTACCTCTCCTATCCTCAGATCACAATCCCGTACATTTTGAACTGAGAGTCACCCAAGCTAATGACGTCACCCGAAAAATATACCACTATAAAACAGCTAATTGGAAAAAATTCAAAGATCTGATTAATAATAATTTGACTATCAACAACCAAATAAATACCACGGAAATAATTACAAGTGCCAGGGATAAGGCCGTTAAAATTATTAACGTAAAACCAAGAGAACTAATTACCCCCCGTGAAATAGTCGACCTCATCAAATTCAAAAACCGATTACGCCGAAAATGGCAAAGATCGCGAAGACCTATAGATAAAGTAAGACTGATAGACATACAAAATAATATTAAAGATAAGCTAGGGAAATATAGGGAAGAAACCTGGAACAACAAAATCAGTAACCTTTCGAGAAAAGACAATACGCTTTGGCGTATGTCAAAACTATTAAAAAATCCTTTTCCCCCCATGCCCACTTTGATTAAAGATGGTCAAACATTCAACCTAGATGCCGAAAAAGCTGACGTCATAGCTGGGTATCTCCAGACGACAAATACTACTCCTCCCAATTCCTCACCCTTCCAAGAGCAGGTCACGGCTCACGTACGTGATCTGCTCCCTAAATATCCTATCCCACCCCATAAACTCCCCAAACTCCTAGCTTCCCCCTCTGACACCAAAAAGTTCATAAAGCAATCACCCAACAAAAAGGCACCAGGAATAGACACAATCCCCAATGTTGTACTGAAATACCTACCCCAAAAAGCAGTGGTGCAAATAACCTATATTATAAACGCCATAATTAGATTGCAATATTTTCCATCAAAGTGGAAAATCGCTATAGTTGTCCCGATTCTGAAGCCGGGTAAACCTCCCCATGAACCAGGGAGTTACCGGCCAATCTCCCTTCTTAATACCCTCTCAAAATTGGCTGAGAGGGTGATATTGGGGTATATAAATAGGTTCGTGGGGAGGAAAAACCTCATGCCCATGCAGCAGTTCGGCTTCAGAGCGGGACACACAACCACGCATGCTATATGTAAATTAGTGCAGGACACGTTGCACAGTTTTAACAAAAAACAGTGCAACGTAGTCCTGCTACTAGACATTGAAAAAGCGTTCGACTCCGCGTGGAGAAACGGCTTAATTTATAAACTTGATAAACTACATAAATTCCCCAAGTACATTACCACATTAATTGCATCCTTTCTATCAGATCGTCACATCCTGGTACGGGTGAACAACTGTTTATCTATAAAAACGAGGCTCTCCGCAGGAGTTCCTCAAGGGTCCTCTCTTTCACCCATCCTTTATAACCTTTTTACCTCAGACATTCCTTCCTATCCTAACACTTCCCTCCTACTATATGCCGATGACGTCACCATTTACGCCAGCAGCTTCTATGCCGAAACAGCAACTCAAAAAATTAAATATCATTTGTTAAAACTTACCAAATATTATGAAACTTGGAAAATAAGAATTAATCCGTCGAAAACAGAGTCGATAACGTTCAACCGGAAGTTTACAAATAATAAGACCATTAAAAAACTTAAAATAGACGGCATAGAAGTTGCTGAGCGTGACACCATCAAATTTTTGGGGGTCTCCCTGGATAAAAGGTTACGTTTCGGCCCTCACATCACCAGGGCCATTAGCAGATCCTATGGAGCCCTCAGCAAACTTTACCCGCTGGTGAACAGGCGGAGTAAGCTTACCACGGACAATAAACTTACCCTCTATAAGGTCATCCTTAGACCAATTTTACTCTATGGCTGCGTGGCCTGGAACGGCGCCTCGGACACGCAGTTACATAGGGTACAAGTGACGCAAAATAAGTTTCTCCGTTTGCTCACCAACTCACACCGCTACATAACCATCGAGGAGCTCCATAGGATCACTGACATGCCTATGGTGAAGGACCTCATCCGGGAGACCGCACAGAAATTTTTCACTTTTAAAATTGACGTCTCGGCATTAACCTCCGATATTGCCAATTTACGAATTCACGACAACGTCTCACATACTCATAAATTAATACATCAAAAACTCCCTATTTATGAAATTCGTAGATAATGAATGTAAATTCCAGAAAACTTCCATCCCCTACACCATCCCTATACATAAATCTTCCCCCCCCTTGGGGAATCCTGTAGCAGGATTACAGAAGCATATACAGGTAAATCATTTACACATAAATTGTTATTCCGTACAAATTCTTATTGCTCACAAAAACATCACGGTTTTATCTATTGACCACGAATTATTTAAAGCAGGTTTTTATCCTTAATTTTCCTGCATATAGCTATAGCACATCCATACCTCCTCGAATTTACATTCTCCTGCTTTAAGCCTCGGCAATATTAACTTAAATGCGTTTAATCTTTAGCAAAAACGCCTACAAGTAATTAATCTTAAAAGTTGTTTGAGATCTCTAGGCTCACCATCAGGCCAAACATGGACGCATCACGTCCCCCGGGCGTCTGTTACGTTTGTGTTTTATATATATTGTTACACTAAATATGAGATACATGAAATAAAACAACTGAAATGTAAATAGCTAAAACAAATAAAGAGCTTTGTAATGCTAATGCTAATGCTAATGCTAATGCTTTTCGTTGCAATCCAAGGGTCCCGTGTTCGAATCCCGCAGGTTGGATCTTTTTTTCATTTTTTTTTCATACAATTTTTTTCACAACAAAGTTTATATTACAAAATTTAGGATGTCCAAAAATTATTTACAAGAAAACTGCGAAGAGTATCCTATAGAATGTGTAACAATTATATATAAAAAGCTCAGTAAATTGGCGAAGAGTACGTTTTTAGCTTGTTTTTCATTTAATGTATCTCAAAATAGGGTGGTTATTGTAAAATAACAGACTTGTAGGACATTAAACATTTTAACTAAATACTTCGTCTTATGAACGTTCGGACACCATCTTTGTACTTCCATATCTCCAAAACCAGTAATTTTATAGAAATTAGAAATACGCGAAATTCATGTCCGACTTAATAGCTTTCTTATTTGTCTCCATAGTGTGTGGAATAAGCAGCAAATATTGTTAAAATATTTCACGCCTGGATACCAGCGCCAAAATTTAGGGGTGAGTTGCAGACATATTTTACTTTGTAAATCCGCCGGGAGACACTCTCAGAAGTGATTAAGTTAGCTGTGATGACGTCATCAAAATGGCCGCCGTACTAATTTCTTTAGGTTCAAATATCTCAAAAACTAATCAACTGATCTGAATACGCAAAGTTTCATATTAAAGATAATTGAATATTCTACAAAAAAGATAATACGCAATTATTTCCTAAAAACAATAGTTTTTATTTTATTTGCAAATTAATAGAGAAGTCAGAATTTGTCTCGCTCAATAAGAATCACAGCAACTCTGTGCTGTCCTGTTATTATTAATTTAATTATACTACTATGTATTCGCTAGACTACACACTGCACTACTAACTACACTACACACTAACTGTTTCCTTTTTTGTTCCAGATTTAATTTAGAGATATACTCTTCGCAAATACTAAAACCAAGAGTATATTGCATTTGATCGGCACATTTCTAACAGTAAATATCGCTCGCAGACAAAAAATTCTCATATCGTTGTGTTAGTGAACGAATTCTGAACAACTCTCAAAATGTCCGTCGGTATGTCTAACCGTCCGTTACGTTTCTTGTAAGCACGATAACTTAAGAAAGAAAAGTCTGATTGTATTGAAGGAAGAGGAAGAACCCTATTGTTGAAAAAAAAAATCAATCAGTAAATGAGAAAGTTATTAATCATTAAAAAAAATATATTTTCTTAATTTTTGTCGCCTGTACTTAAATAGAAATCTTGCGATATGTTATTTCCTAGCATTATTTTTTTCTTTGTTTATACATTTTACTAATATATATTTCAGAATAATATATCTAATCGTTGAAATATGATTCTCGAATGATATATTACAGACATTCAATTTTTGTAGTATAATGGTCCAGTGTCTAAAGTTTTGTCTTGTTTTTTATTAACTTTTTTTTTACATATATTTTTTGTACTAACGAGGGGGTTTCACCAACAAAGTTGGTATCACAAAAATTATAATGACCAAAAACTAACATTATTTAGAAGAAAACTGCAAAGGGTATCCTATATAATGTCTAATAATTATATAAAAAGTTCAGTAAATCGGCGAAGAGTATGTTTTTAGCAACGGATCTAGTTACAATACAAAGTCACGGAAAACAAGTATACTTCACATACAAGGACAGGGAAATTTAATCAGGTGACGAAGAAAGCGTGGCCCCCATGTCACCTTCATCGCACGAGGAAGCAGATGCACGTCTTCTTTTGCACACCCTGGATGGTTACAACAAAGTAATTATTAAGATAATTGATTCAGATGTCATTGTTATAGCACTGTTTGCATTTCCACGTATTGCAAAAGTCGTAGAACTTTAGGTTGAGTATGGAACTGAAAAGAATTTGCAATTTGCCCATTCATGAATTATATTCTAAACATCCGCGTGGTGTACCAGATCTGATTCCATTTTTTCACGCATTGACAGGATGCGATACAGTTTCATCGATTTCTGATATTGGAAAGAAGAGTGCGTACACAGTACCAACACCTGATAGCCCAAAGTTTTCTATACTTGAGCATTTTGTTGTATTTATGTATCATACTACTAGTGCAGCAGATACAGTTAACCAGGCACGTAGGATAATTTTTATTCCACGAAGTAGAAATACTGAAAATATTCCGCCAACTGCGGATACACTATTCTGCCCTCCTAAGCCAAAAAGACGTATCTCAAGGTTTCACTGTTTTGAGATATAGGCATGTTTTGAATTTTCGAAATCGCGTCAATATTTTCAAATATTTACTAATATTTTTTTTGTAGTTGTACTAATGTAGAGGTTAATAGTGGTGTAGTTATGAATTTATATTAATTAGGTTACTAGTTTTTTTTTACAATGAGATACGTCTAATTGGCCTATTTTTTTAGATACGTCAAACTTTGTTGGCACTTTAAAAATACCTAACGATTGAAATACGTTTATTTCGCTATGGAAATATATAGAAAATAGCTCCAGCTATCCTAAGGTATAAAAATATACATTTCGGCCAAAACTTGAGATACGTCTTTTTGGCTTAGGACGGCAATATTGCAACACTTGAAACGGGCTAATTTTTCAATGTAACATTTGGAGAAATTGCCTAAGTAGTAAATCTTAGGAACACGATCCTTGCCAGTGGGGATGGAAAAAAGGCGATTGAATATACAAACCTCTTTGGGCAACACTTCCGGATGTTGTGAGCAAACACTGTCAAGAATTAGTGTCCTGCAAGTGCAAGGAACGGTGTACAAGTTGTTGTATTAAAATTGGTCTCAGATGTACTCTTTTGTATGCATGTGAAGGCCATTGCTCAGGAATGGATGTCGGTTGAATGTCCTAAGTTATTTTGTTTAGTTTACAGCATATTTATAGTTATTTTTAAATTTTGTAAAAAAATTGACAAAACTTTAAATATTTTGTATTTATCTGCAAATAAAATTAAAACTCTTGTTTTTACGTAATAATTGCTTATTACCTTTTTTTGTTGAATGTTTCTTTATCTTTAAAATGAGACTTCGTTCATCCAAATCTGTTGATCAGTTCTTGAGATATTTGAATCTACAAAAATTAGTACGGCGGCCATTTTGATGACGTCATCACAGCTGACATTGTCACTTCTGATAGTGTCTCCCGACAAATTTACAAAGCAATATATCTCTACATTTCACTCCTAAATTTTGGTAATGATATTCGGAAGTGAAATATAATTACGCTTATTCCACCCACTACTAGCATGTTTTCGCTCAATGTAATACTTACTTTTCGAGTTGAAATACCTCCTTTCTCAAGTCTCTAACCAATTTAAATGAAAAGTTGCATAGAACTTTTTCTTCTCAAAATTTGATTCTCTTTCAACTTCAATATATATTTTTTTCTGATTTTGAATAATTAAATCTGACGAACATTTTAAAACAAATTTCATCAAAAATTGAGAGTTTAGAAGTAAAAACCTTTTTTGATTCGGCTAAAAGGGTATGGCTGGATAAACATGGGCGAATTGCTCCTGATAGAAATATATAGCACGAGAGCCCACCTACAAAGATAGAATACATAAGCTGGCGAGTCAAAAATTGGTGAGGGTGCTTATCAAGTCATTCTCTGAATGTGCGCAGTCGGTCATAGCAATCCGGATTGCGGCGGCGCAGGGGCAGCGACAAAAGTTTTTCAGTTTTGTGGGCTCTATATAATGGCACTATGGGGTTTTATTTTTAATGGGGTTTAATGGGTTTTTTATGGGGTAACATGTTTTTTTTTATGTAATTGGGGTTGCCTCTTTTTTATAGTGGATTTCGATCTACGCCAAAAAATATTATCTTTTGTTTTTTGCAATTTTTTACTCCGAGGTCAATTTGCGCCAGAAAATTTTCAACTTTCAATAATTTTTTACGGCGAAAGTATGCTCTCTAGAGAAAATTGTAAAAGAGAAAAGTTGTTTCTTTTTTTATGTAGTATTTTTTCAGATTTTTGTTATGAAATTTTTTTTTTTTGCCAAAATTGGAAAGAATTTTTTTTTGCGAGAAAAAAATGAAAAAATACATGTATATTCTACATAAAAACAGAAACAACTTTCCTCTTTTACAATTTTCTCTAGAGCGCATACTTTCACCGTAAAAAATTATTGAAAATTGAAAAATTTCTGACGCAAATGAGCCTCGGAGTAAAAAATTGCGAAGAGCAAAAGATTGATATTTTTTGGCGTTGAATCGAAATCCACTATAAAAAAGAGAGATTATATAAAAAAACATGTTACCCCATAGAAACCCCGTTAAAAGAGAAACTTTTGTCTGAATTTTTTTTTGATTGGACGTCATGAAAATGCGTCACATTCAAAAATTATTTCACCCATATAACAAAAATAACTGCTCCTGCGCCGCTGCAACCCGGATTGCTATGACCGACTACACACGTTCGGAGAATGACTTGATAAGCATCCCCACCAATTTTTGATTCTCCAGCTTATGTGTTCCATTTTTGTAGGTGGACTCTCGTGCTAATAAGCCTTATTATTAACTATACCAACTTGTAGATAAGGCTATGAGTAAACAATATTTCTGATTTCCATTTCCCGTTTTTGACTTGTTCTGGAAATATTTCAATAGAACTTCAAAAAGTGATACTTTTTTAAAAAATTATTTTTGTAAACCATTTAACTGGCCAAGATAAACCAAAACCTATATGAAAGCGGGCATTCTAGAGAACATAGCACGTATTTTTTTATGTGCATCTCTAATAAATTATAATCGTACTAAGCAGAAAAAATATTTAAAGCTTATTTTCATAAGGTTCCTATAGAGCAGGGACCGAAACCGAAATTAATTTCGGTTAATTTCGGTTAGGGTTAAATAACGTATACCATTTCCAGTTTTCATAGCAGCAAAAATTTGATATCATTTACGGTTTCGGTTGTCAAGGCAGCAATACTTCGGTTCTCGGTTATGGTTTCGGTGTACAGATCCCCGGCAATTCGGCTTCTGTTAGAAAAAATTAGTAATTACTGTGCGGTTCTCGGTTTCGATTTCGGTTTTTGGCTTTTTAATTGCCTTTTACCTTATATAATCTTTATAATGGATGAATCGACTTAGATATGGTTTTCACCATACAATTTGGTATTTCTACATCATGGTTTAAAGATTTGAATCTTTGATTTCAACAATATTTTTTGAACTTTAAAGTCGTAAGTACGGTGCGGGTTTCGGTTTCGGTCCCTGCTATAGTGACCATTTTCTAAAATTTACCATAAATGGTCCTAGATATCCTCCATTTCACCTAAAGGGTACAAAACTTTGGAAAAGAAAATGAATTTTTATTATAATTGCACGAGCATTCGTGAACATGAATTTTTGAAAAAAACATTTTTAATTAATTGAATTGAATCTGCGGTAGGTTCTTGATGAAACATAATAAATAAAATTAAGAAATTTAAACACTTGGTATTTTGTTTCAGTGGATTTTATTCAGATTTTTCTAACATATGTTTCGGTCTCACGACCATTATCAAAGAGTCTAAATAACCTAAAAGTGACCGCTTACAATATATATATGCATATTGTTACGTACAATAAGCTTGGAATAGGACGATAGCTAATTTACATTTATTGCTATTGTTTAAATTTAATCCTACCTGGTACTAGGAACTTAATTTTCATTCTAGGAACTTACTTATAGTACTATGAATTTAATTGTAATTTTAATAGTGTCTAGTATAGGAGTTTTTGCAAAATAATTTGTGTATTTGTAACATTTTTGTGGTTTTTTAGGGCCCTCTTTATTTCCAAAATTTCAAGCATATCTAGATTATCTCCTTTATTGACCTTATGTAAAAGTTTAACATTACTATTGCTAAAGAAATGATTTTGTTGAATACAATGTTCTGCAAACCCCGTGGATTTTACGTTATCTACAATTGACTTTTTATGTTCCTTGACCCTTACTTCTATGCTTCGACCACTCTGGCCTATATATAGGGCATCGCAATCATCACACTTTATTTCATATACCCCCGATTTTTCTATATCTTCCGTTTTTATTATTAACCATCCTATTCCAAGCTTATTGTACGTAACAATATGCATATATATATATTGTAAGCGGTCACTTTTAGGTTAGTTATTTAGACTCTTTGATAATGGTCGTGAGACCGAAACATAGTCAGAAAAATCCAAATAAAATCCAGTGAAACAAAATACCAAGTGTTTAAATTTATTAATTTTAAACATTTTTATTTTCCAAAAAAAAAATACCTGTTTGATTAGTCTTCATCACTGTCGTCATTTATATCTATACCTCTTACCGCATACCGTCCCATATATGACACAATGAATTATTTTCAGTGTATTTGGTGCCATCTATTAAAATATCATTAGAATATCCTGCCCATATTAATAAAGAAGCTATTACTGACATCTGTAAACATTACTATCAACTAAATATACACTATCGGCAAGTCCTGGATTGGGTATGTATAGTTTCAACGACTTAACCGACCGCATAAAACAATTATTTTTCTGCTTAACTCGCTCTAACTCAAAAACGGCACAATGGATTACTCTCAAATTTTTGTCGTGTTATCACTATATATTTGTTAACATAATGTGTTAATATGTAAGTCAAATTTTAATAAGTGTAGAAAGCATTATTTTTTTCTAAGGCTATGTCGAAAATTTGCATTCTCAAATGTAACATGCGGGAAACTTTTTTATCTTTCGAAATAGACCCCAAGTGTATCGAGAAGTAACGAAGATAAAAGATGGACGTAACTTTTTTATTTGAGCAGTTTTCGAGAAAATTGTAAACGAGTGATTGTTGGCCAGGTACTGCAATTAATTGCTATTAGATGTCCATGTTCTTTATGATCTGTATCATTAAATAGGTTTTGCATGTATTCCCACTTCAATCTCTAAAAGTGGCACTCATTCACGGTTGGAATTTCGACACAGCCTTAGGAAAAAAAAATTGATTAAGCGGAAAAATAATTGTTTTATGCGGTCGGTTAAGTCGTTGAAACTATACATACCTAATCCAGGACTTGCCTATACTGCATTATATGAACTAATATGATCACTTTTGTTCAATGACTGCCTCAATAACCGCTGATCTTTCCTAACCGTCAATTTGTAAACTTATTTGGAAGTGTTTTTGGTGAATATTTTTCAACAAATTAAATATTGTGGGGAAGTTTGACTATAATCAAGTAGTGTACAAGTGAAATAAAGCAGTTATGTTTTTTAGACATTATTTGCAGGAAATTAGATATGTGCCATATATGGCACAGCATGCAGTAAAGGAATCGGGTAAAAATACTGAATTTTGTTTTCACTTGAATTATCCCTTTGGAAATAATGGATGTAAGAAAATTTTATAGGCCCTGTTGTAGATATACCGAATAGTAAATGTTAGTAAAACAGATGATCTGTCCTACTATGATCATCCGACAGTTCAATACGGTGTTATTGAGGAAACTGATTATGTTGAATGAGAGGACGAAGAAAACGACCCGGATAATGAGGATGACATTCCTCTAATTTATTTTGTAAAGACACCCAAACAAGCCAGAACCTCTGATTTGGACATAATCAGATCTTTTAGTGCATGAGAAAGATATAAAATTCCTTGGAAATGAGAAACTACCTCAAGAAATTGAGGACCAGTTTTTTAAATTTTTCTTCACCGATGAAATATCAATAAAATTAAATATGGGAGTTAGCAGTAGTGAAAACAGGCACGGCACGCATTGCAAATACCTCTATTTTCCTGGAAAATTTTTTGTGTTCTGTAGAAAGTGCCAAATTTATTATATGATGTGTCTACTATCTGTGGTGTGTTTATGTTATGTTATGTCACACATAATGAACATTATATAATGTCCTTGTTGCATGGTGTGCCATATATGGCGCAAACCATTTTTTTCAAATATTTGTGTGAAATTTCAAAATTGATTTTTTTAAATATTTTTCCCGTAAATAGTATGTCTAAATACACTTAATTTAAAATTTTCATCGAATTTGCAAAAATCATGCGGTAAGGGGTTTGTTCTCTAAATTGAATTGATTCCTTAAAATTACTTTATCAGCAAAAAGTGAGTACTAGTGCGCGAGAATAGAGCACAGTTTTGTGTAATTAAATTTAAAGAATTTTTGAAATGACACTTATACTCCAGTCACTTTAGACAAAAATATAGCTTCTGATCTAACAATATATATCCTTCATTTTTTTTTAACCGATTTATTTTGGTATTTTAAAGAAAATATTAAAAATCGAAAATGAGATCCCTATAGCATAATAGTATTTTATGTGCTTCGAAGTTTCCGAGCAAGGCATAATATGCTCCATTTCATATAGCCCATGCATAGAATATGTGCTTGTTCTATGTATAGTATTTATTAGCTGATCGATATATAAAATAAAATAAATAAATATATACAGTGTGTTTCACTTGAAATGGTAACACCCCAATAACTTTTTATTTTTCTTCCGATTTGAATCAAATTTTACTTGAGTATAACATATTAGGATGTACTTATGACCAGAAAAACATTTGCCTTCTACAAATGCAAAGCCACCTGCGGTACAAAAATATGCGAAGAAAATAAAAAAATCATATTAGGCATTTTTTTATCGGAAAATTTTGTTAATGAAACTTGTTCAAAATTGTCCAAAAATCCTATGTCCAAAATTTAATCAAAATTTAAAAAATTGAAAAATTAAATAAAAATTTTTAAAAAAGCTATTTTTGAAAAAACTGTAAATTGCTTGACAACTACCTGACAGCTTGGGTTTAACCTCAAACAAAATTGTAATAGTGCAGTTTTCCAAACAAAAAAAAAAAACATTAAAATTGTATTTGACATTATATTAATCAAAATTTCAATATTTTTTTATTTTGATCAAATTATGGACTTAAGTTTTTCGAACAATTCTGAGCAAGTTTTATTAACAAAATTTTACGATAAAAAAATGCCTAATATGATTTTTTGATTTTCACCGCATATTTTAGTACCGCAGGTGGCTTTGAATTTGCAGGAGGCGAATGTTTTTCTGGTCATAAGTAGATCCTAATTTGTTCTATATTCAAGTAAAATTTGATTCAAATCGGAAGAAAAATAAAAAAGTTATTTTCAAATGAAGCACACTAAATGTTTATTTATTTTATTTTATATATCGATCAGCTAATAAATACTATTAGTACAATACCTAGAGGTAAAAAATATGCAAAACTTCGGAATAATGTCATATTGAACGGATTTCGTTCATTTTTGGCAGTATAATAGTAAATGCTTCACAGAAAAGTTTCTATATTGTGCAGGGGTTTGTTAATTTATAGGGGGTGGCACCAAAAATACATATATATTTATTGGAGCTGAAGTAGAATCATATTTTATGAAGAAAAGGTTCTATGCAATTTTTCACATAATTTGATAGTTTTTAAGTTATAACGACTTCAAAATTGCGATTTTAGCTTAAAAAAAAGGTATTTCCAAACAACTTTCGTCAAGTATCTCGAAAAGTATTATTTTATTGAAAAAATGTTACAGACCAATTACAGAAAGTACAAACTGGGAATTAATTATATTTTTTGTTTATTGGTGTAGGATTAATAATTTTGGAGATATTTAAGTTTACATTTGGCATCCAAGTGTTCATAAGATAATTATTTAGAGTGAGAGTTAAATATCTCAGAAACTATGACACCTACGTCAAGGATGCTAATAGGTAGAATAAGCTATTAATTAAGCTTTCAACTGTTTTTTTATTTGTTTCTGTATGACCGAAGCAATGTGCGTCTACAAATGATTTTAATAACAACGTCGCCATTTTGTTACTGTAATTAGTCAATAATTAAAAAAAAAAGGAATTTGAGACACTGTTTCTCATTAATATATAGCATGACGTAGATTCTCAAAATTTTTGGTTTGTATACAGCTCTTGCTTTAGAAAAAAATACAGTTTAAACTATAAAGGTATTTTCGATAAAACGTAATTTGTTTTCCTTTTCCAAATATTGAGATATTGGGAAAAGGAAAACAAATTACTCAATATTCAGTTTGGTATTCGCCCCCTATATCTTTTTTATTCTAACAGAAAACTACAATAAACCATATATATTTGTAAATAGTTTGTCAAGCTCTATCGAATGACGTCCTTAAATCATCTCTTTGGTCACATGCCAAAATAACGATAGTCAACTTTTTTTTTTCAAATGGTATGCTATACATTTTTTTGCCGATTGTTGTAGAGCTTCTCTTTCTGCATTCAACCATGTGAAAAAAGTATACACTTCCATAAGGAAAATTCCGAGAAAATTAATAAAATACGAAAAAACTTCATTTAAAGGTTTTGTTTCTGATTCAACATAGTTAGCCATGGAAACAATTGAATTTTGTCATTGTTAGTAATGTCAAATTGAAAATACTGTTATTTGTGACTGTGTTATTCGTTTTCGTTTTATGTTATTCTTCTAGATTTACACAATGGTATCTTACACTAATAAAGAAAAATTGGACATGATATTAATTTATGGAGAGTGCGGAAAAACAGTAAAGCAGCCAAACGTTTATAGATCGCTTTCGAAATAGGCCGGTACCATCAGACAAAATGTTTGCAAAATTGGCAAGAAATATGAGTGAAAGTGGAAGTTTTGAGAAAAAAAGAAACGTTTTTAAGCCCAGAACCGCACGAGATGAGGAACATACAGTTGCAGTTTTAGCCCGTGTTTTCGTAGACCCGCATATTTTTCTATCCGTCAGTTAGCGACAGAAACTGATATTTCATTTTCTTCAATTCAAAGAATTCTGAGAGACAATAAACTGCGACCATATAAAATACATTTACATCAGGGCTTGCTTCCAGGAGATTACGAGAGACGTCTAAATTTTGTATATATATATATATATATATATATATATATATATATATATATATATATATATATATATTTTAAGTGCCACCTCCTACAAATTTCAGCTCACCTCACAATATAGAAACTTTTCTGTGAAGCATTTACTATTATACTGCCAAAAATGAACGAAATCCGTTCAATATGACATTATTCGGAAGTTAAGATCTCTAGTTACTGTACTCAGGGCTGACGACAGGGGGGGAGGGGGGGGCTGCAGCCCCGGAGCCCGGCACCATCACTGTTAAATATATTTTTGTATTGTTTGTATTTCAAATGTAATATTACGTGTATTGAAAATTAGTATTTTTGATGTGTCCCAAACGAGGGGGCCCGCCAATTTGATTTTACCCCTGGGCCCGTACCGGCTGTCCACGGGCCTGACTGTACTATATACATAGAACAAGCATTTATTCTATGCATGGACTGTATGAAATGGAGCATATTATGCCTTGCGCGGAAACTTCGAAGCACATTTTTGCCTAAACCGTTCATTGTAAATAAAACATGGAAGAGATCATTTTTGTGCGGAATGTCATTATCTTTCATTTGGCCTCCGAACCATAGAAAGCGCGATATTCGCAAAAAACCGTTTTTTGTGAACTTTGACCTTGAATAATTTTTTATGCCATAGTGATCTCGTTCTCGATTTTTTATATTTTCTTTAAAACACCAAAATAAATCGATTTTAAAAAAAATGAAGGATATATTTTGTTAGATCAGAAAAGTCTAATTTCACTGGATTATTGTCTGGTGTCACTGGATTCAAGAAATTGCATAGATTACAAAAATTCAGGTATATACTGGGTGTTTTATTTGAAAATAAAAAGATACTACCATTTCCGCTGATACCGGAAGTGGAAGAAAATTAATATGTATGCCATATTTGGTGTGACAAATATCACAAGGTCCGATCTCTGAAACACGTACAATTAAGGAGGGAGACAGATGTTTTCGCGTATTGATGTTTTCGAGATGTGGGTCTGGATAGGGACGTTTAGTACGAATTCCTTGCACTAACATCAACAACCCGATTCTTCATGAAGTAAGCCCTCTAAACGACTCTCCTACATCAACCGGAGAGAGAACAATATTGAACGGTTAATGGCTTAGGGAAAGCCAGAGGTAAGCGGTGAAGTGGATGCCCACAAAACGTTAGGTTTATATTACCAAAGAGCTGACCCAAGCAGCACCTTATTTCAGAATTACGTAATGTAGCTTAACCTAATCTAATTGATTTTAAAATTTACGTGGAATATAGGTAAATGAGGAATGAGACGAACGACGTTAGTAATACGTCCTAAATAAGACCGTTCAGTTTTATTATAATATAATTTAACTTATTGTCTTATATATATACCCTGAAGAGGTAGTTTAACGTAAACGTTGCTTTTAATTGTGGTCATTATTACGTAATATCTACCAAACCAGTTATCCTCTTTGATATGCAACCTTTTTTTCTCAAAAATAACTAAGTTCTACGAAAGTTTTATCTACGGCAATGATTTACTTATGAATAATAAGCACCAAAGTCATAACTAGAAACCAGACATCTATTATACGATGAAGTAGGAGTACATCACATAATAATGTGAAATAATATGTCCGACTTTCCCTTCTACGTGTTTTTTTACTGCCAATCAATTTTCGTTGTAAATATATTCATTCCACCACGAAATTCTTCAAAGCGCCTCAAGTATGTTACTTTTATAAAGAAGAAATAAATCTATTAACTTGAATGTGTTTTTAAAATATTTTTAAATGACATATTAAATCATCTTGTACGACATTCTTGGAGCGTAACACACAATAATATTGTACTTTTGTTAAAAAATCCTATATTAATGATTTTTTCAATTATTCACTCGTCAAAATTTCATTATAAAATGGCCTCTTAAAGCTGGTTGAAAAATATGACGAACAGAGTACCGCTCGACTTCAAAGTATTCCTTCCCAATATTATAGACCTCGCTAACGTTCTTCATTCAGTCAAAATTATTAAAAGTTATATTATTGACTTTGAAGTTAAATGGAGTTTATTTAGGTTAAAAAAATTTCTTAGTCTAAAAAACTGTAAAGTTTAATCTGACTTTACAGTTAATTTAGAGCTGAATTGGTCATAGTTCTCCGACGAGATGTAACAGGTTCAAGGAGAATAGAATAATCTGTTTGGGAGAAATAGTAAACTGTTTATTTTTATCTGTACTCTCAAGACTACAAACAAGGAAAACGTCCCGAATATAAGACAAGGACAGTAATCCTAGATACCAGCCTCCTTTCCAAATGCTTGGAATCCCGATGGTGGTTTCAAAATAAAAATTGTGATCGATGCATAATTGACAGTTGTCAGTTTCCAACCTTCATCAGCCAATCATCATTATTATTTTAAAGGCACCACGCAGATTAAAGAAAAATACACTAGATTTCCTCTGCGACTATTAGACATCTAATTTAACCTCTTTATTTGTGAAGTTTCACAAGTCCTTTCAAGCAATTTAGACAATGAAAACGTAATTTTGCTTTCCATTTTTAAGTAAAAATAATTTCCAGGACATTTTATGAAATATTATTAACCTTTAGGTCAAACAAATGATTGGCAGTTAAATTAAGGTAAATTATACATAAAATTGGAATTAGGAAGCTTTAACTTAAATCTGACTACAAAGACAAAATAAAACTCAGGTTATATTTACGTTAAAGATCAGTAAAATTTCCCCATTTCTATTCAGACAAGCGATTCCAAAATTAATAATATAGTCTAAAATTACGTGATATTGTCTTACAGATAGACTTCTGCATGCGCTTTAACTTAAATATTTCTTGAAAATTAAAGACAATGTGACAGTAGTCATTTCTTAAGAAAATATTAATTCAGAGTGTATACTTTCTGGAAAACAGGGAAAACCTGGAAAAGCCAGGGAATTTATAAATAAATATAAAAGTCAGGAAAGAATTTATTAAAACTACTTATGTCCAAAGTTGTTCCTCTCTTACGCCCCCCCGCTCGTCACAAAATGTTTTCCATTGCCCCCCGCTCATCAATTTTCATTTTCGAGCAGAAAAATTTTCAGAAATGTTTAATTGAAAAGTCCTAGAAAACCTGAATAGTCGGGGATTTTCAAAATTGTGAATTGGTAATACACCCTGTTACCTAAATATTACTTAATAAATTGCTGGTGAGTCTATATGCATTCAGTGTTGAATATAATGGTTGCAATTACGTATATCTTAGGTTACTGTGGCTTTAAATTGGTAAAACTAACTAATAATGCTGCTTGAGGATGGGAAAGCATTTTAGTGAGACCGTACACCTAACAGGCAACTGCGACATATGGCGTGATGCTATTAGATGAGCTATGCCACGGTCAATAAACGATATGGTTACCTCGATCAGCAGCTTTAGGACGAGAGAGCGGGGTGCGGGAAATCGAATGAAAGAGACATACATATCTGATTTCCGTGCAAAAGACAGAGACAAAAATTCCGGTAGGGTCTACAGCCTACGTCACCTGTAGACACTACAGGCATCTTTGTCTCCGTCTTTTGCACGGAAATCAGATATGTCTGTCTCTTTCATTCTATTTCCCGCCCCCCGCGTCTCTCTCGTTCTAAAGCTGCTGATCGAGGTAACCGTGTCGTTTATTGACCGTGGAGCTATGCAGCAAAGGGATGCCAAGTAGAATAATGTATCTCCCAAATCATCGTTCAAGACGTTGTGAATAAAGATAAGAACAAATATGAACTTCTCTTATACCCGACCAATGTTTATTTTTTTGCATTATTGACTGTATTGCAAAAATCAATCGGTTTCAAGGCAAGAAGACATTTTCATCGAGATTTTTCTCAAAACTCCAGGAAAAAATTTCCCTTTTCCGAAATTACCCGGAGACATGTCATATATTAAACTAGTGCAATTAAACGATTTCCCATGTAATTACTTACAATAATTTCCCGGTACCCAAAAAAAAAAATATTTTTTGGTGCTATTCGATTCAGCTCGCTCCGTATTTCTGAGGATTTGAAGCCCAGTCAATCTGTTTAATAAAACACTTTATAGGGTACTGGTCGCTATTTCAACCAAGCCGAAAAATATTTGTATCAAACTCATACTGGTGGCATATTTAACTAGATGACTCTTGTAGTATTATACAGGCGGACATCGGTCGGAGATTCAACCGCTGGCGTCATGCGTTAGAGTTATGCAGAAAGATGTTGAATATTCAACCATTGTTCACCTACAGGTACATGTAGTGATGATTCATTTTTTATGTGTATCGTTCATTTGCGTTTCGTTTTTACCTTTTATATTCAAAATAATTTAACAAAAAAACCGCTGCCCAAGGAATCACTACTTCCACATCCGGATTTTCTATCCAAGTCACATAACGAAAAAATTTTGTATCTGGAAATAATTGTTTATGGAACTTTAATAATATAATATTTGAAATCCTCTACCCCAAAAACCCATAAAACGATACCCCACATCGGTAGTGGGGTGGGGGTGGTGACAGGGGGTGGGAGAGGGGGGGTGGATAAAGTAAAAAAATATTTTGAGGTTTCTGGTTCTTATACACACACTAAATCACATTTTTTTTTTCATCCCCTTTAATAATGGGGTGGGGGTGGTAATGGGGATGGCCAATGCCAACATTTTTTTTGATACCTTAGCTTCTCTTGTATATAATAAATACCAATTTTATGGACTCTTACCTGCTTGATTTACCTATTTTCCCCAAATTTACCCCAATTTACCCCCCAACCCTTCGACGGAACAAGATGAAAATATAATCTAGTTCTAGATCTCGTTAAAGTACATATGTGTACCAAATTTCAAGTCAATATCTCAAACGGTTCCAGAGTAAACGTGCGCACAAAAAAAGTTACAGACCGACAGACAGAAATTTTTTTTTCGCTCAAACTTGAAATCTCGACGTTTCATGACATTCTAAGCCTATTTGAACAATAAAAATTTTTAAAAATTTTTTTGTCGTTACTATACTTCCACTGGATGTGGAAGTAATTAGTGGGTAAGTACAATAATATATGTAGATTTGGTTGTGATAATTACAATTGTGCTGCACATTTGCGCTAGAAAAGTGACTTGTGATAATTATTACTGACTTTTCCTTGTTATTTTGTTTTTACAAAAAAAAAAATAAAAAAATAAATAAAATAAACTGACAGTATTTCAAACAATATCTTTAAAATGTAACTCCCTAGTGAGATACTGGTTGATGTAAAGACCGGCTCAAAAAAAAAACTGCATAGACTTTTTTACATTACGTTTCCAGTTTTACTATATTAAGATATAAATAAATAAATTTCTATATAAAAACAAGAACATTTTCATTCATCATAATCTGCCCTATAGAGGGTTAAACAATCGGAAAAGAATTGTTATAATTTCGAGCATTATGTTTTTTGATCTTTCACGTAGCGAGAACGGTAATAGATACGACACAAATTCACTGAACTGTTCTTGTAGAGCATCGAATTTTCTGCAAGTCGCAGAGAGCATATTTTCATCTATTTTAGTTTACAAGCTACATTCGCCCCCGTGCAAGCGTAAAAATGACCGGTTTTCGCTCTACCCACCAAGCGACCCGGGGGACTTAACGGGGACGAAAAAAAAATAAGAAACTCTTTGAAAAATTTAATCAAATTCGTGGAGCTTCTACAAAAAAATTGCATTTTTCAGCAATCGATGATGCTTGAAAATATAAAATCAAGCCCTTTACTTTTTTTCTTAAAAAATGTATTTATTGTTAAAATTTATTCCGGGAATGTGCTTTCACACCGAAGTACACACTATTTTTTCTGAAATCACAATCAATATTATTATAAATTAAGGAATTTGTATTAATGCATAACATTTCTTCATTACAATCTAACTGCTTACTAATAAATGCAATTTTAATGTGAGTTGCTCTGTCTGCGTGTATTTATTTACTGTCTAAAATATTCATAAAAAACCGTACGGGAATGTTACTTTCCCTACCTAGGCCGGGAATAGTATATTGTGTATTTAGGTGTGAAAGCAATACATTCCCGGACGACGGTGCAAATTGTTGGCCGAGGCGCTAGCCGAGGCTAACAAGCATCGAAGTTCGGGAATGTGCTTTCACACCGAAGTACACATACTATTTTTTCTGAAATCGTAATCAATATTATTATAACTTAAAGAATTTATATTAATGGATAACATTTCTTCATTAAAATCTAACTGCTTACTAATAAATGCAATTTTAATGTGAGTTGGTTTGTCTGCGTGTATTTATTTACTGTCTAAAATATACATAAAAAACCGTACGGGAATGTTATTTTCCCGGCCTAGGCCGGGAAAGTAACATTCCCGTACGGTTTTGTTGATCGTTGCTTGGCAACGGATCTTTTCCGGTCTGTTTTCTGATGGTTTCTTAGCAACGGACTAAAATATTGGAATTGTGCATTTTTCGATCTAAAATCGCGCCGAAAATGTAGACATAGCCGATCGATTTCAGAAAAAGTAACATTCCCGTACAGTTTTGTTGATCGTTGCTTGGCAACGGATTTTTTCCGGTCTGTTTTCTGATAGTTTCTTAGCAACGGACTAAAATACTGGAATTGTGCATTTTTCGATCTGAAATCGCGCCGAAAATGTAGAGAAATTACCGATCGATTTCAGAAAAAATGATATTTTTTGAGAGACTATACAGAATTATAGATACTTGATATCTAAAGTAGGTTTGGGTATTAATATATACTTTCAGTTCGTAGTTTCAAAAATAATCATTTTACTAAATACCAAATCTACTAAATACTGAGACCTGCAAAGGACTCGACCGATGGCAGAATTTTGCCGATGGGCCGATGTCGATGCAGATGCCGATGTTTTTACTTGAGCATCGGCCGATGCTGATGGCCGATGTTTGAGTTTTGAACTTAGACAATAGACATCAATCAACATGTTCAAAAATAAAAATAAATATTTATTGCACAAAAACAGAAAAAAGGTATACGTTATAAAAAAAACATAAAAACAGCTTTCTAAAATAACAAAAAATTAAGTATTCATATTCAATGTACCACTCAGTCCTGATTGAATGCCTTCAACTTTTTTTATACAGGTTAGTGTTAGTACATCACACATAGAGATGAGCTAACTGCAATAAAAAATCGAGGTTACCACCAGCTAAAGGAGTCTACACTCGATCCAGCGGTAGGGACCCGACATTGTCGGTACGTTTTGAAGATAATTGCGGACCAGTCACTTTTACGAATGAGTTCAAAGCGTGCCGACAAGGCTGGCTCCCTGCCGCTGGATCGTGTCCCAGATATTACTAATCTTTCTAGTGAGAGAGTACAGAGCAATAAAAGAACAAAGTAAAAAGGGTCTACAGACGATCCAACCAACCTTCTCGGTACACATTGAAAATTGCCATGGCAACTCGTAAAAGTGAACTGGTCTGCTGGAATTCCAGCGTCTTCAAAGCGTACCGACAATGTTGGCTTCAGCAGACCAGCTCATGTTTACGAGTTCAAAGTGTACCGAGAAGGTCGGTTGCTTGGTTGGATTGTCTATAGACCTCTTAACGCACTTGATTCATTCTAAATCTAAACAATAAACATTTCATTCCCAACAGAGACTTTAAGTATGCAACCCGTAAGAAAATCCATCGGCACCATCGGCCTTATATTTTGTAGATGGCCGATGCCGATCCATCGGTCGAGCCCTAGACCTACAATGTTATCATGTTGAAAATATTCATGATTCTATTAATTATTGGTATTGTTCAATGAAAAACCGTAAAATCATGAAGAATGTTCTTCGAAAAGAAATAATGGGACCTCTAACTTGTGCCTTGAAACTATTAGTACGGGAGACAGCGACACTTTTGGTTGCTATATTTGTTTAAACTTGTTTTTCAATCATATTAATGTAACTTATCCACAAAACAAACTCTTGCCACTTCGTTAGCGGGCCAACGCTTGGCAGAAGCATTTTGATTATTTCAAAAAAATTACGGGAGAAAAAAATGTTTATGATTGAATGCAAAATATAGGACAACTTAACTTTTAAAACACCCGAACTCCAGCAGCAGTAGATCACAAGGTGGCTCCGACTACTGGTAGGTTGAGACCATTGCTTGGAATCTTCAGCGTTGGATGCAAAATAAAACTTCCAAATAATCTCCGGTTCTCCAATTTACAGGAATCGCTAATTTACTAAAATTAAGTATAACTCTCCGTTACAGTCAATTTTATATTGTATCGAAAGGGAATTATTTCATAAATTTAAACTCGTAACCAATAGTCCTACATATGATCCAAGTCCAAAATACTTCCAAAATTATCTAAAATAACCCAAAATGACCCAAAGAAGTATATGATAAGGGCTGATGGTTTCTCTACTCCGTATCCCAAAAACGTCTACAATAAATTACCCAAAATGATTCTCAAATTTTAACCTAATTTCGAGCACGTGTTTTGCTCGTAGATCAAGGAAATTTAAAACTTACCCAATTACCCAAAAAAATCTGGACGTAACTTGCCGAACAAAATCCTATTTAAATATCGAAACTCAGTTAAATACACCACAGGCCAGGCCAATAGTGTAAAACCCAAAAATTATAGACGAATCGAAAATAATTGCTACAAAAGGTTTTATTGTTTTAATGACTTCATTTGTTGCCTAATATGACTATCTAGGTCCCCCCCCTCCCCCCGGCGGAGTTGTGTTTAAGTGGTGGGGAGTAACCCAAAAATACCCCAAAAAGGTTATATCTCGTAAAGGACTCACAATATCGAAAACATAGTCCTATTAAAAGTTGTAGGGCATTAAATTCTGCAGACGCAGATTTTTGGACGACCCGTTTCCATACTAATGCTCATCAAAGTTGGACAAATTTTACATATTTATGAAAAATTTTCGTTTTAACTTCTGCTCTTTTTAAGACGTGGTACCGTAAAACTTCATGTCTCGTGTTATAAATCTGACACCAGGGAGAAAAATGTGGCTGCTGCAGAGAAAGCTAGTGGAAGTGGAGTTGCACGTCGAGTCCGATCAGGTCAGCCAGCGTTCAATTTTAGAACATGTTTTTTTTGTAACACGGATGCCAGTGATGATTTCATTTCTAAACAGCTAAGACTGAATGTCCATCGGCGGGTTGCTGTCAGTACCGTAACCACTAGAGAATTTGGAGACAGTGTCTTGGAAACTGCAGCTGCCCGGGGAGGCCAGTGGGGGGAAGAAGTCACATCCCGATTGGGGAATGATTTGATTGCCGATGAGGGAAGATACCATCAGAACTGCGACGGAAATTACAGACTTTCAGGAGCTGAGTGATGGGGCGACGGACTCCGTATCGGAAATTAGACTTTGAGGAGCCGAGTGATCCAGCGAGAATCAAACGTCGACGTCTGTGAAATTTGTGTACCTACCTATTTTTTCCCCTTTTCATCTTTATATCTTTAACTACAATTTTTGTTATTATGAAATATAATCATCACTAATTGATTTCAAGAATTATGGTTCTTATCCTGCCTCCATCTTTATATCAGTTGAATGTATCTCATCATATTCTATATGAAATTATTTTTTAATATTATTTTTTTACTAGCTGACCCAGCAAACGTTGTTTTGCCATATAAATTATAAATTTTTGTCCAAAAAATAAAAATAAAATTTCTGGATAGGGCCACCCTTATCACCAAGGGGTATAAAAAATAGCCTACGACCTATTCTCAGACCTACCAAATATACACCAAAAATTTCATAAAAATCGGTCAAGCCGTTTCGGAGAAGTTCGATAACCAACATTTTATATATTTACTAATAAGTACAAGACCAGTACAATGGAGTGCTATAGTACTATGTTTAATATAGTGAAAATAACACATTTTTCATAAATATGTAAAATTTGTCCAACTTTGATGAGCACTAGTATGGGAACGGGTGATACAAAAAATACGCGTCTGGTCTCATTCAATGCAGAATTTAATGCCCTACAACTTTTAATAAGACTATGTTTTCGATATTGTGAGTCCTTTACGAGATATAACCGTAAAACCTAGGACAGTCATTAAAACAATAAAACCTTTTGTAGCAATTATTTCCGATTTGGATTTTAAGCCTACTGGCCTAACCAGAATTTAATTGAAAAATGTGTTTAAAATTAGCCTAGATCCGTTAACAGAGACGAACCCACGGGGGGTTATGGGGGGGTACGCTCCCCCCCCAATGTTGATTGAGTTGGGAAAATCACCAAAAATGTAAAAAAATCTTTATTGGGTATAATTGCAAAAAAACGAATAATGAGTTGATAAAAATTAAATGACACTGTCACTATGACCATTTTTTTATAAATAATTTTAATTGATATTATTTTTGACTAGATATGACTGATGTGAGAGCCACAGAATAGTCGACGGACAACGCACAACGCCGACGGGCCTACGCGACGGGCCAACAAAATAAACTCGTCAACTCGCGGAAATTCGACGTTCGACCCAGTAGACGGCACGGCCAGAGCATACAATTCTCAAAGACTGTCTTTCATTAGAAATATTAGAATATTACTCCTTTTTGCCTTTATCAATACAATGCTTTATCCTAGCTATAAAGTCGTTTGTTGTTGGTTTATACTGAGTATCACTAATATCAGTTACCAACCTCTCAACGAGAGATAATAATAATAACAAATTGTTGTCGGTCAGAAATTGTTAAAATATTAAATTCTTAGAGGACACTGAATCAGAATCTGGGACTTATTAAAGGGGTCTACAGACGATCCAGTTGCTGGGACTCGACATTTTTGGTACGCTTTGAAGATAATTGGAATTCCAGCGGACCAGTTAACTTTTACGAATGAGTTCAAAGCATGCCGACAAGGCTGGCTCCCTGCCGCTGGATCGTGTGTAGACCCCTTAATGCTACCTATTGCGTATCACAATGTGAAGTGGGAAGTGGCCGGTAGCCGTACTAGCGCGGACGTTCACGAGCTTGCGCCCCGACTTGCGCGTAATCGTATTGTATAGTGTATTCCACAAATATTTCATCGATACAAAAAAGCTCGCAAAAAAGCATAAAGGATGCCGACCGCTTCTAGTTAGTGTACCGCCCGCCGGTCCAATTTGACAACGCTAGTCCACGTTGACCACCAACCTATCATAATTCCGGTAGAGAAAATTTAAACCAATTATATTCAGTGGGAGTGGCCTACATTTTTGTTCGGAAATATGTGACCATTTTTTTTGTGATGATAATAAAGAAGCCGAACACTTTTATGGCCTTTTATGTAAATAGACTGAAATTGATACAGGTCGGTACCCTTTACGTTTTTTTGCGAACTTTTTTATATCGCTGGATTAAGGGGTCTACACACGATCCAGCGGCAGGGACCCAGCCATGTCGGCATGCTTTGAACTCATTCGTAAAAGTGAACTGGTCCACTAGAATTCCAATTATCTTCAAAGCGTACCGACAATGTCGGGTCTCTGCCGCTGGATCGTGTGTAGACCCTATTATCGTTGGTACAATCTATATCTTGTTTTTCTCCACGGTCATTAAACTATAACGGTTACCTCATCCAGTAGCTTTTAGACGAAGGAGAGCGCGGGGTCAACTTAGGTCTAGCGCCTACATCATGAAGTTTAGTTAAACTTCTTTTGCATAATATTTGTATCGCTAGGCTACTTATAGATTAAGTCTGAAATAAAAAAAAACATAAGGAAATATAAGTTGTAAAAAAAATGGGCAGTTGGCAAATTAGTTGTAGCTTTCCCCCCCCCAAAAAAATAGCTGGGTTCGTCTCTGGTCTATAACGAGTAACCACGTGTGCCGCCACTTAGCAAAGTTTAGTCTCAAATTCTTGATAAAAAAGGCTGAGCTCCTTTACTTGTCTAACATTTATAGAGTTTCCTTTCACAAAAAACTAATAACGGAAGAACGACATTTTTTAACAGTTCGCAGTGATTTCAATCGTTAACAACCTCTAGATTTTAAAACCAAAATATTATGGACTTTAGATCATATTTCACTATTATTACAAAAGTTATTAACAATCATTACGCATAAATTTTATTACTAAAAGAATTATAGATGTCATAAAAATTAAGTAATTAGAATTTTGTTGTAGTCTTCGCCATCTGTTGGTGAATAGCATAACCATACGGCATGGTGAAATCTACATAGTACTTGAAACTATTTGAAACTTAACTAAAGGTAATGAGTTACAGAATTCCTCACTTTGAGCCGTGACAGCGTGCTCCTATCATCAACATAAATATGTATCAATTGACAGAAATGTTTTAAGCTGATTTTTTTTTGCTAGTAGTTTATTACTTGAAGTTATTTAAAAAACCTTGTGCTGCTGGCCATTCGATGGAACATGGCTTTGGCAGGAGCAAAAAAAAGTCCTGTCAGGCGTTGGCCCGCTGCTGGTGCGCCTGCAGGAATCGATTTTGTGGAAACAGCATAAATATAACACAAAAATAAGTAATTAATTTTAAACAGATCTTTCAAAAAAGAGTGTCGCTGGCTCCCGTACTATACTACTGCTCATAATCAACCTAAGAAGGGCTTCGCTAAATCGATTGGAATTGTCCGTTGCTTAGTGATTTAGAGGGAGTTGCTTCAATTTTCTCTTATACTATCTGTCATTCCCTGAGTTATATGTGTATTTATCGGGACACCTCCATTTTCTTTTTCTTTATTGTGTCATATTCTCTAGCAATGTTAATTAATGCTTAGACATATATCACGACACAGGGACGTATTTTGATTTTTTATTTAGCAAATGAAGAAACATAAAAATTAGTCAAAAGTAAAACGTTTATAAAGAAAAATTTTTGTGCAATATTAACAAAGGATCATTCAATCCTCAAGTTTTTAAACCCCATACTACTTAATGATGAAATCACTATACAGTGATGAGCAAAATGTAATCTAATTAATGATAAACGATTACGATCAAAAACTAATTTGTAGTCATGATTACAGATTAATGCAATTAATCAAAAGAGTAATCATGTCCAGTGATTACAGACTAAGCAATTTGTAATTATAATCACGATTAATGATTACTTTTTTTGATTCTGTAATGTCTAGGGATATTCCAAGCAAGAAGTAAATAACGATAATGAATGATCGTAATATTTTTTTATTAAAACAATTACTAATCACTTTCTCGAAATCACAATCACATAAATGGGGTCATCCCGCATATTTTTTTATTTTAAATTATGAAATTTCAAAAAAAAACAACTTTTTTTTATTTTTTCATGCTACGTTTTTTTACCTTACAAAGAAATTTAAATTTTCGCGCGCTCTTCGTGACGTGGCGATGCCACATTTGGTAGATTTTTATTTCTTTTTAGTAGAATTTTAAGGATTTTTTGTAAAGTTTGGTAGGTAAAATTTGCTGGTAGATTTCTGATAATTATTATCTGATAATTATTATCAGAAATCTACCAGCAAATTTTACCTACCAAACTTACAAAAAATCCTTAAAATTCTACTAAAAAGAAATAAAAATCTACCAAATGTGATAACGCTGCCCCGAGCCTTCCCATTGGTTGTTGTTGATGACAACAATAAAAAATGAGGATGTAACGAAATAATGTGGCAATATTTCATCGCCTTGTGTCATCTGTCTTGCCTTGTACAATTCATAAAGTATTATTTGTAATGAACTCATCGAAATTGAATATTCTTGAATTTGAATTCTATCTTTGAATTTCTTTATTTTCTCCATTGTGTATATATTTTGAAAAACCTGCATTCCGATTTTAAAAATCAAGAGCCGTCGAAATTGGATATTGTTGTGGAAATCCTGAATCCGGCTTTATCTATACAGTTTTTATGTTTTCTAATCTTGATCTGTTTTTTTGAAATTTTCTTCTGTTTGTATATTTTCAAATTCAGACTTTACAAATCAAGGGCCGCAGAAGTTGAATATTTTTGTGGAAATCTTAAATCATCCTCTTTATCTACATGTTTTTTTATCATTTTCTGTTCAGAGCCCTTTGATTCACTTCCTCATTTTTACATGCATTAAAACATCACGATTTAGATGCGATTAAAAACAGGGCCGCGCCAAGCCTTTTGAGCGCGGTCGTGCAAATACGAACGCCTTTCAGTAGTATCTAAAATTCAGCTGAAAAGGGAGGGGGTTGAGGAAAAATGTATCTCAAATACAACAATTGAATATAAAAATTCGACATTTTTCAGTTCATGCCAGGGTGGGATTAAGGATTGGCGCGCCTTTAGAAAATGAAGTATTGAGTCCTCTTATTTACAGGCTGGGTTACAGAATTACAAAATGCGCCGCAGGCGAAATTTTCAAGGTCAAACAGCCTCAAATTAAAAGTTAGAAATTTGACTTAAAATTATATTGTCTTCGTGTCTTTCGTGGGCGCAAGACATAAAAATATAAAATACCAATAAAAAATGTTTTATTATAATAAAATTACAATATTTACATTTTCCCCTGAACTAAAATTAAATATATACATTAAATTAATATAAAAATAATATATTGAAAAACACATCCTTTTTCGTGACTTCTTGCTTGCGAACTCCGCTATAATATAATCCTTTAAAAAGGTCTGTAAAATGTTGCTACAGAACAGAGGTAATAAATGCGACAATTCTATCAAAATAGAATAATCAAACAAGCTAAAAACGTACTCTTCGCCGGTTTACTAAACTTTTTATATAATTGTTACATTCTATAGGATACTCTTCGCAGTTTTTTGTAAATAATGTTAATTTAAGGCATTTTTAATTTTATAGTTAGTTCGTGAAAGACTCAGTGTAAAATAAAATAAAAATAAAAAAACTATACCATACCCCACGTGGGTTTGGAACCTGGGACCCTTGGATTCTGAGTCAAAAACGTAAGAACTACACCACCACCTAACACGTAAAAAAAATGTAAATTTTTACAAAAACATAAAAATTAAAAAAAAAATTCTGAAATTTAAATCGTTAATAACATTTTTATTTACTGATCGATTTTGTTCAAAACAATAAGGTTCTTCCCCTAGCTAACACTAACTTACTGTCCAAATTTCAGTACAATTGAATTTTTCTTTCTCGAGTTATCGTGCTTACAAGAAACGTGATGGACGGACAGACGGACAATTTGAAAGTTGTTCAGAATTCGTTCACTAACACAATGATATGAAAATTTTTTGTCTGCGAGCGATATTTACAGTTTTAGAAATGTGCCGATCAAATGCAATATACTCTTCGTTTTTGTATTTGCGAAGAGTATAATAACAAATGAATAATTTCCTTATATATTTTATTTTCCAACAGATCAATGGTAAACGATAAAGGTCGGCCATCGGGAGATAAAAAACCGCTGCCCAAGGAATCACTACTTCCACATCCAGATGTTCTGTCCAAGTCACTCACAACGAAAAAATGTGAAATAATTGTATGTGGAAATAATTGTTTATGGAACTTTAATAATATAATATTTGAAGTCCTCTACCCCAAAAATCCACAAAACGATACCCCACATCGGTAGTGGGATGGGGGTGGTTATAGGGGGTGGTAGGAAGAAAAAAATATTTTGAGGTTTCTGGTTCTTGTACACACACTAAATCACATTTTTTTTTCATCTCCTTTAATAATGGGGTGGGGATGGTAATGGGGGTGGCTAATGCCAAAATTTTTTTCGAGACCTTAGCTTCTCCTGTATATACTAAATACCAATTTTATGGACTCTTACCTGCTTGATTTACCTATTTACCCCAATTTACCCCCAACCCTTCGACGGAACAAGATTAAAATATAATCTAATTCTAGATCTCGTTAAAGTACATATGTGTACCAAATTTCAAGTCAATATCTCAAACGGTTCCAGAGTAAACGTGCGCACAAAAAAAGTTACGGACAGACCGACAGAAATATTTTTTTTTGCTCAAACTTAAAATCTCGACGTTTCATGACATTCTAAGCCTATTTTAACAATAAAATTTTAAAAAAATTTTTTGTCGTTACTATACTTCCACTGAATGTTGAACTGCTGGGGCGCCCCCTCGCGCATTGGAGCCCCTAGGCAATTGCCTAGTTTGTCTATTGGATAATCCTGCCCTGGTTCATGCTATATCATAACTAAACGATTATATTTTTTTAATTTTCAATTTCAAAACTCGTGGCGCCGTCGTGCGTCGCACGACTTGCCCTTATGGACGGCGCAGCCCTGATTAAAAATAATCATAACTGAAAATAATCACGATTAATGTAATCATGGCTACTATTAATCACGATTATTAATCTGATTACAAAAGTAGTTGATTACGTCCAACACTGTCACTGCATAGTTGTACATTAACACAAAACTTCAGTGCATACAAGTTAGTTTTGCCGGTGAAATATGTAAAAAAAAATTACTGTTAGAAAAAACATACATACGGGTCGAATTGAGAACCTCCTCCTTTTTTAAATTTTATGAAGTCGGTTAAAAAGATGTGGTATACAATCTGTGGCAGAAGTATAAGTTCCACAGATATAGTGTGACAAGTAAGAAGAAAAACCGTTGCCCAAGGAATCACTACTTCCACATCCAAGTCTCTTACAACAAAATACTATATTTGCACTCCACTATGTGGAAATAATTGTTTATGGAACTTTAATGGTATAATATTTGAAATCATGTGCCCCAAAAACCCCATAAAATTATATGCCACATCTGTAATAGAGGTGGGGGTGAAAGAAGTGAAAAAAATTCTTGATGGCTTTGGCTCTTGTACACACACTAAATCACACTATTTTTTCACCACCTTTAATAATAGGGTGGGGGTGGTAATATGGATGACTAATGCCTTTTTTTTTTGAGGCCTTAGCTCCTCTTATATTTACTAAATACCAATTTCATGGACTCTTACTTGCTTGATTTACCTATTTACCCCCATTTACCCCAATTTACCCTTCAACTCTGCAACAGAATAAGATATATATATATATATATATATATATATATATATATATATATATATATATATATATATATATATATATATATATATATATATATATATATATATATATATATATATATATATATATATATATATATATATATATATATATATAATCTAGTTCCAGATCTCGTTAAAAAACATACGTGTGCCATATTTTAAGTGTTCCAGAGTAATCGTGGGCACCAAAATGATACAAGACTAACAGACAGACTGACGCAACAGACAAATTCATTTTGCTCAGACTTAAAATATTGACGTTTCCTGATATTCTAAGCCTATTTAAACAATGAAAATTTCCAAAATTTTTTTTTGCGTTAATATACTTCAACTGAATGTCGAACTAATACGCAGAAAATGGCAAGACAAAGATATAAAAAATCGTTGTGTGCCGTAAACTACACGATAGAAGTAAAGCCTCTACTACTTTCTTTGAGGAAACCTACTACGCATTTATACTACTCAAGGTAACCCACTGTGCATCCAATTTACTCGAGTAAAGCCACTGCGTATTCATACTTCTTGAAGTAACCCACTCGCATTCATTTAACTCGAGGAAACCCACTGCGCATCTATATCACTTGAGGTAACTTACTGCGCATCTATAGCAATCGAGAAAAGCCACTGCGCATCCATACTACTCGTGGTAACCTACTGCGCATCCATTGTACTCGAGGAAAGCCACTGCGCATCCATACTACTTAAAGTAACCCACTGCGCATCCATACTACTTGAGGTAACCTACTGCGATCTATAATACTCGAAAAAAGTCACTGCGCATCCAAAATATTCGAGGAAAGCCACTGCGCATCCATAATACTCGGAGGAACCTGCTGTGCATCCATAGTAGTCGAGAAAAGCCACTACGCATCCATACTAGTGGTAACCTACTGCGCATCCATTGTACTCGAGGAAAGCCACTGCGCATCCATACTAGTTAAAGTAACCCACTGCACACCCATACTACTTGAGGTAACCTACTACGATCTATAATACTCGAAAAAAGTCACTGCGCATCCAAAATATTCGAGGAAAGCCACTGCGCATCCATAATACTCGGAGAAACCTGCTGTGCATCCATAGTAGTCGAGAAAAGCCACTACGCATCCATACTACTCGTGGTAACCTACTGCGCATCCATTGTACTCGAGGAAAGCCACTGCGCATCCATACTACTTAAAGTAACCCACTGCGCATCCATACTACTTGAGGTAACCTACTGCGATCTATAATACTCGAAAAAAGTCACTGCGCATCCATAATACTCGGGGAAACCTACTGCGCATCCATAGTAGTCGAGAAAAACCACTACGCATCCATACTACTCGTGGTAACCTACTGCGCGTCCATTGTAGTCGAGGAAAGCCACTGCGCTACTTAAAGTAACCCACTGCGCATCCATACTACTTGAGGTAACCTACTGCGATCTATAATACTCGAAAAAAGTCACTGCGCATCCAAAATATTCGAGGAACGCCACTGCGCATCCATAATACTCGGGGAAACCTACTGCGCATCCATAGTAGTCGAGGAAAGCCACTGCGTATCCAGAACTCGTTAAAGTACATATGTGTACCAAATTTCAAATCAATATCTTTAACGGTTCCAGAGTAAACGTGCGCACAAAAAAAAGTTACAGACAGACAGATAGACAGACCGACAGACAGAAATTTTTTTTTCGCTCAAACTTAAAATCTCGACTTTTCATGATAAAAGCAAATAAATAAAAAATAATTAATTGTAAAAATTTTAAGCCTATTTGAACAATAAAAATTTTTAAAAATTTTTTTGTCGTTACTATACTTCTACTGGATGTGGAAGTAAAACTACACTTTATGGGAACAGCAAACTTGCATATGTCATGTCCACACCCGTAGTCAACGTTTTGGAAGAGATGAAGGGAAGCCACCTAAAACCTATCACAACTACAAAATGACGGCCTCGTTTCCCAAAATAGTTTGATATATTAAAGTTAAGTGTCTAATTATGTTTTTAGGGATGCTGAATTTAAAAAAGGCGCTGTAACGTTATTTTAAGTCCTGTGATTGGTCGGTTTCACTTCATATCCATCCTAGAACTGATATGAAATATATCCGTTCAGTTAACTGGAATTGCCTACTTATCCATTCTACAGACTGTACAGAAAACAGCAAATTTACATAAGGGAGTAGAAAAACATAGAAATCTAAACATAACACTTAGCAGTAATTTAATTTTCATTTAAATAAGTGCATCACTCAATACTATTCGATGAATAATTTAACTAGCAATGCTTAGAGGATCGCCCTCTTCAGTAATCTATAGTAATTTATTTAAGTTGGCATTCAGAAAAATATTGATTTTATGTAGTTGGAATTCCGTCTCAAAGAGGTTTCCTTATGAACTGGGATAAAAGAAATTAACATTTCGATTTCTGAACCGCCAGGGTTAGGTCAAACTCAAATAGTGGTTTCATACCGTTAAGTCTACTTCAGAAAATCCATGTGAATCTTATTAACACTTTGTTTAAAGTTACGTCTTTTCACTTAAGCCCCATTTGGCCACACAAAGTTTTCAGCCGTGTCCTAGGTAATGGTTTCGTCTGCAACTTGACTTTCGGTTGAGATTTGACAAAGTTCTATTTTTCTTTCAGTCACCATTTCTCGAACGAAAAAATACTTAACTGAAATGTGTTTCGTCCTGCGATGAAATTCTGGATTTTGAGCGATTCTTACCATCGCAGAATTGTCTACTTGCAAAATGATCTCTTTGGCTGCTTCATTCGCCGCTACGATCTCAGCTTCTATTGCCCAAGTAGCTACCATTACTTCCCTTTGACTCAGCCAAGAAATAGCTCCTGGGTATGTGACAACTACTCCAGAAGCTGATCGATTTGTTTTTGTGCATCCTTCAAAGTATGCATCACTAAAGCACTCTAGGATACCTTTGCTTGCATTACGAAGGTAAACTATCCCCAAAGATAGTACTAGCATGTATCTAAAAACTCTTTTGACTTGTGCAACATCTTCTCTAAATGGATTTTCAAGTGATCTTGATAAAAATCCTACACTGTAGGCTAAATCCGGTCTAGCTAGTGCCAAACATCAAGTACATCAATGCATCAACTGCTTGTCGGTATGGAAGCTATGCTCCTTGACTCATCTTTCTCTGTTTTTGGAAGTTTCTGCACCCTTTGGCATAGGAGTTGAAATCGGCTTGCATTCAGAAAAACTAAAACGTTAAAAAATTCTTGCATATGTTTTTTTGCTAATTTTTATATTACCCTCTCGAGTCAAGTCCTAAGTAATATTCTGCTCCCTTTATTACAATTTTGATTTTTAATTCTGTAAGAAAAGCTTCTAAATCTTGTGGATTGGTTGCTCCAATCAACCTGTCATCTACATACAGGATGTAATTAGTTTCATGTCATTAAAAAAACTGGTAATGAGGATCGACTGCGACTAGACAAACAAAAAACCTATATGACTTTTTCTTCTAGGGGCACTTTGAAAAAAAACTGACCTAGGTCAACAATTTGAATGTTAAGATAGGAGACATTTGAAAACTACTGCTTTTCTGGGCCAATGGACGTATAGTTCCGAATCATGCAGTTTCTTACTTACTTTTAAAAAGTCATGAAAAAATTATAAAGATTACAAACTTTGTCTCATCGCCGCACCGGGCGGTCTCAAGATAAGGAGGGCGGCACTTTGATGTGACCACTTGAACGAATTTTTTATACCAATTATAATAAATAATTCTTTATCTCTTTCTACACAATCGTAAACAGAGGATTTGTTTACCATGTGTATTTTACTTCCACGTCCAGTGGAAGTATAGTAACGACAAAAAAATTTAAAAAAATTTTTATTGTTCAAATAGGCTTAGAATGTCACGAAATGTTGAGATTTTAAGTTTGAGCGAGAAAAAAATTTCTGTCTGTCGGTCGGTCTGTAACTTTTTTTTGTGCGCACGTTTACTCTGGAACCGTTTGAGATATTGACTTGAAATTTGGTACACATATGTACTTTGATGAGATCTAGAACTAGATTATATTTTCATCTTGTTCCGTCGAAGGGTTGGGGGGTAAATTGGGGTAAATTTGGGGTAAATAGGTAAATCAAGCACATAAGAGTCCATAAAATTGGTATTTAGTATATACAAAAGAATCTAAGGTCTCAAAAAAAATTTTGGCATTAGCCACCCCCATTACCACCCCCACCCTATTATTAAAGGGGATGAAAAAAAAAGTGATTTAGTGTGTGTACAAGAACCAGAAACCTCAAAATATTTTTTACTTCATCCACCTCCACTACCAACCACCCCCTATCACCACCCTCACCCCGCTACGATGTAGGGTATCGTTTTATGGGTTTTTGGGGAAGAGGATTTCAAATATTATATTAAAGTTCCTTAAACAATTATTTCCACATACAAAATTTTTTCGTTGTGAGTGACTTGGATAAAAAATCTGAATGTGGAAGTAGTGATTCCTTGGGCAGCGGTTTTTAATTTGGAACAAAATTGTTGGAGCTTTTATTGTTGTTTATAATTTATAAAATTTAAACGGGGTTTATTAACATTTGTAATAAATAATTGTTCTGTGTTAAAAGCTTAAAAAATGAGTAATTATTTCATGAAATTGGAAAACGAACAGTTAGACGTCCGAGATACGATAACGGAAAATAGTTATGTGTATTTTAAGTTAGGAAAAATCAGATTTTTTTGTAACGAATTGTGCGCATATTTTTTTCCGAAAACTAAAAATCGAGTCTTTGGTCTCTGTGGAAATCAATGTAAACAATAATAAACAGATCAGAACAAAACAGCGAATAAGAATAAGAATAATTATAATAATAATGCCTTTATTGCCACAGGTCACCCCAATAACATAACAATTCTTTTGAATTTGTCACAAAACCACAAAATTTGCTCATAATATTAGTTTATACCTAACCCAGCAGCGACTTTGATTTGAAAGTGACAGCAATGTGACAGTGTGGTGGACAGGCCTATTCAAGAAATCTAGGACTTATTGGTAAGTCCTAGCTATCGTTGATTTACAAAAATTGTTCGAAATAACCTACATCTTCATCAATGCAAATTTCGGCACGTCGAACTAAGGACATACGCACTCCATTCAATACTAAACACACTAAAATATCAATCAAATTTGTCAAAAAAAAAAGAAAAAAGAAAAAAAGAAAGAAAAACTGTCCAAAATCCAAAAAGCAACACAAAAAGAACGAACAAGTTGTGTCTGTATGTAATCAAGTACTTAACGACTTGCAACGGTAAGTCAATAAAATAAATCTTAATTAAAATACAGTGGCCCAAATTTCAAAAAGAACAAAGCAACATACGAAAACAACGAACGGGTAAGCCGTGTGTACGTACTTAACCAAGTAACGACATAAACTAAAATATTGCTTGAGAATATCACAAGGGAGAGTATAGTTGTCCTTCAGATCTACTAAGCACTCGTCTTTGATTTTTACCACACCGCCAAAGACGCCGACATTTTACACTATCTGCACAAATGTCAGAGTATCATCCCCGACCAGCCGCGATGATATAAAGCCTATCAATATCCCAGCATTTCTCAAACAGTATTTTTTTAAATTTTTCGAATTTTGTGTTTTTTTTCTCCACAACTATGGGCTTTAGACTTCATGTTATATAAGGTTTTTGTTTGTCTAGTCGTTCCCCACCACCAGTTTTTTTTAAAGGAACTAATTGCACCCTGTATAAAGCTAAAATAAGTTTTTTGCCATTCCTCCCTCGAATATACAAACATGGATCAGCTTCACTGGCTCTAAATACCAATTTTGTAAGAAAATTACCAAAACATTTGTTCCAGCACCTTGACGCCTGCTTTAATCCGTACTAACTTTTCCTAAGCTCGCATACTTGGCCTGTGTCGTCGTTAAGTCCTTCTGGCTGTCTCATATAAATAATCTCTTCGACATCTCCACACAAGAAGCCTGTTGACATATCAAACTGTGCAAGGTGCAACTGTTCATTTGCAGCAATGCTTAAAATTGAACGAATAGTACTCAGTTTTGCTACTGGACTAAACGTTTGGCTATAGTCAATACCATAATGTTAAATTAAATCCCTTAACAAATAGTCTAGCCTTGTACTTGTCAATGCTAGTATAAGGATTTGTTTTTAATCGAAAAACCCACTTACATGGTATCGCCCTGGCCACAGAAGACAGGAACTATACAGAAGCGAAAGCTTGCCGCGGCACCTTTGATATCGGGTGTCTGATTTATGTGACCTCGAAGTGACAGTAATATGCCTTACTACAATCAGAGAAATGATGTACACAAAAATATAATAACAATATTTCGGTCCAATACACTGTACACTGGGAAAACTGTCTTGTTTTATATTTAGTAGATAAGTACATGAATAGGAATACGTATATATGATATTAAAGAAGTTGGTGGCCCAAGTCATGGTGTATTGCATATTTGCTTGGAGCCAGTTTTGCTCCAAGCTGAAATGAGTATACAAACATTAAAAATGAGAATAAACCTGAGAAACTTAAAATTTGAGGTTATGTTAGTTATATGATGCACATTATTGCCCATGCCCTATTATTGATTTTTTTCAATTGATACAATGAAAAGTTCTTTAGTATGGTACACGAGTTGAGAGTCATTACTTAATTACCTTATTCATGATCACAATACAATTCTGTTCATTAGAAACTGATGAACATATTCTGTAACGTATTGCATTTCTGATAAGAAAATATTTCTTTTTATATTACTTCTTTTCAACTGCTAATTGTTTAGTATATAAAGTACATACCTTTCAGGATCTTTGGGAAATAGCAAGAAGCTTATTTGTTTCACCTTCGAAAGGCATGGATGATAAGCACAACTGCTATACCCTTTAGAACCCATTATAAACAAAAATCAAATAAATAAATAAACTTAGAATAAAAAATTGTCTAAATTTGGAAGAAAAAGGCACAAAATAACCAACCACCGTGTATGAGTTTCACAGACTGTCAATCGCACAACGTCAAGAATTATCATATGGCTTTTGACAAATATATGCCTTATCGTCATGGCGACTATGAACAAATTTGGTCTCGCCAGAAAGGCTTGCTTTCGCTTCTGTCTAGTTCCTGTCTTCTGTGCCCTGGCATCTATAGGAAGGGATGTCAACTTCCATGTTTGGTTCTCTTTAAGTGAAGCTATTTCACTGTCTATAGCTTTCTTCCACTCATTACTTTGTTTACTACTAAGGGCATCTTTGAATGTTTCGGGGGTTTCCGTCACGTTTGCAAACTCTCGCTTCCATTATAAAATTATCGTAATACTTTGGCCTTTTTAGCTTTGAACTGTTTCTGATCCTTCGTCCTAATGTCAATTGAAAATTTTCTTCTTTCTCCTCATCGTCAAAATCCGAATTAACTCCAGTTTCATACTCATCATTACATGTTTCTGTTCTAATGGTATTTTTCTCTTCGTTTTCTTAATGTTTCTCTTCTTTTTGGTATCTTTTTTTTCAGACTGAACATCTTTAAGAGGTAGCTTAACTCTTTCTTCACATTTCCTAGGTTTTTCCTGAAATTGCACATCTGATAAGGTAACTTTTTGCTCCTCTTGCACGTAATCTTTCGTCACCGTCAAAACTTATAAGGTAACATTTTACTGCTTTCACATCCATCTTCTTTCGTCTTTCGAGTTGGAACGTGAGTAAAGCATGTAGATCCTTCTGTACGTACTATATGTTTTATCTTAGGCTTCTTTGCCACCTAGAGCTCTTAAGGACTGACACCTACTGATGACTTTTCTGTTTCATTCAAAATATACAACACTGAATTTACCAACTCTGCCCAAATTGCTTCTAGAAACTTTATATCTGGATTTGAAAACTTGAAAGTCCTCGCCATCTTGACTATTGTACGATTTTCACACTCACTGCCATCATTTTGGTCAGAGGTGTACGATGTTGTTAGTCTCTGTGTGATTTCGTTCTCATATAAAATTTTCCTAACTTCAGCGTTGTCAAACTTTCTGCCGTTATCGCTCAGCAATTCCTTGATTGAATATCCTTGAATTTTTGTATGCGCCAACATCTGTTTCAACATGTTCTTTACTTCTGACTTATCTCTTATAAAAAAGCCATAGCGAAACTTTGTGTAACTGTCTTTAAACTCAACTAAATATCGCGTTTTGGAAAAAGATTCATAGAATGGACCACATACATCGGTTGACATCAACTCTCCAGGCTTAACTGCTCCTGTTCTAATTAAAAGAGGTAAGCGATGAGCTTTTCCATAAATGCACGGCTCACAAAGTCCATTATCTATTTTAACTTTGATATCTAACTAACATCTGTTTGATATGTCTTTTACCTTGATGTCCCCACCTTTCGTGATATAATTGCAATTTTGAACTATCTTCTACAACAATATTTATTCTCACTTCTGGCTCAGGAATAATTGACTTGATAGCTGCCTTGTACAAAGTTCCACTTACTTTACGAACTCCACGCACCAATGTTCTGCATTAACATCAAGCCAGCACCTGGTAGTTGTGGACCTGAATTCACTATCCTTATTTCTGTCCTGAACTGCTAACACAGAGAATAAACTTACAGATGTTTTTGGGACATACCACAGTCAGAGAACTTATACCTCAGAGAAGCGACAATATCGGCGGTTCCTTTTATATTTTATGGCCCGGTTCTAATGACATTGACATGAGTGAAAGACAACCTCTTACACTGAGAGAACTGTAAAGTTTGATGTACACTGAAAGTAATTCAGTATAATATGTACTCAACACAATCTCTTATACTGAGAGAACTTTAAAGTTAGATGTACACTGAAAGTAATTCAGTATAATATGTTACTATACCACATATTAAATGTAATTAAATAATAGTTGATGTTTTAAATACTATTAGTTTCTAAAAAAGGCTAAAAAAACGTAAAAAAATGTAAATAATATATTAAATATCAAATATTTACATTCACATATAATGGAATGTATTATACAAGTATACGTTATCAAAACATATTTTAGAATAATATATTGTACATAATTTATTCTATTTTAATATTTTTTTGTTTATAATTCTAAAAATTAAACAAACAACATTTTTACGTTTTACAAAAAAGATTTTTATTTCTAATATACATAAATTCTATTGGTAAGTTGAATGTACTGGGTAGTATAGTACGTATTATATGCTCATGATACAACACTTTTATATTTTGGAAAAGATTATGATGAAATAACTAGTAATATATTAAATATGACTTGAGGCAAATATCACTTTTGGTTACAGATTAATAAATTAACGCACTCAATTTTAGAAAATCGTCATTTATGTTTATGTCTAAATATCAAATTCCAAATTCAGTTCCATCCATTACATTTAATAATGCCCCATTAACAAAATTTTTAGGACTTCGTATTGATGAAAAATTGTCATAGAATCATCATCTCGGTCATCAAATTGATGCGTTACAGAACAGAAAATTTCTCCTGTTATTGGAATTCTTTTTAGAATACGAAGTTTTATATCTAAAAAAATATTTAAAAAATATATATTATTGCCTCTTATATTCACACTTACAATATTTAACTTCAATTTGGGCCACAGCCAATAATTCTGTTATGAAACCTTTAAAAACATTACAAAATAAGAAAGCTATAAAATGTATCTACAATCTTCCATACTTGGAACCTACAATAGGGCATGTGCACGTGACGTCACAACTAATCTCAAAAATATATATTTCTAAAGATTTACATGTATTACGTAGCTATTATTAAAATGTCTGCCTGGTTCCTGTACTTTCAACCAAAATCTAGTTCAATGTAATAGACTGGCGGTACATGACCAGTCAGGTGCAACGTTTTTAAAATGCATGTCAATCATATATATGAATGAAATTACCATGAATATGCCAGAAACGCAAATTTTAGGCAGTCGTCGCGTGCAGAAGGGTGTGCAAATCGATATTTTTGTTTTTTTTTTTTTGTTTTTTTTTTATTTTTTTTTTGGCACTATTGACATCCAGCTAAAAATGAGTATAGAAACATTAAAAACAAGAATAAACTTAAAAAACTTAAAACTTGAGGACATACCCTACACTCAAAGAAATAGTATGGGTAAATTCAACAAAAAAAAATGGTTAACTAACAATATCGTTAATTTTGTTAAACCAAACTATATTGATGGTATTTTTAAACAAGAGTTGATTGTTATTTTAATTAATAAAAAGTTGTCGTACAACAAAACAAACATTAACTTAAAAAATAGATGAATAAGACTATTATTTTGTTCGTCTGACTATTATTTTGTTGAATTCTGTCAAATTAAACTAGATAATGGTATATTTTATTTTTAACTATTATCGAATTGTAATTCTAACCCAGTATTAGTTCTCTGTACTATTGTACTTGGTAGACAAACCAATATTATTGTCGTCTTCTAGAAGTTCTAAAAGAATTACCATAAAATTTGCTTGTTTACCACGTAGTCTATTACAGAAATTATTCCCAGATGACGCCACATACAAATCACTAACAATAATCCATCATGCATTATCTTGCACTCTTATGAATTTATAGAAAATTAATAACATGATTGCAGTGTTCAAATTCTCTCAGGGATCATCGATATATTTGGACGGATCTTATAAACGATCTTTGGTTTGGGTGGTCTGATGTCTCAATACTGAGATTTTGGCTAACCAAAAAAAACTTCATCATACAATAAAGTGTAGATCAACCTAAAAATTAGTTGGTGAACAAAAAACAAAGTCGTTGTACTATTTAATTGTAGACCAAATTGAAAATGGTTAGTGAACATAAAAAAATATCATTGTACTATTTCATTTGTTACAAGAAGATATGATTATTGAACTACTATTTGTTTACGAAAACAAATAAAGTTGTATGACTATTCTTTACTGATTGATTTAACTATGAAACTAGATAGGCGCGATTTCATATGCTCTTTTTGGTTGAATTTACCTATCATTTTCTTTGAGTGTATTAGTTTATTTAACCAAATAATTTAGTTGATATTGACTCGATATATACACTAACAATTATAAATGTGACAAAATTTTAACCTTTCTGTTTACTTTTTTGTCGGTTTTAGTAGTTTTTAAATCCCGATTCGTGTATTTAATGGAATAAAAAATCTTCATTCTTATAAACAAATTTTTAACATATAGTTTTGGGAATTCTAAACATGGATGAATAAAATCTGTGTTGTTCATTATGTTAAATAACGTATTAGAAACTGCTCGTCCAGTACAAATTTCCTCAAAATGAGAATTAAATATATGTTCTAATTTGTAAATAAAATTGACAAATTCCTTTGGAGGTGATAGCAGGTTTCCGTAAATATTTTTTTCGGTGTTAAAAGCTTTGAAATAATAGCGGGTTTATACGTGCATGGATTTAGTGGCGCCAGTAGATATTGGCACGCCAGTAAAAAAATATTGCACGTATAAACAGTTACTGGCGAGCATGCATCAGTGCATGCAAGGTCAAGACGTGCTTGCCAGTTCTCGCCAGTAACTGTTTATACGTGCAATATTTTTTTACTGGCGTGCCAATATCTACTGGCGCCACTAAACCCATGCATGTATAAACCCGCTATAAACTAATAAGTTATTTATATTTAGTGTCTCGCATTGTTTCCCAAAAGATTTACAAATACCGCAAGAGTGTACTTCAAGGTTTTTTTTCAAAAGATATCCGCAAATATAAGTGAAAGCATTTTGCGTGGGTATATTTTCTTTCGTGTAGTTGTAATCAGGAAGAACAAGGGCTTTAGGAGGTTTCTCTTTTTCCTCTTCATTAATCGTGTCAGTTATGTTAGTAGATTTTCTAGTCATTAATAATTCATCTAAATCATCCTTGCCATTCATGTGATCAGAATGAAAATAGTTTTGGCACAACAATTTACGGAATGCTCTGTGAAATTGTATTGGGGTCGGGTTTACATTATTTCCACTTTGTCTCATACTTCCAAAAAAAATTTCAATGCAATCAGTATTATACATATACATTGGATACATATAGTATACATTGGATATACAGGCTCGGTTCTTTGAGAAAAAATGTTAGTACATAACTCGTTAACAAATCAAACGGGTGGTTTTTGTATTTTAAATCTTGCTTTTCCAAGAAAAATGGATTATACAGATTTTATGATTCTCTGGGGTTATACCGGACACCGCAAAATCATCCCTTGAAGGTACAAATACATTTATTTTTTTTCTTTATGGTGTATTATTTATAAAAGTTTTTTGTTTATCGATTTTTACTTCTATTTGTACATGTGTTAAAATAAAATATATTTTAAATTTTACTTTTTTACTTTCCTTTTAAAGGAACCCTCCCTTCAAGTCTATTTTTAATATTTTTTTAAACAAAATTATCCGATTCGTGTGTATAATAAATTCTGTATCAAAAAAATATTAAAATATACACATTTTAAATGGAAAAATACAATTTTCTAATACATCCCCAAACCAGACACATTTAGAAAATAATAAAAAAACATATTGCTCATTTTAATTTACTTTTTTTACATTAAAATAAGTTCCCTAAATATACCTCTATCAATGTGCTTAATCAGATTTAAATTACGCAGATTCGTTCTTGAAATATTCAAAAAAATCTTTAGAAATCACTAGATATATACCCGATTGACGATAACTTTCAGAGCAAGGGACACACCACTGGTGCTCTGTTCTCTAACCCAGAGGATTACACCAATGGTGGTTAGGTCATCTTTGACGCAATGTAAACATGTGGAACTGACAACTAAACAACCTATTTGTCATATGCCACGGTACACGCGGGAAGCCTTGCTGTCACTTCTCTGTGGTATAATTTCTCTGCCACAGTACCACACATCTTCTTTCAATGTCAGCTTTTGACATTGACAGTTGACAACTTGAATTCTTCCTTTTTCAAGAGCTTCAACAGTTTCTTTTCCTTTATGCTACATGAATTCTTAAACTTTGTTAATTCAACAAACATATCTGAACCAATTCGTTACATGTTTTGTTGCTCCGTTGTCAATCCACCAATCTGCTGATTTTGTCTCAGGTGTGTAGATCTCATTGCAAACAGAATAAAGAGTTGCAGCATTATTATGGAATGCATTGCTCTGAACTTCACGTTATATCCTACTCTTGATCGATCTCTCGTCAGTAATCCACTTCCTACAATCTCGTGCCCAATGCCCGTTTCTTAATGCAATAATTATAACTATCTTCTTTCTTGATCTCCACTTAGGATGAATCTCCTGTTTTTTTACTGTTTTAACTACTAGTGTATCTTGAAAAAACTTTTCACTATCTGCACTCTTCCTGAAATTTCTTTCAAACATGCATAGCTGTATCGTTAATTCAGCAAACGTTTTCTCTTCGTTCTTAGTCAATAACATCCAACTTGATCGGTATGTTTTACACTTGTTTGGCAAAATGTGTACATTTTTACATACTGATATTAAATCTGGTAATGCCTTGTTGCTCTTAGCTACAAGCCCATTATTTAACTCGCTCCACAAGCTTCTTAACTTTGCTATGTGTGTGAAAACATCTTCACCTGACATCCAAGTGAATGCGAATAAATCGAATAGCAGGTCTCTTGACGTTGCTTCAAACTGTTGCTTTAACGCCTCTCGCGCATCATGTGCTGCCTGTTTGTCAATTATTCTCTAATAAATTGCATCAGTCACTGAAATAATGATTATCGACTTGACGTAACTATTTGCTTTATAGTGTGAGATCCCAGAGCTGCCAGACCTACGTCATTTTAGCAAAGCTAATATTTTGACAACAAATAGTGTAATATCTAGTTAAGAGCGTATGCGTATTTGCTAGTTTGAAAGCGGGGCCCTTTCACAGAAAACAGGTACAAAAGGTACATAAAAATTTTACTCCGCTCGTTATATGATAGCTGGATTATTTTACAAGTAACACGCTAACTACATGGTGTAAGCACCTCCGAATCTTAAGGGGCCGAGGTTCGATTCCTGAGCATTCTCAGTTTTTTTTTAAATATACGTACTAAGAAAGAAGTTATGGCCAAAAATAATGAATATTTCCCTATCGGTTGTCTCTTTCTTGGTAATCGCCATCATAAGTTAATATTTGTTGCAAAAAAAAGCTGAGAAGGCTCAGGATCGAACCTCGAACCTTAAGATTCCAATCCAATCCAAAACAATTTTATTCAACATTACGGGTACAAGAATGCGCCTAGACCGAGCCCCGATTCAGAGCCGACCACACCACCACGTCACGGACCTTAAGATTCGGAGGTTGACGTTTACACCACGTCGTTAGTGTGTCACATGGAAAATAAACCAGCTATCATACTTTAACGTACTAAGTAAAATTTTTATGTACCTTTTGTACCTGTTTTCTGCAAAAGGGCCCCGCTTTCAAACTAGCAAATACGCATACGTTCTTAACTAGATATTACACTGTTTGTTGTCAAAATATTAGCTTTGCTAAAATGACGTAGGTCTGGCAGCTCTGGGATCTTGGACTATTACAATACAAATCATTCTAGCTTGATTTGAAATATAGATTTTCATTATTTGATTCAAATTTGGATTTATGAATCATTGAAATCAGAGATTTGATTTACGAATTTAATTTTCGATTTATAATTTATAAATTATTCAATCATGAAATATATTTTCAAGATTGACCCCAGACCGTGCCCCAGACCAATGTGACTTCATTATTGCAATCCAGTAAGATCCTGCTAAGAAACTCAACAATGTAAGTCAGACATTGAAGTTTCCATTTTCATTTAAATTGTCGGGATAATGTCTACGCGGAAGAAAACAACTGTATCGTATATAGCCTAGTAGCCGAACACATGGCGCTGTATTCCAAAGCTACCTACATCCAAGCTACATGTATTAACAAGGTATGCTGGTGCGCAGGACTGGCATTACTGCCAATCATATGAGTTGGAGCCAACAGGAACCATGTTGGTAATCAGACCAATAATGTTTGGTGCGCTTACTTCAAATCAAATAATATACATTGTCATACTCACTGTAATATGTAATTAAGCAATCCAAACCACGTGACTTTTAACATGGCGTCGTGGACAAACCTCCGGCAAACGTTTGTTTTCATTCGTTAAACGTTTGTTAAAGAGTTTGTTTTTCGGTTGCCTTGGCTACGTTTCCGCGAGTTAATTAAAATAAACCCCGTGTTTGCCCACGACGCCATATTGCCAAAATAATTTGACAGGTTGTTGGATTGCCTAATTAGGCACCATACACGGCAACATGTCACGGATTGCATATTGAAGCAATGTTAAGGACCATGGTCTCCGCGACCAGTGGTTTACATTGGGTTAATTGTATCAGCACTCATTGCGAGACCGCGACCACGACCGCGACTGTGGTCTGCTGATACAATTAACCCAATGTAAACCACTGGTCGCGGTCGCGGTCGCGGTCGCTTAGTGCGTTCGCGGCGTAAACCAGAATATTACGTCACAATATTTCCAACGTGGTTCCCGATGGCTTATTTCATGCGCGGAACAAGTTGCATTCTGGCCGCTAGGACGAGAGCATACCTGTAACCGTTTGAACCATGCCTACGTCGAGGTGAGACCATCTGGATTCACGGGAGTTTGTGTCTATTGCGTATTTGACATTTAAGAGTGCGGTTTATTATATAAACTTCGGATAAATTGTAATTTCTTTATTATATTGTATTTTATTTGCGTATGTTTACATTATTCTGATATGTATAAGCTGCTAAAAGTGTGATTCATTATTTAACGCAGTTTCAATTTATTGTTGCATAACACATTTTTTATTAGGATTTTTGTAAAATATTATTACCACATATTTTTATGGTATTACATTTTTATCCAGCAGTATATACCAACATCCGAGTTTTATTAAATTTTATTTTATCTCTATTTAAATTTTTACTGTTGCAATCTAGCCTCAGACTCTGTGGGATTCTGTTCTGGGTAGAAAGGAGGCTAGAAATCATTATTATTCAGTTGCATATATCACCCTCAATAATTACCATTAATTAGGCTCAAGGCTACCGAAAAGCTATATTTACCTCCCTAAAAACATCAATCGTGGTGAGAATATAACAATCTATCAACCGTTCTGTCTTGTCCTGTCTTCGATTGATGTGGTCAAAAAATGAAGGAATTCGGAAGAATACGATGCTGGAGAGTCGCCTTTGAGGACGTATTTCTTGAGGAATCGAGCTGTTAGCGCGATGGGCTGTTCAGAGCATTCATAGCAAACGTCTTCGGACCCATACATCGAAAGCTTCAATACGCCGCGTCATCTGTCTTTTTCCCTTACGGTCTATGTCTCAGAGTCGTAAAGAAAGGTGAATAAAACTAGGGCGTTAGCAAATCTGATCTTTGCGCGTTTCGTGATATTTCTGTCATACTAAATTTTGCTCAACTGGCAAGTTTCCGTTCTTGCTATCTGTATTCTTCGCCTAATCTCATATTCATATTCGCTAGTATTGTCCACAAGGGCTCGAACGTATGCCATTTTCTTTACTACCTTGCATTCGCCTGTCTTTAACGTATCTGGGTGGTTATCATTTGCTCAGTCTACAATCATAATTTTTGTTTTGTTGTAATTTATATTTAAACCATAATCAGAGCTTATCGTCTGAAACCTATTCAACAGGGGCATGAACTCATCCTCGCTTGCTGCAACTAAGGTGATGTTATCTGCAAATCTCAAAAAATCTGGGTTCTGCCTATTGGCAATTCCAGCGAAGCGTCATTCCCCTGGTGTCTAGCTGAGAAACTACAATTTCTGTATCGTGGCGTTAACACGATGAGGATAAAATGTTGTAAAGCAAAGTTGTCTTTTGAGGCATACTATTAAAGTATATGCCTAGCTTAGGTCAGTCGTAATATTAACATGTTATTTATACCTATCGTTTGTGAAGTGACTCGTATGATCACTGAAAGAACCAATGAATTAAATTAAGAATAGGGAACTTGCCCAAAAAATTAAATTGAATTAAAATACTAAAAATCGTAAACTAACATCATTAAAAACCTCATAGAGAACATATAATTTTTAAAAATCGTTTCCAGAAATATAAGCGATTAAAATCTGCCTGATTTTACCCAGTCTTGAAACGTAACGTCAGAGAGAGAAAGTCGGACGACGGCGTCAAGCAACACCGCTTCTGCTTTGACTTTGACAATTCCGCATGCGCATGCGCATTTGTCAGAAAAACTAGCAGGGAACACAACCTAACCTAAAATTTAAATACTACTCCGTGTAAAAGCCCATAGCCAGATATGTATTCGTTGGAAAAACATCTTCAGTATTCGTTGATTTTGAGTGATATTTGTTATTTTTATATAAGCTTGTGAAGTAAACATTTTAGTTAAAAATGGCTGATGCAGGTTTTTCAAAAGGACAATCAGATAATTTACCTAGTGTAGATATGTTTATGGTGGCTTCATACATTAAAAAGTTCTTGGTGTTTTGGCTATCCTTAATAGCCCAGTCGATGAAGGTATTTACCCACAAAAATTTGCAAACTGAATGTATATATTTTTTAATAAGTTCGTGAAAGTGTATAGAATAATATCCTGAATAGTTTACATTTCGCTCGGATGCAGAACATAAAAAAAAGTGAAAAAAAATTTTTTTCATCCATTTTTTCAAAATTTTGAAATTAAATCAAGCTAGAAAAAAATAAAAAATACAGATGGATAGATCACGTATTTATGAACAAAAAATGTCATAACAAAATTTATCGTTAAAGCCACGGTTTTCCCGGAAAAACGACGCACTGAATTACACGTCACTAAATCAGAATTTGTTCAATCTATATGAGTGTTTCATTTAAAAGATGGAAATTGTAGCTTTCTGATGCTTTTTTGTTTTAAACAATACAAGCAAAGGATGGATGGGAAAAATATACTTATATACAACGTGATCTACCAAGAAATGCGGAAAATAAAATGCTGTGCTAGTCTTTAATGTGGGAAAGCCCCTGCAAAATTTTAGAGGATTCTAAGGTAATTTAGTATATTAAATTATTAGTCAATTTGCGAAGGTACACTACTGATGTTGTGTAAGTCCTGACCTAATTCTGAAGAGGTCGACGAATTTACTGGTGAAAGAACGTATTCGAGTTGTTTACATTTCCTTAATTGGCATAAAAAGTGAAGCCGGCCGGCGAGATCAAAAAAAGATGTCTACACACGATCCAGCGGCAGGTAGTCAACATTGTTGGTACGCTTTGAAGATAATTGGAATTCCAGCGGACCAATTCACTTTTACGAATGAATTCAAAGCATGCCGACAAGGCTGGCTCCGTGCCGCTGGATCGTGTGTAGACCCCTAGAGAGCCGCGTATTTTGCTTCCGGTAGAACAACAGTTACACGGCCGTGTCATTGACCGGTTTAACTAAATATTTCGTATATCTGCTTGCTATTTCAGCATGAGATCAGTGTCTTCGATTTATTTCGGTATTTTTGTAGTGTGATTTGATTAAAACCAAAAAAAAGTAACTTCTATCTTATTATCCAGCTTTGCTGTCAGTAGTGTCAATCCCAAGTCTGATAAAGTGATATGGTTGTACCGCGTTACGTTAGATTAGTTGAAATCATTGGCAGCGCATTCCTACAAAAAAGTAAGGTAATTTTTTTGGTCATTTTTTAAAAATTTCTCATTTTTTTTTTACTCCTTTCGGTGGGGACAACCTACTGTTAAATTTTCCGCATGTCCTGGTAGATCACGTTGTATATTATCGCGCCCGAACTCAATCGTCGCAGTAAAAAAAACCGCTGCCCAAGGAATCACTATTTCCACATCCAGATTCTCCATCCAAGTCACTCACAAACTTTGTATGTGGAAATAATTGTTTATGGAACTTTAATAATATAATATTTGAAATCCTCTACCCCAAAAACCCATAAAACGATACCCCACATCGGTAGTGGGGTGGGGGGTGGTGATTAGGGGGTGGATGAAGTAAAAAAATATTTTGAGGTTTCTAGTTCTTGTACATATACTAAATCACATTTTTTTTCGTCCCCTTTAATAATGGGGTGGGGGTGGTAATGGGGATGGCTAATGCCAAAAATTTTTTTGAGACCTTAGCTTCTCTTGTATATACTAAATACCAATTGTATGGACTCTTACCTGCTTGATTTACCCATTTACTCCAAATTTACCCCCCCAACCCTTCGACGGAACAAGATGAAAATATAATCTAGTTCCAGATCTCATTAATGTACATACGTGTACCAAATTTCAAGTCAATATCTTAAACGGTTCCAGAGTAAACGTGCGCACAAAAAAAGTTACAGACAGACCGACAGACAGAATTTTTTTTTGGTGTAAAGTAGGCGTAATAAATACAATACAGTAAAGGCACGCAAAAATTCATGCGAGCGATTCAGCGGCTATGTGTGGTGTCTGTGTATGCGTTCATAATTATATATTTTCCCTCCATACTCACTATTTATCCTCCTATTCACTAAGAAAAATCTTAAAAATGTATACTTCAGAAAGAGAAAAAAGCTTTATTTTACTCGACAGAACAGCTAAGAATTTTTGGAGGTTCCATTGTATGCATTTAACCGTGCCCGCGCAGAGTGACAAAATTACTTCACTATTTTTTTTTCAGGAATACCGTGGTTTTGGCGATAATTAAATTTTATTAGGATATTTTTTGTTCAGTAATACGTGGTCTATCTACCTGCATTTTTTATTTTTTAGAAAAAAATAGATAAAAATTTTTTTTTCACTTTTTTTTATGTTCTGCATCCGGGCGAAATGTAAACTTTTCAGGATATTATTCTATACACCTTCACGAACTCATAAAAAAAAAAATTATTCAGTTTGCAAATTTTTGTGGGTTTCACTATAAAATGTTCTGTCGTCTGGGCTATAATATACTTACATTAAAATGATCTTCACATACATAAATGGCGTTGTTCTTTTCAGAAATATCCCCTATATTATTTCTTCTGCATGCTATTAGCCATTTTGATTGACGATTTTTATCTTTGGGCACGCGAATAATAATTTTATTTGCTGATTTAATAGTTGTATTATTATTATATTGTGTTTATAATAAGTATTTTCCATTTCTCAACACAAAACAATCATAAACTAAACAAAATCTTCAAAATACGCCGAAGAGCACACGTGAATACATAACACAACATTTTCACACAAGCAAACGTAAACACGAAAGTTAGATTAGGAGGTGCTACTCTGTGATAAAACTAAAACGCAAATGCGCATGCGGACGTCTCATAGTCAACCGCCACTCAGTCTATTAATTAGGATGGAGGCGTAGGGCTTGGCTAAAGTACGCCATCTGAGGGACACCACGCAAGACTAGTTTTCACGCAGTGACGTCACAGTGCTTTTCGCGAGGATTCCAACTTTAATTATTATTTAATGCAACGTAAGTACTGCGATTTAAGAGTATGATTTGCGGTAGGACACATAATATTTTCATTGATATATATGAAAAAGGTATATACGGGTGGGCGTGCACCTTTGACCAATGAAATATGCCCAAAGGCGGAGATAAACAGATTGTGTAATATAAGAGAAATAGTTCAAATATATTTCTGTCGTACAGAGTCGAATTCGCGTTGGGTGCACAAGAATTTTTATTTACAGTAATTTGAGTAGGAAAACTGAATGCGGTTGTAGTGATTCCTTAGGCAGTGGTTTTTAATTAAAAGAAAAAACTATCTGTAGGTACATAATGTATATTTACAGTGTACAGGGTGTCCTAGTTAACGCGTTATGTCCGATTTTCTCGGTAGTTTTAAGATAAGTATTTTTTTTCCGGGGAATCGATGCCGCTAAGAAATATATAATTGAACATCAAAGAAGAATTGATCGTATTATTTATGTTCTTAATTGACTATTAAAGGAAAGTAAAAAAAGCCATGTAAATTTTAAATATCACTTCCGGTTTACATGGCAATGGCGTTCTTTTTCTTGAAAATAGAATATTAATTACTTCCACATCCAGTGGAAGTATAGTAACAAAAAAAATTTTGAAAATTTTTATTGTTCAGATAGGCTTAGACTGTCATGAAAGGTCGACATTTTAAGTTTCAGCGAAAAAAAATTTCTGTCTGTCTGTCGGTCTAACTTTTTTGTGCGCACGGTTACTCTGGAACCGTTTAAGATATTGACTTGAAATTTGGTACACGTATGTACTTTAACGGGATCTGGAACTAGATTATATTTTCATCTTATTCCATCGAAGGGTTGGAGTGTAAATTGGGGTAAATGGGGAGGTAAACAGGTAAATCAAGCAGGTAAGAGTCCGTAAAATTGGTATTTAGTATATATAAGAGAAGCCAAGGTCTCGAAAAATTTTTTGACATTAGCTACCCCCATTACCCCATTTTTTAAGGGGACAAAAAAAGTGTGATTTAGTGTATGTACAAGAACCAAAAACTTCAAAATATTTTTTTACTTTATAGTCCAAAAATTTTTATTGAAAAATTACCAAAAATCCTCTCTATGTTGGGGTGATTTCTATTACGAATAACTGGCAAAATAAGGATACATATATTACTTCCACATCCAGTGGAAGTATAGTAACTAGAGATGGGCACGTGACGTGAATTTCACCGTGTCACGCCGTGTCACGCCGTGTCACGGCGTGAGCGTGTACGTTTAAGGTACCAAATCACGGAAGATTTCGTGAGTGTGCGTGAGTCAAAAGATCCCGTGCGTGAGCGTGCGTGAGATAATATTCACGCCGTGACACGACGCTCCATCTCTGCTTTAAAACTTCAACCTGTCGTGTCGTGACAAGAATAAGAAGCGAAGCGATAGACGGAAGACGGAACACGAGCGCGAGAAGGGAGGGAAAAGGACAGGAGACAGGATGAATGACGCAACATTCAAATCAAACTGCGTAATTGCAATCTCTCTCTACTGCATTCGCCAGTCGCCTAGCCCTCCTGGCCTGGTCTGGTCACTCTGGTCCAGAGATGGGCACGTGACGTGAATTTCACCGTGTCACGCCGTGTCACGGCGTGAGCGTGTACATTTAAGGTACCGAATCACGGAAGATTTCGTGAGTGTGCGTGAGTCAAAAGATGCCGTGCGTGAGCGTGCGTGAGCTTGCCTTAACATATATCAGTCGTGCGTGAGTGTGCATGAGCTAAAGGTTTAAAGTCGTGAGCGTGAGTCAAAATCGACTCACGCGCCCATCTCTAATAGTAACGACAAAAATTTTTTTTTAAATTTTTATTGTTCAAATAGGCTTAGAATGTCATGAAACGTCGAAATTTTAAGTTTGAGTGAAAAAAAAATTTCTGTCGGTCTGTAACTTTTTTTTTGTGCGCACGTTTACTCTGGAACCGTTTGAGATATTGACTTGAAATTTGGCACACATATGTACTTTAACGAGATCTAGAACTAGATTATATTTTCATCTTGTTCCGTCGAAGGGTTGGGGGGTAAATTGGGGTAAATTTGGGGTAAATAGGTAAATAAAGCAGGTAAGAGTTCATAAAATTGGTATTTACTATATACAAGAGAAGCTAAGATCTCAAAAAAAATTTTGGCATTAGCCACCCCCATTACCACCCCCACCCCATTATTAAAGAGGATGGAAAACAAAATTTGATTTATTGTGTGTACAAGAATCAGAAACCTCAAAATATTTTTTTACCTTATCCACCCCCACTGCCACCCTCTATCACCACCCCCCACCCCACTACCGATGTGGGTTATCGTTTTATGGGTTTTTGAGGTAGACGAATTCAAATATTATATTATTAAACAATTATTTCCACATACAACATTTTTTCGTTGTAAGTGACTTGGATAGAAAATCTGGATGTGGAAGTAGTGATTCCTTGGGCAGCGGTTTTTTTTATTGTTAAATTAGTGTACAATATCGATAATTCTATCATTTCCAATTGAAATTAAAATTTTGTGGACATGCCTATTGAAAGTCGCATTTCGGAGATATGAACTTTACTTTGCTTTTTTTTTTAATTAACACTCCATATATGTACCATTGAAACGCCATAAAAAAAGCTTTGTTTTTATAATATGGTACTCATCTTAAACAAATTTTGTCTAATTTACTATAAATTTACAATTTATCAAATTAGTCATGGAAAACAAAAGTATGTAAATTAAAATAAACAATATGTTAGTTCTGTCTAATTTCACTTTATTTTAAATAAAATGGAGAATTTCAATAATTGATACAGTGTGTTTGACTTGAAATAACTTTTTTATTTTTTTTTCCGATTTGAATCACATTTTACTTACAAATTAGTATCTACTTATGACCAGAAAAACATTCGCCTCCTACGGTACCAAAATATGTGGAGAAAATCGGAAAATCATATTAGGCATTTTTTTGTCGGAAAATTTTGTTAATAAAACTTGTCCAGAATTATCCAAAATGGCCAAAATTTAATCAAAATTAAAAAATGAAAAACTTGAAATTTTAAAAATTTTGAAAATAATTATTTAAAAAAAATGTAAATTGCTTTACAACTACCTGGCAGCTTGGGTTTAATTTCAAACAAAATTGTCATAGTACAGTTTTCTAAACGAAAAAACCCATTAAAATGATATTTTCGGACTTTGACATTATTTTAATAAAAATTTATATATTTTTTATTTTGATTAAATTTTGGACTTAAGGTTTCTGAACAATTCTGAACAAATTTCATTGACAAAATTTTCCAATAAAAATATGCTTAATATGATTTTTTGATTTTATCCGCATATTTTGGTACCGCAGATGGCTTTGCATTTGTAGGAGGTGCATTTTTTTCTGGTCATAAGTAGATCCTAATTTGTTCCATATTTAAGTAAAATTTGATTCAAATCAGAAAAAAAAATTAAAAAGTGAAACACACTGTATATTTTTCGGACTACCATGACTTAATGTAAGAAAACATAAAACTTAATATTTACTATAGTTTTTAAGAAAAATACTGTCATATATCATTGGAAAGATTTTTCTATGGCCTTTCAAATGGTGTAAAGATATATTTAAAAAAACCAAGGTAAAGCTCATATCTCCGAAATTCGACTTGTTTGAATTGTTTTGCTGAAATGATGTTTGGAAAATACATGTGATATCCCATAACTTTTATTTTTGAACTTATTTACGTAACTCCCAAAATAAAGAAGTTAAATGAGGTTCTAACGTTTGCACAACCACCCTGTACTGTTGAAGGAACTTTAGTCTAGTTAATATAAAAAACGCGTTCTCAAATAAATTAAACATGTTCTGATAGAAAATATTAATAATAATAATTTTTTGTTTTTGTCTTTGGTGTTTTTCAAAAAAATTGCCGCCCTTGAATTTTGTCGCTAGAGCCCCTATAGCCCCCCCCCCCCCCTAAATACGCCACTGACTGCGCTCCGTCAGAAACCCTAAAATACCTATATGCATGTTTGGAGCATATTTAATGTCCGATATATCAAAAAATATTACAGCTAGATCTATCAATCCTTATATGTTTGAAATCAGGGATAAAGGATCTAAAAGAATATGTAAAAATATACAGGGTTTTCATTTAAAAAGCAACCCTCATTGTTATATCACGTGACATATGCAAGCAATTGTTTTTTAATTGCATTTAAAAAAATATGCATACAACCCTACAACTCTTATACGAAACTTTTTTTTATCTCCAATAATAACATAAATAAAGGGGGGTCAAAATATAGTTATAATTCGTCCGCTGTCCTGAATTCCTAAATTTTAAAAAAAATTCGTAACCCGCATCCCCGATAATCTCCAGATATCGATTTTCATTCGAATACGACCAGAGATAACGGAATTCATCCGCCATCTTGGATTCCTAAATTTTGACCAAAAATTCGTAAGCCGCATCCCCGAAAACCCCCAGATATCGATTTTCAGTCGAATAGGACCATAGATGACGAAATTCGTCTACCATCTTGGATTCCCAAATTTTGACCAAAAATTCGTAACCCGCATCCCCGAAAACCCCCAGATATCGATTTTCAGTCGAATAGGACCATAGATGACGAAATTCGTCCACCATCTTGGATTCCCAAATTTTGACCAAAAATTCGTAACCCGCATCCCCGAAAACCCCCAGACATCGATTTTCATCCAAATAGGACCATAGATGACGAAATTCGTCCACCATCTTGGATTCCTAAATTTTGACCAAAAATTCGTAACCCGCATCCCCGACAACCCCGAGGTATCGATTTTCAGTCGAATAGGACCATAGATGACGAAATTCGTCCGCCATCTTGGAGTCCTAAATTTTGATAAAAAATTCATAACCCGCATCCCCGAAAACTCCCAGACATCGATTTTCAGTCGAATAGGTCCATAGATGACGAAATTCGTCCGCCATCTTGGATTCCTAAATTTTGACCAAAAATTCGTAAACCGCATCCTCGAAAACCCCCAGATATCGATTTTCAGTCGAATAGGACCATAGATGACGATATTCGTCCGCCATCTTGGATTCCTAAATATCTTAGCAGTATGAGATTCCTCGGAAAACCTACGTCAGACTGGATTTTGAACCATAAACTTATCTCAGAAACTACCGAGAAAACCGAGCATAGCGCGTTGACTGGGACACCCTGTACATTTGGCTTGGTAATAATTTCGAATAAATTGATTTCTGACCTAACTAAAAACCGCATTCAAATTTTCATAATAAAATTTGTAGGAGTGTTTATACAAAACGGTCCTCTCTATTTGGCACCTTTTATTTATGTATTAACATTTTCAAGAATTTCATCTATTAAGTCATTCCAGTAAGATAAAATAATTTATAAATAAATTTAAGATTACAATTATCAGAACTCCTAAATGCTTCCCTGGCAAGCATTCATTCGCGTCTGGTCTCCATGACAACAGTTCCTCCCTAAAGTCTGAGAGCGTTTAAAGCTATGCGAATGCCGAGGCGAGTGCCATCTATTGACGGCAAAATTGGAAACTATTTATTGAATCTATGTTTGAAAATTAAGAGGTTATATTTTATCCACGTAATTAATTAAGGACTATCTAGGGCGTCACGATTTCGTTTTTTGTAAATTCCAATTTTTCGACGTCAATTTTTTCGTTGATCACGTGTTTTTGATTAAAACAAAAAATTAAAAACGTGACGAACTAGAATATATATTTTAATACATACGTACAAAATTTGAAGTTTCTATCTTCAAAAATAAGCCGAATAATTCGTTTCTTCATTTCACTGATCGCAGATTATACTCTTAAGAGCTGATATTTGGTGTGGCGTGTTTTTATACATAAACACACACTTTAATGAAATTTAAAAAAAAATGGGCAAGTTTCCCATTGTAAATAATCGCGTGTTAATGAATTTAATGCGAACTATATTTTAGTGAATTTCTACTTTATTATTTAACCTATGGTCCTTGCTGAACTGTTAAGTATTATGGAAATACATACACTTATTACTATTTACTTACCGATCAGCAAACATGATAAAACATTATAGTCCACAGTACAGCGCCCTTTTTTTTAATGATTAGTAAGAGGCTGAATTTTCGTGAGTAGCTTCGTTTTGACGAGACGCCCAACTCTTTTCTCTGCGAAAATTCTCGATAGTGGTAGCTAATAGCTGCGCTTGGGTGTATATATGTCGACTAGGTTATTGTTAAAATTTTATTAGTAACAGTTAGTTTTTTAGTTAGATCTTGAGATAATTTGATAAAAAACACGAAAAAACGTTTGTCCTACAAAATCGATGGTTTGACCGAAACGTCCCCCACCCCCAAGATGTCCAAATAACGAGGTCAAAAAAATGATTAGTAACCAGCTGATTTTTTTACTATTGCTTAATAAATGTTTTTAAAATGAAATGGCCACATTGTCCTACAAATCGAATGGTATGTTTTTCCAGTCCTACGCTCGGAAATTGTCAGTCAGCTTTTCTCATTAGTAACAACCCAATTTTCGTTTTTTTGGGAATAAAGTGTGGAACACGATTTTACTAATGTCCTACAAAAAAAAAATGGTATACAGGGTGTCCCGTAAATAATGGATAATCCTGGAAATGGTAATAGGTCAGGCCATAACCTATCAGAATATCACAACTTGACCTTATTAAAAACCCTACGGTTTTCGAGATATGGGCACTTTTTTGAAATTTTGAAAATTTCTACTCTAGGATAATTTTTTGCATGCCACTGCCACAAGGTAAGGATTTTTTCATTCTGTTTTTTGGTGAGTATTCTAGAACAGTTGTGATATCAAACGTATATAGGAGTTTTTATATAACGACGACGGTATTCTCAAAAAAAAATGTATTTCTTAAATTTCGGTTCTACCAAGATTTCGTCTGCTGACTTTGACCGTTGATGGTGTAAAAGAAAGTGCCAAGCGAAACTTGCCACTTATCTTAAAAACTTGCCCACTTATTATTGTATTCTAAAATGTTTAAAAATTCTGATTCTTCCTGTTAGAAAAAAAGATATAGCTGTTTGAATAGTGGAGGAGCTAAATTTATCAATTTAAAATTTTTAACACGTAAGCCTTGTTTTTAATTGCATGTGACGCATGTCATTTTGTACGTCTGGTGTTACCGATTAAGACTTTGTTTGTCAATAATAAAGAATTAGCATTTCTTCGGGCTGATTGGAACTTATTGGGAACAACAATGCCTCGTATACAGTATACACAACGTGAGTATGCTAATATGCATACTATTTACGACGAATGTCAAGGCAACGCCAGTGTATCCGCTGCTTAAAGTAAATTTGTGGACAGGCATCCTAAGTGGTCAAGTGGTAGGCCCATTCGAACTGCCACCAATATTAATGTCAGGCAATTATTTGGAGTTCCTTCAAAACAACCTACCGATCTTACTAGAAGACTTTCCTTTATCCCTGAAGCTGACAATGTGGTTACAGAACGACGGATGCCCTGCACATTATGGGAAAGAGGTGAGAGCATACCATTTGAAATATCCAGGAAGATGGATCGGTCGCTTAGCTCCAATTCTGTGGCCAACCGGGTCACCAGACCTAAATTCTTTAGATTTTTTTTTACTGGGGATGCATGAAGGAAAAGGTGTACTTCCGACCTGTTCAATCCTTAAATGAATTGCAAGAGCGCATCGGAGTAGCCGCTGAAGAAATCAGCCGATTCGGATATTCACGCCATTTAAAACGATCCTTTATTAAAAGATGCAGAGCCTGCATCGGGGCTAGAGGAGATCAATTCGAACATTTATTATAAGTTGTTTGACTATTTCTTTTTAATAATGTTTAATAAATGCAGGTGAAATTACTTTTTATTTCGATCTTTCTTCGTTCTCTTACCTCAGAATTTTTAAACATTTTAAAATATATTCTCGATAATGCACAGATCCGCTGTGCACTAGCGTTGCCTCGACAATCGCTGTAAATAGTATGCATATTAGCATACTCAGATTGTATACTGTATACGAAGCATTGTTGTTCTCAACAACTTCCAATAAGTCCAGAGAAACTCTAATTCATTATTATCGACAATCCTGCAAAGTCTGACACCAGACATACAAAATGACATGCGTCACATGCAATTAAAAACAAGGCTTACTTATTAAAAATTTTAAATTGATAAATTTAGCTCCTCCACTATTCAAACAGCTATATCTTTTTTTCTAACAGGAAGAATCACAATTTTTAAACATTTTAGAATATGATAATAAGTGGGCAAGTTTTTAAGATAAGTGGCAAGTTCGCTTGGCACTTTTCTTTACACCATCAAAGGTCAAAGTCAGCAGACGGAATCTTGGTGGAACCGAAATTTAAGAATTACATTTTTTTTTTGAGAGTACCTTCGTCGTTATCTAAAAACTCCTATGTACGTTTGATAGCATAACTGTTTTAGAATACTCACCAAAAAACACAACGAAAAAATCCTTACCTTGTAGCAGTGGCATACAAAATACTATCCTAGAGTAGAAATTTTCAAAATTTCAAAAAAGTGCCCATATCTCGAAAACCATAGGGTTTTCAATAAGGTCAAGTTGTGATATTCTGATAGGTTATGGCCTGGCCTATTGCCATTTTCAGGATTATCCATTATTTACGGGACACCCTGTATATGTATTGATAAAAAATTAAAACTACTTATTTTGAAATTTCATTCCATAGGTAAAGTTTTATATTATTTTTCATTCGTTAAACGTTTGTTAAAGAGTTTGTTTTTCGGTTGCCTTGGCTACGTTTGCGCGAGTTAATTATAATAAACCCCGTGTTTGTCCACAACAACATATTGCCAAAATAATTTGACAGGTTGTCGGATTATCTAATTTGTGCGAAATAAATAGTGACTATGAATTGCTTTTTATGCAATTTACTGTATGGAAAACCTAATTTTAAGGAAAAAAGAGGTGCCATTAAACAATTTTCTAAAGAAATTTTCCTCTTGTAGTCGAACATTTAATAAAATATATAAAAGTACATGAAAAATTCAAATATTCACAACGAATGTAAATTTGCAAATTATGGTTTAAAATCAAGGGAAAGGTTGTTTTTTGATAATCTGAATGTATGTACTTGGTAGATATCAGAATTCCGCTTAAGTAATAAAAGTATATTAATTTACCAAAACCGCAATTATAAAATAATTCGTTATTTAAAATAATTTTTGTCGGACTAGCGATACATACCAATTTTTTTGTAGGACACTATTTTATTTGGGCAGAAAATACCAAGCGCGGATTTATGGGGTAATTACCCCCCCTCCCCCAAGATTCTGTAAACGTTTTAAAATTCAAACCGGGGCGGGGCCCCGGGAGAATTTCTCCCCCCCGCTCATCAAAAAAATTTGGGCCCCATGACGTCTAGTTACGCCTCTGCTGTATTTAGTTGTTTATAAATTTTGTTTGTGATTTCTCCCCCCGCCCATCAATTTCAATTTTCGAGGAAAAACATTTTTGTTATTTTCAGCACGTGACTGTATCCCCCCCCCCAAGTTCAAGGTCCAGATCCGCCCTTGGAAAATGCACTAACCTATCATGTGTTATCTTTGTTCTACACTTACTAATGAGAAAAATGTTACCGTGGAACTGACGATTTCCGAGCGTAGGACTGGAAAAACATACCATTCAATTTGTAGGACAATGTGGCCATTTCATTTTAAAAACATTTATTAAGCAATACAAAATCAGCTGGTTACTAATCAATTTTTTGACCTCGTTATTTGGACATGTTGGGGGTGGGGGACGCTTTGGTCAAACCATCGATTTTGTAGGACAAACGTTTTTTCGTGTTTTTTATCAAATTATCTCAAGATCTAACTAAAAAACTAACTGTTATTAATAGTCCAGTCAATGAATGGTTTCTAGAGGGAAATGCTGAGATTACAATTTTTGACTAGAGGGCTGTGTTTGGACTATTTATGAGGTAAACATACCAAAAGTCCCCGAACGTAGGAGGTTGGGGGATGCAGGGGGGCACGAACAAGGTCCTGGTTTTTGGTTTTTCGCTCATCTCGAAAACGGTTAGCCCTAATCAAAAAGTGGCTATATGCAAAATTAAAGCTGACTACATTTTCTACAATAATGTTTCTAATATTTTTTTTTCGTATCTGCTATGGTTCAGTAATGAATTGTATATCTTTTGACTGTATTCTAACTTTATTATAAATTTATTATAAATTGAAAATAAATTTTAATAATTATCGTAGAATAGTATATTATATTACTAGGAGTAGAACGCACTCTTTTTTTTTGTGTTGAGCCCAGGCAAACTGGGCGAAACACAAAAAAAGGCGTTCTACTCCGTGTAATATATACTATTTTTTCTTCAAGCGTATTAAAATGCAAAAATTCATTTATTTATCATAAATGTACAAATATTCAAACTACAGTCTTACATGTTGACACAATATGACAAGTAGCTAGTGGATAGCGCGCCACCGGTGGCTTTCGGTATTAACATTATGTTACTAGTAAAATAATACCCACTGCGGTGGCGCTTTCGGAACTAACATTATGTTACTAGTAAAACAATGTCCACTACGGTGGCGTTCGGTACTAACATTTTGTTACTAGTAAAACAATGTCCTACTTCTACTTCTGTTTTTGGTGACATAATTTAAACATTTTAATACGCTTGAAGAAAAAAAAATTTCTTGTACAGATATCCGTTTCACAACAGACTGAACTGAAATATCGAATAAAAAATGTCTTTGCGTCTGTAAGTGTGTGTGTGCGTGTATACCGCTTCTTGTAAACACGATAACTTCTGTTAGACTTAAAATATTTGATTACAATTTGGAACATATGTTAAACAGCATATTATAATAATCCCTATTGAAATTGGGCCATATCTGTAATATCGTGAAACTTTTTTTTAAGTATTAGCAAAGAAGAAAATTTATGTCCGTCTGTAATTTTTTTTTGTGCCCACGATTACTCTGGAACGGTTTATAATATTGACTTGAAATTTGGTACCCCTACATATGATAATGAGATCTGGAACTAGATTATATTTTGATCTTATTCCGTTGAAGGGTTGGGGAGTAAATGGGGTAAATAAATAAAGCAAGCGGGAATTCATAAAATTGGAATTTAGTGTCTAGAGAAGCCAAGATATCATTTTTTTTTGGTAACAGCTACCCCATATCACCCCATGATCACCCCATGACCACTCCCACCCCATTATTACTATGGTGGGTATAAAAATAAAATTGTAATTTAGTGTATAAACAAGAACAAAATGCCTAATTTTTTTTTTTGACATCCACTACCCCCTCCCTCTTAATAATGGGGTGGGGATAGTAGAGGAACTTGGATAGGAAATCTGGATGTGGAACTAGTGATTTCTTAGGCAGCGGTATTTTACTTCATCATAACTTTAGAAACACTTAAAAAGGTAGTTGTATAAATGAAATTAACTTTAAATATTAATGTATTTATATCACCTAAGCGAAATAAATATATTGTAAATGATTATAATTATAAGTTTTCATCAGTACAATTACCTAAACACATGCAACCAATAATGCAAGATACTCCAGTTCTCTTACAGTAACACCTCTTGTTGCAAATATTATCACTTAAACTGCGTTAGAAGTGACTGGCTTCGATTGTTTCTTAGACATAGTAGTTGTCAGTATACCTTCTGTTAATATCCAACCATACTGAAGAACATCTGCTAGTTTTGGAGACATGTTATCTGCTTTCTTCCAAATAAGAAATGTATATATAGGCACATCTTTTGACATGTTCATAAAATGCTTATTCAGTAGGTGGTAAAACTCTAAAATTGCTCTTGCAGTTTTAAATTTAAGGCTTATTTGAAAATCTGAGGGGCCATACGGACATTTAAAGAATATGGAGTCAGTGATAATAAATTCCATCACGTTGCAATCGTCCACGTCATTTATGTATTGTGCCAAAGCATTGAGTGTTTCCAAATTTTCAGTTGCCATCTTAAATGCTGTCCTTTTTCCTTCTTAAATGAGACATAAGACATAAGTGGACATAAAAACAGCCGCAATGTAAGGCGGAGAGGAATGAATGCCTGTTGCGGAGTCAAAAAAACAGTGAAATAAAAGTATATCTGTCACTTGCCACTATTACTGCATCATAGTTCAACGAGCAGTCGACGAGTGCAGACCACCTAGTAGTGTGCAGTTGGAGACAGAGTGAAGCGAACTAGTGAAGTGGCAGCCCCACAGAGAGTGCAAGTGGAGAAATATTAGTCGTCTTTTTTAAGACGCTAATATACAAAAGATAAATAAAGTCCCCCGCCTGGGGACAATTGTGCTTTACCTATCCTCATCCAATTCCCTATTTTTCTTTTAGGAAGAAATCACTACATGACAAGACGGAAGAAGGAATCAGACATGGAAACAGACGACTCGTTCAGAGCGTCCTCGCCAAGGAGGACGTCACGAAGTCAACAACTTGAGGTCAAAAACCGATAGCTGAAAGCTTAAATCGAGCAACTAAAAGATGACATTAGAACTACGTAAGAGCAAGCAGCTAAGCAACACCGAGAGCTGATGGATGCCATTCGAGTGCTGCAAGCAACGCTAGTAAAACAGCAGACAACGGGAAGTGAAAACCCCCAGGTAGCACCCACAAAAAAAGCCACGAAGAGAAAAAACACCCAGGAGTAACCCCCCCCCCCCCCTCCCAAAGCTGCCAAGCAGCTTATGAGAACGAACCGTCCACAAGTCAGGAAGAAGTGAGCCCAACGGGCATAGACATGGAGGCCCCCAAAGCCCCCAGGATGCCCCCAGTTGTCCTGCGAAGCCAGGAGTCATGGTCGGCAGTGGCCCAAAAACTGCACGAGGCCAGGATAGGGTTCAAAAACGCCAAAGCTGTCAGGGATGGTATCGCCATAGAGCCCTCCACAGCCGATGACCACCGCAACACGACAAGGTTATTCAAGCATGAACAGCGAGAATACCATACTTATGCCCTGCCGGAGGAGAGGTTACTGAAGGTGATGATCCGTGGGATATCTAGCGGCGCGACCAGCGACGAGGTCAATGCGGACCTAGAAAGTCAGGGATACGCACCAGTCTCCGTCCAGAGGATGTCGTCCAGAAGGACGAAAAAGGAGATCTCGATGATGCTAGTACAGGTCCCCCCGAACCAAGAAGACATCCTGGCAGTAAACCGCTGCTGCTACCTGGTAGTCAAAGTGGAGAAGCAGAGAGCAAAGCAGACCATTACCCAGTACGACAGATGCCAGACCTTCGGCCATCCACAAGGGCGGTACACGGCGCAACCAAAATGCGTCAAATGCGGCGAGGTCTACCACACCACCACCTGCCAGAAATCCAAGGACACCCCAGCCAAGTGTGCAAATTGCCAGGGTGCACACCCAGCTAGTTATAGAGGATGCCCCAGATGCCCGAAGAAGACAACCGTACCCGTTCAGAAGCCTGCCCCCCCGTGCTAAGCTACGCCAGGGCCGCCCAGGGTGCCGCACGAAAGCCCGCCAGCCCTGCCCAACCACCATAGGCCCCCTTAGAGGCTGGACAACTCGCTGCTGTACTGGCCCAGATATACCAGATGCGTACAATGATGTCTCACCCCCCCAGTGATGCCACCCAGAGCACCCCGCCGATGGAGAAGAAACCCGAAGAGACATGACGATACCCAACAACCTATCCACGACCCTGCAGGTACTGGACAACACACCGTCCAGTACCTGTAGTCTCGAGCTACATAGCTCATCTTTACCTAACCGACGATCCGGATGACAGGATATCAATTGGCATTCTGTGTACCGGTAGTCTCTTCAGCCACAAATCCCAAAAAAACTCAAAGATGACTACCCCGGGGGAGACAAGCTGGCGAAGGAAAGAAACCGAAGACAGAAGTACGCCAGAAGAGGCCTTAGCTAGCAAGGTCCAACGAGCCAGGACCCAGGGAGGTGGGCCGAAATCGTCTGCACCGCTCACATTTGTGAGTGGGGCCGACGCAAAGTAAGTTCGCCCGCCTTGCACGAGGCTGGTCCCCGGTCTACAGCGATGTACTGGGGTAAAGGGCAATAGTCCTGCCCGGCCCCAGACATCCGAGAAGTACTCACTTTGCTGCCTAGGCAGTAAAATGATTGGTCGTCATGGCAACTAAATATTTGACACTTTTTAGCAAGTAACATTTATTAAGAAACATAAACATTTTTAGTTACTTTTAACATTAACAGTAAAATTTGTACAATTTTGAATAAGTATTTTTTCTAAACTTTTGAAACTTGTCAAACTTTAATTAATACGGTGACTATTGACATATGTCAATAGTAACCAATAATAACCAACACGCAACAACTGCAACAAATGAATTGTTATTGAATTTATCACAACAAAAATAAAGAGATTATGGGAATTGTATTAATTTAATTATTATAAAATACATTTAAATAATCGCCGAAAAAATTATATGTTCATTGTTCAACTCACCAGCAAACTAGATTGACTGCCTTGGCTGTAATCCTAGCCTCGCTACGCTCGGCAGTCAATCTATTATTTTGCTGCTTAGTTAAACAAATATAGTGTAGCGGCGTGAGCCCCCAAAGATGCATATTTAGCGAGCAACCTATCAGTGGGGTAGAACAAAAGAAACTATATATGAAAATGTAAGTCATAACTTATCACATCACGAAATGCATGTTATCCAATCTATAAGTTCGTATAAGTAGTTACAGCCCAGAAAGTATTTTTTTTAAAACGTCTTTTTACTTACCATTTTTACTCTAATTCGATAAAAATACATGACGGGATATTTTTTTATGCCAAAATGTTCACAATTATTTGCTGAATTCGTCCATACATACCAACTATTAAAAATCGCAAAAATAATCATTAACGGTAAGTTCAAAGGGGGAGTAACAGTGTGTGTGCTACGGTAAGTCCAAACTTCTATTGGCCATAACTTTTGATTTTTTTTTAACTGTTTAACGTCGGCCTATTTCCGCTACCAGGGCCTATCACCGACGCCAGGAGACGAGCTACCCCCAACCTGGAAATTTTGCCGAACCTCTTCCCTTAAGAAGAGTAGGGATCTTTTACTTGCCTAACATTTAATAAACAAGGGACCGCCTGCTTTACATCCCCTCCGAAGGATGGTATATCCACTACATAATCCTCGTCTGAAATTACGTAACTTCCGAGTATACACTGATATACAAGCCTCTAGAAGGTGGGACGAGAACGCTGTATTTCCCAAGATGGGAGCCCATCCAAGTACTAACCGCGCTCGACGTTGCTTCAACGGAATATCGACTGATATTCACATTGAAGTCGCCTCTACGCTCGCCCCTAACTTTTGATTTCACGCTTCCAAAAATTCTGATACATACATAGAAAACTTTGTTATTCTCTTAGCTTTAATTTAAGTACAAATACATGGGGGTACGTATTTCATTTTGTGATAATAATATAAATGTCACGGATTTCTGCGTACCAAAACTAAGTCGGTGTTATGAATGCGTGGCCGTATGCGCTTGAAATCGACCTTATTGCTGATTTGCATAAGGGCATGGAAGGGAAAATATGCCGTTAACTCATGTTATAGGGTTTTGAGCTGTAATAATGAACAATTAAAATTAAGTATGTAAAGTAAAAGTTTTATCTCATAATTTTTAAACATATAAACACTTTTAATAATAAATTGACAGTTTGACACAAACTAAACAAAAAGTTCTTGTTAAAAATACAAGTTATTGGAAGAAACAAAACTTAGAAGCGAGTTTATATTTTTAGGGGTATTATTCCGTACATATAAGATGTAATGAAATATAAAAATCTCGAATAGTAAAAGCATTACTCAGTAAAAGCTGTATAGACAGCCATTATGAACAAAAATAGCATTGCTTTAATTTGTTCATTCAAAATGAAAATGTTTATTTGTAATAAAACTTTATTTAAAATAATGTCAAACAGTCTAATGAAAAAGAAAGCCATCACTAAACCTCATCTTATGCATACATGTATAAAAGAACAGAAGGTGTCAACAAATATTAGGCTACAAGCATGAGCGTCCACAAAAATATTTTTAGGGGGAGCATAAAACTTAAAGTGAAAAAAACTAAATAAAAAAAATCGGCAGCTACTGGAAGCGGCTGGAACCTCCCCACCCGGTGAATCTTTGAAACCGAAAAGAGCACTAAACAATATGAACGATCTCATTTAATTATATTTATTAAGTTGAAATATTTTTTTCGTATTAAATCAGAAAAAAAGTCTTGCGTTCGGTGGAATTTGGACCTAAGAAGTTGAGTGTTAAATTTATAGTCTGCACAACATTAATATTTTATTCAATGTTTTTAATACAAATATATGCTTCATCGGATCCTAGCCCGGGGCCAGCCAGACAACCACGGTGAACACCGCCGTGGCGAGTGTGAGGCTGGACGGGGTAGGTCCGGTTTGGCTTGGATGGATGGATGGCAGGGATGGCCATCTTTGGAAAAAAACATATAACTCTTGGTGGACAGCTTCCCTGCCAGATGTAGCCAGGGTAGTGTTCATGGTGGATCGTTTAAGTTTAAGTTGGTATATATTGTGTTATCTTTTGGCCTCGACCAATTTTTCACTAAATCGGTCGGGGAGTGATAGCTGTCAAATTTTTGGTTCCAATGTTTCTCTGGGGAATTTGGTTTTTGAAAAATGTTTAGGTTGGTACCAATGTCTTAAATTGTTTTTAGGTTATGTAGTACTATTTTTAGGTTATGTTGCCGAAAGAATTTCCGGCGGGATGCCGGAAGTAGCGGAAATAGTTTTTAAAATATAATGTCACTGTCACTTTTAAAGTTTTATTGGAAAAAACTCACCGAAAGCGTTCTGGTGGGGTTGCTTACACTTGTAGGGCTTGTAAGCGGTTCAGGATGGCCTCTCACACCATCCGTGGGCTTTATAAACGTCGAAAAAACTTGTAATCTCTCGATGCACTTGACACGTCAGAAATACTCAGCATACAGTCTGCACACTTTAACAGAGAACTTATACCGCAGAGAACTTATACCACAAATGGACCCGTAGTATTTTTTGGGAATTTTCTTTGAGTCCATTTAATAAAATTTGACATTTATCTGAAAATTTGACATATTTCTGAAAAGTGACATTTTGCCGAAAATTTGACATTTTTCTGAAGTGACATTTCTCCGAAAATTTGACATTTTTTCGAAAATTTGACATTTTTCTGAAGTGACATTACTCCGAAAATTTGACAATTTTCAAACATTTGACATTTTTCTGAAAGGTGACAGTTCTTCGAAAATTTGACGTTTTTTCGAAAATTTGACATTTTTCTGAAAAGTGACATTTTTCCGAAAATTTGACATTTTCCTGAATTTTTGACATTTTTCTGAAAAGTGACATTTCTCTGAAAATTTGACACTTTTCTGAAGTGACATTACTCCGAAAATTTGACAATTTTCAAACATTTGGCATTTTTCTGAAAGGTGACATTTCTTCGAAAATTTGACATTTTTCTGAAAAGTGATATTTTTCTGAAAATTTGACATATTTCTGAAAAGTGACATTTCCCTGAAAATTTAACATTTTTTCGAAAATTTGACATTTTTCTGAAAAGTGACATTTCTCCGAAAATTTGACGTTTTCCTGAAAATTTGACATTTTTTAAAAATCTGACATTTTTCTGAAAAGTGACATTTCTCCGAAAATTTGATATTTCTTGGAAATTAAAAAAAAAAAAAAATTCGTGACTTGTGTAGAAATATTTTTTTGATATCATCATCAGTTCGCCTGTTATAAGAATTTTATGTTTTTACGACGTCATCAGAACGTAGGTGTATTTTTAATTCACTCGTATTTCCACCTACGTTTCAAACTTTAATTGGATGTTTCCAATAGTTAAGTCGATATCTGCACCAGTTTCTAAGTATTTTTCTTATTTGTGACGTCATGTGGACGTAGGTGTATTATTAATTCACTTGTATTCCGTCCGTCCACAATATTTCCACCCACATTTCAAATATTAATTGGATGTTTCCAATCGTTAAGTCAATATCTGTACCAGTTCGCCTGTTGTAAGAATTTATCTTATTTGTGACGTCATGTAGATGTAGGTGTATTATTAATTCACTTTTATTCCGTCCATTTACAATATTTCCACCTATGTTTCAAATATCAATTCAATAACTCCAACCGTTAAGTCGATATCTGTACCAGTTCGTCTGTTGTAATAATTTTTCATTTTTGTGACGTCATGTGACGTAGGTGTATTATTAATTCACTCGTAATCCGTCCGTCTACAATATTTATACCTACGTTTCAAATTTCAGTTCGATATCTTCAACCGTTCCCGAGTTATCAGCCGAAATCACTGAACACCTCTGTCATTATTAGAATATCACCCTGTACAGTGTACATTGCACTGCTTTGAGGACAAAACAAGTGAAATTTTTGTTTTTTAATTTTTTTCACGGAAACCAAATCGAAAAAGTGCAAGTGTGATATATCGTTGAAATCGGAATTTTTACTGCTTTTCAATGGTTCAATTACAAATTTTAAGTAATCATAAAATAAACAACTTGTTGTGCCAAAACGGCACTAACCGTAATGCGATCTCAACCAAAACCTTTTCAGATCTTTTGGAGCCCTAAAGAAACCCTCATGCAAAGTTTCATCCAAATCCGTTTAGTAGCTTCGCCGCTATCGTGCTAACATACATACACACACACACACACACACACACACACACACACACACACACACACACACACACACACGCACACGCACGCGCACACGCACACACACACACACACACACACACACACACAGACATTTTTCAAAAACAACTTTTTTGAGTTCCTGGGACCTCAAAATGTAAAGATTTGATGTTATCTCAATTTTCGATTTTGGACTAATTGTAGTAACCTCCCACAATTTTATTGTGGGGAGGTTAATAAAACTAAAGTGAAGAATAAGACATCTCCTAAAATTCCAGTTCGTATGGGGTACCGCAGATCGCAGGGTAGTGTGTTGGAGCATATTTTATTCATTATATATGTGATTGATATAAATCATGTCCTAAGATGAAGTTCATATATAAACCTTTTTGAGGATGACACATTAATATATGTAACTGAAAAAGAAATCACAGATATAATGAATAAAGAGCTTTGTATATTATATATATGAGTATATACAAAAAAAAAAATTGAAACTCTATAATGACAAAACTAAATGTATGGTTCTTGGAACTAAAGCTAATTGCCGAAAATATTTAAATGATCAACTGTTTCTGTACATTAATAATGCATAAGTTAAAATTGTGAAATTTTACGAAATTAAATACTTAGGAATTATTTTAGATCGATTGTTGACGTTTCCAAAACATTGATTATTTATGTAAGAAAATTGGTAAAAACCAACAAATTGGGTTGGATTTCAGTGGAACAAAGTATTGAAATAGCAAATTTAACTTTGATATATAAAATCGAGAAAAATCTAATACCTACCTACCTTAAACCCTTCTTAGTTAAAAGATCGAAACAATTATTTGGTAAGGTCTGCTGAAAACTGCAACATGAATACAAAAATATCATTCTTAAAAAAATCAAGTGTTAGCGATGGCCTACCCGTATTCAATGCTTTGCCCACGAAAATCAAATCTTTTAGTAATTTAAAACTGTTTACTAAAATGTTACCAAATTATATAATAGTAGAGAGCTCGCACTGCAAAATTCCTCTTAAAATTGAAATCTGTGGGGGTTTGGAAACTAAAAACTGCGACCGGTCTTATTTAATAGCTTATAATTAATTGTGTTTATGTGTAAAGTTGGTCAAAAATTGGCCTGGGAAAAAGGGCGTTATTCAAAATTTTCGAGATATTGACACTGAACAATTGTTACAGGTAAAGTAAATATTTTGGCACGAAATTATCGAAAAGTCTGTAGCGGTTGCTCCAAAAAAAAATATTTAATAAAAGAAAAAGCATTGACGCTTATGGAGTTTTAAAACTTTGAACGTCCGTATCTCGCTTCGAGAACCTAAAAAAATTGTAATTTTTCATTGCATTTTAACGTTCAACAACCGATATTTCGAAAACGAGCACTCAAATCAAAAAATACCTCTCTTACAATATTGTAGAGTAGAGTTTCCCGCTTACAACGGTATAACCTTCAAAATTTTTGGGCGTAAGATAGCGTAGGAAAATTAATAAATGTAAAACAATGCACAGATCTATTTACATCGCGGCAGCCGACCGTCGATCTCCCTCCCTTACGTCGCACAGCCCGCGCGCTCCACTTATCTACTTTCTGCTTAGATTAAATAGGTAATTTATTACTCTCATGTATTCATATTAATGCCCAATATGCCCATAGAGATATGCCATTAGATTATATAATATTAGTATAAGCCCAAAGTGTTGAAGGTTCTATCAGTTAAAAGTAAATTCTTTCCTGTTAAAAACTCTGTCTAAGTTATAGGTCTGTTATTCTATTGTTAGTTTAATCATATAAAAATTACTTTCAGTGTCCAGGTAAGTGGAATTTCCTAAAATTAAAAATTATATTAAGAACATAAATATAGGCATCATTTTAGTCTGATTTTCCATGAATAACTAAAAATGGACCGAAGTGGAAGTTCAACATCCAAAAGTGAGATAGTCAACATTTCGTATTTTACAAAGAGAATGTTAAAAACTCTTTAATTTGTGGAAAGTCTTCTGGTAGCTTAGTAAAGGGCTCTGAAAAAACGTTAAAAAGTCTAAGATAAATGTTACAAATTAAGGACAGTATGTATAAATCTAGCAATATTCACTTGCGTCAAGATATTGCTAACACTGAAAATGGGGACAAAATTTATTAATTTGACACAAATCGTGCTACTGTAGTAGTAAAAAAAAGTATTGAATTGCTGCGCCGAAAAATTGAAAAGGAAATGCTATTAGAGAAAATTGAAGTTTACAGAACCGAACCTCCAGTTTCAGTACGAAAGGAATATTTAATATACATGTGTGCTTTGTAAAAAGAGGCGTAATGATCAAAATGTATCACAAGTACTGACTATTAATATCGAAAGATCAAAATTTTAGCCCAAAATGATAGCTCTGTTATGAAACGCATTGGCGATATTGATTTAATTGCTATGGAAATAAAATATCACGCGAAATGCTTTTTAAAGGCTATTAAAGAAGGGTACAGATCTTCAGGTTTCTTCAAATGCAGAAACATACAGATTACATTGAAATACTGCTTTATAAAGAATTAAGTAAGTTTATTAAACAAAATTAAACAAAAGAGATATTCTGTTTCGTCAATATATGCTAGATATACAGATCTTGGAGGAAATGTATCAAAGATACAGTTAATTGACAAATTAAAGATGCGTTTCAGTGATAAATTATTGAGTCAACAAGGCCTGATAGATCAGACATATATTTTGTCCTCAAAATGTTCATCAAAAGATGAAATTCTACATTCGCATATAGAGACTTCCAAGGAAAATGATAATCCAATATTTACAGGATATTCCGAATATTCCGTTCTGCATAATATTAATAATATGGACAACATTCCGGAATTTGATACATTCAAAAATTTGTACTTAACTAATATAAAATATATTCCTGAAGGTTTAATTTAGCAGAAATGCATGCAGAGATGGTGTACTTGTAGAAAACATTGCATTTCTTGGATAGGATCATGCAGATGGTTGGGACAAAAATCCTGCCTCAATGTAAATGCAGCAGTGAAATCGCCTCCTTCTTCTATATATATTGAAGATGATGACGAAACCGAAACTGATTAGTGATTAGTCATTAGGTAGGCTATTAGTATTTTAAGTGGCTAGTACCAATTTTTGTATATATTTATTAAGGAATACAGGGAAAAAAGGCATCGCGAATGTAATAAAGGAAAGTTGTAAATAATGTCAGGTGCAGTCTTAATACAAAGTTTCATCCACATAGACAATAACTAATTTTCTTGTCAATTTTTATTATTAAATTTTTGTGTAAATTACATTGGCTGTGAATTCAAAAATAAAAAGGCTTACACGTATAGTTAAGTCCATCCGTGGACACACTGTATACATAAGCATGTTGTTTTCTTTACCTCATAATATTGTTAATTTGTTCCGTTTTATTCACATACTTTTTTAAGATTGTTATAATTTGTAGCATCAGAATAATATAACTAGAAAGTGTAATACGTACGTTTTGTAAATCGTTATAACACCCTGTCTGTTTTCTTGGTATTTCGTTTGAAGTAATATTATTGTTAAATAAAAAACAATAACAAAAAAAAAGACAAATGGGCTAATAAAACGCAAACCACGGTGGTTGTAAGTTACAATCAGTCTTCCCAGAATATAGACAACTGGAGCGCGCGGGCTGTGCGACGTAAGGGAGGGAGATCGATGGTCGGCTGCCGCGATGTAAATAGATCTGTGCATTGTTTTACATTTGTTAATTTTCCTACGCTATCTTACGCCCAAAAATTCTGAACGTTATACCGTTGTAAGCGGGAAACTCTACTCTACAATATTGTAAGAGAGGTATTTTTTTATTTGAGTGCTCGTTTTCGAAATATCGGTTGTTGAATGTTAAAATGCAATGAAAAATTACAATTTTTTTAGGTTCTCGAAGCGAGATACGGACGTTCAAAGTTTTAAAACTCCATAAGCGTCAATGCTTTTTCTTTTATTAAATTTTTTTTTATAGCAACCGCTACAGACTTCGATAATTTCGTGCCAAAATATTTACTTTACCTGTAACAATTGCTCAGTGTCAATATCTCCAAAATTTTGAATAACGCCCCTTTTCCCAGGCCAATTTTTGGCCAACTTTACACATAAACACAATTAATTATAAGCTATTAAATAAAACTGGTCGCAGCTTTTAGTTTCCAAACCCCCACAGGGTGACACCTTTTGCCCAGCCGTGCTCTCTACTATAAACGACAGAGCACAAAACAATAATGTCTATGCACAAATATATGTTGTTTTTGAAAATACCTTATGCTAAATAAACTTTATTCAATTCTATTCTAAATATATATTCACCTACGACATTAGAGTAAAATATATACCAATTTGTAATAATGTACGGATTGGTATTTGCTTGTCACTGCCCGCCATACATGCTTTAACTGGATGCAACACGACTAGTGCTTTATACGGGATTGGAAAAAAAATTGTATATACCTTTTTAAAACGAAATAAAAGCACACTTGAACTTTATTTTGCGACAGCCTTCATAGACAATGCCGTCAAAATTGCTCGTAGATATGTTCCGTTGCTATACAAATCAAAAACTTGTAAAGATGTAGATGATTTAAGGTATAATCTTCTTCTTCTTCAAAATACGACCATTGCTAATTTTCCACCAATTGAGGATTGCTACATCACGTAAAACGTTTCTTATTACAAGTAACAATTTGGTGTAATAGTCATGACACATCGTATAGTGCAAATCCAGTGATGTCTGTTTGGAAACAGCGCATAAGGAAGTACGCGAACTTAACTATACTATAAGGACAAGGATGCCTGTGATACTTTAAAATGTGAGTGTTTTAAGGCTGGTTTAAAATGCAGGGCCGTGGAGAGAAAATACGAGCCCGGGGGGGATTTGTTTGAACAAGCCCAGGCCCGGAGGGAAACACCCTCGCATCATCCCCCTCTCGACAGGACTGTTAAAATGTATTGATATATGCAAATGTCCCTTATTTTGAAACAATATGGAATTGGAGTTTTATACGCATCTAGCAGTTAAGATGAATTTTAAACTGTATGTTACATCTGTAGACATGGTTACACAGAGCAAATCTAGTTATTCCGTTTTATTATTTGTCATACTGTTAAATTTTTCAGCACATATGGATATATTTTACTCTAATGTCGTAGGTGAATATATATTTTCTCCCCCTGAAAATATTTTTGTGGACGTTCATGCTTGCAGCCTAATATTTGTTGACACCTTCTGTTTTTTTATTATGTATGTGTATATTGCAAGTGATGGCTTTCCTTGTCATCTGACTGTTTGACATTATTTCACATTAAAATATTATTAGAAATAAACAATTTCAACTTGAATGGACAAAATTGAGCAATAATGGTTGTCTATACATCTTTCGTTGTTTGATGCTTTTACTATTCGAGAATTTTCATTACACACTATATATATATATATATATATATATATATATATATATATATATATATATATATATATATATATATATATATAATATATAATTTTTTATTTTTGTACTATCGTTATTTATAGATTCGCTTCAGAACTTTGTTAGGAGTAGTTAATAGGTAAACATACTAAAAGTCCCCGCCCCTGGGAGGTGAGCTTATGAAGGGAGGGAGGGGGAAAGGTACCATTTTTGGATTTTTCGATTATATCTCGAAACCGGTGGACTCTAGAAAAATATGTTCTACATAAAAATGAAAGCTAATTAAATTTTCTATAAAACTGTTTCCATACATATTTGTCGAATTTCCAACGGTTTTCGAGATATACGTTATTGAAAATCGATAATTTTCGAAAAAATAATTTTTTAAGTGTATATCAAATTGAAGGAAATTTAATGCTCTACAACTCTGACAATTTTTCTGAGAAAGGATCGTGGGAGGCGCTAGAAGCAAATGTTTGACAAAAAGAGTTAGGTAAAAATGATTTTTTCGAAAAGTATCGATTTTCAATAACGTATATCTCGAAAACCGTTGGAAATTCAACAAATATGTATGGAAACAATTTTATAGGAAATTTAATTAGCTTTAATTTTTATTTAGAACGTATTTTTTTTAAAGCCTATTGTTTCCGAGATATAATCGAAAAACCCAAAAATGGGACCTCCCCCCCTCCTCCCACCGTGAGCTCACCTCCCAGGGGCGGAGACTTTTAGTATGTGTACCTGCTAACTACTCCTAACGAAGTCCTGAAGTCAAAAAGTCTCGCATATTCCATGTACTCTACACACCTCTTTTGAGCACTCATTGACTGGATTATTTGTCGAATTATTACTAGTATTACCCGCACCCAAAATTTTGTACACCAGATTTCCTCTAATAAAAAAAAATGTTTGGTGAGCGGGGGAGAAATTAAAAAAAAAAGATTTCCTCCAGATTTCCTCCGATTTCCTTAAGATTTCCTCGAATTTCCTTCTGAATATACACCAGATTTTCTTCGCGGTTTGCCTCGATTTAATTTAAAATCTATGCCTATTACTACTGGAGCCCACCCTAAGTAGGACAATGTTTTTCATAAAGATTAAAGCCTAAGGAACAATTTAAGACATGTCCTAAAAAAAAAAAAATTTGCAAATATCGTTTTTGTCATTTAACACAAAAACTAAAAAAGATGGAGAAAAACTTTCTGTACAAAAAATAAAGTGCATAAAATTTTCTACAATTTTGTTCCTAAACAATATTTGCATTGGAGTTACCATTTTCCAGATAAATGATCAATCTCTTAAAATAAAATATAAAATTCAATATAAAACGTAACACTACGGAAGCCCACCCTAACTGTCCGTGCACTCCCCGTGCACTCCCCGTGCACTCCCCCCGATCCTTGGGGACAATGTTTTTCATAAAAATTAAAGCCTAAGGAACAATTTAAGACAGGTCCTTAAAAAAAAACTGGCTGTACTTTCAAAATGGCGTCCGTTTAAAAAAAAATGCAAAAATGGTTTTTGTCATTTAACACAAAAACTAAAAAGATGGAGAAAAACTTTCTGCACAAAAAACAAAGTGCATAAAATTTTCTACAATTTTGTTCCTATACAATATTTGTTATAGGCTTACCACCTTATTAAATCGCGACTTTACCATTTTCCTTAAAAACAACTGTCATAACCAGCTTCTCGCGTACGGCGCGGTGGCGCGGCATACCGAGAGCAGATTGTGAAGTACATCAGGGAGGGGCATATAACACATTTTCCAAAACGGTCCAAAATTAATGATGACCTCAATGTTTCCTCTTCATTCTGCTGTAATTGTTGTTATTTTTCGCAACAGATATTTCTATGGGATGTTCTAATTCGGAAAATTTGATGAAATAGTGTTGCTTATTTTTGTTAGGTTGTTCGTAGCTCCCGAATCCAATATAAATCTGATTTCATTTTCGGCGTTTGAATTTTGATATTGTTGAGTATTAATTTCAATCATAAATGCAAAATTTTGTCCACTGCCTGAATAGTCTGAAGGGTTTCATTGTTCTTTTGACTTCCATATAAATTTTTTAAAATTTTTTATTGTTCAAACAGGCTTGGAATGTTTAAGATATTGACTTGAAATTTGGTACACGTATGTATTTTAACGATATCTGGAACTATATTGTATTTTGATATTATTCCGTTGAAGGAAATTGAGGTAAATGGAGGTAAATAGGTAAATCAAGCAGGTAAGAGTCCATACAATTAGTATTTAGTATATACAAGAGAAGCTAATGTCTCAAAAATAATTTTGGCATTACTACCCCCACCCTATTATAAAAGGGGGTGGAAAAAAAATGTGATTTAGTGTGTGTACAAGAACCAAAGGCCTCAAAATATTGTTTTTACTTCATCCATCCTCACTCTCACCTGCCCTCTCACTACTCCCACCCTACTACCGATGTGGGATATCATTTTATAGGTTTTTGGGGTAGACGATTTCAAATATTATATTATTAAAATTCCTTAAACAATAATTTCCACATACAAAATTTTCTCGTTGTAAGAGACTTGGATGGCAAATCTGGATGTGGAAGTAGTGATTCCTTGGGCAGCGGTCTTTAATAATAACAATCCTTCCTGAGTAGGGTTGCCAGGCGTCCGGCTTTAGCCGGACATGTTTGGCTTTTTACGGTTTCGTCCGGCTAAAAATTGACATGTCCGGCCTGTTTGGCTTTTTGTCTAAGGCTCTGAAACGTGATTTTTTCCGTTTTTTAGTCCCTTTTCTAAAGATACATCAAGTTTAATAAAAATATTAAAAGGCTGATTTTGTGTTTTAGTTATTTTTTTAAGACGAACGAATGCTGTTCGGCTTTTTGTTCCAAATGTCCGGCCAAATTTATAAGTAAAGTCCGGCTTTTCGAATTTTATGCCTGGCAACCCTATTCCTGAGGTGATTAGGTCTACCACAATGGTCGCTCTTGGTGGAATTAAAACGTTGATTATTGCTGGTATTTAAACAAATTGAAATTTATTGAAATAAAAATTTTAATAATTTTCAATTGATTTAAATTTCCTCATTTGTTGGTACTTATTTCTTCCTTGAGGATTGCGAAAATAATTGTTATTTGTTCTTAGATTGGTAAATGACTTTGTTATTTTAACTTGTCTGTCACTCACCTGCAGAACTTCGACACTTGTGTCACTGCTTTTTATTTTAATTTTATTTCGTTGTTTTTATATACACTTTTGTCATAAAAGCAAATATGAAATTGTCTTCTGACAATGTCCGAATGACTGTTACAATTGTACCATATGAGGGAGGCAATATTAACAACAGGCGGGCAACTTATCCCATTTCAGTTAGAGTAGCACCTGCAGCTTTCAATTCGATTAACATTGAATTTAATAAAATGCTCCCTGAGCGAGGTGTCTCCTTTTAATTTGAAACTCAGTAGTTTCTCTTGTACAGCGAGTTGAGCTGCTGAGCTTTTTCGCTCATAAGTTTTATCAAGCTTCTTTAAAATATCCTAGCAGTTTCTTTTTCGGTGACTATCATGGTAACACTCAGATATTCTAATAATGCAACCTTTTGCAGATATTTCCATTTTTGGCCAGTTGTCAGTTATTTCCGGAAGAGAATTTTTTTTTGCTTGTCGAGCATCTTCTTTTCAGTAATTAGAACTTTTATGCGAAATTTGCATATGGAATAGTGGTTCCCGTCGTTTTGTCACTGACTCAGTAACTGTTTATTATTGTCACTATCACTACTTCATCTGAATAACTAATAGTTTTGCTGAACTCAATTAATACGCGTTAATTAGGTCGATGCCGGGGCTCATAATCTATTGGGATTATGGGCAGAGCTGGGCAGTACTCGAGTAAATTGTACTCGTAAGTGTACTGACTACCCAAAGTACTCAATAACAAGTACTCGAGAGTACTTTTATTTGGATGGCACTCTGTACTCAAAATTTTCAAGTACTTTACATTATAAGGTACTCGAGTACTTTTGGCGGCCACAACTGACGAGTAACGAGTACGAGTACCGACGTGCAACACAGGCAAGTCTCAGCTTGTCTTTTTCCATACAAGTGTGCAGGGCAGTCAGTGTCAGCCAGGTGGTGTGAGAAGTGAGAATTTGACGTGTGAAACTATATCACGGAGTGGTAAGTTGGTGCTTTAGGCTTTGTTAACTTTCTTAGTTCTTCAGATTTGTAATAATAAATGCGGATTTTTAAAATAACTGACAAAAAAAAAAATCAAAAAGTTGTGGTGATTCATGTGTCACGTTATGGCTAGGGAGCTGGTGGCAGAAATTTCTATATGATCTTATTGTGTGACAGAAGCTGAAAAGTGTAAAGACGTCATAATAAAAAGCCGGAAAACCCATTTCAGTCATTATGGCGTTGCTGATTTTTTTTTAAACAATTTAAAATGCAGCCAAAATATACAAATCCATTTGCCGGCCTCTTTTAGATTATGGACATACTTTATATCTGAACTGCCGTAAATCAATCACAAAAAACATCCAAGTTGCTGAAACCTTCGCTTAGAGACTAATTACGAAGATGCGCCATCCAAGGAATCCACTCCACAAGCCTTCTAATAATTATCTTTATACCAAGTTGAAAGTCTATCCTATCCAGGAGAGACTAAATATGCTTTCCCAGAGAGGCCAAGGTGTCGTTTTCCCGAAAGAACTATTCAAGAAATTTTGATTTTCTTACAATAGCGTGCAAATTCGACGACGAGTGGTTACCGTCTGCCAGTCGGTAATCGAAGAGACCATATAAGTACAAATTTTTTTCTCTGAAACTTTTTGGTATGGTGGGGAGATAGGGAGGGGGGGCATTTATTTTTAAATCGAATGATTATCGATATCTGTCCGCATAGGTAATTAGTATATATACTTCACATACTCCAATTACGCTGGCAGACGAAACTTCCGATCGGCGCGCGCGTTAACCGAAAATAGAAAAAAAAATTTTTAGGAGAAAAAGAAATTGTACTTATATGGTCGTTTCGATTACCGACTGGCAGACGGTAACCACTCGTCGTCGAATTTGCGGGGACACTCGAATTGCGCACACATTAATGAGGGTCACACTCGAATTGCGCTCACATTAAAATCAGGTACTTTATTCCCATACTGAACTGCGCTCACTGCTCCCAGGTACTAAAAGTAGGAATAACTAAATATTGTCTAAATGTTGGTTGTGGCATTTTCTTAATTTTTCTGTGTTTCTTATTGGGATACAGAAAAATTAAAGAATAACTAACAATCTAATAAACTAACAAACTAACTAACTAAGATTTTATGAGCGAAAACCACAAGACAGTCGAGTGGATCAGTTTATATATTTTTTAGTGGAAAATTATATCGAAAGTATTTCCATCGACAATAGCAGCAAGTATTTTAGGGACCACAAATGTATGTGAATCATTTCATTCAAAGTTTAAAAGTGAATCGGACCCAACCGAATCAATATGGCGTATCCAATATGGCGGATCCAACATCATGCATCTAATATGGCGGACCCAACATGGTGGATGTAATTTGAACCCTGCCTATCACCCATCTCTGTGAGATAAACAATCATTATAAGAAGAGTTGTTTTACATATGAGAATAGATACCACAAGTCATAATAGACATTACTATAGGTTTTGCTCGATCTCCCTTTGCTTCATGGTACGTCTAACAGCATCACGTCTTTTATCGTGGTTGCTTGCTAAGCGTACGATCTCAATAAAATTTAATATTTTTATGTTGTTATGACTGTCTAATGTTTACTTTTTTTAAAAATATATCCAACCAATAAACAATAGTTATACGAAGCGTTGTTTTACATATGAGATAAATTTGGAAAAATTGTGTTATCTTAACTAAAAATGAAAATTTACATGTCTTGAAAACGCGAGGTCTATAACACTAAACCAAAGTGAGCGCAGTTCGAGTGTCAAATTAGGAGTTCATTAGGGATGTGAGCGCAATTCAGTGGCACCGGAATTTGCACGCTATTTCCTAGGCTATATTTGTATTTTTGCTTTCAATCATCATATACTTTAAATTGTAATATGAAATATTCTTTTTTTTTCTTTTGTATTATGAAATGTTCTTTTTTACACTGAAATTGATTTTATTTTGCAATAAATATTAAATGATGTAATCGACAGGCTGAATGATCTCGGTCGATGGCCTTTTGGTTATATTTTGTATTGTTTACTTGTATGACCAGTAAAGATCTTTTATTATTATTATTATTAAAAATGCAATTGAAGAGCTAAATGGATAAAGGTGTTATGTGACATTTTTAAAAATTTTGAGATTTCTACACAGACAACTATTTTAACTTATAATCTATCATTTCAATAAGTTTTTGGGATAATAAACCTTTCCTAAATGCGTTTTAATGTTTGATAAAGGTGTTATGTACATATAGTTTTTATATAATTTAATGGATAAAGGTGTCATGATCACATACCACCTTCATCCATTACTGTGCGATATTAAATTGTTTTAATCCAAAACACTTTGCTTTTAAAGTTATGTTATATTGACATTAATGTGACAAGTTGTGTTAAGTGTTTCTTATTATTATAGTAAAAATGGTCAGTCTTAGTAAACTGATATTACAAATGGCAATGAATAAACGATTTCGTGAATCATGTAAGATGTTTATAAATTGGCTGATATTTGGAAATAGTGCTTATAGTGTTTTAATCCATATATTCATTTCGTTCAATTTCGAAATGGTATGAGATGGTACTTGAGTATCTAATTGCTGTAAACACATTTATACCTTTTGGCAATTCAGCAGAAATCAGTCTCATAGTGGCAATTTCTTCCCAGGCAAGTTTTAATAAGGTTTTAAAAACAAAACATTATCAATATAAAATGCAATAATAAAATACGAATTTACCAAAGTATTCTAGCAAATTAGTCTGTAAATCAAAAATACTGGAAAGTGACGCTTTGCGGTGTTGAATTTTGTACAAACATTTTTATGCTGACAAGTAGAAGAGAGCTGGACCGTAGAAATTTTTATGACAAGAGCAAAACTGATATCTGGTATGGCATCTGCCCACCCAATATTTTGAAAGAGCATTAAATTGTTTAAGGCAAATCTGGCGAATTCGAAATTCTTGCGGAAAAAATAATAAGTATGATAATTACGCCAATCAAGTCAAAGGTCATTTGGGTTTGTAAGGTTATCGTTTAAGAATTACAGGGTTCGCTATGCATACATCTATTGGGTTAAAAAAAATAAAAAAAAAAAAATAAATAAAATAAATAATACTAAAGAATACGGAGAAAATTACAAACTAGCTTTCGAACAACAAAAGCGTGACGGAGCAAAAGTTACAGTAGATAGAACGATTTGCTTTCTTACTTTAGATCTTTAGCAAACCATGCCGCTGCCAAAATTAAGTACATCAAAAGCATTTTACCTTCGTCAAATGTGGTTTTACAACCTTGGCATACATACATTGTGGAATACTGAAAAAAAAAAACGTTCTTTTTGACATGGACTGAAGATATGGCCAGCCGTGAAAGCCTAGAAATTGCTAGTTGCTTACATACCTTTTCAAAAATTTACAATGAGTATTTCCAAGAAAAGATCGATCACATTATAATATGGCCCGACTCCTGTTGTGGACAAAATAAAAACTTCAATATCATTACACTTTACCAGTTGTTGATTTTAAAGAGAGAATTTAAAGTTATCGACCATAAATTTTCGGAGGTGGGACATTCATATTTAGATTCAGACAGAGACTTTGGCAGAGTCGAGAAAATTTTAAGGAAACATCAAAACATCTACGTTCCGGACCAGTATCGAGAAATTTTAAGAACTCCCAAAGATGCCGTTGTCATAGATATGAAGAATCATTTCAAGGATATTGATGGAAGTGCCTCAAAACTCAATTTGTACAACAGGAAGAAAAACTTGAACAATGAAAAGGTTTATTTCCACGACGGTATAAAATGGCACCTATGGGTGCTACTATTACATCACTAGATGAAATGACTCCATTTTACAAAGTCGATATTTTAAAGAAAAGGAATATGCATAAGATAAATTCCGACTGTATTGCTCTAACGGTGTTTAATGAAAACAAGGGCAGCCTAAGTGTAGGAAAACTGGCCAATCTTAAAGAACAATTACCATTCATAAATGAATGGTAAGGCCGTATTATCACAACATACTTGGAAATGACCAAACTGCGGCTCAAAATCGTAGAACTGTCCGACTACCTAAAAATTGTACAATGTTTTAATAATAATAAAATATGTTTAATTTCTTAACACTTTTATTCACTAATTCCTATTTCATTTCAGAGAAACTTATGAACGGATAAAGGTGTTGTGTACATTAATTTTTTAAAATTTTCGAAAATAATGACAACTGACAACTTTAGTTATTTGTCTCTGAAAAGTACATCAAATGTCAATATCATCGCAAAATGCAAGCTATATAGTCGTTATAACAAAAAAGTTCTCGCCTAAAAACTTTCGAGTTAAATTACTCAATAACGTGTTTTTGTGACATAACACCTTTATCCACTTAGCTCTTCAATTAAAACGTGGATCTACTTCCATTTACAATGGTGTTCTAATTTCTTGTCTATTACCTATTTCAATTTAGTATCTTTCGAAGTTACTCCTTTTTAGAAGAGTACTCTCCAAATTTTGAAAAAGTGCTCATTTTTTAGAGTACTTCAAAAACAAGTACTCGTACTCAAGTTTTCACGAGTAAAGGTACTTGTTGTGAAGTACTCGTGAGTACCTACTTTAGTGGGGTACTCTGCCCAGCTCTGATTATGGGTAAAACTAAACACACAGCAGAGTTGAATTAATATTATTTATTAGCGTTCTCACTTCAGGAGTGAATATATTATTACCGAAAATCATTTCAACTTCCAATAAGTAAGTTTTTGCTACAATTGCATATTCAGCATTTTGGTCTTAAAAAAATCCTTGAAATTATTGAGAGAAATATAAACAAATAATATGTGTGGCAGTATAAACTAAGCCGCTCATTTTTTATTCATTATTTGTTATGAATCTCAACAGAAATTGATTCAATATTTTTTTTAACATTGAGGAATTAATCTATATTTCATTAATTTTAATGTCTATAGTTATTGACTAGATGTAAATTTTCAAAGTTTTAATTTTTAATTATGACATATTTTAAAATTAACGAGACCGGGCATTACGTTTGCATTTTATGAAGTTTGAGTTGTTATTGATGGATAATCTGTAATAAATAATGTTTAATTTTATAGTTTTGCTTATTTTACAAACAGAAGTCTTTAAAATAATATGGGCTAAGATAACCACAAAATTAAAGCCATTTCTACCATTACTTAACATTGATTTATAATGATTTATAAAAATATAAAAGTTTATTATGGTTTCAGCATGCTTATTTATGTTGTGTGACACGTAGTTATGAATTCCCGTAGATAAGAAGGAAAGAAAGCAAAAATTGATTATAAAACTAGAGAACGAACTTTAATGAGCAGAAAATAAATAAAAAATTGTGTATTTTCTGATGCGGTCTAATTTTGTTTTCCTACTGAATAATAATAATGAGGTTTTGAGTAAAAAAATAGTATCTAGTATCGAAAAAAAAATTGCGTAACATAATCAGGTAATGCCAAGATTAAAAATTTCACTCCTACTTTATTTGTACCCAACCATGTTTTCATTATTAAGAACTACTGATTTGGCATTAAAAATTATGTAATAGGCAAAATAATATCTTATCTTAATATGGTGCCACTGCATAGTAGGCAGTTTAAGGCAGTGATGTTTCGCCAACCCGGCATTTTATACATTGAGGAATATTCATATTGTTTTAGATTAATTTTTTAGACAAACTAATAATTTGATTCACTTGCTTTGTTTTGTTTCACTATAACTATTAACTATATGAGACCACAAGAAAAGACGTTTTTTTTGTTAAGAAATGACTTATTCATCCTAACTCTTATATGAATATTTCTCATTATGTTAAGTAATATAAATATCTGATGTTCACAACACCGACAAATGACTGCCATGGCCGTCGTCGGTAGCGTTTTAAACATTAATCTCCTATAGAGGTTAATCTAAAAAAAATATTTGTTTTCTAAATACCAGCAGAGATCACCGCTGCTTGAATCTTTTTACTTGTTGACCTAGACGTGCGTTTGCTCTTCACCTTTTTACGTTGTTTGTTGCTACCAACCATTTTCGTACTGTTGGTCGAATACCAATCTGTTCGTGTTGGTCGTATACCAACAATTTATAATAATAATGATATTGATGATGATAATAATAATAATAATAATAATAATAATAAATGGTCTTTATTTCCCAAAAAAGAAATTACGTACGTACTAACTAAAATAAAAAATATACAAATATTGGGAAATCGCCGAAGATCAGATGTCGGTGCAGGACACAGACCCTGCTTTTCATCTTAAGCGAGAAACGATATTGAACAACAAAATAAAATACACAAACTAATTAAAATATATGTAAATTTTCATACATTCCTTAATAGGGTACTTTCCCATTTTTATAAGTCGAAAAATGGAAAGTACTTGCTAATAATTTTTTTTTGTGAAAAATAATTTAATTTGTTAAATATTATTTTAATATGGTGATTTAATTAACATGAGTGCACTTGCAATGACTTTTATATTATTATCTATTAAGTCATCATTATAAACATAAACACACCATATACAGGGTAATTTACCACAACATGCGGAAAATTTATCAGTAGATTGTTTCCATCGAAACAAGTTAAAAAAATATACGACCAAAAAAATTTCCTTACTTTTTTGTAGAAATGCGCCGCCTACATTTGAACTAATCTGACGTATAGTACCTATGTTAATATTAATTGAGAAAGCGACGTTGATCTTTACCGCGGCGGCACAGATCAAACCTCGGTGCTTTGTCGGCCTTTTTTATGATTTTCCAATTGACTTTAGCCAAAGTATAACGCGGTGCTACCATATCACTTCCCCTCCTTTTTATCATACTTGGGATGACAGCAAAGCTGGCGGGGTTTAGAAGTGACTTTTTTGATTTAATCACACTACAAAAATAGCAAAAATTAAAATAATTTTTGTAAAACTCAGCACAGCACAAAACTTAAAAGTAATGAAAAGTCAAAGAAACCGTTCGAATGTATTGCATTCAACGCACTGTTCTAACAGCAGAATGGGTTAGATATTGAACGGTATCGATCTACGAATACAATTTAAAATTTAACGGTGCGGTCTCACTGGAAGTCGGGAAGACAATAGATAAACACACTAACCCTTTGTCAGTAAACTCTTATACCACAGTAGAGAAAAGACCAGTAGTTTCACTCGCAGCGGTTCCTTTGATATTTGTTGTACTCGATTTTATTTTTTTTTAATCCACTGCAAATCTACTGTTTGTATCCCACGCGCATTTCGTCGACAGTGGCGACTGTTCAGAAACGTAAACGTAAACAAAAATAAACATCCGCCCCACCCTATATCATCACTGCCGTCCACTGTCGTCGTGCCGTCCACTGCGCATCGAATAGTTTAAGCCCACGCGCATCGCATGCGCACTGAAAATCTTATACAACTGTTCCGGCTGAGTCGGACTACTGGTCTTTTTTCTACTGTGCTTATACTCCGTAGTGTATGCCGCTTCTGGCTGGGGCTCTCCATCCTTGGATGCTTGCCTCGGGTTAATTTTGTATATAGAATAGCGGTGCTCATTGGCTGAACTGATACTTGCTTGTTAGCTGGCTGACATGGTTTAATTATTATTATTGTTTTATTGTTAGTAGGTTGTTGTTTGTTTTTGTGGTTATATGTTATGTGTTGTTTCTCAATTGTTATGTGGATATGTTGGCTCTTTTAAGTTGTTCTTTATTTGTTTATTTATTTTGTGTATTTATTTGATGGCTCTTTTACTTATCTGATGCTTCTTTTGGTTTTATTTTTATGTTGTAGTGATAGTGTGTTTTTTTTTTTTTTTTTTTTTTTTTTTTTTTCTCAAAACAAGGTTAGTTTACAATAAATCAGTCAGGGGTAGGTGTATATACATAATTCAGGGATGGATGCTTTGGAGCTGTGTAAAATTTTGGTGTTAGGGGGTTGACAAGGGGTTTGTGGATTTCACCATAGTGTTGGCGAGGTTTGAAATTAATTTCTTGAAGACGAAATCGTTGAGAGTGGGGGTTCCAGAAATATTATGTAGCGTGGTAATAGTGCAGTAGCCAGTTGTTTTGTTAGCAATTCTTAGGAGTTTATTTTGAATTCTCTGCAAGGTTATTTGTGCGGTTGGGGTGATAAGGGGATACCAAATAGGGGCGGCATATGTTATTATGGGGCGCAAGTAGGTTTTATATAATAGTGTGGCAATATGTGGGGGGGTGATTTTGAGGACCGGGTACAACATTGATGTTCTTTTCCAGCATTTCGCCATAGTATTCTTAATGTGTTTCTTAAAGGTGAATTTATAGTCCAGTGCAACTCCTAAGTATTCGATATCGTCCTGCCATTCAATGTCGTGGCCACCGATTTTAAGTTGTGTGGTGGTTTGTTTGGAATGTTTTTTGGTGAAGCATGTTGCCTGGGTTTTATTATTAATGTCGGGTTTTTGGATGTTGTCAATATGGCTGTGTCGTCAGCGTATAGGCATATGGTGGTACGATGGTCTTTTGGGGTAGGGATATCATTGGTATAGAGGTTAAAAAGGATGGGACCAAGGGCGGACCCTTGGGGGATGCCGGATAGGATAGGTTGGGATGTTGAGCACTCCTCGTTAACTACTGCTCGGAATTGGAGATCGGTGATGTATGACTGTATCAATTTAATGAAACGAGTCGGAAATCCCGCGATAATGAGCTTGTAAAGTAGCCCGGGGTGCCAGACTTTGTCGAAGGCTTTCTCGAGGTCTAAGGCGACAAACCCTGTTAGTAGACCTCGGTTGAAGTTGGTTGTGGCTATTTCACCGACCCGAAAAAGCTGTTGGATCGTGGAATGGCTGGCGCGGAAACCAAATTGATGTCTGTTTAGTATATCATTGTCGCTCAGGTGTTCCTGGACTCGACTTAGTATGAGGGTCTCTAATATTTTTGCTAAGCATGGGATAAGACTAATAGGACGGTAATTAGCTGGGTCACTGTGTGATTTCCCAGGTTTAGGTATATTTATTATCTTAGCGGTTTTCCACAGTTTAGGGTAATAGGTGAGTCTGCAACAAGCATTAAACAGGTTAGTTAAATGCATGTACGTTTTTATAGGGAGGTGATGCAGCGCATATGTAGGTATGTTGTCGAGTCCAGGAGCTTTCCTGGGGTGTAATGAGAGAATAGCGGCTCTAACCTCAGACGGTGTGAAAAACATTGGCTCCACGTCAGCCGGGAGGGTTGTTTGGTTAAGTGTCTGGATAGACGGGTTGAATATATCCGTAATGGATACGGGGATGGGGTTGGGTTGGAAAACATTGGATAGGTAGTGGGAAAATGATTCAGCCTTTTCTCGATCGGTGACTGCCACACCAGCTTGGGTTATAAGTGGGGGTACTTGCGTGTGTTTACGCGTAAAAAGGCGTGGGACAAAGTGGGGATTATCAGGTTGGGATGCAACTAATCTTTCTAGGCTGTTTGCTTTATGAGCTTTGATTTGTTTGTCTATTTCTCTTTTTAGGGCATTCACCCGGGTTAATAACATCGGGTTTCGTGTGTTTTGGTATCGTTTCCTTAGGTTGTTTTTTGTGTGTATAAGTTCGATTAGTTGCTTGGGTAGTTTAAGTTGATAGGGACATGGAGTAATGGGTTTTTGGCTAGCCTCTAGTGCGCCAGCAACATGCGCAGTAATCTCCTGTGCGGCAATATCAATGTCATTTACATTGTTAAGAGTTGGGATGTTCCACGTGTGTGTGGTAATATAGTTAGTGAAAGCTATCCAGTCATAATCCTCCTCACGGGGTTTCCTAGTTTTTGTTGAGCAGTGTATTTTTGTGTAAAATGTGGTGATAACTGGATAGTGGTCGCTATTAAGGAAATGCAATGTACTGACCTCATATGGATGCGTGAAATTATTTGTAATACAGATATCAATGATACTCTGGCTCGGGTGCGGGCGTGTTGGTTGTCTGTCGAAATAATTTCCATATTTGGGTATGACCTGAGATATTGATACAGTGTACATCCGGTACTGTTTTGTATCTGGCTATGTATATTCCATGATGGGTGTTTAGCGTTTAAGTCGCCTAGGATAACATAGTGTTTGTATGCATTTGCAAGTGCGTCAAGGTCCGTAGGATCCAGGACACATTGCGGGTTTAAATATGCGGAGATTACTGCTACATTTTTGTTGCTTAGTTGAAGCAAAATGCCAGTTGTTTCTAGGGTTTTTAAAGTGGGAGTTGAAATTAGGGAATGTTTAACGTTATTCCTGACTACTACAGCTGTACCGCCGCGCCGCCCGGGGCGGTCGATGCGATACACTGTGTAGCCAGGAATGCTAAAGGAGAGGTGAGGTTTAAGAAACGTTTCGCAAAGGCAGCAAACATCTACCTTATAGGTATTTAGTACGTGCTCTAACTCGGTTTTTTGCCTTATAACGCCATTGGCATTAAATTGTAGGCATATCATTTTCTTTTTAAGTTTATTATCCATCGAACAGTTTAATAACATGTTCTAATAGTATGAAAATCTTTTCAATGGGGTCTTTTGTATGTTTAAGGGTGATAATAAGTGCTTTTAGTGATTCCCATATATCTTTTAGATTATAGTTTCTGAAGAATTCTAGCATTTCTCGAAGAGGGTTCTCCTCGGTATTGGTTTGTTCATTTTGTTCATTATTAGTTAATCTCTCTTGGATGGCGGCTTGTTGTCGCGCCCTAAAGTTCTGCCAGGCTTTAACGTTTTGCGTGCTTACCACGTCTGCTGACCCTTGCGAAAGGGGGGGTAGTTTAATGTCTGTCTGTTTATTCGGGATAGGATTGGGTTGAGGGTTACTTTGTCTGTTTGTTTGTCTCTGTCCTGGTGTAATAGGTCTGTCTATATACTACGTACCTGCAACAGACCCGATCGTTGAAGTTCGTAATAAGATAGAAAGAGACAGATACTAGTCACGATTGCGTGTTGGCCAAATTCGATTTGTCTTACTTTTTTGCCTTATGCACTGAACTAGACAAACAACAGTAGCGTATCTTTGCAAGTTTCAATGCAAGGAAATATACTAAATTATCTCGGATCACTCTAAAATTTTGCAGTGGCTTTCCCACATAGAAGACTAGGACACCATTATATTTTCAGCATGTTGTAGAAAATCACCCTGTATAGTAGACAATCCCCAATCCAAAGCCAAGGCTGTCCGAAAGGGGGTTACACATTTGGAAAAACGCAGACACATCCATACCCACCGGTATTGTCAGTACCGGGGCCGGGGCTCGAACCCAGAGCGCAACAAACACTCGGCCAACATATTCGCCACACAGACAGACAGACAGAACAGAATTTTATTTAAATTAAGATATAAACATGTGCCTCCTCGGGGTCCTGGCCCGGAGCCAGCTAGACAACAATTAGTTAGGTTAAAACTCCTATCTAAAATCCTTTAAAATTAACAGTAGCATTTTGAGTATAGTACATGAAATCACTTAAAGATAATTATAATAAAACGTTAAAAATTTCCACTTGCGCGCACTGTGAGGCAAACACTTAAGAAATTTGGTTGCTGGTATGGGAAAACGGAACTCAGTTGAAACGGCACCAACCCTAGTCGTGTATTTATCTCTCTCTTTTTGTTGAGACAGAAAAATACACGAATTTGGCAGTTTATGTGATCGTCTAGATTTTTAAAGTTAGGACCCAAATTTACGTTGTGATAGTAATTTTATTGAACAGATTATTTTTAAAGTTTGATATTACTTGTTTCTGTTTACTGATTTAATTTATTTACCTTAATTTTAGAAACATTCATTTAATAATTCTCTTTACTTTGGAACCTTTTTATTTGTTTGTATTTTATTTAATAAAGATTTCACTGCTACTACAATTTTATTTGTAATCGATTTATTTGTCTAAAGAATTATGATTTTATTTAAGTTCTTATTCCTGAAAATGTATAATATTGAAAGGAAATGCAGAAAATTATTTAATACATTTATTTAAGGACAATCGTCATATTCATTAGTATAGATTACACATTTGTTGGGCAACTGCCACATTTTACATGAAAATAATACAAATATAAGTTGGGACAATAGTCACAATAATTTACTATAAGTTTAAATTAAATATTCGTTGGGGCAACAGCCACATAATATAATGGAAAGTATTCTTTGTGAAAAATCATCACAAGTACTTCCGTAGAATAATCAGGTCAGCTATGCAAACAATAAAATAAATCGTTTACAACGACAATAGTCATTATTCTGAAATATTTATAGTTGGAGTCGGCATACATAAAATCTGACAGTAAACTCGGGAAATCTCCCAGTAGTTATATTATGATAAAAAGGCAATTAACAAAATCCTGTATAGTTGTCGCGACAATTATCGTAGGTTTGGTTTCGGTGTTTCGAAGATTCGTAGTATGGCTAGTTACAAATGCACTTGGCCGAGATCAATGGATCTCAATTTAACACCTGATGTATTTCTAGATGAGGTGACAACCAACAAAATTTTGGGATTGTCTTTCGAAAATATAATTGATAACAAAGAGCTGTGTTCAGATCATATGTAAATAACAAATATGTTCCTGTTGTAACCACAGAGATGACAATTAAGAACTCTGTAAAGCAGAATCCTGCGAAAGTAAATAATTGCCAAGTCTAAAGTTAAAACATCGCGGATGGTCAAATAGTGTTTGTACAGCTAAGCTGAATATTGCCCGGACTATAACAACAAGGGTTGTAATCATATTTTAAAATCCAAAGAAAACTTCCCATTTATTAATCAAATAAAATAGTAAGTTAATTCTGAATATAATTAGCTATAACGGTGAAATAAATAGTATAGTATAATTCCAAATAAATTAGCTAATCAAAAGGTATCACAGTATTGTCGCAATCGCGCCGCCGAAGATATAAAGTCGTGAATTTGGTAAATGCAGTTTATGTGGCCAGAAAGAAACTAGTAAAAATGTGAATTAATTGGCCATTATGAGATTAAGTTACTTTACCTATACCTGTATATACGGCAATGTTGCCCGGGTTCTCTCTCCCAATCCCCTGTAAACTCTCATGGCTGGACTCCATGCCGGACCTTAAGGCTAGGATTTAGGTACGTGTTTGTTTACGTAGGACACGTCGTGATACAATATTATCGTTCGTGAAGAATATTAAATTAAATTTAAAAAACGCTACACACATAATTAGTTAAAGGTTTGGAGTATTATCCGAAGAAAAATGAAACTGAAATATCTTGGAAATTTTGGACAAATAATTAAATAAAATACCGTATTCTCTACCGAAATTCTCTACCGTATTCTCTCAGAAATAAAATACACCGGGAACACAAATCGTCACACTATTACTTCATATAATAGCATGGATACGTCGAGCGCGGTTAGTACTTGGATGGGCGACCCACCTATCTTGGGAAATACAGCGTTCTCGCCCCACCTTCTAGAGGCTTGTATATCAGTGTATACTCGGAAGTTACGTAATTTCAGACGAGGATTACGTAGTGGATATACCATCCTTCGGAGGGGATGTAAAGCAGGCGGTCCCTTGTCTATTAAATGTTAGGCAAGTAAAAGATCCCTACTCTTCTTAAGGAAAAGGTTCGGCAAAATTTCCAGGTTGGGGGTAGCTCGTCTCCTGGCGTCGGTGATAGGCCCTGGTAGCGGAAATAGGCCGACGTTAAATAGTTAAAAAAAAAAATTAATATCTGCCTCAAAATAAATTGTCGAGATACAGGGTGTTGAAGGTATCTGCATGAAATGACATTTTTTGGAATATTGACTCCACGTGATATTGATGAAACGCGATAAAAATATGAGTATTGAATTAAAATTACTTTGATCATTAAAATTTGGAATATTACCAGGGACGTGGGAACTTTTGTATCATACTTGATATTATAATATTTATTCCAAATGCGTTATCATACGATATTTATGTCTTTTTCAGGAGTAAAAAGTGAAACACGAAGCCCTGGATTAGCTGATTCAGAAAGTGCAACAGTTTCCCAAGATACGTCATCCTTCTACGGAACACCAATTGATTTAGGCAATTTGTATGATAAGGATTATCCACAATCGTACACATCAGCTCATTCGTATTATAACAGGTAACTATATACATTAAAAATGTATAACACTATTGTTATTCAAGAAAAATGTTCTGTGTCTAGAATTAAATATTTTGTATCTGTGTGATTTACGATAATTAAAATCATAACATGTATTCAAAATACCATATGTCACGCTTTTTTGTCATTTTCACCTTTTCATGATAAGGACATGTTAATTATTTGTAAGACATGGAAATTGATCGGTTTTCCACGAAAAATATGCAGGGTGTTTCAGTTAAAAGTCCCCTGACGATTATCTCGAAAAATAATTAAAATATTTGAAATTTGTAAATGGCATATGCTTGATTCCAAGAAAGACAGTAAATAACTGCAGTTAGAATTTGCGGCGCTAAATAATTTTTCGATAGCTGGAACTTTGAAACATGATTCATGTGAATAAAGAATGAACTATGAATAATTTTTGCTATATGGAAAATTTGGTAAAAATCAACCGTTTTGGAGCGATTTTTTCTTCATTTTTTTTGTCCATCTAAATTTTGAAAATTCCTGGAACTTCTTTGTTAACACGGGCACACAAAATAAAAAAAGTGATCTCTTACTGGAACTCCATTGGGTGGCCCATATGTATTTCGACGTGCTGAATACGAATCAAGTGTCCGTTTAGCTCCATCACCCACCAATTTTTTATGAGGTTCTTTAGATTATTTTCGCGATTTACTAAAAATTGGAGCTAAACGGACATCTGATTCGTGTTCAGCACGTCAAAATACAAGGGGGTTACCTAATGGACTCCCAAAAATGGACCACTTTTTTGTGGGGAGGACCTGAGCACAAAAAAACTTTTTTATTTTGTGTGCCTGTGTACTTTTACAACATCGGTTATTTAGAACCTTTATCTTAATAAATGCTATACTGATGAACGTAATTTCATCGTCTGAAAATATGAATGATAAAATATCAAGTAAACGGTAAAGGTAGGTCAGGTACTCTTTTGCCGACCTTTCATTTGCTTACAAGGCCTGAAGAAATTTACATATAGCAAATGAAACGTCGCGTCAGCAAAAGGCTGCATTTGCTTTAATATCATGACCTGACATCATAAGTAGATCCTAATTTGTTCTATACTTAAGTAAAATTTAATTCAAATCGGAAAAAAAATAAAAAAGTTATTGTGGTGTTACCATTTCAAGTGAAACACACTGTATACAGGGTGGTCACCCAAAGAAAAATTAACGAAATACGTCGGAAGACGATAATACATAGCATGCAGGCGCGTGCTAGCCCACCGGGATACCGGGAGTTTCCTGGTGGGCCTTCACAAAGTGCCTCGAAAGGGCTCCAGAGCTGGATTTATGACGGGGCACTTTGCGACCCGGAAACTTTTTTTTTTTTTAGATTTTCGATTTTCGCATGTAGTTAATACAACTGTCAAAGAAGAAAAATATGAAAAACAAATGCAGGGTCACCCAAAGAAAAAATTACAAATGTGTGATGGAGGACGATAATATTTCGCATGCAGTTAACACATCTGTCAAAGAAGAAATATATGAAAAATATACAGGGTGGTCTAAAGAATTAAAGAAAGAATGTAACGGACGGCAATAATGTCGGATGCAGTTAATACAACTGTCTAGGAAGAAAAATATGAAAAATATACAGGGTGGTCACATAAAAAAAATTATAATGAAAAAATATGATAAACAGAGAGGGAAGTTTTGGGTAAATACCTTTACTGATTTTTTTTGTGCGCACGATTACTCTGGAATAGGGTTTTCAATCCCAAGATAATCAATCCCGGGATCCCGGACGGATTTGTGGTCCCAAAAATCCCAGGATTTCAAAAATCAATCCCGCCCATTCTTCAGGACTGGAGTATGCTCGGAATTATCGGAAATATTGTTGTTTTCAATCAAAATTTGATATAAGCGGCTTTACTGATTTGATGTTATTGTATTAATATAATGTATAACCAACTTAGCAAATATAAATGTCACATACATCATACATTCGTATAATACCAATAAACGTAAAAAAGTAATTTCACAAAAACATATAAACAGAAACTCATAAAATAAATGAAGAAATTCAAAGCAGTATGAAGCTGAAGGAAAGAGCGGTGATAGGGCCATTAATCCTACAAACAGTTGTAAAACAAGAAATGGCGTTATTTGAAAATGGTTTTTTAGGAAAAAATTTAAAAATTGCATATCAGAATTTAACAATTATACCTCCCACAATTGTAGAGTCGGAGAGGGCCTTTTCTGATGCTGGTGGGCTCTGTACAAAGATCCGGTCCAGACTATGGGACGAAATATTAGATACATTAGTTCTTGTAAAATCCTTTTTTAAAAATAAATTTTAAACTGTTCGTTTTTGTTATCTGTTACTAGGTATTTTATTCAAATAAATAAAAAAATGGTCTCTTCCTCACTTTTAGAAGTTGTGACGTCAGTAGTACTTTCCTTTTTAATTTCTTCTGAAAAGCACATACATCATAAGGTCGAAAATTTTACTGAAAAAATACATACCAGCTGAAAATATCTTGCAAACAGTAAACTAAGGAGTTTCTTATAACGTGTTAATCTATTACATACAAATTTTATGTAGGTCAATATAACACTGAATTAATAATGAATTATAACACTGAATTAATATAATCAACAAATTTATTCCATATTAATCATTTTCAAGACAAAAAATTTAAAAATATCACAAACCACAAGTTACAATGCGCGTGTCTATTTAAAGTCAGGCCTTTGCGGGAAGCAGCGCGGGTTGTTGAAACAGCTTTAAAGTAGTGGGACAGCGAATATCTCCAGCGATCGTGTTGCTGCCGATATGCTTCGAAAATTGACATCACACTACATATTATTAAATATTTCGGTTATTAGATCCTCAAAAAATCTTATTTAAGAACCTTAGTAATCTGAAAAATATAGCGAATATTTTATAAAGAATAATTTTTTTTGATAAATATAATAGTTTGGGAGATATCGTCGTGGGAAAGAAAAAGTGTTCGAAAAATAATTAATTTTCTGCTGTAGTCGAACGGAGAAAATGGGGATTTTTGTTTTTTACTGCCATATAAGCCAACGTAAAACATCATTTATTTATTTATTTTAAAAATAGAAATTCTACAGATAATTTAATGATTTTTGGATAAAATATGCTTCATGATTGGCTCTATCACGTGGTATGATTAGTTAGAAAATTTTGATTTGTCACCTTATATTCAATACGATTTTTTTACGACAAGTGGATTCCTAATCTACAGGGTGTCAGCTACATATCTGGCAAGGTCATAAATTTTTCTTTAAAAGTGCCAACGGGAACAAAAACTAAGCGACTTTTGTTAACGTGAGCACTCCACTATTATACATACATCGGAAAAGTCTAGGGATATTTGTATAAAGTCATACCAGCCATGAAAGAAATTTTCGTATCTTGTAAACCGTACTTCTAACATACTTATTAGTTCATTTTCCCAGTTTAACTACGCGTCTTGTTCGGAAAACACGTAAAAAGATAATAAAAAAAAAATTGATAAGCACGATAAATGAAAAAAGCAGAATTCCTATAGTACATAGTTTCGATTTCATTCATTCTGTGGTGTTTTTCTTTAGTACCTAGTTGCATTGAAAATATTGTGTTTTACAATGGAACGATAACATTTAACTTCAGACGAGATGAATCGAGCAGTAGTCCTTCTTCAAGCAGTCGACGACCACTCAGATGTCCACCTCTCTCTAGAGGCAATCGCGCTGCCAGATTAGATTGGTTTTGTTCACTGATGAATCCAGATTTGGATTTCATTTAGATTCTCGTCGGACACGAGTGTGGAGACGATCCGGAAATGTGGAAAGTTTAAGACACGTTCAGGAAGTTCACACATACAGAGGCGGTACAATAATGGTATGGGGCGGAATAATTATAGTTGGCAGAACCGATCTCGTATTTCCAAATGGTTTCCTAACAGGTCAGCAGTATCTGGATAGTATGCTTCAAGCCATTGTGCGTTTATTTGCTGGTGTTGGTGAAAATTTCCGCCTAATGCATGATAATGCTCCTCCCCATACCGCACGTATTGTGACGAACTGGTTGGACAACGAGGGAATTGAATTGTTGCCATGGCCGGCACAATCCCCAGACCTTAATCCGATTGGGCATGTGTGGGACATGCTTCAACGTAGAATTACTCCACTTACGGGAAATATTCACAATGCTTTTCGATTCCGGGAGCTTCTGAGAACAGAAAGGGCACGTATATCTCAAGCGGACATTGACAATATCATTTTTTCTATGAACAAAAGGTGTAGAGCTGTGCTAAACCAACGTGGAGGTCATACTCTCTATTAGTATTTTTTTTTACATATGCGACAATTTTCTCTATAGCTCATAAAACTATGATTTTTTACTTTATTTATTTTTTCGGAAATATTCTGTTCCTTTTATGCAAAACATTAATTAATTACATATTAAACATTTACTAATTACTCTATAATTTTTGTTTTCCCTAAATCAATTAAGGAAAAAAAAATACGTTTATATATACAAATATCCCTAGACTTTTCCGATGTGTGTAGTAAGATCTTTAAGATTTTTTTGACAACAGTCAACCGCACTATCATACCCATTCCTACCCCCACTCCATTATTAAAGGGGATCAAAAAATGAAATTGTAATTTAGTGTGTGCGCAAGAACCAAAGGCCTCAAAATTATTTCTTTGCATCAGTCACCACCTCGTAAATGGGGGCTCTGGTAGAAAATCTGGATGTGGGAGCAGGTGATCCCAGCGGTTTTTAAATCTGATATGATATCTACACGCATTCCCTTCTTGCACGCGAGGCCGGCATGGAGTTGCCTAGTAGCGCATTTACACATTCTCGCTTGTGTTTTGCCTCGGCGCTCGGCGACATTCGCGAGTGGCATTCGCTTGTTCATCTCCACAACGCGAATGATCCTTTTCACACTCGCCGAGTGTTCAGTTTACTAAGTCTGCTAGTGGCGAGGTGAAACACGAGTGCGAATGTGTAAATGTGCTATTAGATTTATTAAGGGCTAGTTGTTCCAACTAAGTTCACGCTAAGTTCAGCTTAATCCAAGATCAAAAGCCAAGGTTGCTATTTTTACAATAATCGTAACCATGAATTTTGATCTTAGATCAAGCCGAACTTGACTTTAAAAAAGAAAGTGTCAGTAGCTTCAGCTAGAGATAAAAAATGTTCATTGATCCTCCATTTTTTCTTTCGATTTAAAAGTACTAATTTTACTGTACTAAAAATTATTTACCATTCCAAAAGTTACAAGCAAGAACGCAGCTCAGGCTACATTAAATAACACCATCGACTGGCCTTTCGTTCTAAATTAAGATAATAAACTGTTTCGGACTAGAAAATATTTAGATTTATACAAAAAATTTCAGGAATTTAGATTGCTAGAAAAATACGAAGACCTTGAAATTTCTGAAATATTTTCGCCAGCGGTGCATTATAAAGCGCTCTGCTTACTTACAACGGTCGCCTCCTCTTTCAAAGGGCTTTCATTTGGTGCCATAGCATATAGGGTGTTCCATTTGAAAAAAAAATGAAAAAAAAACAGATTTCGCATTTCCTGACTCGCCCTGTATAAATAGTCCGATTTCTTTAGAGCTGATTACAACAATGTAAACTAGAAGTTTTTAACAATTTTTGGCACAAACCAGACCGCAAAATGCTGTTCCGTTACGTCACAGTGAGCTCACAAAGTTGACACGATGTCACACGAATAATGCCAATTGCACTGCACGGCTTCTTAAAAAAACATTCTAAGCAAGAAAGTTCTTATGGACGTATGTCCTAATATGCTCCATTTAAAGATTCAGGGCGTTAAAAAATACAAATAACTGTGACAAGGAAAAAAACCGCTGCCCAAGGAATCACTACTTCCACATCCAGATTTTCTATCGAAGTCTCTCACAATGAAAAAAAATTGATACTATATTTACACTCCACTATGTGGAAATAATTGTTCTTGGAACTTTAATAATATAATAATAATCGTCGATCCCAAAAACCCACAAAACGATATGCCACATCGGTAGTGGGGGTGGATGAAGCAAAAAAAAATTGTTGAGGCCTTTGGTTCTTGTACACACACTAAATCACAATTTTATTTTTTTCACCCCTTTTAATAATGGGGTGGGGATGGCTAATGCCAAACATTTTTTGAGACCTTAGCCTCTCATATATACTAAATACCAATTTTATGAACTCTTACTTGTTTGATTTACCCATTTTACCCCTCAACCCTTCAACGGAATAAGATCAAAATATAATCTAGTTCCAGATCTCATTAAAATACTTACGTGTACCAATTTCAAGTCAATATCTTAATTGGTTCCAGAATAATCGTGCGCACAAAAAAAAAGATACAGACAGACAGTTCGACAGACAGAATTGTATTTTTTGCTCAAATTTAAAATCCATTACCATACTTCCACTGGATATAGAAGTAATACGCCAGTCACAGGTTCTGATCCAGAATAGGTGACTATAAACAGTGTCTGACCCAGAGTGGGTTATCAAGTCGGAGACTTTGTAGGCAACTGAAAACCACCTCAATTATTTTTTCCCAGAAAAATCATCAATATGAAAATGGGTTTAAGTAGAGAGGTATTAGTAAAATAAGAAGGCCCGGGAATGGTCAGTATACAGTGGATGAATATTAGTTTATTATGCAGACAATGAAGGAGAACATCACCGAAATGGTGTAGCAGAAGTATTCAACAAATAAACTGTCGCGTAACGCGTAACCATACCAAATAGAGCAATCCTGATAAGATTGAATTCAAGATCATTCAATCTTAACATATACAAATGCAAGTATATGCACGTCTTTGCTTATAATGATTCTGAAAAAGAAATAGAAATCTTTTATAAGGCTATAGAGAAAGCTCCACGCCAAAGCTGGAAACGGATGGGTTGATTATGTTGGCGAATTTGGATTGTGTATCAGCTTATACAATTTTACTTGAAATATTTCATTGTAACCAACACCCTCCAAGATGGAGGTACTGTCGTGAGCAAAAAAAAATAGGACAACTATTTTTTTCTAATGTAAATCTGTCTCTCTTGCAATAAATTTTGACAAATAACTGACAATGTCACAAAAATTAAAGTTACATGTACACAACTAGATTTTAGCAAAATTACGTTATAAGACTTGTCTCATTTTTTTGCGCACGACAGTACACCTGAATGCGAAGCGCGAAAAGTAAAGTTAGGTTAATCAGACTGTCTATAATATGACGCTCTTGACGTTCTTTTTCTTATTCACGTCTTGGCAGACGTTTTGTGATCCATGACTTATATTCTAGTTGGCCTCTCTTTACTGTATGGCTCGTCTGACAGTATCACTCGATTTATGGCGGCTGCCTCTATTAGGCTCACAGTCTTGTCAATGCTTTTTCCCATCAGCTTCTTGAAGATAAATGAGCTCTACGCATGTTTAGGAGTCCGTTCTTTTCGTCCCCTGCCACCTGATTTTCCCTGAACTATTAACTGTTCTATAATGAATTTGTTTTTTGTATATATCTCTCCTGTTGAAGTGCCCAAAAAACGAGAGGATTCGGGAGAATACGATGCTGGAAAGTTACTTTGAGGGGACGTATTTCTTGAATAATCGAGGTGTCATATCTACCGTTTTGAACTATAGATTTTGTAGTTTACTAATGGGCTCATTTAGCGATATGTAATTTACAATTTATTTTGCATTTTCTGTAAGTATTTAACCCTTTAACTATATAGTGAAAAAATTAGGCCGCTAGCATTAATATTAACTGTAATATTTGATTTTCAATTCGTATATTCGTACATATTTAAAACGCCCGATAGCGTGCGGATGATGTCACGGCACCCGCTCGACTGGCTTTATGAGCAGCGTTGCCAGTGTCAGTACATTTGTACTGAAATCGATACTTTTAGAGCGCAATCAGTACGTCAGTGCTGCTTTAACTGTATCGCTACATTTTTTTTTATATGAGGTCCTATTTACTTATTTTGCAACTTTGACGACAAATTTTAAAATAATTTATAATGATCCGTGAAATGAAATATGGCAGAATCAAAAGAACACCATGTTTTTGTTCGCAAGTTAGTTCCGGATTTTCCATCACTTTCGAAAATTCTGTTTCTCTGTATCTCGCTTGAATAAGCTGTTATCTTTGCATTTAAAAAATGTCTAATGGATGCATGGCAATATGGACCAACCTGGGTTATTCGCAAGGAAGTTAAGTATTTACAGACTATAGGAATTGTAAAAATGTTTGTCGTTGAGAAGTTATAGTGCACTGAGGGACATTTAAAATTTCAATACTTATTGCATACGCTAATAAAAATTTAATATGTGATTACAGGTCACTGAAAGTATTTCGCATAGAATATGCACTGATGCTCTTTTTGTAGTAACGCAGTTCTAGTAAATATTGCGAACATATTTTTTATACACAAAACAAATAAAAAACTATCTGAGTGGCGAAGTATTTTTTTATATTCATTAAAATTCTCAGATATCGTATAAAATAGTATATTATATTACTAGGAGTAGAACGCACTCTTTTCTTGTGTTGAGCCCAGGATTTGCGGCTGAGGCGAAGCCGAAGCCGCAAACTGGACGAAACACAAAAAAAGGCGTTCTACTCCGTGTAATATATACTATTTTTTCTTCAAGCGTATTAAAATGCAAAAATTCATTTATTTATCATAAATGTACAAATATTCAAACTACAGTCTTACATGTTGACACAATATGACAAGTGGCTAGTGGATAGCGCGCCACCGGTGGCTTTCGGTATTAACATTATGTTACTAGTAAAACAATACCCACTGCGGTGGCGCTTTCGGAACTAACATTATGTTACTAGTAAAACAATGTCCACTACGGTGGCGTTCGGTACTAACATTTTGTTACTAGTAAAACAATGTCCTACTTCTACTTCTGTTTTTGGTGACATAATTTAAACATTTTAATACGCTTGAAGAAAAAAAATTTTATTAACATCTGTACTTTTTTCATAAGATCATTACTTTTTTTTGTTTCGATACCAGTACGTTAATTTTTTATCCACTGGCAACGCTGTTTATGAGTTATTCGGTCTGTTCTGATTACCGTATGAAACTATGTGGGTGCAAGCTAGCGGTCGTCCCACAGACGGTCGACCGCTGGCTGGAGTGCGGGTGGCTTGACGTCACACTGCTTTTTCGCGCGCTCTATTTTCATTATTTATTTTGAGGGAGAAGGAGTTGAAAAAAAAGTCTAATATTCTGCACATTTACTAACTACAAGGTGTACTTTCTAAATATGAATAAAAAAAAATTGCTAAATGAGCCCATTCTCTATTTAATGACGCCAAGTTCATTGGAATCGGTTAAGTAGTAAAGAAACAAATATTTTGTTTTTTCTAGATAAATTGTATCAAAACGAAAATGTTAAGAAAAGATGAGGCTACAATTGGGTTTAAACTGAATTTTAATTTTTTTCTGGTGATTCTCACAGGATGTTTTGAATTTTTAAAAACTTATCTTAATTTTTAGGCCCTGTATCTAAAGTAAAAAGAGTTTTCGCTTAAAATGATTATAGCTTTCCATTTCAGAAGAGTTCACTTACAAAATTGGGCAAACGGTTTAGAAAAAAATCAAGACAAATTATAGTAGTAGGACCACTAGTCCTACCTAGTGGCTATTTCATAGTATGATAAAACACGTCATAAATAAAATATTTGATAAATTTTAAAGTTAAGAATGTTTTGTTTAGGTAGGTATTAAGAATTGCAGTGAGCGCAGTTTTGCATTCTTTTTAATTTTACTTTTTAATAAATACTAATTTAACTAAAAATATCGACGAAAAACCACAAACGACATACCTTGTCGGGACGCGCCTTGGTGTTTTAAAAATTTCAAAGCCTAAAATAAATCAGATTTTTAAAAACTTTTAAAGAGTTACATGGAAGTATGTAACATTTGCTATGAATTCGAAAATAGAATTGGATATGTACAATTGTACAAGATTTAATAACTGAAACTGTTTAAATAGAAAATAATGTTTTAAACCTGGTCACATCTGCATTTCCTTTTAAATGAGTCATTTGTTTTCGTTTTCGGTTATCACTAATATAAAGTTAATGATTTACAGTTTTATTTTGAATGCCTAATGGAACGCCTCCTAAAGGCCACGTGTTACCCACAACGGAATTGTCCAAAATTTAAAAAACAATTCGATTTCCTCGATCATCATCATCAAAGAGAAAGTTAAGTTTAGGCAACTTTTAGTAACTTAAAGATTTACCCTAAGAACGTTTCAACAGATAGTACAGTAACTAGAGGTTCGGAATAATGTCATATTAAACGGATTTCGTTCCTTTTTGGCAACCTAATAGTAAATGCATCAAGGAAAAGTTTCTATATTATGCGGCGGCTTACTAATTTATAGAGAATGGATGCTACCCCTTTTCAGGGGGTGGCAACTAAAAAAAAATAAAAACATTGGAGCTTAAAGAAAACAACATTTTAATAAGAAAAGCCTCTATGCAACTTTCCATAAGAATTGGTAGTCTTTAAGTTATAACGACTTGAAAGTTGAAATTTTAGTTTAAAAAAAATGTATTTCAAAACAATATTCGTCAAATAACTCGAAAAGTATTACATTCAGCGAAAACATGCTAGAGACAAATATAACATTTTTATTTCTCTGCAAATATCTCAATAAATATTAGTTTTGGAAAAAAGTAGTAAACATCAAAAATGAAGCTTATAAACTGAGAATGAATTTGTTTTTTGTATATATTTGTGTAGGGTTGATAGTTTCGAAGATATTTAATTTTATAGATGGGATCCGGCCGTTTTTAGGATGAAGTATTTAGTTTAAAATGTTGAATATCTTAGAAACTGTGTCAAAAATTCTAAGGAACGAAATTAAAGACAATTAATCAATATCTAAAATAATTTTTTGTTTATTTATATATCATAAAAAATAAAGAAGTTATGGCCGATTCAATGTACGTTTTCACATTTTTTTTAACAAAATGTCGCTATTCTGTTATTGTAATTGCTTAGTAATTTATTTATTTTTTCAAAAATGCTGTTTTTCGATAACATATAGCATGACCTAGATGCTCAATTTATTTTGTCTTTGAAAACACTTGTTTTATAAAAAAAAAAACGTTACAAATTAAATTTTCGGTAATTAATTTCTACGCACGATATACTTATTCGATTAAAAAACCGCTGCCCAAGGAATCACTACTTCCACATCCAGATTCTCTATCCAAGTCACTCACAACGAAAAAACTTTGTATGTGAAAGCAATTGTTTATGGAACTTTAATAATATAATATTTGAAATCTTCTACCCCAAAAACCCATAAAACGATACCCCACATCGGTAGTGGGGTGGGGGTGGTGATAGGGTGGTAGTGGGGGGGTGGATGAAGTAAAAAATATTTTGAGGTTTCTGGTTCCTGTACATACACTAAATCAAAATTTTTTTTCATCCCCTTTAATAAGGGGGTGGGGGTGGTAATGGGGGTGGCTAATGCCAAAATTTTTTTTGAGACCTTAGCTTCTCTTGTATATACTAAATACCAATTTCGTGGACTCTTACCTGCTTGATTTACCCATTTACCCCAAATTTACCAATTTACACCCCAACCCTTCGACGGAACAAGATGAAAATATAATCTAGTTCTAGATCTCGTTAAAGTACATATGTGTACCAAATTTCAAGTCAATATCTCAAACGGTTCCAGAGTAAACGTGCGCACAAAAAAAAAGTTACAGACAGACAGACCGACAGACAGACAGAAATTTTTTTTCGCTCAAACTTAAAATCTCGACGTTTCATGACATTTTAAGCCTATTTGGACAATAAAAATTTTTAAAAATTTTTTTGTCGTTACTATACTTCCACTGGACGTGGAAGTAAAAAGACGTTGCAGGATTTTTATTCATTGCATGGTAAAATATTCAATTTTCGATAAAAATATAAACTGCTCGACAAAAATAACATTTATCTGGTATAAATATAACATTTTCAATAGAAAGAATAAACGCTCGATAAAAATAACAGATGCTCGATAAAAACAAACAATGCAAAATAAAAATATATCAAACCTTGGATAAAATGGTTAAATGCACATAAAAAGTACTAATATTCAACAAAAATAAAATATGTTCGGTAATTCGAGCAAATGCAAGATGGAAATAATAATCGCCCAATAAAACAATTAGATTTGCGATAAGAATAATAAACACATAACAAAAATAGTAGACGCTCGATGAAAATAATGATTGTTAAATAAAAAATAACAGGTGATCAATAAAAAATGTAAAGAGTCAATACATTTAACCGATTGTTGATAATTAATAAATGTACGATAAACAATAATTTTTAATAGTTAGAAAATATATAATAATATATAAAATACATAAAAAAGTAGCATATCATAACAAATATATGAAAAATAAAACAGAACTTTAAACTTTTTTAAATCAAAATAAAACTTTTATTCTAAACGTAAATATTAAAATAAAGTAGGAATCCTTGTGTTGCATCTGTGGATATGACTATTAACAGATGAAGAAGTGAATTTCCTAAAAAAATCTGACAGTAATTTTTTTGAAATATAATTAGATATAAAATAAATCTCACCTTTCATTTATTGTATTAATAATGCCTCCTTTGATTTGGCAGGGCGCCCTCTGCGCCGCTTCATACCCAGGGGAAGGGCTTTGGCTTCTGGCGGAGGAATGGCAGTTTTCATTCGTATGGCAATTCCAACAATGTGCTTGCAAATTCTTTTTTTAAAATATGGTGGACAATCACAATTTCCATCAATCCATTTTTTTTTGTTGTTTGGTAAAATGGTACTCCAAATATTAAACATTACTACTTTATATTCATCAAATAAGTCAAAGTCCATTTCCTTATTCTTCGTCAGGTCATTTTCGGCAAATTCATGTTTGTCTTGCGATGGACTAAAATATATACAGCTATCAGAAGTTTCTTCAGTTGTAATTTGTTTGTTTTTTTTTAGCCCATTGATATGCTTTTGTCCATAACTGAAGATCTAAGTTCGGTAGTATGCAAACTGTTTTTATTTTTGCCATGTAATTATTAGACCAAGTTTCAATATACTGCATCAACATGACTGAAAACTGTCCTATGGGAAATCGTTCTCTCAAAGTGTTTTCATCTTTAATGACACGATTAAATGCTTCCAGAGCATTATTGGTGCTGGGCACAGTTTTCGATATACGCTCAAACCAATTTCGGTTGCAATCAATCAATCAATCTTTTTTAAAATATGTAATAAATTCCTTTTGTTTTTGCCACTTTTTAATAAAGAAATGTGACGCTTGCTGAAAAACGGCTTCATTTTACTTCCACGTCCAGTGGAAGTATAGTAACGACAAAAAAATTTTTTTAAATTTTTATTGTCCAAATAGGCTTAAAATGTCATGAATCGTCGAGATTTTAAGTTTGAGCGAAAAAAAATTTCTGTCTGTCTGTCTGTCGGTCTGTCTGTAACTTTTTTTTGTGCGCACGTTTACTCTGGAACCGTTTAAGATATTGACTTGAAATTTGGTACACATATGTACTTTAACGAGTTCTAGAACTAGATTATATTTTCATCTTGTTCCGTCGAAGGGTTGGGGGGTAAATTGGGGTAAATTTGGGGTAAATGGGTAAATTAAGCAGGTAAGAGTCCATAAAATTGGTATATAGTATATACAAGAGAAGCTAAGGTCTCAAAAAAATTTTTGGCATTAGCCACCCCCATTACCACCCCCACCTCCTTATTAAAGGGGATGAAAACAAAATTGTGATTTAGTGTATGTACAGGAACCAGAAACCTCAAAATATTTTTTTACTTCATCCACCCCCACTACCACCCCCTTATCACCACCCCCACCCTACTACCGATGTGGGGTATCGTTTTATGGGTTTTTGGGGTAGAGGATTTCAAATATTATATTATTAAAGTTCCATAAACAATTATTTTCACATACAAAGTTTTTTCGTTGTGAGTGACTTGGATAGAGAATCTGGATGTGGAAGTAGTGATTCCTTGGGCAGCGGTTTTTACTTAGTTGAAGAACATCTATGTCACTTATGATTTTCTTTACGTCTGATTTAGGGTGTACAAGCTGCTTTGCCTTTCGCTGCACATTTTTCTTCATGTGCGCCCAACACATTATAATTACTGTTTCTTTTCCAAAAACTTGCTTAAAAGCATTCCGAATGGCATTAGAGGCATCACAAACTATCATTGTAGGGCATATTTCTTCACCAAATATTTTTTCGATTCCTAATTTTAAGGTTTTAAACAAACAAAGGTAAAACAAAGGTTTTTAAAACAAAGGTTTTAAAAAAACTAAAGTCCTCGGTTTGTTCGTTTGAACAAATACCCAATCCAAATGGATGAAACTGCCTAGTTACATCTGTTGTTTCCACTACTAGTACAGGGAAACCTTGCCAAACAAGTTTGTAAGTCGCATCAGCATGAATATGCTTTACGTTAATCGCTAACTTTAATAGAATTTTTGAAGAAACAAAAACACGAAAATATGACGGATCTTCATAATTTGTTTCATATGATACAACAAATCATCTTCGGGGATGGCAGAATTGTCGATAAAAAACTTTTCTAATTCACCAAGACTTATTGAGTGTGGGCCAATTTTTTTTTTTTTAAACTGCCAAATAATTTTTCAAGTTTACCATATTCGGTATTTTTTGTTTTTTTTTGTTTAGAATTTCCATTATCCTTTTGGGTTTTATTTTAGTATCACCATCAAACAAATTCTTTATTTCATTCTTTAATCCATCACTAATTTTATTTTTGGATTTTGTGGGAATTTTGTCACAAGTATGTGCAAGCTGTGAACGATATATAATTATCTCCATAGTATGGGACGGAAAATTCAAGTAAACTCCAGCTTGGCATTGTTCACCTCTATATTTCACTTTATTACAACGGTAAATGTTATTTACAGTGCCATCTGTGTCAACGTTCTTATGATAGAAACTCCATATCCCTTCAGACTCGACAGCTTGCTGAGCCGATTCCTTGTTTTCAAACACCTTTTCCTTCTGCCACTGCTTGTCGATTTTTTCCTACGCTTTTGAACAGACGGTGCTGTATCTAACTCTTCTTCCGAACTACTTACATATCCCGGTATTGTTTGCAATCTTTGTTGTTTTTCACTACTCACAGAACTTCCCGCACTAGCTTCAAACTCCATTGTTATTATGACTTTCTTTACACTGTATAGAAGTTAATGTCAAAAGCCAGTACAAGTCGAGCGAATCGAGCGAATAATTAATTTGTTCTGGTTTTAAGGTTATGTTTACACTGCATGTAATAGCCTGTTCACGTGGAGTATCGAAGCAACAGCGGCGGATATTTAAAATAATAAAATTATATAAAAAAGTATTTTTAAGAAAAAGCTTTCATCTGAAAAAACTACTAAAAAGTAAAAATAATTTTTTTTAAATTCATACGCATGGAAACCAAAAGCTTTGGGGGCGGTCATATAGTGATATTGCATAGTTACTTTGCTCAATTGACCACCCCCAAAGCTTTTGGTTTTCATGTGTATGAATTTAAAAAAAATTATTTTTACTTTTTAGTAGTTTTTTCAGATAAAAGCTTTTTAACAATACTTTTTTTATATAATTTTATTTTTTACTTTTTAGTCCACTTATTTTACAAACAGACAGACAAAACCCTTTCATTTGCCACCGCCATCCACCCCTCCCCTCTCCCATCTTCTCACCCCTCTAACACTACTTCCCATTTCTTCCCTCTTTCCACCACTTCCCCTGCCCTTCCCCATCTCTCTCCACCTCTTTCCACCCTATTCTCACCTTTTCCCGGCCCTTCCCACCCTTTTCCTACCTCGTCCCATCCCTTCCCCACCTCTTCCCACCTCTTCCCCACTTCTTCCCACCTCTTCCCCACTTCTTCCCACCTCTTTCCCACCTCTTCCCACCCCTTCCCCACCTCTTCCCACCCCTTCCCCACCTCTTCCCCACTTTTTCCCACATCTTCCCCACTTCCTCCCACCTCTTCCCACCCTTTTCCTACCTCGTCCCATCCCTTCCCCACCTCTTCCCCACTTCCTCCCACCTCTTCCCACCCTTTTCCTACCTCGTCCCATCCCTTCCCCACCTCTTCCCACCTCTTCCCCACTTCTTCCCACCTCTTCCCCACTTCTTCCCACCCCTTCCCCACCTATTTCCCACCTCTTTCCCACCTCTTCCCACTCCTTTCCAACTTCTTCCCACCTCTTCCCCACTTTTTCCCACATCTTCCCCACTTCCTCCCACCTCTTCCCACCCTTTCCCACCCTTCCCCACTTCCTCCCACCTCTTCCCACCCTTTCCCACCCTTCCCACCCCTTCCCCACCTCTTCCCACCCCTTCACCACCTCTTCCCATCCCTTCCCCACCCCTTTCCCACTTCTTCCCACCTCTTTTCCACCTCTTCCCACCCCTTCCCCACCTCTTCCCACCCCTTCCCCACCTCTTCCCACCTCTTTCTACCCCTTCCCCACCTCTCCCACGTCCGCCATATTGAATTTAGAATGACGTCACACACTTTATCGTATTTTACTCATCAAACCCTTTCATTTGACACCCATATCAACGGGGTTGTGACTAAAAAGAAGATCCGCCATCTTGGGACGTCCGCCATATGGGATTTAAAATGACGTCACATTGTTTATCGTATTTTACTCATCAAACTCTTTCATTTGATACCCATATCAGGGGGGTTATGACTAAAAAGCCGATCCGCCATCTTGGGACGTCCGCCATATTGGATTTAAAATGACGTCACATTGTTTATCGTATTTTACTCGTCAAACCCTTTCATTTGATACCCATATCAGGGGGGTTGTGACTAAAAAGCCGATCCGCCATCTTGGGACGTCCTCCATATTGGATTTAGAATGACGTCACATTGTTTATCGTATTTTACTCGTCAAACCCTTTCATTTGATACCCATATCAGGGGGGTTATGACTAAAAAGCCGATCCGCCATCTTGGGACGTCCGCCATATTGGATTTAGACCGATAATGGCTATACTATGTTGCATTGTCACCGGACTTATACACGTGTGCCAAATTTCAAAGCTCTAGCTTAATTAGAACTAGTCGAAATTCAGCTTGCAAGATTTGACCTAAACCAACAAACATACAAACAAACATTGCAAGTTAAATAAAAGCTTTTAAAAATAGTGGGCATAGTAATATCTTATGTTACACTTTTCTAAAGCTACCATGCAACATGTGATAATATATCGTGTAAAAGTTTATCTAGCATTTAATATTTTTACCCTGCAGATTTTAATTAAATTTATCGAGCAATTATTCTTTCTAACATGCAAAAGTGATTTGAATATCGATCAGTGCTATTATGCGTTTGTATTATTTTATCTTACATTTTGAATTTTTTTATTATACAAATCAGCTTTAAATATCGAACGCTTTATTCCTACCCAAAAAAAAATTCATCCGCCATATTAGAGCCGCCATTTTCAATTTTTTAATTTTGACTTCAGATTCGTAATTAGCGATCCCAAAAACATAACTATCGTACTTTTCAAAAATAAATTAGCAACACTTTTTCAAATATTCAATATTAAAATTTAGAGGTGGTTTTCACCCCTTGAGGGTAAGAGGAGCAAGTGTCCGGACCATATAGAAACTGAAAACGATACCTTTTACTACAGTAATAACTCATAAAGAAAAAATATCATTAAATATGAAATTATTCCGAAATTTTACATATTTTTTACCTTTAGGTAATGTACTAAGAAGTGAACAAATTTTTATAAACAGAGGAGTTATGACGAAATTTCAAACTGTAAAATCGCGCTTCTACTGAACTGTGAATGCCAAGATTTGTTGATTTTTTTGTGAAGGTTACATAAGCAAGCCCGCTCATTCGTTTTAAGGTCGAGATTCATTATACGCGGTAAGGTGGTATTTCGATGCATACGACCGCGACAGAGTCGCAGGGTTCTGGAGTTGCGCGACATGGTCGTGGTCGCTGACTATTTTCCAAAGCAAGGGACTCATTAAGAGGATTATGATCTTTTAATTTTAAATTTAATATTATAGAAAAAGAGAAACGCAGTAAGAGAGTAAGAGCAACGTACAAAGCGCAGTCGGATGCAGGATTTTACAACATGAATCGAAAGACATGTAAATAAGGACTCAGAAATGTTTCGATTAAATTATGCCCAGTTTGATTTGTTTTAAGATTAGCGATGAGACAAAGCAGAGTTTCAATGGCGTTAATCTTCAATGTCCGAGTTGCTCGAGACGCGCGACAATACCGGTCCCAGACCGGTACAGCCGCGCAGTGCATACGACCAAGATTTGTAGAGTATAATGTTCTCTAACATTCTGCTTTTAGGCGAGACGCATGATACAAAGAATAGAAGGTATGCTAGATAGTGCGCCAAATTCGGTCCGGTTGGCGCAAGACGTCACGCGGTGATGGCGGGATTTTGAATTACATAGGATTTTCCTCATGATGCAAAAAATTTTTATCATGGATTTGTCTGAACTCATTGGAATTTTGAATAAATAGGGATTCTTAGTGTTCTTAGTAAGCATCGTTCTTTATAAATGAGCTTTATCTCTATAAATACGTTTTAAACATATTGTCACTTTTACATGATGCCAATGCACAACGCATTTTTATAACTGAAGGTTATTGCAAGAACATTAAATAAGTAAAATAATCCAAAAAACAACTTCCAGACGTCGGCAAACTCACTTTTACGAAGGAAGGGGGTAGAAAATTATCACCGCGTGACGAAGCAACTGTCGATTTGGCTACGCCCACATGCGCAATGTCATACCTTGTATTCTTTGTATCATGGGCGAGACGTGAGTGCGGCGATAAAAAGTCAGACTATCCTTATTCTTCAAACGCGCAGTAGCGGCGCAGTTATCTCACTATAGAAGGACGGTCTGTACTGACCCGAAATATGGTCTGAAGTATACTATGATCTGTAGTGTTACATTCTACAAATTTTCCTGATTACCACTATAATAGTATATGTAATGAAGCATTATAAGACAAATATTTCGTGCAAAGGCGAGGTTACCTTCCCCCCTCTTTTCGAGGGTGCTGAACACGATGGAAGTGGTGGGAGAAGTTTTTGACCGCTGTAACCTCCTGAAACGTCCAAAAACCACCCCTTTTATGGATCTCTTTGTTTCGGTCTGGGGAGTAATTTATCGACGGGTTATACTTGAAATAACATGGAAGGTGGTTATAGAGTAAGTGGAATCCAGACAGCAGGTCTAGGGAGTTAATTAAACCTCCCCAAGGGGTGGAAAATCATTTTTTTGTCAAATGATTCGGTTCAAACGCGTATCCCCCCGTTTTCGGGGGATACGCGAAAAATATTTTCACTTTTTTTAAAATTATTTTTCGGCCCAAATCTCTTGCTCGAATATTATATTATCTATATTTCATGTCTATAAATGTTTCTTCGACTAATATAACATAACTAATATAAAATAAATAATGTAAAATAAAATATTAAAAAAAATAAAAAAAAAAAAATTTAAAGTAAATAAGTATTAAATTTACAGATTTCTTTGGAGATTAATTCGTTTATAACTTTAAAGATTTGCACATTGTTTCACGGAAAAGTATTATTAAATCGGCATTAAATCAATTTAAATCAAGTTTCCGTCCATAGGGGTTGAGGAGAGTCGGAGATGAAGGTGAATATTTTTATCGTGCGAAAACGGGGGAGGGCGTATTGACTATCTAAAGTATAATTAATGAATTTTACACACTTTGGAAGGGTTGAAGCAACCCCCCGAGGTCGCCGCCCCCTTCTCTTCCGTGAAAAATGAAGGAATATGCACAGGAATAACGATCATGTGTCGAAAAACCTGTAAATCCTGGATAGCATGATTTCTGGTGAGTGAGGGGTGGTTTCTGCCCTTTTGAGGGATGAGGAGGGGTTGGAGTTAGAAATGAATATTTTTCCCGTGATCAGCGACACCGAAAAGGGAGGATACGCGTTTGAACCGAATAATTAAAAAAATAAAAATAACCCTCGGGAGGGTTTAATCAACCCCCTAGGCCTACTGTCTGGATTTCACTTACTTTATAACCCCCTTCCATGTCATTTCAAGTATAACTCGTCGACAAATCACTCCCCAGACTCATAACATAAAAGGGGTGGTTTTTAGCCGTTTCAGGGGGTTGCGGCGGTCAAAAACTTCTCCCACCACTTCCATCGTGTTCAGCACCCTCGAAAACGGGGGGAAGGTAATCTCGTCTTCGCACGAAATGTTTATACTATTTTTGCTTTCATTACATAAATTGCTATACAAAACGGAAACAAAATGCGAGGATAATTACCTCCTACCTCAAGTGGATCACTGCGAGCTTGTTCCAGTTACATAATTATCAACATTACACAAATTCTTACAATATTTTGAATCAGGCCCTGCATCTGGTGTGATTCACACCAGCTGCTCATTGGTTAATGACATTTTTTAATGTGGCTCGACAGGCAATTAGGCAATCCAACGACCTGTCAAACTTGTTTTTCAATATGGCGTGGCGGTCAAACACGGGTTTATTTCTATTGTTTAGATTGTGACCAGTGCAGCATTTTTTCATGTAGTTTTTACGTTTTAAAAGTTTTTAATTTGAGTTTTTTGTAAAGAATTGTTTAATGTGTCTTATTAGATTTTTTCGTGATAATTAGGAAGTTTCCTATTTTAGAAATATCATGTACGTTCAACCTCATTTAGTCTTTCAGATAACTAGTCAAACAAAAAAAAATTATCTCGGTATCTGAAAAACTCACGAACTTATTCAATTTCTTATTTGAATACTTCACCTCGGCTGAAGTCCACCCGTGACGTCACAGTACACAACGCGCTGACTTGCCATGCCGGCGGCGCGCCGTATATTCCCTTTATTATACTCTTCGCAAAAACGAAGAGTATATTGTATTTGATCGGCATATTTCTAAATCAGTAAATATCGCCCGTAGAGAAAAAATTTTTATATCGTTATGTTAGTTTGGGAGCCGAAAAATTGCTAAAACATGCAATCTTAGCACGTTCATATTTTTCGAAAAACACCATTGGTTGTATGATGTCGCGACGTAAAGAGGAAGTCTTCCAGATAAACCTGATCGTAAATTGCACGGCGAAATTCGAAAATTCGGCTCGGCACGAACGAATCAAAAATGACATTTTGTGACATTTCAGAAAATCAATATCTCTTTTTGCAACATGTTATTTAATTTTTTACTCATTTTTGCGGTACTTATAGAATGGTAGAATTGCACCTTCATCATTGGTACTGTGTAAGCTATCATGGGAAAAAATTCTAGCTTTATGCGAATGATTTCACGAAAACTGTCGCTATCTCCCTGGCTATAAACTGCCGGCGCCTGCCAGCGAGGATAAAGGTGTCCGCGCCCGCTCGCTGTTGACGGAATCATGTACTGTGACGTAATCGAGCCTCAGCCCAGATGATCGCGGCATTTTAAACTCGGAAGGATCATAACTTTTTTATTTATAGAGATAATTTTTAAGAAAAATTACAGATATTTTTTAGATTTTTACGACTATTTACTACGAGAAAATGAGAAAAATGGAAACTTCCTAATTGGAAAAAATGCCTGATATGTGCATAGTAGTGGGTTGTGGACATCGTGGAAATCGTGACAAGGTTAGCTTTTACCGTGTACCCGACGTCGTGAATTCTAAATATTTCCCTCATATAAATGATCTGTCGAGAAAACGACGTCAAAGATGGATAGCCGCGATTAAAAGAGATGATCTAATACCTTCCATCTCGATTTTCCGACATCAACTTCTTGAAATACTCACTCTGCATAATTAAATAAAGTTTATTACTTGAAAACAATCAAAACGCCTTGCCACAATCCAAAAAAACACTATATTGTTAAAAGGGTCTAGCAGAATAAAATAAGGTCAGTGGCCCCAGAAAGATATTTTCAAAATAACTTGTGTTATGATATGATATGGAAGTAAGATCAAGGCATATCAACAGTAAAACTTACCACACTTACATTGATTATATACCTAATGGAACGATAATTCGAAGCATACGCCGATATTGCTGTGACTGTCCCAATGAAATAAGAACGGTAAGATGCTGTTCACATATAGCCGCAGCCGTATATTACTTCTCTCATGACCGATATTTTTCCCGCATAGTACGTGCAGCAGAAGTTTTATCTAACATATTTACATCAGAAAATGTTCACGTAGTTATTCGTGAGGACAGCGACGAAGATTAATTATATAGTAATAATTAATAACTTGTATTATAATAAATATTGTTTTCTTGGACTTTATTTTTATCAATACTGCACTTTCTTATTCTTAACGTAAATAATAACTGTAATTCAGAGCATTTACCTTATATATTTATATTACAAACTCATAACTACTTGTTTATACATTTATGAGCAAGTTTATATTACAGAGAGATGTAAAGTAGTAAGAACTCCAGGAAGGTCATTACGAGTTTTTTTTTCAAAGTGTTGCACCCATTTTATCTGCATGCACTTTTTGGTGATAATACTAGACATAGTAAGCTACATTATATATTTTTTTCTGTGATTGTGTAACTCTGTGTGAACTATGAAAAAAAAATTTTTTATTTTTTTAAATAGTAAATGTTGAAAAATTCTACAAAAAATATATAACATAGAACAGTGTATTATCTAACAAATAGTTTTCGTTTTATTAGTTTAGCTGCAATAGTTTTTGAATAAAATAATTTTCAAAAATACCCGCTCTAGCCTATATATGGTCAATTATCTCAAGAATGCAGGAAGATCGGAGGCTGAATTTGTGTCAATAATAACTTTATTACTCACCGATGTCATAACACAAGTTATTTTGAAAATACCTCTCTGGGGCCACTGACCCTATCTTATCCTGCTAGACCCTTTCAAGATACTTAGCCAGGCCAACGGAAAAACACAAACTGTTTTGACAGACGTTTAACAAATGTTTGACTACCACGCCATGTTGGAAGTCACGTGGTTTGGATTGCCTAATTAAAAAGGAAGATTAAAAAAAAACTTTCCAGTTGCTTAAGTATTAAGACCCACAGACTGATTTGAAAAAGAAAAACGTCACTTTGGGGCCACTGTGTGGTGAATGGACGAAGGACTGTTGAAAGAATGATTATCGATGTGGAAATGAAAGTTAGGTAAACCAGAAAGATTTTTAACAGAACTTTCAATATAATAATATTTTGAATTTTACAGAAACCATTTGCGAATGCCTAAGGAACATTTGACATTCTTCTTCAACGTATAACAACATATGTTAAAAAAAAAGAATACGTCAATAAAAGATGCTTTATCTGCACAACTGAAATTACTTATGTAACTTTGAAATATTTAGCACCTGCAGATTCTTTTGCATCTTTACAATACTTTTGTACCGTGTTCCAAAATGTATAATATTAAAGTTCTTACCAGAACTTTGTGATGCTATCTACAACGCACTGAGAAATTATATTGTAAATAATAAATGAAATCTTATTTACTACAGTTTATAATAAGTAATAAAACAGAGGTATATGGTGTAAGAGGAATGTATATATTATGTAAATAAAAAATATGGGTCCGCTAAAAAGCAGAGATATCTTACAATTCTTGCTCTTTAAGTAGGTAAGTAATTTACACTGGCGTATAAATCAGCAATGGTGGGTGCACTTAAAAGTGAGAAGTACCGAACTTTCTTGCATTAATACATGCAGTATCAAAACTTGTCTACCAGTCCTCACCAGGCGCGCCAATAGCAGCACTAAGTTCATGCATGCATGTATAAAGCCGCTAGTAGAACTGGCGTGGCAACTGGTGTCAATCAATCCATGCATGTATAAACCCGCATTATTCTATATCGCAACTAGTACACTTGCACAGTGTGAAACCAATATTGGTAGTAAAACCTCAAGTTGTAATCTTTCAAGTTACGCACACATTAGTCACCCTTTGCGAATATTATGCTCTGGACTCGACTGACCAAATTTTTGCAAGTAACGAATATTTGGCAAATACGTCAGTTGCGGGAGGCCAGCTTTACATATCAAAGGTGAATGCAATACCACGCGAAATGGTTCTCACTATGGAGATTTTCTGTTTTTATGCTATTATTTAGAAATTGGAATGATTTTCGAGATATTCTTCAAGAAAAAAAATAATTTAGAGATACATTTTTCATAGATTTCAGTTCTTTTTTTCTATATTCAATTGCTATTTTTTCTGATATTGCTAATTACAGTCAATCTGTCATTTTGCCCGTGAATAATTCCTACAAGGAATATTTTGTTTGTATAAAGTAGGGGGGGGCACAATCATTAATTAAGGTTTCCACAAAAATGTCGTTGTCACTACGGCCAGCATGTAAAAATAGCGATGAAAAAATAGGTTTTTCTTGATTCTCTCCTCTCTTGTTAGTAGGTTAGTAGGTTAGCCGGTTAGTAGTAGTGGTAGTAGTTAGTAGTTAATACCGGTTAGCCGGTTAACCGGTTAACAGGACAAAAAACACATGACGATAATTACCGGCTATTTTAATTTTTTATCGGTTATTACGGTAAATTCTGAACTTACGATATGTCACGTATTCAACGTTTCTATTTGTCAGTGACTAGTTTTCAGTGCTGGACTGGCCGACATTAGTTCAGTGAGATTTCTAGGGACGATATGTCACGTATTCAACGTTTCTATTTGTCAGTGACTAGTTTTCAGTGCCGGACTGGCCGACATTAGTTCAGTGAGATTTCTAGGTCCCGATTCACAATTAACCCTGCTTGTGAGGAGGAGTGGTTTTGGCTATTTGGCAGACGTAAGTCCCTAAGACATCGGAGCGACCTGTGGGAGAAAATATATACAGGGTGCGCCACTCAAAACTCCCCAGACCTGTAACTTTTTTATTTTTGAAGCGATGACCATGTTGGTCACATCAAATTGTAGACATTTTTAAAGCCTTTAAACATGCTAGTGATTTAAAAAAAAAATTTTGAAAAAATTTTAAAAAAATGAAACTTAATTTCTTTGAGTATTTTTTTACGTCACCCTGTACATGAACTGTGTTAACGTTTTCTTATAAAGGTTTTAATTAGCTTAAATTTATGTTATTAAAAAAAAATTTTTTTTTTTAATAAAAATCGAGATAAAAATTTTGCAATTTCCTATTTAGTAAGTACATTTTAATATACGTTTGTTTTTAAAAATATTTATTTCTTTTGTTTCTTGATGCTGTTTTGTTACGTTGAATATTGTTTGTGATATGTCTTTTATAAATAAAGCACAAAATTATTATTTATATTCTTTTCAAAGTTATTTTTAAAAAATTCAGTTTCGAATAGGAAAGAGTGTTTTTAATTTATTTCTCTAAAACCAAAAAGAATTTCCAATATGACTTAATAACATAAATTGAAGCTAATTAAAACGTTTATAAGAAAACATTAACGCAGTTCATGTACAAGGTGAGGTAAAAAAATATTCAAGAAAATTATGTTTTCTTTCTAACAATTTTTTCAAAAAAAAATTTTAAATTACTCTGTACATATGTTTAAATGCCTTAAAAATACCTACAATTTGATGTGCCCAACATGGTCGTCGCTTAAAAAATAAGAAAGTTACATGCCTGGGGAGTTTTGGCGCACCCTGTATACAGGTGGACCATTAATATCAGACCATAGTTCAACGGTAGATTCTTTGGACCAAAATATGAGGACGAGGAAAATATGAGGATATAACTAAACATGCTTTAGTAAATTGTTGCTTTAAAAAAAGATACAGGGTGTCAAAATTGTATTTTTTTTTTCTTTTTTTTTGCAATATCTCAACTATCTCTTGACCGATCTTCTCCCAATTTGATATGGAAACATTGTTTAAGCTAAGAAACATAATTTATGTATTACATCACGCTAGCCCGTGGAGGTCGCCTCATGAGCTATACCTGATGATGAATATTTTATCTCTTTTTTTTACGAAACGTAGTGGCACTTTTGATTAGAAAATCTCATGCAGGAGTCATTTCTACGTAAAAAAAGTACACTTGATAGAACTTGATAATTCCAACCGTTTTCGAGAAAACTGCCGCATAGATCTTAAAAATTCTTTGAAAACAAACATAATTTGAAAAGGAAAAATTGTATTTATTGAAAAGTGCGCTTTGGTGAAGTTTTAGTTCTGTCAAAATGTCAAATTAATGAAATTGAACATATATTTGTTTTTTTTTCGTCCGACCAGAAAGTACCTTTTTCTGAAATCGATCGGCAATGTCTACATTTTAGGCTCAATTTCAGATCGAAAAATGCACAAGAAACTATCAGAAAACGGACCGGAAAAGATCCGTTGCCAAGCAACGATCAACATTTCTGTACGGTTTTTTATGTATATTTTAGGCAGTAAATAAATACACGCAGACAAACCAACTCACATTAAAATTGCATTTATTAGTAAGCAGTTAGTTTGTAATGAAGAAATGTTATGCATTAATACAAATTCCTTCATTTATAATAATATTGATTGTGATTTCAGAAAAAGTAGTATGTGTACTTCGGTGCGAAAGCACATTCCCGGACGACGATGCAAATTGTTGGCCGAGGCGCTAGCCGAGGCCAACAATTTGCATCGTCGTCCGGGAATGTATTGCTTTCACACCTAAATACACAATTTACTATTCTGGAGAAATTATTCGCCAGAAAGTAACGTTTTCCCGGGCTAGACCGGAAAGTGACATTAAAGATCGGCAAAAGCTGTTCCGATCTCTGTTATTCTCATTGCTATGGAAACGAATTTGTGTTAATTGTTGAGATAAGTGTCAAATAGATAAAATACACTTGACTTTTACGAGTTTTCAAAAGTCAGATCACAAGTTATGGAAAATATGGATTCAGATTTTGAAGTGTTACAGGCACAAATTGAAGTTGTATAATAGTGTCGGTCGAAAAAATATTTTATTTAATTAGTTAGTATTGTTTGTCGTCGTATTTGTTAGAAAATGTATTGAAAAAATAATACAACATTGATTGTGTATGAGTGTCGGTCGAAAAAGAAAATTGTACTTTACACAACCGAAAAACAGTGTTTTGCAGGTCGACCCAAGCCAATTCCAGGGCGAACCGCAGGTGAGCCTTGGAAGCTTGGGTCGACCTGCAAAACACCTCTTTCTGGTCTTATAACGTAAATTACTATTTACATCAATATTTAATTCATTTTCACTCTCATCTTCGCATTCTTTTCCAAACATCTTTAATTTAGGGTTACTGACCAGACCAGATGTTTTATTACCACCTAAATAGACCAGTTATAGATATTTTATTGCCTGTAAACCTGTGAGACCGCTTTGATTGAATTTATCCCATTCTTTATTTATTCACATTGCAGTAAATACGAAAGTTTTAAATAAAAATGTGTTGAATCGGAAGGGCCCGGTAAGATAAAGGGGCCCGGTGAGATTTTTCTCACTATCTCACCTGTCCAGTCCGGCACTGCTAGTTTTCACTAAATACAGAGTGACTGTCCCAACACTGACCGCTTTTAACAATAAATAAATAATATTGTAGAAAGTAAAACCCAAACACCAAGCCCAAAGAAATACACAGAGACGAACCCACGGGGGGTTATGGGGGGGTACGCTCCCCCCCCAATGTTGATTGAGTTGGGAAAATCACCAAAAATGTAAAAAAATCTGTATTGGGTATAATTGCAAAAAAACGAATAATGAGTTGATAAAAATTAAATGACACTGTCACTATGACCATTTTTTTATAAATAATTTTAATTGATATTATTTATGACTATATGTGACTGATGTGAGAGCCACAGAATAGTCGACGGACAACGCACAACACCGACGGGCCTACGCGACGGGCCAACAAAATAAACTCGTCAACTCGCGGAAATTCGACGTTCGACCCAGAGCATACAATTCTCAAAGACTGTCTTACATTAGAAATATTAGAATATTACTCCTTTTTTCCTTTATCAATACAATGCTTTGTCCTACGTATAAAGTCGTTTGTTGTTGGTTTATACTGAGTATCACTAATATCAGTTACCAACCTCTCAACGAGAGATAATAATAATAACAAATTGTTGTCGGTCAGAAATTGTTAAAATATTAAATTCTTAGAGGACACTGAATCATAATCTGGGACTATTAAAGGGGTCTACAGACGATCCAGCTGCTGGGACCCGACATTGTTGGTACGCTTTGAAGATAATTGGAATTCCAGCGGACCAGTTAACTTTTACGAATGAGTTCAAAGCATGCCGACAAGGCTGGCTCCCTGCCGCTGGATCACGTGTAGACCCCTTAATGCTACCTATTGCGTATCACAATGTGAAGTGGGAAGTGGCCGGTAGCCGTACTAGCGCCCCGACTTGCGCGTAGTCGTATTGTATAGTGTATTCCACAAATATTTCATCGATACAAAAAAGCTCGCAAAAAAGCATAAAGGATGCCGACCGTTTCTAGTTAGTGTACCGCCCGCCGGTCCAATTTGACAACGCTAGTCCACGTTGACCACCAACCTATCATAATTCCGGTAGAGAAAATTTAAACCAATTATATTCAGTGGGAGTGGCCTACATTTTTGTTCGGAAATATGTGACCATTTTTTTTTGTAATGATAATAAAGAAGCCGAACACTTTCATGGCCTTTTATGTAAATAGACTGAAATTGATACAGGTCGGTACCCTTTACGTTTTTTTGCGAACTTTTTTATATCGCTGGATTAAGGGGTCTACACACGATCCAGCGGCAGGGACCCAGCCATGTCGGCATGCTTTGAACTCATTCGTAAAAGTGAACTGGTCCGCTAGAATTCCAATTATCTTCAAAGCGTACCGACAATGTCGGGTCCCTGCCGCTGGATCGTGTGTAGACCCTATTATCGTTGGTACAAACTATATCTTGTTTTTCTCCACGGTCATTAAACTATAACGGTTACCTCATCCAGTAGCTTTTAGACGAAGAAGAGCGCGGGGTCAACTTAGGTCTAGGGCCTACATCATGTAGTTTAGTTAAACTTCTTTTGCATAATATTTGTATCGCTAGGCTACTTATAGATTAAGTCTGAAATAAAAAAAAACATAAGGAAATATAAGTTGTAAAAAAGGGCAGTTGGCAAATTAGTTGTAGCTTTCCCCCCCCCAAAAAAAATAGCTGGGTTCGTCTCTGGAAATACAAGAGAGACATTGACAATATCTTGCGACAGGAAATTGAATATTTCGCTGCCGCAAATATGTGGAATATGCATGTGGAATACATTTAGAAGTATGTTATTACCAATTCTTATTAACTTATCTACCTATCAATATCGATTTGCCCCTTGAGATATCATTTCAAGAACATGGGCATGGCAGAAGATGACAAATGCAGATATTGTGAAGCTGCAATGGAAACTGCGGAACATATATTTTGTGAATGCAAGGTACTAATCCGCATTAGGCTAAAGTACCTAGAACAGGCGGAACTAACGCCTGAAGACATAGGGAAATTAGCTCCCAGGAAATTCGCAAGCTTTGCAAAAAGCCTTGGAATCCTGGGCAACAACTAGTTGTAGGGTAATTCACAAAAGACCTTTTAGGTCGAGGTGAAGAAAGGCTAACTCAGGGCCAACAATCTACCAATATCGATTGAGGAAGGCCGTCTTCAGCTGGTGGTATTCTATGCACAAATATCAGACGACTAACAGATATAGATTTGAAAAACTAATCCTTTTAACGGGCTATTTTTAAAAAATATTGTATTTTTAGATTAGGTATTCAGTAAATTCCCTATTTGAGTTTATGTTTATAATTTTTGTTATTTAAGTTGATATTTTTGTTATTTACCGAATAATTATTTATTCAAATTTATTTGATTTATATTTTTTCCTTTTGATAAAAAACCTTTTGTTTGTTCATTATATTAATAATTATATGTGCTTATATAAAAATGTTTTTTGTTGAATTTAGATAATTTTGTACATGGAAAAAGACAATTGCCATTTTCGCCACCCTAATCATTCATTCTAAAAATTACCGGTAAATACCGGTTAACCGGTTATTTACATTTTTATTTACCGATTTACCGGTTATTAAGACTTCCGGTAAATTGCAATCCCTACTTGTTAGTTCTACCCTAAAATTAGATATTGCCAATATTGTAGGAAATAAAAAAAGCTTTTGTTTAAATTTTTTGTCTCTATTATTACTACTTTACGATTTACAGGAAGGTGAAATAAAAAAAAGGCTACAGCTTTTATTTAAATTTTTTGTCTCTATTATTACTATTTTACGATTTACATGAAGGTGAAAATTTGCGCTTCACTGCAAATTTTTGCAAATATCTCTGCCCCCGTTGTTGGTCCTACATAGTAGGTAATTAGCTATTATCAAATTATCAATATTGTAGTTTATAAAATTTTCTAAAACTTTTAAACAATTATCTCCCATTGTCAATTGTTTAAGAATAACAACAGCTGAAGTTTGAAATATTTTCTCGAATTTCGGATACGTGTCTACCCCCATTGTTCCGGCGTTATTAATACTCATTATTAATTTTCCATAATAAAATTGATTTGCAGTAGTGTTCAGCGGCGGATCCCAAATAAATTAACAGGGGAGCACAACCATAAAAAATGCACCGCAAGCAAAAATTTGGTATTTTCCAAGGTTAAACACTCTAAAACGAAAAGTCAGAAAGGATCCCGTATCATGTAAAAAGTTATTTCAGTCAAATGTCATAAAACTGGAGTATATTTTACTTCAAACCATGCTGATTAAAAGTCTCAATGGACCCAACCCCCTAAAGTCAAGGGTTTCCAGTTTGAAAAATGCAGCTGGCAGGGGCAGTATGTTTTCACCAAGTACGCAGGGTACGTAAGAAAATTCAGGAGGTGATTATATGGCCAATTTCAAGCATATAAGTTCTAATAAAGGCATGTCCTAAAATGCTTCGTAAGGAAGCTACAGCTCTATAAATAAAGCTCTATAAAAATAATGAAGTAGGCTTTTCACAACAATGACATAATTGTTTGAAACTGTCAAAATATAGTGTAGTGAATTATTATTTTTAGATAAAAATCTAGTTGCTGAGATATTATCTGAAAATCGCCTTTTGGGCGCCATTTTTATAGAGCTGTAGCTTCCTTACGAAGCATTTTTGGGCATACCTTCATTAGAACCTTTATGCTTGAAATTGGCCATATAATCACCTCCTGAATTTTCTTACGTACCCTGTATATTTGGTGGAAACGTACTACTCCTGCCAGCTGCATTTTTCAAACTTTATACTCAAATATCTTACAGGGTATACTTTCTGGAAAACAGGAAAAACCTGGAAAAGTCAGGGAATTTGATTTTGGTCAGGGAACTCAGGGAAAAGTCATGGAATTTATAAATTTATACAAGAAGTTAGTAAAAATTTATTAGAACTACCTATATCCAAAGTCGTTCCCATCTTGCACCCTCCACTCCATTTTCCTCCCCGGTTCATCAATTTTCATTTTGAGCAGAAAAATTTTTTGAAATTTTTGTTGAAAAGTCCTGCAAAAGTCAGTGAATTTCAAAATTGTGAATTGATATACACCCCGATCTGGGAAACCCTTGACTTTAGGGCGTTGGGCCCATTGAGACTTTTAATCACCGTGGTTGGCAGTAAAACATCCTTCAGTTTTATGGCATTTGACTGAAACCACTTTTTACATAGGTTGATAACGTGGTCCTTTGACTTGCAAGAACAGTTTATTAGAAAAATTGGTTTCGTTGAATGAATTTTCGGTTTTTTATATGCAATTTCAAAAAGTATTTCAACATACAAAGTACTAATAAGTAGAAATAACAACAATAACCAACAAATATATTTTGCTCATTTATTGTTCGATTTATTGCCAACTTTTACAATTTAATTGTTATGCGAGCATCTAAGTATTCCTTAAACTTATGATTATTTTGTATATAGGGTAGGTATTTCCCTTTCATATAAAACAATTGCAGAATAACATTGAAACACAAAAATATTGAAAGTACTCTTAATTTAGTAGAAAACGTTTCTTTTATAAAGTTAAATGCTGAAACACTATGGGCCATATGGCAGCGCTATCCACAAATGAACTTTTCTAAACCATTTCTTTTTGCCAAAATAAGCATCGGGAGGGGAGGGCACCCCCTTGAATCTGCTACTAATAGCGTTATTTGTTTAAAACAATGAATTTTATTCAATTTCTTCTGTTTCACTGATTTGCCAACACAATTTTTCTCTATTGCTAATACTTCGATTTACACTCCCAAAAAGGTGTTTGAGCTTTACTGCAGATTTTTACAATTATCTCTATCATCGTAGTAATTAGCTATTATCAGTACTGTAGGTTACAAAATTTCCTAAAACGTTTGTTTAAATAATTTTCTTCCACGGTTAATTGTTTTAAAACTAGCAGCTCAATTTTTAAAATTTCGAGCCGCTGTAATTTTAAGATAGTTGACCGAGGAAGAAAACTGTTTGAACAAAAGTTTCATAATATACAGCATTGATAATAACTAATTACTGAGTAGAAACCAACGGTGACAGAGATATTTGCAACATCTGCAGTGAAGTACAAATTTTTATCTATCTGGCGGCTGTAAATCATAAAATATTAGCAATAGAAAAAATAGTTTAAATAAGAGTTGTAGAATTTTTCTTTTCCTACAATATTGGTAATATCTAATTTTAGAATAGAACTGACAGAAAAGGAGATAATCGACAAAACCCATTGTGATCGCCATTTTTCCACATGGCGGTCATAGCGGCAACAATATTTTTTATGGAAAATATAAATTCATATTTTTACCTCACTCAGAATTCATCATCAGAATGACATTATGTTTTTCAGGCAGTTATAGGTATGGAACAAATCAACAAATGCCATAAATTATAAATTACACATTTGAAATGCAAGAAGTACTAAAAATCACTTTTTCATGTAACACAGTTTTGTGCTGGTCACATTCTCTATTTTTTTCAAGCAGTTAATTTTAATTTTTATTTATTTTAAACTTTTTAGGAACTTCTGATTTCTTTAGGGTTCAAGTAGCTAGAATCCAGTGTAGGAAAATATTGTGATGAATCTGTAGAAACACTTTGTCTGAAATGGGAAAGGCAAACAATTCCATCATTCAGTGAATGTTTACATAGATGACTTGCAAATATTTTTTCTTCGTACTGGTTTCTGATGAAATTAGCAAGAAATTCGATTATGTCGAGAAATTGACTTGGGTGATCCGTGTTTGTGTCTGTCCAAAATACCAACTTTATTGCAATAGGCCTCCCTCCCCTCGTTCTGTGTCTAAATTCATTTCTCATTATCAATAAAATCCTCAATATCTTCCACGACCTGAAAAACATTATTATGTCTATTAAATGTGTCATGAAGACATTAAGGATGTCACAAAGATAGCAGTAAAACGATAGACCGAAGTGTTGTTAATCGGCGTATTTCAAGTAGAAAAATTAATATACATAGGAACGAATATTTTCATAAAAGTAACGGTTATGTAACTGATAGTTAATGACGAATAATATTAAAGGTTATGTACATTTGTTTTTACTCCAAAATGAAAATATGTAGTAAAACAAACATTTTTTATTGCCTCTGCGCTAAGTTCTTAGCGCTAAGCTCTTATATTCAAACTTTTATAAATCTACTGGAGAAAGTTACAGAATATCTATATTATTTTTTATCTTAAGAAAAACATTTCTTTTTAGAAATTTGCCTTTTGACTTTAGAGATGTGCGTATGAAATCATAATTTTCTAGCCCTTTCAAGGAAGTAGACGTACTGTTTCTTCTATTCATACTTTTCACATGCAGATCAGAATTTAACGAGTTGTGAAATTTCCCTTTAATTTTAGGAATCATTTCTACGTAAGTATATGTATTATTTAAATATTGATAATGTTTTGCATTCCGATCTCACAACCATAAGTGATAAATTTAATGATTATTTTAACACTATTCCTAAACTTTTATTAACAGATATGAACCACCAAAATAAAGAACAACAAATAAATAAAAACAGATTTTCATTTTTTAATATAATAAAAGGTTTAAAAAATTCAAGATCCCATGGGGACGATAACATTAGTGTTAATTTACTAAAAAAATGTCTACCGGTAGTAATCAAACCTTTATATCTAATAATTAATTCTTCCTTCTCCGAGGGTACGTTTCCTGATAGAATTAAAATTGCCAAAATTAGACCGGTTTTCAAAGCAGGTTGTAGAAACAAAGTTGATAATTATAGGCCCATCTCTATTCTAAGTTCATTTTCCAAAGTGTTTGAAAAATGTGCATCTAACAGGTTAATAAGTTTTTTTTTGATAAATATGATTTATTTAATAATAATCAATTTGGCTTTCGTAGAGGCCGCTTCACTACTACTGCTGTTACTAAATTCTTGACAGAGTTATACGACAACTTAGACAATAAAAATAAATGCTTAGGGATATTTTTAGATCTCAGTAAAGCCTTTGATCTAGTTGATTACAATTCACTTTTGCAGAAATTAGAGAATTATGGCATCCAGGGTGTATCACTAGAATGGTTTAGGAGTTACTTACATGATAGAACACATTATGTACAAGTAGAGAATATCAAATCTAATCAAATGGAACTTACAGTAGGTGTGCCACAAGGGTCTGTCCTGGGACCACTACTGTACATAATTTATGTTAACTATTTTTGTAGTACAAATTCCATTCTTTTTGCTGATGATACTTCTTTACTTATCACCGCCCAAAGAACTGATTATTTAATTTCAAAAGCAAACGAACAATTAGACAGTGCTCACGATTGGATTACCGAAAACAACCTCATATTAAATATTGATAAATCCATATTTATTCACTTTAATACAAGTAAAATTAATGTTAACCTCTTGATAAAGTCTAATGAAGGATCCATTCGACAAGTTCCATACACGAAATGTTTAGGGTTGCACATTAGTGAGAACTGTACTTGGTCTGTACATATAAACGAAATCTGTAAAAAAAATAGCTCCAATATGTTACTGTATAAGTCAATTACGGTGGATAATTAGTAAATCAGTATTAATTGCATACTATTACGCATATTTCGAGTCAATTATTAGTTACGTCGTAATTGCTTGGGATTCTTCACCTGATATGTTGGGAGTTTTTAAATTACAGAAGAGAACTGTGCGTTTAATTTTACGAACATTATACGAACATAGCCCAAAATATCTAGTAATTAAAGTGTATAATAAACTACCAAATTCGTACAAGTCTATTGACGAGAAACATTTTAAAATAAAAATAAAACATTTATTGAAAAATAAAGCATACTATTCAATTCACGAGTACCTTAATGATCTTTGTAATACTTTATATATAATTTAATTTTAATTTGCCACCATGTGCTGTATATTTTAATCTTCTTTTATTACTTTATTTGTTTGTTTATATATTGTGTGTATAACTATATTTAATCTGATACTTCAGATATTATTTTGACTTGTCCTATATCATGTATATGATCGATTGGATAAATAAATTATTATTATTATTATATGTCAAATGTCAACTGTCTAAGTTTTGGAAGTGAATACAGTGAATTTCCCTTATTTCTCGCTACTACAGGGAGATCGAGAATGATTGAATGTGCCACTCCCTAATAATTTTTTGTGTGCCGCCTACAACACTATCATGCTATGAACTATTTTTTGGTACTTTCAACATTTTTACGTTGGCGACAGTGACCTAGTGATTTATAATCATGATACTTTGTATCATGATTTATAATATTATATTCAAAAATTCAAAATGGTGGTTGTGGGTAAACAACTTTAACAACAGCTGATCAAATGTTTTGTTTTAGTTTACAATGATTTTTTGATTATAAATAAACTAATTTAATGAAAAATTTTGTGTTGAAGCTTTTATGGTCTTATCATATTTTTCAGGCCATACTATTACTTTATTTTTCATCTTGGAGGACAATCGAAACATAACCTATAAGGTGGCCAGAATTTTGTTTTGAGTCATATTTGCAGTATTTTCCTACCTACAGGTTTCTTCAGACATTTTTAAAATTTGTAAGTGTTGTTAAAGACCTAATGCTTTGTTTAGTGTTTGAGACTCATTTGTTATCCGGATCATTTTTAAAATATTACATGATAAATATTTTTTATAATTAAGGAAAAGTATAGTGATTTATTTAATAAAGTATTACCAGTATAGCACTAAATTAAACAATTTCGCAAAAGTAATGTACCTAGAAGAAGTAGATTACTTTGATCGTCGAATATTGTTTGTCTAATGGTTCTTTACATGTATCAAATTGGCTACTTATTTAAAATATAATTAATAAAGGATAATCAATTAATTTAAAATACGACGAACACAAGAGATCTGTTGAGAATGTGTTACATTCGCCATTTGTCCTCGTCTCAAAAAAATTTTAAAGTAGATTTTCTACAACTGCCCTCGAAAACGACAAATAACGCACAGTAACCATGATTTGAAACTGTCTTTTTTCTCACGATGTGTGTAATAATCTAAAAAAGACTATCATGTTTCTCAGTTTTGTCAAAAACAGAAGAGACACGTTTTATTTGTATTTTTTGAGGTAGGCTAACCTATTCAGATTCATAGCAACCGACTTGTTTAACTGCTCCAATTTTACATTAAATTTTAATTTGTAGTGTTTTGTTAAATAAATAATATCTGTTTACTTATGAAATTGTTTGTTTTCCTTGCAGTGGTAGAAAAAAATATTATGAACACATTTGAAAACATTTTTCACACTCATTCGACTTGTGAAACTCACCTTCGGCTCTTTCCACCAAACTGCCTCACTCGTGAAAATATTGGTTTTCGAAACTTGTTTAAAATACTATTATAGTCCTTTATTAAGTATAGTATATTTTACATAAGTAGACCACAAATTTCCAATCATACTATGTTGTTGTACAATGTTTTTCTTGACAAACCTTGTCAATTATTGAATAATTCTTGTTGCCCGAGGATGTGAAGCAAAATTTTATCCACGAAACCAGTAGCAAAGTAAAGAATTTTTTGTGAGTAAACTCTTTTGGTTTTCTTTCATGATTTTTTTTTTTTTTAATAAAATATGTATCAACAAAATTATATTTTCTTTATTTTTCATGTACAAAATTTACATAATTTATTATATTTTAGTAAGGGCTTCCTGTAGAAACGGAGTTGCCAGTCGTGAACTGAGCCCTTAATCGCACCCCATTCGATTTTTTTGAGGAAAACGAAGTTTCAAAGCAAAAACCTTATTTAATAAGTGAATAATAAAAAAATACATAAACTTAAATAATAAAATAGCTATAAATAGGTAATAGAAGAAAAATAAATATGATTTTCCTAAACTAAAATAAATAAAATGAAAATATTTCTACAACAAATGCTCAAAATGTCTGCCTTCTTCATTTATACATTTATCTACTCGATTTTTTAAATTTTCAAAAACATTATGTAATTCATTTACTGTAATACTTCTAATTTTATTAGCAATTGCACCTTTTAACTCTTCGAGTGTGTGTAAACGATTGACATAAATAGAATTTTTTAATGACCCAAATAAATAAAAATCCAATGGTGTCAAATCAGGTGATCGTGGAGGCCATCTGTTACTGCTAATTATTCGATCATCATAAAATTCTTGTACATATCGGATCGTTGCCCCAGCAGTGTGAGGTGTTGCACCATCTTGTTGAAAATAACCCTCTCGCAGTTCATCGTCATGCAGTTGCTCTAAAAAAGGTTGTAGAATATTTGTACGATACCGTTCAGCATTAATCGTGTCATTAAAAAAAACTGGTCCAACTATTCTTCGCCGAGATACAGCTACCCAAACTCCAACCTTAACAGGATGTAAACTTGTTTCTCTGAAATCGTGAGGATTCTCTGTAGACCAAGTTCGATAATTCTGTGAATTTATATAACCAGTTAAATGAAACCATGCTTCATCAGTAAAAAAAGTTTTATCCAGAAGGTCGTCATTATTTAAATTATTGTTAAACCATCGACAGTAGTTCACTCGTTTCTCAAAATCGGGGGGTAATAATTCTTGCACTACAGTAACTTTATATGGATGCAAATGCAACTTTTTTACTGGTTTATGTACAGAACCATATGACATACCTAAAAATGTAGTTTTTTTTTAGTTATTAGAATGTGTTTCATAAGCATACCCATTTACCTGTCTGAGCAGCAAGCTGACGTAAAGGTTTAGTTGGACTGGCAGCCAAACGTTCACGAACATCTTCCACGGCTTCTTCTGTCAAAACTGTCTTTCTCCCCGGTGATTTACCCTTGCAAACACTACCTGTATTTCGGAATCTTGTGACCAAACGTCGTGCATACTGTGAAAAAATATCATAGTTTATTTCTTCATGATTTGGGAACTCTACTATTATAGTCTCTCTCTTCTTGAAACTGTAAAAAGGTTGAGCGAACCGAATAATTCCAACCATTTTCATCTCGTTGACCACTTCGGAAATAAGCCTCGAGTATAAATTTATCGTCTTCTTCAGAGTAAACCATTTTCTAACTTTAAATATAGTCAACTACAGTATTTACACAAAATGCAATTTACCACACAAGTAACAGTCAAACTGATTGCGTTGAAAAACACTGATTTATTAGTCAAAAAAGGAGATGAATTATAAATCAAACACAAGCCAATAATAATAACATTCGCGAAAATGACAAGACATTAGACTGGTAACAGTGGTAACCCTGACTAGAGAACCAACCGTCACTTCCTAGTAACATAAGAAATTAGTTTTAATAATGTATGTAGAATAGAAATCAATTTTGATAATTTTAGTGACTTTTCTGTGTGACGTCACACTCAATCTTTCTCGATCGCTCGGTATATAAAATTTTGATCGATTTAGAATTTTTGCTTTGAGTGGGTTAGATATAATGTATGTATAAGCATATTGTCCCAAACTTCAATGATGAATGATGTAAAGTTGACTTCAGATTTAATGTCGGTGTCTTTGATGGCACCATCAAACACACCGACATTTTTATATCCGCCATCTTGGATTTCGATATTACGTAATTTGGACTTCAGATTCATGATCAGCAATCTCTAACAATTTTTAAAATTTGGGCATTTACATGTCAATTAAAAAAATATTATGGCCGCCATATTGGATTCGTCATTTTGGATTACGATATTACGTAACTTAGATTTCAGATTCTCGATCAGTCCCTAAAAGTCCTAAGTACCAAATTTTAACAGTTTGTGCATGTGCATTTCATTTAAAAATATATTATGGCCACCATATTGGATCTGCTATCTTGGTTTTTTGAATCGCAAAATTCGGGGATCAGAAATGAGATCAGAAACCAAAAAAACCCCCCAAGTAACATTTTTTATAATTTTAAACAATCTTTTGATAAAATTTTAATTTACTTTCAAAATTTATGTCCGCGATATTGGATTAGCCATTAATTTTGAAATTTCAAAATTCGGGCTCGATAGAATTAAAGGCAATTTTATAATGAATAGTTAAAAAAAAAAAAAATTAAGTTTCGTTAATTCCAGGCTTGGGAATTATCGTTTGTCCAAAAAATGAGCTATTTACCCCACTGTGCGGCGACAGAGAGAACAGGTTCGATGATTATTTTTTGTTTTTTAGTGCAGTATTTATAAAAGCGTGTTTTTTTAGTTTTTTAAACTGTTAATTCATTTTTTTTTACTTTTTAAGGAGAGAATTTTAGCACTTTCGACATTTATGTAAAGAATTCGACTAAATATTTATAATTTGCGATCTCGAAAATTCCCAGATATCGATTTTCATACGAATCAGACCATAAATTACAAAACTTATCCACCATTTTGATGCCACCATTTTGAATTGTTAAATTTGGAACGGATAATTTTAGTCTTCAACCTCGATAACCCACAGATACCGATTATCAGACGAATCCGACGATAATTGATAAAACCTATCCGCCATGTTGACACCGCCATTTTGAGTTCTTAAGTTTTGATCAGATATTTGTTTTCTACTTGTTTCCTTTCTTTTGATACCCATATCAAGGGGGTTGTAAGGAAAATGATAATCCGCCATCTTGGGGCGGCGGCTATTTTGAACATATAATATTGAGTATACTATATAACTAAAGTATACTATATAACTAAAAACTTTTGCATATAACACATGTATGAGTTGAAATGATTGCAAATTAGGTTCTCTAACACCCATTGATAGGAATACGTCGAGTAACCAGTAGCCCTGTACATTGTTATGTCATTCACAATCACAAATGGAAATCCACCACATTTCTCCAATTACTTCCACGTCCAGTGGAAGTATAGTAACGACAAAAAAATTTTTATTGTCCAAATAGGCTTAAAATGTCATGAAACGTCGAGATTTTAAGTTTGAGCGAAAAAAAAAATTTCTGTCTGTCGGTCTGTCTGTAACTTTTTTTTTGTGCGCACGTTTACTCTGGAACCGTTTGAGATATTGAACTAGATTATATTTTCATCTTGTTCCGTCGAAGGGGTGTAAATTGGGGTAAATTTGGGTAAATGGGTAAATCAAGCAGGTCCACGAAATTGGTATTTAGTATATACAAGAGAAGCTAAGGTCTCAAAAAAAAATTGGCATTAGCCACCCCCATTACCACCCCCACCCCCTTATTAAAGGGGATGAAAAGAAATTGTGATTTAGTGTATGTACAGGAACCAGAAACCTCAAAATATTTTTTTACTTCGTCCACCCCCCCCACTACCACCCCCCCTATCACCACCCCCACTCCACTACCGATGTGGGGTATCGTTTTATGGGTTTTTGGGGTAGAAGATTTCAAATATTATATTATTAAAGTTCTATAAACAATTATTTTCACATACAAAGTTTTTTTGTTGCGAGTGACTTGGATAGAGAATCTGGATGTGGAAGTAGTGATTCCTTGGGCAGCGGTTTTTTTTATATGTTATTCCTCTGATCCAGTAGATCAAAAGTCTCAATGGACACGAGTCCCAAAAACACACCCTTCTATCCTTTTCTATCGTCAATGGGGAAACAGCACTTGTATACATTTAACAACTACATTTCTGTAAAAAAATATTTCTATCTTTCAGCATGGTAAAAAACCTGAGTCGAATTTAGACACCCTTCCACCCTTTTCCCACCCCTGCCAGGGGGTGAAAATCGCTTTCACGGCTGCACAGCGGTATCGTATAAAGAAAAAGTTACGGAACTGCTCAGTTGAGCAGCAGGCCTCAAAAGATGGTGTAGCAATTCGGTGTTTTCACAAATTTTAAAATCTCATTGACTTGAAGGTAATAATTAATTATAACTAAAAACATTTGAATTTCCACAACCAGTTAAGTAATATCCAAGAAAAAGTATTTTTAAATTTGAATTAAAATTTTATCGCCCAAAACACTAAGCTATATTGTTGACGTAATCGGTCATAAACACCTAACCTCAAAAATACATATCTTTTAAAATTTTCCGAGTAATATGTCACTATTCTCGTATTTTCAACTAAAATTTTGTTCAATGTAATGTTCATAGTTTCAAGTTTCAAATATCTTCTCTCAATAAAATAAGGCGATTTTTGTAGGTTGGAAATCCAACCTATAATTAGCAGCCCATTTTTAGTAATCAACAATATTGAGACATCATATGCGTCAATTTTTAAATGTTTGCTTGGAGCCATACTGGTTTCAAATGAGAAGTGCGGATATAATCATTAAAAATGACAATAAATTTAAAAAACCTAAAAGTTGAGGTTATGTTAATGCAACCGATGGCGTCACAGCCCGTTTTGAATAATACCCGTTCAGTTATTCAGTTTTGATATTTATTTTTTGAAATTTTAAATTGATAGATGAAAGAATGGTGTTTAAATATTGGTAAGTGCTTTAATGTATGGAGTACTTCATTTTAATGATATCAAAAAAGCAAATTTGCATACAGTGAAAACACCTAATTATAGCCAAGAAATATAGGATGTCCAGATGCTTTGTAGGTACTTTTGTATCGGTTGTTTAATTTATTTTCGCACCCGGAAGGGTTAGTGAAATGGTTACAGATTGGTTCAGTCATTGCTGTACATTTTTTTGAGATGTACTACTCATCTGAGTGGTTTCATTTTTTTTTTTTTGAAAAAAGATACCACTGTGCAGGCGCTTTATTAAGAGCGCCCCCTAGAGGGTGGAAAAGCAGAGTGATTTCTGCGCCGTGTTTTAAAGTTTTCTACTCAAATGAGCAGTTTCATAATTTTTTTGGAACAAAGATACCGCTGTGCAGCCGTGAAAGCAATTTTAACCTCCCGGATGGGGTGGAAAAGAGTGGAAAGGTGTCTAAATGTAAGTCAAATCCTTCGGCTGAGGTTTTTTACCGTGCTGAAAGATACAAATATTTTTTTATATGTATGCGCTGTTCACCTCCATAGAGGCTAAAAAGAGTAGACGGGTGTGTTTTTATGACTCGTACCGATTAAGACTTTTGATTTACTGAATCAGTAGAACAACGTAATATCAAAAACTGGAGAATTTTGACGGATACCGGATTTCCATTTGTGGTGTGTGGGGTTCTTTATGAACAGACACGGGATTCTTGGGCGTCATGACGTAAAGAATAAAGAACAGGGGCGGACTGGGATAATGAAATAATAAACTTTTTTGTGGTTTATTAGAAGAGAGTTTGGGGGGTCGCAATATGTGTGGAAGAATTTTACAAAATTACAACACGCGCTCAGGGACTTTAAAAAACACTTTATTTACATTGGAAATCAGTATGTTCTTTTTGAGATAACATTCCGTAACTATTTCTGCCATTCGATGTAAGGCGTGCGCTGGAAAAGTTGTATGAAAACGATTATATGTTCCTTATAGATTGACACGTTCAACTTCATATATATGCTACGGCGCATTATGGGACTAAATCTCGGAAAGTTGACCAAAATTCAAAACATTCAGAACGTACACTAAAATTAATATTAAGTTTTTGGACTCGCTGATTACGAATCCGTTGTTAGAATTTGCAGATACAAGACGGTGGATTCAATATGGCGGACTGAAACCTTAAAAATTATCTATTCTATTCAAATAGTACCTATACAAAAAATCAAAATTTTATTTGAACGTTAAATCCGTTAAATAAATTAAAATAACCGCTGCGTGAATCTAAAGCGTGACGTCATTGTACGGTTGACGAGAGCGTGGTGTGGCTGGCGCGCCCGGCTCCCTCCGCTAATTTAAAGTATTATTAAACATTCAAAGTAGAATATTTTGTGTTACTAACCGTGTGACGACGTCAAGCTCCTCTCAAGCTGATATCTAAAAGCGACAACTTGGACTTTAAATATCTCAGCTATGAAAAGAGCTTTCACTCTGTTTTCAGGGCATTATAGGTAAACCTAATGCTGTAAGAAATTGAAAACAAAAATTGGTTGAATGCATTTTAGTGAATGACTACTAAACACAACACTATTCATATGTATTTTTTCCGCAGAATATTTCATAACTTTTATATTTACTAACCAATTTTTTAAAAAATAATTGTGTTTTTCCTTTAGATAATACTAATTTACTGTCCAAATTTCAATCCACTTTTTTGCTAAAAATGTACAGAGCAAATAATGCAATGTGCCTACCCGTTTTCGTATTTACGAAGAGTAAAATAAAAAACGTCTCTATACTCGCCATACACACAACACATTTATGCATTAAAAGTACGAACAATACCGTTAAATGTATAGAGCAATGATGTAAACAAAATACAAGGTCATGGCAGTTGCTTTTCTCATCAGTGCCGATTTTACAAACAAAAAAATTAACGTGTAGGTAATGCGTAAATATTGTCACAAATTACAATTTATTTTATTACTATTATATCCCACGTTTTTCAGATTATAGTATTAGATTTCAAGCCCGTCTCTGTCATGACGCTCAGAAATCATATGTATGTTTATGAACTAGTTGTAGCCAGAAGTTGTAATATTGATGCTTACAGACGGGAAGTTAAACCCTGATTGCACGTCACTGTTTAATCTCCGGCATGAGATATTTCTAAAGTGACCATTCTTCCCGGATTAGGCGGGAGAGTCTCCTGTATTGGCTTATTGCTAGAAAAGTTTTTTCGAATTTTTCTTCCATTTTTTTTTCCGCCCATCAATTATGAGACTAGGACAAAAAAAAACTTTCAGTCCCCCCGCCCCCTGCTCATCAGAACACGAGTCTCTTTCTTTAGAGGTTAGGGTCAATGGCCTTTCTTACAACTTTAAACAAAACCAAATAGTAATAACAATGACTCATAGCCCAGTCGTTGAAGGTATTTACCCCCAAAAACTTACAAAATGAATATCTTTTTTTTTAATGAGTTCGTGAAAGTGTATAGAATAATATCCTAAAAAGTTTACATTTCTCTTGGATGCCGAACATAAAAAAAAGTGAAAAACAAATTTTTTTTCATCCATTTTTTCTAAATTTTCGAATTGAGTCAAGGTAGAAAAAATAAAAATACAGATGGATAGATCACGTGCTTATGAACAAAAAATGTCCTAACAAAATTTATCGCTAAAGCTACGGGACTTTTCCCAAATTTAATTGTCTCGTGTCCCGAGACTTTCGGGTCGAGACTCGAGACACGCTTGTAATAATTTATTAACAAAAGATCATAATAAGCTTCATTAGTTCAGGCTTTCCGCACTCTGTCACTGAGCGCCATCTGTTAGTTTAACGAGTAATTACTTGATACTCGTACGTACGTAACTTACTATACACAATAAAACCGACACCTATTGAAAACAAGAGAGTGTTCTCTGTTCGGAGGCATTATTACAAAAATCAGAAACGGATTGTCGGCCAAAGTTGTTAATGCACTATTTTTTTTTTTAAATATTGTATTAAATTAGGAAAAAAGACTAATTGATAGAGCTAGTGCGACGATCGCGGGGAACCGTGACCGCCTAGTAAAATCACATTGTTTTGAGTCTTTCCACTCTCGGAACTCCAAGAGACATCGTTGCCACCTTCAACTAGAAAGGATACGGTCTTAGAGGCGTTTAGGCATAATCCCACGGATCGTAGCTTCGCACCACTGTCCGCCCGCTCGAGCGAGTGCGTGAACCAAATGTCCGAACCTGCGGTTCCTCTCATACTGAGCAGAATTACTACCACAACGACGAGTCATCAGTGGGGTAAAACTAACCTGTCTCACGACGGTATAAACCCAGCTCACGTTCCCTATTAACTAATGGCTAGAGACTAAATGATGAATATTGATGATTAGTATGATTACTTTACTAACTCTGTTTTATGTTTTATAATTATAAGATTTTATTTCAAAAAAATGAATCTGTGTATGAGAATTAAACATACGAATTGTTTAGACTTTAACTAACGTTAAAAATGTTAGAATTTGATTTTATGTTCAATAAAAGTTGATTCTTACTAAAATGGCGAATTTATTGATACATCTCGCCAAAAATGAACTCGATTCTAATTTTATTTTGAAAAGTCCGAAGTCCCGGGACGTCCCGAGATTTTGATCTTGCGATGTCTCGTGTCCCGGGACTTTGAAATTGTCGAGACTTCCCAAACCCTAGACTGCATGCGCACGCTTGCATATGTATAACTGTGACACCGACGCACTGAATTACATGTCACTAAATCAGAATTTGTTCAATCTACTAGTGTTGGTTCATTTAAAAGATGGAAATTGTAGCTTTCCGATTTATTTTTGTTTTAAACAAAGAATGGATGGAAAAAATATACTTATATAGGTATATATTATCACTCCCGAACTCAATCGTCGCAATAAAAAATATAGAAAAAAATAAAAGCCCTTCAAAAAAATTCTTTCTTCATTGAGAACTGTTAAAAAGTATGTACATTTCATGATTATTATGGTTTATTAAGTTGTAGTAACGTGGGTTCAAAAAAAGTACATCTCAAATCACTTTAATTTCCTTGCTTGATGATTTTTTTGATAAATAACATATTGGAGGCTGTATCTTGCCGAGAGCTTGACCCATTGGAAAAACTAAAATATCACTATTTCGGAAAAAATGTATACTTTTGGAATTTAAACACAAATTCGTTTATTTGTATGCATTTTTTCGAAAATATGATCAATCCCATCATGATCAGAAATAACGATTTTCCAAAACATTAACAAATATATAAGGAATCCATTGCATATAGTTAAAATGTGGATAGGTATACCTGTAATAAATACAATACAGGTAAAAATTCATGCGTGTGACGGCGCGGCAGATCTGCTTCGATCCAGCGGCTAGCTGTGGTGTCTGTGTATGCGTTCACAATTATATATTTTCCCTCTATACTCATTATTTATCCTCCTATTCACTAAGAAAAATGTTAAAAATCTGTAATCAGAAAGAGAAAAAAGGTTTAATTTGATTCGTTAGAATTTCTAAGAGTGACAAAAGTTTCTTCACTATTTTTTTCTAGGAATATTGTGGCTTTAGCGATAAATTTTATTAGGACATTATTTTGTTTAGAAACACATGGTCTACCGACCTGTATTTTTTATTTTTTCCTACCCTGACTTAATTTCAAAATTGTGAAAAAATTGATACAAAATTTTTTTTCACATTTTTTTTATGTTGTGCATCAGAGCGGAATGTAAACTTTTCAGGATATTATTCTATACACTTTCACGAACTCATTAAAAAATATATATTTATTTTGCAAGTTTTTGGAGATTTTACTATAAAATTTTCGTCGTCTGGGCTATAAATTGAATTTGAAATTCACATGCATTCGTTAGTATAAGTTGTTCTAGTTCTGGATATGGAAGTATAGTAAAACTTAAGTGTAAATGAGTGAAAAGGATATTTTTTGATAGTGAGACATTTTAAGATGTGAAAACTAAATAGGAAATCATCCCAAAACGACTGGTTAAAACAAACCAAAAAGCTCTCCTCGGAGAAAATCAAATTGTGCTAATTTTAGAAAAATCACTACTCATAATGAAATTAAATGAATTTTTAAATAAAGAATCTTACCTGTTTGCACTTCACATCTAGTATTTCCTGGGGTTTGTTAGTACAGGGTTTTTTTTCCAATGCAAATTTGATAACTGATTTTACAAGCTCGGATGATTTACGACACTCGCCTTCGGTAGTGGGGGTGGATGAAGTAAAAAAAAAATGTTGAAGCCTTTGATTCTTGTACACGCATTAAATCACAATTTTATTTTTTTCACCCCCTTTAATAATGGGGTGGAAGTGGTAATGGGGTGGCTAAAGCCAAACAATTTTTTGAGACCTTAGCTTCTCTTATACATATACACTGAATACCAATTTTATGGACTCTTAATTGCTTGATTTACCTATTTACCCTCATGTACCCCAATTTACCCCCCAACTCTTCAATGGAATAATATCAAAATATAATTTAGTTCCAGATCTCGTTAAAATACATATATGTACCAAATGACCCCGGAACAAAACCCAAGAAAATGTTCATTCGGTGGAATCGGCTGAAGTTTTAGTATTTTGTAGTTCAAGTCATGTTGATCAAAAGTTCTTATCACATCGAGACAATCCTATGGACAGTTTTTGAGATACAGCTTGTCAAAGTTAGTCAATTTGCGTCATTTTAGGCATTCCAGAACTTTTTACTCTTAAACTATTAACTTTAACAAAAAATTGCAAGGGTCGAAATATTTTTGTTCAAGTCCAATAAAGCTCAAGAATTTTTTTCAGAATTTTTTTATCAATATTTAGGTTAGGTAAAATATATAGGTAGGTATATGTCATATTTTGGCATGCTTCGGTGGGATTGGCTGAAACTTTGCTATTTTGTAGTTAAGGTCATGCTGATCAAAAATTCCTGAGTCTATCCTATGAGTGGTTGTTGCTCCAGGAGTGCTTGAAGGTCTTAATAACGAGGTAACGGGTAATCTATAAGTATGTGTTTTTTTAGAGATGATTTCACGAAAACTGTCGCTACCTCCTTGGCTATTATGAATGGCTTCCAGCGTGTTTGTGTACTGCGTGCATGCGTTTGTGTGTATGTATGTGCCAGTGTATATAGGGTTATCCAAAAATATCGATGACAAACTTGTGGTGCAGATTCTACATGCAAAAATATGTCCGCAAATATCTTGAGCTACGGCCCTTTGAAAATGGCACCCAAAAACTGATTACTATTTGATATTTCAGAAACCTTTTGATTTACAGGGACGCGACTTTTACGCATATTGAACATAATACATTTTCACATTTTTTTTTTAAATATTTTTTACCGTAAGTGGGTGGTATTGAGGGGGGCCTCCGATTAAAAAACTTATATCTAGATACATAATGGCATTACTTTGTGTAATCCCGAAAGATTCACAATCTAAGGCACTTCTTCCCATAAGTTGCTGATTGGCTAGTCGATTTGTTCGCGACCGATTCGGGCACCATCGGTTCAGTTTGATTATCATAATCTCAGTTTGACACTTTTGACAGTATATCCGCCATTAATGTTAATAAGCGTTTTTCGTGTTTTTCGATCAAAATGTGGTGAAGAAGTCTTTTTATTTTAAGTTGTGATTTGCTCAATACCTAAATAATATTCTCTATTCATATTTACACAGTTTAGTGACAATATATTTAGTGCAAATAAATAGTGAAATGCTGTGCCGTTTGCAGAAAGCAGTTTAGAAAAGAAGATCGTTCCATAGTCGTAACATGATGAAGTTCAGTTTACAGTTATAAAGTAAATAGCAATTAAATTTTAATATCCTTTCAATACATATTTTTCTTACTGTTTTATCTTACTGTAATATCGTATGCCTACATCACGTTATATAAAGAGCCGGTAATGCAGGAATTACAATAATTCATTTTAATGAAAATATTTACCATTCTACACATTTTCTACACACACAACGCCACTGTTGCCTATGGGATGTGATGTTCATCTATCCATTTTAATGGACATATAATGTGACTATGTTAGGGGCAAACAAGGTATATAGTGAAAAGATAGCCTGTTATGTATCTAGATATAAGTTCTTTAATCGGAGAGGGGGGGCTGTCGATATTTTGCATTAATTTTTTATGTCTGTTATTGTTTTTTCGCTTTGGTATAAAAATGTCAATCACTGATTAAAAATATACAAAAAAATGCCCTCTTTCATTTTAGTCGTAGGATCGACGGTTTGTGAGAAAAATCGTTTAATGAGTTTGATGAGGAATGACATTTTTGAGTTTGATGAGCTCATCAATGAACCAGGTCTACTAAGAGCAAGAGTATTCTCTCGTTTTGTTAACGCAAAAAAACATCAACTGTGGATTGCTTATACACCAGTGCAGACCAATGTAAACATTGAGGACAACGATGAAAATGAAGATGCTATATTAAGTTATTACTGCACATGTAAGGCTGGTGCCAGAACGTTAGGCTCTTGTGCACATGTTACAAGCGTATTATGGTTTTTGAGGTACGCACGAGCGATACATGATGCTGGAAACAGAGTATGTTCCTGAAAATCCTATGAATGTTCTCAAAAATAAACAGATAGAAAGTGAAACCAAAAAAATGGTTGGCAATGAGAACGCTCTCATAAGAAACATAGTGCCGATATGAGCAGGTTCTTTGATAAAAATAATTACACACACACACGCACGTATACAAACACGCTGGAAGCCATTCATTCACACTTACATATAGATTACCCGTTACCTCGTTGTTAGGACCTTCAAGACCTCCTGGAGCGAAAACCACTCATAGTATAGAAATTTTTAATCAGCATGACTTTAACTACAAAATAGCAAAGTTTCAGCTAATTCCACCGAAGCATGCCGAAATATGACATACTTATATATATATTTTACCTAACCTAAAAATTGATAAAAAAAAATCTGAAAAAAAATTCTTGAGCTTTATTGGACTTGAACAAAGATATTTCGACCCTTGCAATTTTTTGCTAAAGTTAATAGTTTAAGAGTAAAAAGTTCTTGAATGTCTAAAATGACGCAATTACCTAACTTTGACAAGCTGTATTTCAAAAACTGTCCATGATTGGCTCGATGTGATTGGAACTTTTGATCAGCATGACTTGAACTATAAAATACCAAAATTTCAGCCGATTCCACCGAATGAACATTTTCATGGGTTTTGTTCCGGGGTCAAGTCAATATCTTAAACGGTTCCAGAGTAATCGTGCGCACAAAAAAGTTACAGACAGACAAACAGAATTTTTTTTTTTCGAAACACGGGGGCACGTGCCCCCCTTCCCTCAGAAGTGTAAAATATGCCGTGTTAAGGTGGCCATGTCCAAGAAAGAAACATCCATAACAAGAGTATTACTATGAATTTTCTTCGATTGGTTTTTTTTTCTTATTTCTGTAGATGTAATACGAACCGAGTTATGGTTCGTTGAAGGTGACTTTTTGTTCGCCGAAAACTGAATTCGAACCTTTCGAACCTTAAATAACGGAAAAACGGAAAAATTTTGGAGGAAAACATATAAGACATTTTTAAAAGTACGTGAGGAGACCTTTAAATTGAGCTTTGGTAAAAGTCGTTAGCATAAAAACTAACGGAGTTATTATGAAAATAAAATGGTTGTCTTGTTTTTTTAGAGAAAAAATCAGCAATAAAACCAATGGTTTCACCGCAAGAATTGAAATTGAACGTAATCCATTTACAATTTACTTTATTTAAGTACTAACAACATGTTCTAGAAGTTTGATCGGTTTGGGTTGCCTAGATTTGAAAAAAGTTTTATTCAAATTTGAAATGATATTTGAAATTTCTTTAAAAAATTTTCATTTTTCACAATAATTCAAAAACTAAAGAAGATATGTAAAAAATACTAGAGTACAAAAATTAAGATTTTCTATTACGAAGGGTTAAAGGAAGTTCAACTTGATATGCATCGTAGCCCTTAAATTCTCTGCAAAATGGTTTTTGGAGCGATTGAATAGCTTAAAAATGAAGGAAGTTATCGTTGAAAAAAAAAAATTCGATCTTATAGAAAACCGATTTAGAGATCAGGTGGGTATATTTTATGATAGTACTTCAGATTAAGGCTACCACTAAAATTAGTGCTGTGAGATTATCATCACTTGTTCCAACACTTGATGCTCTGAATGAGAACATTAAGAGGGTTTATTTACAAACCCAAATGTGGCTTGGGAACAAAAATATTCGTCCAACTGATTGGGAAAGGATTAATAATGAAAGATTTTTACTACCAATCAAAATGCTGGATATGCCTGCACCGGAAGAACTCAAAATGATATTCTGTAATTGCAAAAAAGGATGCGGCGAAGCTTGAACTGCCGAAAAGTTGAATTTTTTTGTAACGCAACTTGCGGAACATGCTCCGGTGACATCTGTCAAAATTGTCCTCTATTTACAGACCAAGAGGAGGAGGTCGGTAGTGATGATAGTTCTTCGGATAGGTTTTCAGTAATAAAACATGCTATTATAATGTAAATAAAATAATTATTTTTCCCCTTTAAACTCATTCAATAATTTCAGTTTTTAATTTCAAGTAAATATGGTATTAATTTTATCATGAGAGCGGTTTGTAAAGGATGAAACGTTGCAATATATCATAAATTGTATTATAAACAGTGATTATAAACAGTCATTATAAATGCACCATTAAAACATTCCAAGCTGTTGAAAACTAATTTTTTAATAAATTTCGTCATGAGGGGTGGTTTTAAAGGGTTGAAACGTTGTAACACATCATAAATTATATTCCAGGACACGAAATAATGTTTATTCTACATATTTAAACATGATTTCAATCTATCAACGCTTAAATCTATGTTTTTAAATTTTTTCTCAGAACGAGTAGTTTTCACCCCCAAAAAAACAAAAAGCACATATCAGGAACATATAACTTTTGAAGAGGGGGTTAGATGAGCTTAATTACAAATTTTCATCAAAATCGATGTTGTACGAAAGAATTCTGACGTCAAACACTGGACTACAGCTACATGTGAAATGCTGAATAGGCCTCTTGCATGTGCCGTATATTTTAAATTAATTTATATATATTAATATAGTGTTACTAAACATTAGCAATTATCAAATATGTTCTCATAATCATAATTTCTAACTGTAAAGTATTTAAATAACCGACTAATATCCAGGAGAAGGGGCATATCTGAAAACACACTCATATTGTAGATGACGTCATCTGGCATTAGGTATATCTCTGCGCGTGCATGCGTGCAATGCTTTGGACATATTTGCGGTTATTTCCTAAAATTATTTAGTTGTACTCGGTCTGTCAATTGTACCATATTTAAAAGGGTTTAAATTGTTTTAAACATGACTGAAAAAGGTTATTATTTCAAAGGTCAATCGGATAGTTCACGCCGTACGCCTGCCTACCTGCCTGCGTCACAAAAATATTCATAAATAAAAAACTATGAGTCCTAGATGAATTTTTTTTTTCAAAAAATTCTCCTGTATCTTAGCTTCAATCATCTCGTTGCATATACAGTGTGTCTCACTTTTCATCACTATCTCGGCCATTTGTTGATCGATTTAGATCAAATTTGGTATACTTCTTTGGTTTCAGATTGTGATTAAAAAGTTATTTACAAAATTTTTTTTTTCCAAATTAAATACGCCTACTATGATCAAAGGAAATGGGCAAAAATTAGGAATTTGTATTAGCGATTGAGATAGGGTTTTTGTTTTTGCAGAATCTTGTTCGGCATGACCTAAAACCCCTATATACCAAATTTCGTTAAAAATATTCATTCCTCTACAAAAAAATCATATCTAAGGTTTCAATAATAGTCACCCTACTATTCGAGTTATTTATTGTCGGATATTTACATAACTTGGTAGTTGTGTAATAATACCGCTAATTAAGCATTAAGACACATTTTTTATCCAAAACACTATTATAAAATGAGTATTTGAAAAATGGTGGCTATTTTTTAAAATACTTAGAACTCGGCATACCCAATATCTTTGTTAACATGGAGTGCTTTGGAATGGATTTGACAATTCTTATTATTTCAATTTTATCAGCAATAATTAATTGTTGTGCAGCCATGTTTAAGTTTAATTTAACATTCGATGCAATTGTCAAATCCATTCCAAAGCACTCCATGTTAACAAAGATATTGGTATGCAGAGTTCTAAGTATTTTAAAAAATAGCTACCAATTTTCAAATATTCATTTCATAATAGTGTTTTGGATAAAAAATGTGTCATAATGCTTAATTAGCGTCTTTATTACACGACTACCAAGTTATGTAAATATCCGACAATAAATAACTCGAACAGTAGGGTGATTATTATTGAAATCTTAGATATGATTTTTTTATGTAAAGAAATGAATATTTTTTAACGAAATTTAGTATACAGGGGTTTTAGATCATGCCGAACAAGATTCTGTAAAAACAAAAACCCTATTTCAATCGCTAATATAAATGTCTAATTTTTGCCAATTTCTTTTGATCATAGTAGGCGTATTTAATTTCGAAAAAAATTTTTTAAATAACTTCTTAATCACAGTCTGAAGCAAAAGAAGTATACCAAATTTGATCTAAATCGATCAACAAATGGCCGAGATATTGGGGTGTAGTGGTGAAAAGTGAGACACACTGTATATGAAAATTTTCAAAAATAAAAAAGGTTGTCGCTTAGTCAAAATTACAGATAACTTTTTTTGCGAAGTATTAGTCAAGTAATAAGTTCATGGCTGCTTAAAGAAAATGATAAACAATAATCGATAGAAACAAAAAGACCATTGGAACCGCTTATTTGTGTACTTGAATTAAAAAAAAAATCAGATCGATAGCTTAATTAGATTCGAAAATATGGCAGTGTAAATGTTAAAAAACACGATTTTTATTATCAATCAATTTCTCAAGTTTTTTCGAAATAAATATCTGTACCACAAAAATATATATTAAATAGCCATTTCTTATGTAGAATTTTTCACTTTATAAAAACTACAGTCTCTGGTGCTACGCTGTTTTTTTTCTGGAGAACGAACAGAGAGATTTCGCTCCACTATCAAGCTATTACAACATCAACGTCCATGAATGGAATTAATTTAAAATGTACGTTAGCGTTGTGCGTCTCCTGACACATGACGTCACACGTTGTTTGCGCGCCTAACGGATTTATTCAAACTTTAATGCTGTAAAAGAAAAAAACCTTTAAACACTGTTTTGTATTAAGTAAAGATTCTAAAAATGCCAAAATCATATTTTGGGCAAGAAGCCTATTTACATATATCAAAATTTAGATAACAGAAAATTGGTAGTTTCGCTACTTTCGATCTTTCTAAAGCGTTCGACTCAGTATGTACAAAATTCTTAATTACTAAACTGTCAAATATCGGACTACCAGAAAATATTCTACGCTAGATAAAGTCGTATGTGGAAGGACGAAATTGATATTAATATAGCTAGATCTGAGGCATACGACGTCAAACTTGGCGTTCCTCAAGGATCCGTTCTGGGTCTCCTACTTTTTTAGTATATATAAATGATTTGCCTGATCATATTACAAATGGTTTTATCGCGATGTTTGCAGATGATACTACCATTACTGTAGCAGCCAAAACTCCGCAGGAACTGGAAACTGCGGTTGCTAACATAATGCATGAATTTAGCACTCGGTGTCAACGTAATCTGCTCATATTTAATGATTCTAAAAGCCGTCAATTACTACGTAAGGAAAGGTTTGCCAAATGATACAGGTCTATTGAAATATATTAATTTCTATGAAAAAGTAAAATTCTTATGCACTCATTTAGACAATAGACTCAAATCGAAAGTGTTTGTGCAAAATTAAATAAAACATACTATGCTATAAGACAGATGAAAGATTGCCTGGATACTTCAGGACTGTTAAATATCAATATCAACGAGATGAAAAAATCTACAGAATTTATAAACAACCAATACGATAAAATGAAGCAAACTCTGAAGAAGAACAATGACCTAATAACAAAATTAACTACTACAATTACAAAAATTACTAAAGAAAACGAAGAGAAAGATAAAGTTATTTTTGATTTAAAATTAAGAATAAATAAGCTGGAACAATATGACGTGGAAATATTTAATGTTCCAGAAAGAGATAACGAAAACGTGGACGAAATTGTCAACCAAGTTGCGACAGAAATTAATGTAGAACTAACGGAGAGTGATATTGAAAGTGTACGACGAATTCATTCCAAACAAAAACAAAAAACCCTCCTCAATCGTAGTTGTATTTGCCACAAAGAAAAAAAGGAACGAATTTATAAGAAAAATGCAGTCATAAATAAGGGCACCCCACAGGAAACTAAAATATATATTAATGAAAATCTTACTCAGTATTATAGAAATCTTTTATTCCTTACGAAGAATATTGCACGCGAAAATAACTTTAAATATGTGTGGTTCAGAAGAGAGCAGGTGCTAGTTAGGAAAAGTGATAATAGTTCAGTGATAAGTGTCCAAACTGAAGCTGATTTGTGTAAGTTGCAATCGTCCCAAGTACATCCCTGCAGTTTAATCCTAAAGTGGTATGCTATATAAACATTTTTTCTCCTTATGATAAGACACATTAATGAACGTACTTGCATGATAAGCACTATGAGACGAAAATCTGTAGCACTACACAAGACCTAAAAAGTTACTTAATTTGTGATAATAATTATTTAAATCTCATTCATACAAACATAAGAAGTATAAACTAGAATATAGAGGAACTTGAAACATATTTACATAATCTGGAAAATAGATTTGAGATTATTGTACTCATAGCCCAGACGACAGAGATCATTTTATAGTGAAACCCACAAAAAGTTGCAAACTGAATAATTTTTTTTTAATGAGTTTGTGAAAGTGTATAGAATAATATCCTGAAAAGTTTACGGTCCGCTCGGATGCAGAACATAAAAAAAAGTGAAAAAAAAATTCTTTTTCAATTTTTTCAAACTTTTCAAATTAAGTCAGGCTATAAAAAAAACAAAAAATACACGTATTTCTGAACAAAAAATGTCCTAATAAAATTTATCGCTAAAGCCACGGTTTTCCCTGAAAAATATAATGAAGTAACTTTGTCACTCTGCTCGGCCAAGCGCACGGTTAAATGCATCTGGAAATAGATTTGAGATTATTGTACTCATAGCCCCGACGACAGAGATCATCTTATAGTGAAACCCAAAAAAAGTTGCAAACTGAATAATTTTTTTTTAATGAGTTCGTGAAAGTGTATAGAATAATGTCCTGAAAAGTTTACGGTCCGCTCGGATGTAGAACATAAAAAAAAGTGAAAAAAAATTCTTTTTCAAATTTTTCAAACTTTTCAAATTAAGTCAGGCTATAAAAAAAAACAAAAAATACACGTATTTCTGAACAAAAAATGTTCTAATAAAATTTATCGCTAAAGCCACGGTTTTCCCTGAAAAAATAATGAAGTAACTTTGTCACTCTGCTCGGCCAAGCGCACGGTTAAATGCATACTACGGGACCTCTAAAAATTCTTAGCAGTTCTAAGTAAAATAAAGCTCTTTTCTCTTTCTGATTACACATTTTTAACATTTTTCTTAGTGACTAAGAGGATAAATAGTGAGTCTGGAGGGAAAATATATAATTATGAAAGCATACACAGACACCACACATAGCCGCTGAATCGCTCGCATGAATTTTTACGTGCCTTTACTGTATTGTATTTATTACAGATACACCTATCCACATTTCAGCTATATCCATTGAATTCCTTATACGTTTGTTAATGTATTGGAAAAGTTCCAGAATTAATATTCAAAACAATCAAAGATATTTTCATAGTTATAAGGATAAGATCGTGACAATCGCAATTTCTTATCATGTTATGATTAATCATATTTTCGAAAAAATGCATAAAAGTAAACGAATTTGTGTTTGAACATTCGAAAAGTACACATTTTTTTCCGAAATAGTGATATTTTATTTTTTCCAATGGGTCAATTTCTTGGCAAGTTACAGCCTCCAATATATATATATATATATATAAATGAAATCGGATTTGAAGGAAACAACTACTCAGCGGGCAAATACCCCGACCTGCATTGAATTACACCTTCAAATCGTGATCAGTAACCAACTATCATTTGTCTGCTCCTAACCAGACATAGACCGGTTTCGAACTTATTATGTTCTCATCAGTATGCCATAGGTCATGGAACAGACAAATGATAGTGGTCAACTTGCTAGTCTTATACAAACTGAATCAAATGAAGTGACGGTGAGAGGTAAACTCTCATATGGTCAGATGCTACTATACGTCGGACAAATGTCACTGACGTATAGCGACTTGCTTTTTTGCAAGTACCAAGAGCGGCGACCTCTAGCCTTAGTGGGCTATACTCACTGTTTATGAAATCGGATTTGAAGGAAACAACTACTCAGCGGGCAAATACCCCGACCTGCATTGAATTACACCTTCAAATCGTGATCAGTAACCAACTATCATTTGTGTGCTCCTAACCAGACATAGACCGGTTTCGAACTTATTATGTTCTCATCAGTATGCCATAGGTCATGGAACAGACAAATGATAGTGGTCAACTTGCTAGTCTTATACAAACTGAATCAAATGAAGTGACGGTGAGAGGTAAACTCTCATATGGTCAGATGCTACTATACGTCGGACAAATGTCACTGACGTATAGCGACTTGCTTTTTTGCAAATACTAAGAGCGGCGATCTCTAGCCTTAGTGGGCTATAATCACTGTTTATGAAATCGGATTTGAAGGAAACAACTACTCAGCGGGCAAATACCCCGACCTGCATTGAATTACACCTTCAAATCGTGATCAGTAACCAACTATCATTTGTCTGCTCCTAACCAGACATAGACCGGTTTCGAACTTATTATGTTCTCATCAGTATGCCATAGGCTAGAGGTCGCCGCTCTTGGTACTTGCAAAAAAGCAAGTCGCTATACGTCAGTGACATTTGTCCGACGTATAGTAGCATCTGACCATATGAGAGTTTACCTCTCACCGTCACTTCATTTGATTCAGTTTGTATAAGACTAGCAAGTTGACCACTATCATTTGTCTGTTCCATGACCTATGGCATACTGATGAGAACATAATAAGTTCGATACCGGTCTATGTCTGGTTAGGAGTAGACAAATGATAGTTGGTTACTGATCACGATTTGAAGGTGTAATTCAATGCAGGTCGGGGTATTTGCCCGCTGAGTAGTTGTTTCCTTCAAATCCGATTTCATAAACAGTGAGTATAGCCCACTAAGGCTAGAGGTCGCCGCTCTTGGTACTTGCAAAAAAGCAAGTCGCTATACTTCAGTGACATTTGTCCGACGTATAGTAGCATCTGACCATATGAGAGTTTACCTCTCACCGTCACTTCATTTGATTCAGTTTGTATAAGACTAGCAAGTTGACCACTATCATTTGTCTGTATGGCATACTGATGAGAACATAATAAGTTCGAAACCGGTCTATGTCTGGTTAGGAGCAGACAAATGATAGTTGGTTACTGATCACGATTTGAAGGTGTAATTCAATGCAGGTCGGGGTATTTGCCCGCTGAGTAGTTGTTTCCTTCAAATCCGATTTCATTTAATAACTGATTCAACAAAGCGTGTTTAGTCATATTTATAACATACAGAACCTGAGTAAGCAAAATATATAACAAAGGAATTGCAGTTCTGCAGTCTGCACAAGTTATGAGAAACAAAGGTGTAATATGATATCTTGAAGATAAGCAATTAATAAGAGAAGTCGTTATCATGTAATATGATATACCTGTGAAGGTTAGTTACGACTAAGTCTTGGTAATAAGCGTATAATTTTATATAACAACTTCCCCCTTAATAAAAAAGTTGATGTTATGCAGCAACTTTTGAAAATTGTTAAAACGTTAAATGAATACAATGTAAAAATAAATTGAAACAATGTTGAATGAATACAAAGCAAAATAATAAAATAATGTAAAAGTTAAAATTGGTAAGCGATAATAAAACATTACATAACGTAATAAGGATAAAATACAATAGTCTAAATTAATAGACAAGGGTAAAACTCCACATGAAAGTCTATGTTAACTCGATGTCCTCTTCTTCTTGAGGTCTAATACCGGGTCGCTTTCTTGGAGGGATCAGTCTAGGAAATTTGGTAAATACTCTGCTTCGCTCTGAAGGAGGTGAAGGAGGGTTATCCGTTGAGGGTTGGATTCGCAATGCTCCACATCTTCTTCTTCTGCATTTACAAGTTATGTAAAGTAGAACTAATAGGATGATGAGAGTGATTATGAAGTATGTGAACCAAGATACATGTTTGGTCACAAAAGGTTCGTTTATGAGGTCATCTAGGTCTTTGGAATATTGCTCTAGTTTGTTTTTAGCCATATCTAAATCTTCTACGTCGAGACTGTTTAATTTAAGCGGTTTTAATTTTGGAATTTCGATTTTGTCGGGCATGTGATTGCAGCGTTCAAAAGGAATTTGGATTGGATGTGAATTGTCCTTAATTTCGGAAAAGTCTTTAGCACTGGCTTGTATTCGAGTAATGCCTGCATAGGCGTAACATCCTGGTTGTAGTTTTATGATGGAATTTTTGTTAATCAGCTCTGTTATGGATTTTCTCTTCGGGCAGTTGATGGTAATGTGAAGTGGTTCGGAATTAATTACTAGCCATGTGTTGTCTTCAAGTTCTTGGACGTTGTATCCTTGACTAATGATGAAGGAAGTTTGACAATTTTCTGGGAGTTTCGGCAATGGTTTTAATATTCTAGCTTCACAAATGGCATTTTGGTCGATAGGATATGCAAACAGGTTCGAACATAGTTTGGTTCCAAAATAAAGTGGTTTGCATTCTTTCAAATTTTGTATAGGTATGTACATTAAAGAATCATCGTCTCTCGCGATAAACTTTTGTGAAATAGATAAAAAGTGATGTAGACCAGTTCTGTTATCAAGTATAGGTATAGGGTACAGACGAAAGGTGTTGTAATTTTGAGGTTCAATGAGAGGTATTGTTAAAACAAATATTGAGTTAAAATCTAGTTGAAAAGCTTTTAGTTCAATAATATCCAGAAATTGAGCAACTGCTGATAGTTTAATTGGAAGAGGTAAATTGTTCCTTCGCAAACTCTGTGAAATCTCTTGTAACGTCGTTACTAAGTGATCAGGTGTTATGATTGATGAATGAATAATTCCTAATCTGGCGAATGTTATTGAATTTAAAATATCATTTAGATTGTCTTCGATATACAAATAGCTGGCCATTAGTTGTTCGGAAATATATATGAATTTTAAATTTATTTCGGCAGCTTGGATCGTTTGAGTCATGGTTTGAATTGTGTGCTCGATTTCTTTGATATCTTTGTTAAATGTTTCCTCATCAATTTGTAATTTTTGTATAGTTGAGTTGAAATTTTTGATAACAGAAGTTGTAACTGAAATTTGATTTTTGATTAAGTTTTCTAATTGATGTTCGTCATTATTTAATTTATTTATACAGTTAGTGTAGTACTCGCCATCTTCGGCGTCTAAGTTTCCGGTAATTGATTTGAATATTGTTCCGAAACCGTTAAGTATTCCGCGTTTATATCTCTTTGTGTCTGAAAAGACTTCGTCAAATTTCGTTTTTATCGAACTAGCTATTTGCATTAAAAGGTTAAACTCTGTTTTAACTTCGCTTCTAAACAGGATTGATTTTTGGTCAGCACCATCGAGGGTGTTCAAGATTCTGTCTAAATTATTTTGATTTTTGTCAAAAGCTAGTTTAAGGGATGAAATATTTTTATGCACTAGCAGAGTCCATTTGTCATTTGTCACCACGATGTCCGTGTCTTGGTGATAGTATACACCAACAGTGTTATTGATCGGGGTAATTTTGTATTGACAGAGTGCTGATCCGAACAGCAGGAGAAACCTGAAAATAAATTTAATTTTCAGTATATGGTTTCATTCTATCAAAATTTACTTTAGTTTCTTGTTTTGTTTCGAGATTTAATAGGGTAGCAGAATTTTGAAAAATTTCTTTTATCTTAAAGGGGCCGTTAAATTTATTTTGTAGTTTGTTCTTAATTTGTGATTCTTTTACATAGACTAAGTCACCTATTTTGTACTCAGATCGTTTCTGGGGAACATTTCTGTCAAAGCGAACTTTCGCTTTCTCCTTTTGAGCTTGTGTTCGATTACGGGCTATTTTATAATAGTGGGATATTCTATTGTTCAAATCTCTGACATATTTAGTTATTAGTTCTTTCTGGTTATATAAGGTTTCAGGTGGTCTGTTAGACGTATGTCCAAATATAAGTTCATATGGAGTAAAACCATGTGTCTTATTGACCGAATTATTGTAGCATATTACCGCATATGGTAAAATCGTGAAAGGATGTTCGTTTGGGTTTTCAGTTTTGTGGATTCTTATCATTTCGGCTAAAGTAGCATGAAATCTTTCTATGGATCCGTTCGATTGGGGATGTCCTACGCTTGAATAAGTTAGTTTTATGTCGTAGAGGGTGCAGAGATCTTTGAGCAAGCGGTTGTCAAATTCGCCACCGTAATCGCAATGGATTCTTAATGGGGTACCATAATGTTGGAAATATAACAACAAAGTGTTTACGACAGATTTTGCGGATTTATCCGGGACTGCATATGCTTGCGTGAATTTAGTTAATTCGTCGCGAATGGTTAAAGCATAATTTCGAGTAGGGAATTCAAATAAATCGATATTGATTCTTTCGAATGGTGTTCTTGGGGTTTCTGTGACTACTAGAGGGTTATTAAGGTTTTTCCGGCATACTTTAGTCTTTTGGCAAGTTTCGCAATTTTTTATAAAATTTTCAACGTCTTTAGTTAGACCTTGCCAAGTGTATTTTTCTCTAATTCTTCGAATCGTTTCGTTTATTCCGCGGTGTAGATTATTTTTACCAAAATGATTTTGCTCCAATATAATTGGAATTTCGTCTTCGTCGGCAGTTCTGACGATATCTTGACAAATTACTACTTTTAAGTCTTTTTCCGCAAAAATGAATGATAGGATTTCAAGTATGGGGAGGTCTAAATTATTTTCGACAAAGTATGTCTTAGAGAGATCTAGAACATCTTGATTTTTAAATAGTACCAAAAATAGATGTTCAATTACAGATTCGATATCAAAAGGTAGAGGGATGATAAAATATCTCCTATGTCTGACTGTTTTGCTTGATACAATATTGATTTTATCGTTATGAAATTCGGGGTTTTCTTCGAATATGTCCTTGATAATTTTGTGATGTAGGTCTTGTAAGTTGTTTTGTTGGAAAAAGGTTATAATATCTTTATGTTCTCGATACAAAAGTTGTTTGTTCGAGGCTTTGATTTTCGAATAGTCAATTAAAGATGTTGTTTTATATAAGTTGGCGAAAGTTTCAAATTCTTGGGAAATCTGTTCGTTAGTGATTTCGTTATTATCGTCCGGGTTTTCGTCGTCGTCTGACTCTTCGTCGTTCGCGGCTAGAACCTTTGAATAGAATTTGGAACATTCGGAAAAATGATTAATTTTGATTCTGGAAAGTGCGTCCGCGTTCTTATTGATTTTATCGGGTTTATAAATTATTTCGTAGTCGTACTCTTCTAATTTGAGTCGCCAACGGGCTAGTCTACTTCCTGGATCCTTTATAGAGAATAGCCAGGTGAGTGGTCTGTGGTCGGTTACAAGCTTGAACTTTCTACCGTACAGATAGGGTCTAAAGTGCTTTACACTCCATACTATCGATAAAAGCTCGCGTTCAATCGTTGAATACTTAGTTTCTGCACTGCACAAGGTTCTAGAAGCATAGGCAATGGGTAAATATTTGCCAATAGGCCCCTGGCTCAGCATCGAGCCGACGGCAAATGCGCTCGCATCAGTGGTTAGAACGAAAGGTTCATCAAAATTAGGGTAAATTAATATCGGAGTTGTTGTTAATGTTTGTTTCAAATTTTGAAAAGAATTTACACAATCATTGTCGAAGAGAAATGGTATGTCTTTTTGTAGTAGTTTTGTTAGGGGCTTGGTTATCTTGGAGAAATTAGGGATAAAGCGCCTATAATATCCGGCTAAGCCTAGAAATGATTTAATTTCTTTTGGATTTTTCGGTTGAGGAAAATTTAGGATAGCGTCAACTTTCGAAGGGTTCGGTTTTACGCCGTCTTTTGTAATGAGATGTCCTAAATAAGCGACTTCCTTGCGGAGAAACTCGCATTTGTCTGGTTGAATTTTGAGGTTGGCTTTTTGAAGGCGTTTAAAGACTTCAGTTAGACGGGAAATGTGTTCGTGAATTGTAGGGGAGTAAATAATAATATCGTCCATGTAGACGAGACATCGTTCATTTTGAATACCTAACAGGATGTTATCCATAACTCTTTGAAAAGTTGATGGAGCGTTTTTGAGTCCAAATGGCATTCGCACGAATTCATAATGACCGTTCTCAACTGTGAAAGCAGTCTTTTGAATGTCTCGCATCAATCTCGATTTGGTGAAATCCGGAGGCTAAGTCTAAAGTTGTAAAATATTGACATTTGCCTAATTGATCGAGGAGGTCGGAAATATTGGGTAGAGGGTATTTTTCGTCAATAGTCAGTTCGTTGAGTTTTCTGTAGTCCACTACAACTCGCCATTTTTATTTACCGGAGGCGTCGAGTTTCTTAGGTACAACCCAAACCGGAGAGGACCAGGGAGAAATCGAAGGTCTAATGATGCCTTGATCAAGCATATTAGAGACTTGTGTTTTGACTTCCTCTTTATGGATATGAGGGTAGCGATATGACTTTGTGAAAACCGGTTTTGAATCGTTCGTGTCAATGGAATGCTTAATTTCGTTAGTAAAAGTTAAATTGTCTCCTTCCAAATAGAATATATCTTGAAAGTCTAAACAAAGCTGCGTTACTATTTCGGCCTCTTCTTAGTTTAGATGATCCAAGCGCAATTCGTTCCTAATTTCGAAGGATCTGTCCGTCTGTAGGTGTGAGTCAGAATTTTGAGTGTTTAAATTGAAAATTGATTTGAATTTTTGTACTGGCTCTAGTTTTATGTTAGAAAAATTTACCGTTTTTGGTATTGCATTCGCGTTTATAATTGAGGTTAAATATTCTCCATTGTTGTCGATTTTGATAATAGCATTTGGTAAGCGTACTTTCTCATTTTTCTGGGCTAACAGTATAGCCTCGGTATTTCGTAGGTTACATTTTAGTTTACAGATTTTTTCCGTGCGAGGTTCGATAGAAATTAAATTTTTGATGTTGCCTAAATTTTGATTTTGGTTTTTGATGTTAGAGTTACCAGTTGGTTGTACAGGTAAATTTACTGTAGTTTCTTCCGTGACTTTAAATAGTGGTACGGTTTTAAAATTTGTGACTAGTTGTTTATTTTTGAAATCTACTCGGCATTCGTAATGTCCTAAAAAATCTGCGCCTAGTAGTCCATCAAAATCTATATCTAGATTATAGATATAAACCTTGTGTGACTCATCTGAAAAGGGGATGAGAACAGATTCGTTGATATAAATTTTTTGATCAGTAATACCCTGTATAATTACATTTTCAGGGGATCTACGTCTATAATTTTCAGCTGTTTTAGGTTTAAAAATTGAAATTCCTGCACCTGTGTCAATCAAAATTTTAAATTTGCCGGTTGCGTCTTTGATGTAATAGAGATTTTTTGAATTTACGGTTAATAGGGTGTGAGAAAGCGTATTTACATGAACGTCTGTTCTGGGAAGTTCAGCATTGGATCGAAACTGTCGTTGAGATTCATTGTTTGTATTTGGTTTGATATTTGGTCGAATTGGTCTATTTGTTGTGTTGGAGTATCCGTGGGGTACTCCGGATCTAAACGAAAATCCTGAGGATTAGCAGTATAATCCTCGTATTGCTCGTTCTGAGAATTAGCAGTATAATTCTCCTGGAAATTTTGGTTGGTTTCAAAATTGTAATTTTCGTACGATTCATTTTGACTTTGGTAATTTTGGTAAATTGATCGGCATAATTATCGTAAGGTTCGTAATTTAAATGATGAGCTTTTTGCTGATTAAAGCGGTTAAAATTCGGGTTAGGCTGAATAGCGGATGGTCGTTGTTGCATAAAGTTAGGGTTCGGCCTTATGGCTAGGGCCTGTTTTGCTGTGATTGATTTGGCTGATTATTTTGAGGGAATGTCCTCTGACTAAATTGATTATTACTCGGTTGTGCGAAGTTTTGATGAGAAAAATTTTGTGAGTTTGGGTTTCCTTGGAAACTTGGTCTCTGGAAGTTTTGAGACTGTTGCCTTGTGCGGCATTCGCTTATTACATGTCCATTCCGTTTACAGAAGGAACAAAACTTTTGTTGCAAATTGGGACCTTGTGGTCGCTTTTGTTGAATTACTGGATTTTTGACCGGACTATTTTTTGGGAATTTTTGCTGTTCAAAATAAGAGAGTTGTAGCTCTCTACGAATTCTAATAATTGCATTCATTATAGTCGGAGGGTTGCTGGCACGTATTATTCCGCCTAGATTTGGTTCTAGACCCGTTAACAAATTATTTAATGTCATAGTTTCGATCGTTTGTTTGCGCGGTTCTTTGCTCTGAAGTTAAATTTTGTTTCTGCACTGCAGCGTGCATTTTCGCATTGTGCGTTTGTAGACGCGAAACAAATGTTAATGCGGATTCACCAGGCAATTGGTGAATTCTTTGTAGGTCTTGAATAAGAGCTGTCAAATCTCTAGAGTCACCGAAGTGGGTTTCTAGAAGTGCTTTAATTTCTGGCCATGTGGCAGGGTTGCGCGAATTTATAAGTTCGGCAGCTTTACCTTTTAGTTTATTTTTAATATGCACTGTTAACAAGATTTTCTGGTCATGAATTGCCATGCGTTGGGCACACTGACATGAGTTTAAGAAAGTTTGGAGGTTGATGGCGTTACCATCGAACTCCGGAATTAGCGAGAAAATTTCTGAGAGTTTGTAAGGCTCTACCTCGTGCTCGACTTCCTCGACTCGTTCTGGTTGTTCGGCTGTTGTCGGCACTACTGGTTGAACTGGTTGAACTGTCTCTGGTTGAGCTCTGTTTGGCATTTTGCTTTGTGTTTGGAAATTTTTGAACTAAAATTGGTTGCGTATCAGCAGTATGATACGGAAATTGAATTGAAATAGTTTGTTATCTTGCGTATGTTAATAAATTGTGTATTAACTGTATAATACACAGTCGTTTCGTGAATACGAAAATAAATAACTTAAAATTAGAATTGTTGCGTTGTAGCTTGTATAGGATTTGTTTGATAACAGAATTGGCTTTGTTTGCCGAGTGTATTAGCGGTATAATACACGTAAATAATTGTGAGAAATAATAATTGTAAAATGAAATAAAATAACGAGATGATTCTTAAAAATGACTTACATTAATTTCATCTCCATGGGTAGGTTCTTCGTCCGTCAAGGGATTGGGATCCGCCACCACCAGTGAGGAAGGTCTCCTTGTTCTCGCAGATCTACACGCACTAGTTAGGCACCTTCTGTAGATGTTGTCCTTGTTCTTTTGCGCTTCACTACCAGTTAGGCTTCTTATTCTGATGATGTTTACGGATCCTACCGACTGCGCCAATGTTAGATCACGGTTTACATGAGTGACTTTTTAAAAAGATTTATTTACTTAAATGGAGCCAACGTTGGCTCTTGGAGAAGGAATAATACAATAATTAGAAGTGTTTCATTCTAAGTGAGTTTAATAACTGATTCAACAAAGCGTGTTTAGTCATATTTATAACATACAGAACCTGAGTAATCAAAATATATAACAAAGGAATTGCAGTTCTGCAGTCTGCACAAGTTATGAGAAACAAAGGTGTAATATGATATCTTGAAGATAAGCAATTAATAAGAGAAGTCGTTATCATGTAATATGATATACCTGTGAAGGTTAGTTACGACTAAGTCTTGGTAATAAGCGTATAATTTTATATAACATATATATATATATATATATATATATATATATATATATATATATATATATATATTTTATTTTAAATTTACACTTGACTATTTTTTTCCGGAAAAACCGTGGCTTTAACGATAAATTTTGTTAGAACATTTTTTGTTCATAAATACGTGAACTATCTATCTGTATTTTTATTTTTTTCTAGCTTGATTTAATTTCAAAATTTTGAAAAAATGGATGAAAAAAATTTTTTTTTTTTTTGTTCTGCACCCGAGCGAAATGTAAACTTTTCAGGATATTATTCTACACACTTTCACGAACTCATTAAAAAAAAGTTTACACAGTTTGCAACTTTTTGTGGGTAAATATCTTCGTCGACTGGGCTATCACGGAGACATTTATAATAGAAAATGAACAATTATACCATTTAAATGATTTTAATATGTATTATAATGAAAGTAAATTAAATTAAAATGATGGTGTCATAATATACGTCAAAAGTAACCAGTCACACTCTGTAAAAATTGTTAAAATAGAAAATTTCAGCTTCATGCGTCTGATGTTTAAAGACAAGACAAATAAAAATATTGGAATAACCGATGTAAATAACTTTAATATCCATCTGGACACCTGCTTATCGGAATATTCCAAACTGGATACTGAAACCTTGGTTGGTGATATGAATATCAATATAATAGAAACTGCCCCAATTTCACATAGCACTGAAACCTATTTAAATACGTTAGCCTTAAACGGATTTAAATCATATATCGGAGTATTGACTAACTAGAATTCAAGAACAAACAAAAACAAGTCTTGATCATATGTTTATTAAACCAAAAGTAATTGATACATTTTTCAATGTCATAGTATCAAACTTCCAAATAACAGATCACTCACCCTGTATATTACAAATAAAAAGTTTTGAATCCAACAAAGCTAACTCACATAATATAATAAGAAACGTTAATCATAAAAAGGTACTAGAAAATATAACTAAAGTAAACTGGGTAGATGTATTAAACACAAATGACATAAATATTAACACAGAAAATTTTATAAACAAAATAAAAGATATTCTAAACGCAGCGACTGAAATTAGAACATTGACCAGAAAACGTATTAAATGAAAACAGTGGGTAACGCAAGGGTTAATAACATCAATTAATAACAAAAACAATAAGTACCTAAAAACAATGAAAGAACCTAATAATCTGCAATTAAAAGAACACTATAAATTATACAAAATTCACTTAAATTGTCTATTAAGAAAAAAACTAAGAAATAATACTTTTCAAACTAATAAAAAATAATTTAAATAATCCTAAAAAAATCTGGGAAATCACAAATTAAGTAATACATAATAAAAGTAATAGTAATAACAAAATTGAAGAAATTATAAAAGAGAATCGTACTACTTATAACGCAAAATAAAGAAATTGCCGAAAGCTTCAACAATCATTTTCTAAATGTTGGCTCAAACATCACAAAAAGTATACCAAAAACTAATACTAAAACGAGATTAAACGAGTTGCTCATTCACTGTTTTTAGAGCCGATACTTGAACAAGAAACCACCAATTACATTAACGATCATCCACCATAAAAATAATATTATTATATATAGTGAAACCACTAACTCAGTTAATAAATATGTCAATGATGTCGGGAATATTTCCTCAAATATTAAAGTGTGCTATTGTTGAACCATTACATAAAGGTGGCGATCGTAATCATATTGCAAACTATCGTCCAATCTCTCTCATATCAAAAATGTTTGAGAAAAGAAATAACTACACGATTGTATAATTATTTCGAAAAATACATCCTTTCAAATAATCAATTCGGATTCAGACAAAATAAATGCACCCAGGATGCAATTACGGCTTTGAGAACAGAAATATATAATGATGTAAATAAAAGCATACCGACAGCTGCTATCTTTCTAGATCTAGCAAAGGCATTTGATACTATCAGCCATGTAAAGCTTCTGAAAAAATTAGAAATGTAACAAATAATGAAAGGAGTAACGAATTAACAGTAACGTGTGGTGTACCACAAGGTACAGTTCTTGGCCCTGTACTTTTCATAATTTTCGTTAATGATTTGTTTATAAATACTGATACGGATAGTGTGAGTATCTTTGCTTATGCCGACGATACAGTTATTCACGTTAGCGGTGATTCTTGGGAGGATGTTCGCTCAAAATCTGAACACATATTACAAGTTATAACAAGCTAAAAACGCACTCTTCGCCGGTTTACTAAACTTTTTATATAATTGTTACACATTCTATAAGATACTCTTCGCAGTTTTTTGTAAATAATGTTAGTTTTAAACATTTTTAATTTTATAGTACGAACTTAGTTGGTGTAAAATAAAGTAAAAATAAAAAAAACCCATACCATACCCCATGTGGGTTTCGAACCTGGGACCCTTGGATTCCGAGTCAAAAGCGTAAGAACGACCTAACACGTAAAACAATGTAAAAAATGTAAATTTTTACAAAAACAAAAATAAAAAAAAAATTCTCAAATTTAAATCATTAATAACATTTTAACCTCCCCACAATAAAATTGTGGGAGGTTACATTTAGTCCAAAATCGAAAACATCAAATCTTTACGTTTTGAGGTCCCAGGAATCCAAAAAAGTTGTTTTTGAAAAATGTCTGTGTGTATGTATGTGTGTGTGTGTGTGTGTGTGTATGTATGTTAGCACGATAGCGGCGAAACTACGAAATGGATTTGGATGAAATTTTGCATGAGGGTTTATTTAGTGCTCCAGAAGATCTGAAAAGGTTTTGGTTGAGATCGGATTACGTTTAGTGCCGCTTTGGCACAAGTTGTTTATTATATGACTACTTACAATTTGTAATTAAACCATTGAAAAGCAGTAAAAATTCCGATTTCAACGATATATCACACTTGCACTTTTTCAATTTGGTTTCCGTGAAAAAAATTAAAAAACAAAATAACATGCTTCTTGTGTAAGATAAATTTTATAGTCTAACCTAACGTTCGATAGACGTGTCAGAGAACGTATACCACAAAATAATACAGGGCTGTACCCCTGACTCCTTGCAAATTTGCAGCCGCAAAGGCTTTTTTTAGAGACTATTGACGGAATCGGAACTGTACTGATCTGACGAGAGTGAAATTCTACATCTCAACGCGACATTCCGAACGACTAATTATCTACGGTTAATTAGTTATTAACGCGCAAAGACTGTCTATCTCTTTTTTTGCGGCTGATCTAGATGGAAGATGGACACTCTTCTAACACAAATTCGCGATCGAGAAACGTCAAACGAAAAATGTCACTTTTGATTCGTTCGCGCCGAGCTGAATTTTCGAATTTCGACATGCAATTTACGATGCGGATCAACTACAAGTCTTTCTCTTTCCATCGCTACATAATACGGCCGTCGCGGTATCGTATTTTTTAAAATACGAGTAAATTTAGATGTGTTTTCGATCAAAATTTACCCTCGGATGCCGCAACTCTGAAAACGGTTTTTCATCTGTAACTCGGAAACTGTGAGAGATAGCTCAAAAATAAAAACTCCCTAAGGAAAACTACATAATGTCAGGAACGTTTTGCCGCATTCGAAATATTAATGGGACTTTTCGTTTGGGTCCGGCGGGCTTTTCAAGATGACGGTGTCATGCACTTTTTTCATTAAATCGTTCGTAACTTCTAAACGGCGACTCCTACGGCAAAAAACTTTGACCTAACGAAATTGTAGAGAATTGAATTACCTAAAAGTCTTTTTTTGGATTTTTATGCTGCTCCAAAAATTACCGAGATACGGTCGGCCAAAGTGGAGAGTTTTTTGAAATTCGTCTAAAATCTCGAAGTTTTTCTCTTTAAACCTCCATAACTCTTAAACGGCGGTCCCTAGGCCAAAATACTTCGCCCTAACGAATATGTAGAGAATTTAATGCTACAAAAAATTATTTTTTATTTTTTGACATAAGACAAAAAAATAAGGACTTTAGGAACGAAACAAGTGGAAATTTACATTTTCCAAGGAAACGTGTTTTTTTCTCTTCTCTTGTGAATATCTAGATAAATATTGATTTTGGCAAAAAAATAGTAAGGATCTATTAGAAAGACAATAAAATGAAGATGAATTTGCTTTGTCAAAAAATGTCTGTAGGATTAATGGTTTCGCTGGTATATACTGTAATATGTTGCACCCCTTAAAATTTAAGGTTATGTTACTAAAAAGTAGGCAGACTTCAACAGATCGAATGTCTGAATGAATGTAGTGTATTTGCACCTACTCGAGAAACCTACCAGAAGTTAGTTCTGGTGACATCTGGAATTATCTAGAGAATGGTGGCGTCATCACAGAAAAATCGAGATCTGTCATTTTTAGGTATAAAAGACCGACCGCATTCTCAGCGAGTAGTTCAGAAGTTCAGAAAGTTCAGAAAGTATAGAAAGTGAGGTTAAGACTTCAAAGATAAACAAAGTAATAAACATTGTGATTTTAGTCAGTAAAGTGTATTTAAATTAATAATAGTATTGTGAAGTATCCAGTAAATATTTAATAAAGTGTGTTAGTGGACATCTCTTGTTATAATTTTAGGAACCCACGGAATTTGCGAGGGTGGTTTCCTAAGGGTGGAAACACGTTACAATTGGTGTCAGAAAGCGGAATTTTATGACAAGAGGAGCTCTGAAGTTGTGTTGGAGTATTCGAGAAGTATTCTCGAGAGTTAGTGCTAACACAGGACTAATTTACTGGACATTGTTCGAGGGTTATTTTCGAACAGGAAAATAGTGTTTAAGTGCATTTTTGAGACATTGTAGAACATTTTATTAGGACATTAGTGTGATAATTGAATCCTTTGAACTGAGAAGTGATAGAGACACTGAAAAAGACTCATTTAGTGCGTGAAAATTTCTAGATATTCCGATAAACAAATACAGGACTTATTCGAACAATTCCAAAAAATGATGGCACAGCAGCGCCAGGAGGAGGAAAAACGGCGTCAAGAAGAAAAAGTCGAACAAGAAAAGCGACGTCAGGAAGAAAAAGAAGAACAGGAGAAAAAACGTCATGAAGAAAAAGAAGAAAGGAACGAATTAAAGAAAATGATGGAAGATCAGGAAATAAGACGTCAGAAAGAAAAAGAGGATGAAGAAAGAAGACGTCAAGAAGAAAAAGACGAATTGAGACAAATTATGGAAGACCTGAAGATACGACAACAAGAGGAAAAACAGGAGCAAGAAAGACGCCAGGAAGAATTAAGGAAAATTTTAAATGAACAAATTAAAATACAACAGGACGCTATAATTTCTGCCAATGAAGTACTAAAATGTGAAGTCAAAGAAGAGATAAACAAGGTCGAAGGTAAAGTAGGAGTAGTCGAGACAGAAGTCAGTCAAGTAAAAGGAGAAGTAACTGAAGTTAAAGAGAAAGTAAACAAGTTCGAAGAAGAAGTCAAAGGAGAAATAGACCGGCTTAAACGACAGTTGAGAGATAGAGGAAGCCAGCAGGTGGTGTCATCAGGTCAGCGACTAAAACCTCCTTCTTTTGATGGCCAAAGTTCCTGGACGACGTACAAGAGGCAGTTTGAGGCAGCAGCATGTGCGAACAACTGGGATAATGAGGAAAAGGCCATGGCATTAGTTCTGGCATTAAGGGGCCAGGCCTCAGAGTTGCTTCAGACTATCCCAGTGGATAAACAAAGGGACTTCAAAGTCTTGGAAGCTGCATTGGACTTGAGATATGGCGACCAACATCTCGCCCAAGTATACCAAGCCCAGCTAAAATCACGAACACAAAAGGCTGGAGAGAGTTTACAGGAATTCGAAGCTGCGATAGAGAGACTGGCACACCTGGCGTATCCGAGTGCACCTAGAGAATTTCAGGAACAATTAGCCGTAGGGGCCTTTTTAGATGGCATAAGGGACGAAGAGGTCAGGCGAGTTCTGAGGCTGACAAGACACCAAAGTAGTAGCGAAGCTTTGGTGCGTGCACTGGAAGTAGAAGCCGCATATAGGGATACTCCAAGGTCGAGAGTGCGAGCTGTGACTCTCGAAGAATCGCAACCAGAAATGAATCAGAACCCAATGCTGACTGAGATGCAGAAAATGTTTACCAAACTATTCGATAAATTGGATGGCCTAGGAAAGCAGGATAAACAGCAAAATAAAGGAAAGCCGAGTGGTGGTATTAAATGTTACAACTGCGGCAAGGTGGGCCATATGAAACGAGACTGTCGACAGCAGAACTCGGAGAGTCGAGTAAATGCTGTGAATGTTGAAGAAAAGCAGGAAAACTAAAGATAGCCAGCACCAAGGGGGCTGTGCTGGCTAGGAATGCGGTGCCCCCAGAGAAATAAAGATTTCCCAGCTTCAAAGAATTCCAAGCAGTCTGTTGTTGCAAGGATATGTGAATGGAAGAAAATGCGTGTTTACTATTGACACCGGTGCTACGTCATCAATAGTGCGGCCAGGGTTTATATCAGGATTGCAGATTGACAAGAAGCAAAATGGAGTAATCATTCGGACAGCCACGGGGGACAGGGCTGCGGTCCATGGAGAAGTCGACTTGGAACTGCAGGTTGGACGGTTGAGGTTCAATTACAAGGTCATTGTGGCTGACATTATGAATGATTTCATTTTGGGTCTGGACATCATGGGAGAGCAGGGTTGTTGACGTAGGGGAGCGAGTCTTAAAAATTGGAAATGAGGAATTTATTCTGGCAACCGCAGACGACCAATTCCATAAAGCAAGGTTGTTAACAACAGAGACGATTAAGATTCCTGCTCATTCGGAACAAATGATCGATGCTGCCTTAGAAGGAAATCCTGGAGGGTACCGTGTTGGCCTAGTTGAAGATGACGAATCGATTAAGTCCCTACCCAATATTATTGTGGCGAGAACTTTAACCCGGACTAAAGACAAAATCCCAATTAGAGTCGTTAATTTAAATTCCCACTCAGTGACAATTAAGGAAGGCAAACCAATTGGCTCCTATGAACCGGTCACACGGGTAGCGAGGTGCGAGGAACAAACAGAGGGAAGTTCGTCTACGAAAATAGACCAGGAAGTTTTGACCTTGCTGAGTACCCAGTTGGAGCATTTATCTGAGGATGAACGAAGGGAGGCAATCAAGTTTCTAGAAAAGGAAAGTTCAGTATTTGCCAAGAATACAGAGGCCCTTACAAAAACAGACATAGTCCAGCATCGGATAAATACTGGCGACTCGCCCGCTATTCGACAACCACCTAGGAGGCTTCCATTAGCAAAACAAGAAGATGCCTCGGCAATGATAGACAAGATGCTACAAGATGGAGTCATTGAGGAATCGACGAGTCCCTGGTCATCGCCAGTAGTTTTGGTTGCCAAGAAGGATGGAACATTAAGATTTTGTGTCGATTATCGGAAATTAAACGATGTCACAAGGAAAGACAGTTACCCATTACCACGAATTGATGACACGTTAAGCACGTTGGCAGGCTCACGATGGTTTTCTACGTTAGACCTTAGGAGTGGATACTGGCAAGTGGGGCTTCATCCTGATGATAAGGAGAAGACAGCGTTTTCAGCAGGCAGTGGTCTTTATCAATTTACCGTGATGCCTTTTGGACTTTGCAATGCGCCAGCTACCTTTGAAAGATTGATGGAATTCGTACTGCGAGGGCTAACCTGGAGGACGTGCCTGGTTTACCTTGACGACGTGCTTGTTATGGGACAGGACTTTACAGAACATTTGAAAAATCTTCAAGAAGTATTTGGGCGAGTCAGGAATGCCCATCTGAAGTTGAACCCGAAGAAGTGCCTGCTATTCCAGAAAGAAGTCAAATTTCTTGGTCACGTGGTGTCTTCGGATGGAATACAAACAGACCCCGACAAAATTTCTGCTGTACGAGATTGGCCAAGACCATCTAACGTTCATGAAGTACGGAGCTTCCTTGGCCTCTGCACTTATTATAGGCTCTTTGTGGAAGGGTTTGCAGAAATTGCGAAGCCATTACACCGGCTGACAGAAGAGAAAGTGCAGTACCAATGGACACCGGAATGTGAAACAGCATGGAGAAAATTGAAGGCAGCTCTATGCACTGGTCCTATGCTAGCGTACCCACAACGGGAAGGACTTTTTATTTTAGACACGGATGCCAGCAATTCTTCGGTCGGTTGTGTACTGTCTCAAATCCAGAATGGGCAGGAAAGAGTGATCGAGTACTTCAGCAAGGTGCTGTCCAAACCGGAAAGAAACTATTGTGTAACCCGGAAAGAGTTACTGGCCATCGTTAAATCAGTGGACCATTTTCATAAATATCTTTATGGACGACATTTCAAGATTCGGACCGACCATGCTGCATTAAAATGGCTGTTGCAGTTGAAAACCCCTGAAGGTCAACTGGCTCGTTGGATAGAACGGTTGCAACAGTATGATTTCAAAATAGAACATCGACCTGGAAGATCTCATAAGAACGCAGACGCTTTATCTAGAAGACCATGCAAGGAAGATTGCAAGCACTGCCGCCACGTTGAGAAATTGCAGGGTACGGTGGCCGTCAACACTATTAAAATAGAGGTTCCGGACGATTGGACGACCGAAGCCCTGAGACAAGAACAACTGAATGACACAGAAATTGGGGCTATATTGAGAGCAAAGGAGAAAGGAATTCGACCAGCGTGGAAGGATGTTTCGGATAAGGCAGTTGGATTGAAGGCTTTGTGGGCCCAATGGGATTCACTTAAAGTCATGAACGGGCTGCTAGAGAGAGCTTGGGAAAGCCCGGATGGCAGGGAAGTTGTTATGCGTCTAGTGATTCCCAGGTGTCGAGTACCGAAAGTACTTCAGGAAGTGCATAATGGAGCATCCGGTGGGCACTTCGGCGTTAATAAGACCCTGAATAAAGTACGAGAACGATTTTATTGGGTAAATAGTCGTCAAGATGTGGAAGCTTGGTGTCGCAATTGCAAAATTTGTGCAGCCAGTGAGGGACCACAGACTAGAAGTAGGGGTGCAATGAAGCAATATAACGTCGGGGCTCCTTTCGAGAGGATCGCAATCGATATAGCCGGCCCATTCCCAGTAACCAAGGATGGTAACAAGTATATACTGGTTGCCATGGACTATTTTAGTAAGTGGCCAGAGGCCTATGCGATTCCAAACCAAGAAGCAGTCACTGTCGCCAAAGTCTTGGTAGATAATTTGATATGTCGGTTTGGTGTACCCCTGGAGCTGCACTCAGATCAAGGGAGCAACTTTGAGTCAGGGGTGTTTCAGCAAATCTGCAAGTTATTGGGGATACACAAAACACGGACAACAGCCCTTCACCCGCAATCAGATGGAATGGTGGAACGACATAACAAGACCATGAAAGAACATCTCTCTAAAGTGGTTCATAAGAATCAACGTGATTGGGATCTCCACATACCGTTCTTCCTCATGGCATACAGAGCTGCTATCCACGAGTCTACAAAACAAACACCAGCCCGTGTAGTATTTGGACATGAGATCAGACTGCCGTGTGATTTGATTTTCGGAACACCAGGCGGAGAACAGCTTCTCCTGTGAACAGCTATGTGGATGAAATGAGTGAACGGCTAAGAAATGTTCATGAGCTGGTTAGAGACCAAATCACCATAGCCAGTGACCGAATGAATTCTCGATACGACCGTAAGGGTAGTTCAGAAGGGTTCAAGGCAGGAGATCTGGTTTGGCTGTACAACCCACAGCGGAAGAAAGGGAAGTCACCGAAACTTCAACCTCCTTGGGAAGGACCTTATACTGTTATTACCCGAATTAATGATGTCGTCTATCGTATTCAACGAAACAAAAAGTCCAAGATGAAGATCGTACACTTGGATAGACTGGCGAAGTATGTGAAAGAGGCTGAATTGCCTGACCGGGACGTTCAGGCTTAAGGAGGGGGCAGTGTAATATGTTGCACCCCTTAAAATTTAAGGTTATGTTACTAAAAAGTAGGCAGACTTCAACAGATCGAATGTCTGAATGAATGTAGTGTATTTGCACCTACTCGAGAAACCTACCAGAAGTTAGTTCTGGTGACATCTGGAATTATCTAGAGAATGGTGGCGTCATCACAGAAAAATCGAGATCTGTCATTTTTAGGTATAAAAGACCGACCGCATTCTCAGCGAGTAGTTCAGAAGTTCAGAAAGTTCAGAAAGTATAGAAAGTGAGGTTAAGACTTCAAAGATAAACAAAGTAATAAACATTGTGATTTTAGTCAGTAAAGTGTATTTAAATTAATAATAGTATTGTGAAGTATCCAGTAAATATTTAATAAAGTGTGTTAGTGGACATCTCTTGTTATAATTTTAGGAACCCACGGAATTTGCGAGGGTGGTTTCCTAAGGGTGGAAACACGTTACAATACGTTTCAACAGAAAATTTCCATTTTCCCATATGCCCAAATTATATTTGATACTATCTCCGCCAAGTGAAATTTATAGTTTTTTGTCCTCAAAGCAGTGCAATGTACAGGGTGATATTCTAATAATGACAGAGGTGTTCAGTGATTTCGGCTGATAACTCGGGAACGGTTGAAGATATCGAACTGAAATTTGAAACGTAGGTATAAATATTGTAGACGGGTATATTACGAGTGAATCAATAATACACCTACGTCACATGACGTCACAAAAATGAAAAATTTTTACAACAGACGAACTGGTACAGATATCGACTTAACGGTTGGAGTTATTGAATTGAAATTTGAAACATAGGTGGAAATATTGTAAATGGGCGGAATAAAAGTGAATTAATAATACACCTACATGTACATGACGTCACAAATAAGACAAATTCTTGCAACAGACGAACTGGTACAGATATTGACTTAACGATTGGAAACATCCAATTAAAATTTGAAATGTGGATGTTGTGGACGGACGGAATACAAGTGAATTACACATGACGTCACAAATAAGAAAAATTTTTAGAAACTGGTGCAGATATCGACTTAACTATTGGAAACATCCAATTAAAGTTTGAAACGTAGGTGGAAATATTGTAGATGGATGGAATACGAGTGAATTAAAAATACACTGATGACGTCATAAAAACATAAAATTCTTATAACAGGTGAACTGATGATAATACCAAAAAAATATTTCTACAAGACGTCACGAATTTTTTTTTTTTATTTCCAAGAAATATCAAATTTTCGGAGAAATGTTACTTTTCAGAAAAATGTCAAATTTTTAAAAAATGTCAAATTTTCAAGAAAACGTCAAATTTTCGGAGAAATGTCATATTTTCGAAAAAATGTTAAATTTTCAGGGAAATGTCACTTTTCAGAAATATGTCAAATTTTCGGGAAAATGTCAGTTTTCAGAAAAATGTCAAATTTTTAAAAAATGTCGAATTTTCAAAAAAACGTCAAATTTTCGGAGAAATGTCACTTTTCAAAAAAATGTCAAATTTTCGAAAAAATGTTTTCAGGGAAATGTCACTTTTCAGAAATATGTCAAATTTTCGGGAAAATGTCAGTTTTCAGAAAAATGTCAAATTTTCGAAAAAACGTCAAATTTTCGAAGAAATGTCACCTTTCAGAAAAATGTCAAACGTTTGAAAATTGTCAAATTTTCGGAGTAATGTCACTTCAGAAAAATGTCAAATTTTCGAAAAAATGTCAAATTTTCGAAGAAATGTCACTTTTCAAAAAAATGTCAAAAATTCAGGAAAATGTCAAATTTTCGAAAAAACGTCAAATTTTCGAAGAAATGTCACCTTTCAGAAAAATGTCAAATGTTTGAAAATTGTCAAATTTTCGGAGTAGTCACTGAAGAAAAATGTCATATTTTCGAAAAAATGTCAAATTTTCGGAGAAATGTCATTTTTCAGAAAAATGTCAAAAATTCAGGAAAATGTCAAATTTTCGGAAAAATGTTAAATTTTCAGGGAGATGTCACTTTTCAGAAATATGTAAAATTTTCGGGAAAATGACAGTTTTCAGAAAAATGTCAAATTTTCAAAAAAATGTCAAATTTTCGAAGAAAAAAATGTGAAATGTTTGAAAATTGTCAAATTTTCGGTGGTCACTTCAGAAAATTGTCAAATTTTCGAAAAAATGTCAAATTTTCGGAGAAATGTCACTTTTCAAAAAAATGTAAAAAATTCAGGAAAATGTCAAATTTTCGGAAAAATGTCACTTTTCAGAAAAATGTCAAATTTTCGAAAAAACGTCAAATTTTCGAAGAAATGTCATCTTCAGAAAAATGTCAAATGTTTGAAAATTGTCAAATTTTCGGAGTAGTCACTTAAGAAAAATGTCAAATTTTCGAAAAAATGTCACTTCAGAAAAATGTCAAATTTTCAGAAAAATTCCTAATACGGGTCCATCTGTGGTATAAGTTCTCTGCTAGTGTGTTAAAGCGTGCAGACTATATGCTGAGTATTTTTGACGTGTCAAGTGCATCGAGAGATTGCAAGTTGTTTCGACGTTTATAAAGCCCACGGATGGTGTGAGAGGCCATCCTGAACCGCTTACAAGCCCTACAAGTGTAAGCAACCTCACCGGAACGCTTTCGGTGATTTTTTCCAATAAAACTTTAAAAGTGACAGTGACATTATATTTTAAAAACTATTTCCGCTACTTCCGGCATCCTGCCGGAAATTCTTCCGGCAACATAACTTAAAAACAATTTAAGGCATTGTACCAACATAAACATTTTTCAAAAACCAAATTCCCCAGAGAAACATTGGAAGCAAAAATTTGACAGCTATCACTTCCCCGACCGATTTAGTGAAAAATCGGTCGAGGCCAAAAGATAAAACAAAATATACCAACTCAAACTTAAACGATCCACCATGAACACTACCCTGGCTACATCTGGCAGGGAAGCTGTCCACCAAGAGTTATATGGTTTTTTCCAAAGATGGCCATCCCTGCCATCCACCCCATTACCAACGAACAGGTTTTTTCGTTTAGTTGTTTCCCGTATCAACAATTAAAATTATTAAGTGCTCTTGCCTATGAACGTTTTTATAGTATTGTGTTTATTTTTATATTAATTTTAGGTCCATGTGGACACATTAAAATTTTAACCTAGTTTTTAAGCCTGCCTACAGAAGACAGGACCTACTTTTCTATTTTTCTCCAAGCCAAACCGGACCTACCCCGTCCAGCCTCACAGTCGCCACGCAAGACTTTTTTTTCTGATTTAATATGAAAAAAATATTTCAACTTAATAAATTTAATTAAGTGAGATCGTTCATATTGTCTAGTGCTCTTTTCGGGTTCAAAGATTCACCGGGTGGGGAGCTTCCAGCCGCTTCCAGTAGCTGCCGATTTTTTATTTACTGATCGATTTTGTTCAAAAAGGGTTCTTCCCCTAGCTAACACTAACTTAGTGTCCAAATTTCAGTACAATTTGATTTTTCTTTCTTAAGTTATCGTGCTTACAAGAAACGTGACGGACGGACGGACAGACGGACATTTTGAAAGTTGTTCAGAATTCGTTCACTAACAAAATGATATGAAATTTTTTTCTCTACAAGCGATATTTACGATTTTAGAAATGTGCCGATCAAATACAATATACTCTTCGTTTTTGCGAAGAGTATAACAATATGGTTGAATAGCAGTTTGCTAAAACTGAATACATCAAAATCAAAATTTATATGTTTTTCACTTCGTGACAAAGTCAATTTAAATCAATTAATTTTACACCAGGATATATGCAATCGAAATGCATGTAATTGTCCCTCGTATATTGAACAAATTAATAACATCAAATACCTTGGCGTAATCATTGATCACTCTCTTAAATGGCACGAACACAATAACTGTTTAACAAAAAGTTTTAAAAAAATGCATGTTCATATTTAAAAGTTTAAGCGGCATTCTTAGTAATAAATTGATTAGGAATTGTTACTATGCTCTTGTACAGCCGTTGTTAACGTATGGCATTCTGTGCTGGGGTGGAACTTATAAAAATAATCTAGAAAAAGTATTTGTCTGTCAGAAAATAATTATTAAAACCATCCTTAGGAAACCAATGCGTTACCCAACTAGAATCTTGTTCTCAAATTTTAATGTTTTCACTTTAAGGAAACTGTATGTATTTGATATACTCAAATATTATTAGAAGCATAAAAATTCCGTAAGCCTTTTTGAACATGAATGCTTATGCCGACAGAACAGCGCCATAAAAAATCATAAATGTATACTTCCTATTTCACACAAAACGACAACTCAAAAATATTTCCTGTATTACCTATCTAAAATTTACAAGATACTACCGAATGAACTTAGACTATATTTAATGGCAGCATCATTTTATACAGTAAAAAAAATTAAAATGTGGATTAAAAATTCAAATTTAAATCTTGATCACATATTTATCTAGCGTCCTACATTTTTGTCATTATAGAATACCCAACTTGTATAATTAGTAAATTACTTAAAACCTTATATTATTTTAGTGTAAGAATTTTATTTTTAATTTTATTTTAGTAAAAAGTACTATTTAATTGTATTTAGGAAACTTGTAAAATTAGTAACTTAACAGTTTATATTATTTTATTGTAAGAATGTACCTTGTATTATTTCATTTAGATTTACTTTAGTGGTAAGTACTATTTTATTGTTTTTTAGAAACTTTTTACATGTAATGTTATTACTGCCCTATCAACAAATTGTAAATATTACAGGAGTCACGAACAAACCTTTTGCTAGGTTTCGGTGACAACTGTTTATTTTTGTACAATTTCTATACATTTTTAGCACAAATAAAAATTTATTCTATTCTATTCTAAGTATCTATTTTGCTATGGCATATCCTCACATATCTTTGAACATAATGAGTTGAGGTTGTGCTCGGTAAATAGATAGAGTGTTTATTTTACAGGAAAGATTAATAAAGTTAATCTTTAATCCGGAATATAGGGAAAATTGCAGACAAGTGTTTACAGATAAAAAAATTCTTTCTTTATCCTGTTATTTCGTTTACAAATGTCTCGTATTTGTTAAAAAGAATGAGCACTCTCTTAGTTATAATTCATTCACGCATAACCATAACACTAGACATGGCCATCTGTTAAGAATTCCCTCTCACAAAACATCAACTTACAAAAACTCGCCCATCTATAACTGCACTATTTTTTTTATAATACCTTGTCAGTAGATATCAGAAATTTTCCTCACGGTGATCAGGTCACTCATCCATCTCCAACTGACATATGCCTCCGTAGCCTGGGGCTACCAAGGGAAAAGCTACCTCCAGCAGATCCAAAGAGTGGAGAACGTCACCCTTCGGACGGCGGTCAACGCACCCTGGTTCGTACGCAACGAAGACATCTTCTGGGACTTGGAGTACACCCCAGTCACCGACATCATCAAGGAAAGAGCCAAGAAGATTTACACCTTTGCCGAGGAGCACGGGAACCCGTTGGTCAGGGAGGCTACTGACTACGACCCAGCAGACGCTCCGAGGCACAAGAGGCCGAAGGTGCAAATTCTGAATAACGGGTGAGTATGAGAAGTATACCACCGTCCGATGAAGCCAACCCACGGAAGAGACATGACGATCCTCCAACCACCCACCCACGACCCTGCGGGTACTGGACAAACACCGTCCAGTACCTGTAATCATCCTAGCTTCGGGCAGATCAAAAATGCTATCAAAGCAGTTAGGTCTGCCCTTCCTCGAGCTACACAGCTCATCCTTACCCAACCGACGATCTGGATGGCAGGATGTCAATTGGCATTCTGTGTACCTGCAGTCAATCCCTGCCAAAAACCACAAACACCCATGCAGACCGATTACTACTCCCCGGGGGTGACAAGCTAGCGAAGAAAGAACACGAAGACAGAAGAGCGCTAGAAAATAAAGGCCTTAGCAATCAAGGTCCAACAAGCCAGGACCCAGAGAGGTGGGCCGAAATTATCTGCACCGCTCACATTTGTGAGTGGGGCCGATGTAAAGTAAGCTCGCCCGCCCTGCACGAGGCCGGTCCTCGGTCTATAGCGATGTACTGGGGTAAAGAGCAATAGTCCTGCCCGGCCCCAGACATCCGAGACCGACATCTATAGCCAAGGATATTGGCGCAGAAATATTCAAATGGTGCCTATGTTTAAAAATAAATTAAAAAACATATTAATAAATGGAGGTATTTATAATATACGAGAATTTTTAGACCGATCTAGTGAGTTTTCTTTCTTTCTTTCTATGGAAGAAAATCAATAACATATAAAATTTTTTGTTAATCATGTATATTATATATGTTTGTCTTTGGATTTTATACTTATTATTTTTATGTTGTATGTTATGTATGCATTTATATCTATCTTTATATACATATATTTTTCTGTATCGACATACCATATATAAATTGTGATAAATACCTTGTAATAAATATTATTATTATTATTATGGTATTATTTAAAAAAAAAGAACGACCTATTTACACAAGCATATTTAGATCGTCTATCCAAGGATTTGTCAACCGATTTCAACCTTTGCAGTTTACATGAAAACTAGAATATAGTTATGTACAAAAAGACAACTAATCGTTCAGAGCCTCTACGAGAGTGAAAGCATGGCAAATAATTGTTTTGATTATGCAATTGATGTGGTTACCTTCTGACACTTTATGGAAAACATTAAAATATACGAAGCAAAGTAAAAACTTCACTAGCTGGCAGAGCTGGGCAAAGTACTACTTCAAGTATCAAGTACTTGAAGTAGTTTTATGTGCAAAGTATATGGTGAAACTACTTCAAGTATAAGTACTTGAAGTAGTTTAAATGAGTACTTTGCCCAGCTCTGCTAGCTGGCATGAGTTTATATCTGAAAATCAATTACCTCTGTTTGATACCCATTATTTTCCATTTATTAATGCACCACCCACGTCGTACGACACCATATATACCGGATTATTACAACCAATATTCAATTTGATTTGTTAGTTTTATCATCTATATATGTATATAAAAGAATACCCTGACTGACTGACTGATTCCAGTGACGTAACTAGACGTCATGGGGCCTCAGGACAAAAAATTGTTGCCCCCCCAATTCTATATTTTCTTAACACCTAATCCTAATACCTGGCCTTGTAGAAGGACACACTACCGGGCGTCAAATTGACGCGACACCAATTTATTTATTAAGGGGCGCCAGCCGCGTTCTTCCACTCCCAGAGGGATTCGAGATAAGATGCATTTCGATAGCCGAGTAATGGATCAAGGCTGCACTACCTTAGACCATTAACGACGCTCTCTCAGGACGTGATTTCTTATTTTTTACGGCTGATTAGGATTTTGACACCTTCTGAATAATTAAATTTTCGCATAAAAAAAATCCCAATCGAAGATTTCTCTTCGACGGGATTGATTTTTGACGTGAATGTCACGTTTTTATCTGCTAATAACGGATTCTACACCAGATTCTAAAAAAATCCCTATCAAACCCCCGTAAGGCAACCAGAAGGTCGAGTATTAATGTGAGTTAACTCGACGCATCCGGTCTTCCAAACGAAAGTTCCAGGGATTGAAGACTAGCAACAAGTCTCAAGACTCGGACTCGGACTCTTGAAAATGTCCTTAAATGAAATTTTTGCCTTAGTCGAATTTTCAGATTCTGGAGGGTTCTGCAACAGCCTCACCCAGGCGCCGGCTGGGGCCCTTCATCTGCCGGGCCCTGGGGCACTGCCCCGGTTTGCCCTGTCATAGTTATGCCTCTGACTGATTCACTGACTGACTGATTGATCTAGCAACGCACGGCTCAAACCGCTGGGTCTGGAAGCTTCAAATTTTACATAGAGGTTCCTCGAATGACGTAGGTAATCAACTAAGAACGGATTTTTCGAAATTCGACCCCCAAAAGGGTGAAAAGAGGAGATGAAATTTTAGGCTTTTTCGGAAACTGTTATATCTAGATGCATGAAATTTGGCCGAAATATTTTTTTTATATTTTCACTTTCTGAAGAGGTGAAAACGGGGGTGGTAATTGGTTTAAAGCGCATTTTTGAAATCGCGTAAGTCAGAAACGTGATTATTCGAACGATGGATTCTTCTGGGGAAATAAGAAGACAGGTATTCAACGGTTTTCAAAAAAGAGGCCCCCGAAAGGGTGAACGGGGAGGAGGAGGTTTTTAAGCTGGAAACGGTTAGACCTAGAAGCGCAAAAATAGTCTTTATTGGAATTTATTAGACACGAGTAAGACAAAATTTCGATTTTCACTTTTTGAAGAGGTGAAAACGGAGGTGGTAGATGGTCTAAAGGGTAGTCAGAAACGCGATATTCCAGCGATGGGCTCTTCTGAGAAAATAAGGAGGCACGTTTTCAAAAAGAGACCTCCCGAACGGATGAACAGGGAGAGGGATGTTTTTAAGCATGCAATTTGACACATACCCGCTCATGTGCTTTATTGTCTATTAAAATAATTATTTTTTCGTAAAATTCGCTCTAACACAAAAATAGAATAATGAATTGTTATCAAATTACGCTACGCAGTGGGTTTCCCCGAGTACTATGGATGCGCAGTGGGTTTCCTCGAGTACAATGGATGCGCAGTAGGTTTCCCCGAGTGCAATGGATGCGCAAAGAGTTTCCTCAAGAACAATGGATGTGCAGTGGGTTTCTCCGAGTACTATGAATGCGCAGTGGGTTTCCTCGAGTACAATGGATGTGCCTTGGGTACCATGGATGCGCAGTGGATACTCTCGAGTGTACTTCCTGAGTACTATAGGAGTACTCAGTGAGTATGTAGTACTTCTTTATAGGCATAAGTTAGTATGTCAATGTTCTCAATTCAACGCGCGAGAAGTCTTTAACGCGAACGAAATCGCGGGCATCAGAACGAGAAGGGAAGCCTCGCAAGTTCGACGCCATAGCGCGCTTCGTTGTTTTTTTTTACAAAGCTAGACCCAGCATTAAAATGAAGTCTATGAAATTTGGCAGTTTTTGCTGAAAAAACATTCGAATAGCTTTAAGCATTTCTACTATAAAACTAAAAAAAATATATAATTTTACCCTTTTTCATTTTAAAGTTATTCGTGGTTAAATTTGAATTTAATTTTTTTTTTTTAGTTTTTTTTAGTTTTCTTTTTTCTTGTAACTTCAGTCTCGACCAAAGGAGAGTGTCGTCAAAAGTGATTTCCTATGTAAACAAACCTGCTGAATAAAATGAAATAGATTTAATTTGATTACACCTCGGTATTGTGTTAGTGAACGTTAGAGCCAGCTATCCGACGTATAGTGGAAGTAAAGAGTCGGAAACTGTGCAAAATTGTGCTAAAGATGAAATATATCCCCTTCCCCCCGTTTTCGAGGGTGCTGAACACGAATAACAGAGTAAAAAAGTCATGCGCACCCCCCGAAACGGCCAAAAACCACCCCTTCTTGCTTATTCCTCATATAACAGCTTGGCATCGACTATTTTTGCAGAGATTCTTTATTTTTTCATGGGGATATAACAGATGGTGAAAGTGGTGAAAGGTGATGTCAGGTAGTACAGCGCAACCGCCCTTATAGGTGAAATCTACCCTGTCAGGGCTTCTCTTTTTTCGTTTGTTAAAGACGTTTATTCCCCGTTTTCGAGAATGCTGATCAAGGACAATGGTAAGAGTGTATTGTGACTACCTCGGGGGGTTGGTCTCCCCCGGGGGGGGGGGGGGTTATTTTTTAAAAAATTTTAACTTGTATATTGAGTGGGAGTGGTTTCAAAGTCACCATTTATCCATTTTAATCCTCATCAAAAATGAACCTATCCTCGCAAGGATTTGAAATTCATGTTCCTTAAAACGGGATATAAGGAAGAGAATACCTTTGTTAAACATTTCTGTTTTTAATAAATTATATATACAGGACACAATTTTTAGTACAGTATAATATTTGTTACAAGACATTAATATAAGCTAGGGCGCTTACAAAGAGAATTACATGATTCATGTTCCTCGAAATGAACATCACATTCAATGCTATTGCCTCCTTCATCGCACGCATTGTCCGTTTCCGATTCATAATCGGAAATACACACTTCGGGTATAAAATTTAGGAAGTTTACAGCACTATCGGAAGATCCGTACTAAGAACGACCTTTGTCGATCTTGTAAGCGAATGAAATCTATTTTTTATGAAAAAAAATATGCCAACAAAAGTAATGGGTTGCTTAACGAAATATGTTCAAGACTATATTTAAGGCTATATTAAAGGCTATATTTAATTGAAAATACTATGTACTATATTTAATTGAAAATACTATATACTATATTTAATTGAAAATACACCACAAGTTACCACTTTCGATTCACCTATTTAAACCCAGCACCTTTCGATTCACCTATTTAAACCTAGCAACCGTAGAGCCTTGAACGGAAAAAGGCAAGCAACTCTATGTTTACATATTCTATAGGTTTCTTACTTTCGATTAGTGTTAAATTTTTTTGGTTAGAAGATCGGTGAAGGTATTCAAAAAAAAAATTATTGAATTTTCAATTAAATATAGTCTTGAACATATTTCGTTAAGCAACCCATCACCGTTACTTTTGTTAGCATATTTTTTTTCATAGATTTTATTCGGTTACCTGATCGGTGAAGGTCGTTCTTAGTACGGATCCTGTACTATAACTATTATCGGATTCGTCTGTTTCTATGCTTGGTTCATCATCTTCATCCTCTGACTACGGATACCTTGAGGACATATGATTTACCCAGAAAACAGTAAAGGCGGCAAAAACAAATAAAATGGTAGTATGAGTCCCTAATATCAGCAAAGTCGCTACCCATTATTATTATCATGAAAGGGGTGGTTTCCGACAGTTTAAGGGTGAAGGAAAGATCGAACCAGCGTATAACCATTTTTTTCTTGATCAACGTCCTCGAAAACGGGGAGTAAACGTCTTTAACGAAAAAAAAGAAGCAGTTTTACACCCCCTGACAGGGTAGATTTCACCAAGGACGGTTGCGGCCTACTACCTGACATCACCTTTCACCATCTGTTATATCCCCATGAAAAAATAAAGAATCCCTGCAAAAATAGTCGATGCCAAGCTGTTATATGATAAATAAACCAAAAGGGGTGGTTTTTGGCCGTTTCATGGGGTGCGCATGACTAAAAACTTTTCCACCCTGTTATTCGTGTTCAGCTCCCTGGAGAACGGGGGAAGAGATAGGTTTCATACCTTTAGCACAATTTTGCACTTTTTAGGGAAAATCCCGACTCCTAGCTTCCACTAGTTCTGTTAGCCGAGATTGGACAGTGGACTGTTTTCAACGAAAATATATACGATTGGTGCAATTTTATTACATCAATTATATACAAGTAACGTACGGTTTTAGAAAGAACTGATGGGATTTATCTGAATCCGGCGGCTTCTTCATAATAATCGGCGATTACAGTATATGGTTGTAAATAAACATTCTTAAATCGTTAAAACGTTGCATTATATGTAGGGTGGTCGCGCGAATGTTAGAAACTCATTTAACTTCGGTAGTTTTGAAGTTATGTAAAAAAAAAAGGTCAAAAATAAGAGTTATAGAAAATCACATGTATTTTCCAAAAATCATTTTAGAAAAACAATTGAAATTCGCATTTCGGAGATATGAACTTTACTTTGGTTTTTTAAATGGAACGTCCCGTATATTTTTACACCATTTGAAAGGCCATAAAAAAAGCTTTTTAATGCACCTTTTTATCATAGAAGCACGCATGTGCTGCCTCTATGTTTGTTTGCGGGAACTATGAAATGTTCGGACACTTGGATTGTCAAAATGTCTGGACCGGTATCATTTTTTCACATTAATTTAGACGAAAGTGTGATTGACGGTGCAAAATTAGTACACAACATTGTGGAAGAACACACTTGCGCTCAATTAAGGCGCTGTCTCAAGTATCCTGGCCGTAAAATGGCTGGAAGCAAGAATAAAGAACTGGTTGCAAGGTTAGAATTCAACTATCAACTTATCAATTTATATACAAGTGCATTAAAATAAAACAAATGTGTTTAGTCTACAATATGCTTAATAACATTCTTCGTGTAGTAATTTATAATACAGTAAAAATATTTTCTGTTTTTTACGAAAATGTAGGGTCAAAAATACAATTGAAAATGTTTTGTCGATCCTTCTGTGGATAAAGCTGGCTTATTTTTTTCTAATTCTTTCAAATAGGTAAACTATACGATATGGCACTACCTATTTTCAAAAAATTGGTAACAGATTTATCATTATTTGTTTAAAAAACGTCGAGTTCCATGTTTGTTCGGACAGTTTTCGCATTACATGTCAATATTGGATTTGACATAAACATTACGTTTTTTAACCAAATAATGATGAATTTGTTACCAATTTTCTGAAAGTATGTAGTGCCATATCGTATAGTTTACCTATTTGAAAAAAATTAGAAAAAAAGGAGCCAGCTTTATCCACAGAAGGATTGACAAAAAACGTCATTTTCAATTGCATTTTTGACCCTACATTTTCGTAAAAAAACAATAGTATATTATATTACTAGGAGTAGAACGCACTCTTTTTTTGTGTTGAGCCCAGGATTTGCGGCTGAGGCGAAGCCGAAGCCGTAAACTGGGCGAAACACAAAAAAAGGCGTTCTACTCCGTGTAATATATACTATTTTTTCTTCAAGCGTATTAAAATGCAAAAATTCATTTATTTATCATAAATGTACAAATATTCAAACTACAGTCTTACATGCTGACACAATATGACAAGTGGCTAGTGGATAGCGCGCCACCGGTGGCTTTCGGTATTAACATTATGTTACTAGTAAAACAATACCCACTGCGGTGGCGCTTTCGGAACTAACATTATGTTACTAGTAAAACAATGTCCACTACGGTGGCGTTCGGTACTAACATTTTGTTACTAGTAAAACAATGTCCTACTTCTACTTCTGTTTTTGGTGACATAATTTAAACATTTTAATACGCTTGAAGAAAAATAAAATTTAATAACTAGTAGAGTTTTTAACAAAAATGCTATGTCTTATATACCATTAAAACCTTTTTTATGGCCTTTCAGATGGTATAAAAATATACAAGGTGTTCTATTTTAAAAAATTAAAGTAAAGTTCATTTATATCTCCGAAATTCTACAATTGTTGTTATAAATTGATTTTTGGAAAATACATTTGATTTCCTGTAACTTTTATTTTTGAACTTGTTTACGTAACTCCAAAAATAACGAAGTTAAATGGGGTTATAACGTTCGCGTGACCACCCTGTTCGTACATACAATGGATTACGATCATTTGTTATTATTATCTGTACAGTATTTTCCTATAACTAAATGACCTAAAACTTTATTTTTTATTTAATAAACAGTATGCAACAAGCCTATGGATCATCAACTTCCGCCGCATCATATATAAATACTGCATCATCGTTTTACAATGCTTCAACTTATCCTTATTCATCATTAAATTCATCTAGAGGGTTGAATCCAGCTTGTAAAGCAAATGCAGGATACATAACTTCATCATACTCATCACCAGCTTCTCCTTTTAATGCTTCTGGTCAGACTAATCAGTATCCTTCATATGCCGCTTATACTGCTCCAGGAGCTTCGACGTTTGCACAGGGGTTTTCAGCTCAGGTATATATTCTTTGTGTTCTGAATGAGATTTTACATTTAATAATACATGTTATTTCTAGGCAGTTGAATATAGTGCGTATGGTACAACATTTAGTGACGCACAACCTTCTCAGTATACATCAAGTTATTATGCCCAAAATTATTCCCCATATGTCAGTTCATCAAGTTCTACTGGAAGCATAGGAACTGGGTCATATCAATTAACTACTACATCAGTTCTTGGTAAGTTTTTTATATCAATCTGAATTTCAAATGAAAATTATAGTTACCTATATAGTACTGTAACTAAATCCATAGAGGTTTTAATTTAGAAATATTGTCATACGAATTAAATTTTGTTGTTTTTATATAGTATAAAAAACAGTCCGGGAAAGTTAATTTTCCCGAACTGTCTTCTGATAGTTGCTTAGCAACGGACTAAAATACTGGAATAACGTATTTTGGGATCTGAAATTGCGCCGAAAAAGTAGACATTCTTGATCGATTTCAGAAAAAAATTGTTATAATGCCGAATGACTTCTTCTCCTTTGCTCCTTTATTGTGCGTCAAATAGATATTTTGTTGTTAGTAAACAAACAGTTTTAAGCACTAAAGAAATTAATTAAATTTGTTAATTTGCTATCTCGGAAACAGACTGAAAATGTATACTCAGGAGATTTTGAGGTCGTTGATTATAATTTTGAAAATTGGAAAATTCAAGATGGCTGACCCAAAATGACGGCTATGAAGTGTAAAAATGAGATTTTCTGGCTTGAGTTTACATTTTTGCGAAAAATTACAAGAATAAAAAAGTGTTTAGAATGCCATTTTGCACTTAAATATACGATTTATGAGTAACTCTCCTTCATCCCAATTGGGGTCAACCTTAGTTTATTTAAATAAAGTAACCATTTTTAAAATATTCGGGTAAATCACTCAAAACTTTTTTAGTAAAAATATTTTAAATATATGTAATTTAATTACCCGTTACTGAATTAATTTTACTATTAATTAGTTCAAAGGGCATACAAATTTTAATTACAGCGTGTTTTCTTGATCCCGGGATTTTACATACGGTAAAGACACCCTCCTTAGTACCTCCTTAGTACCTCCTTAATATTAGTACCAAACTTTTCAATAGGAAGAGATGTTCAAGAAGAAGAAAGAAATGAAGATGAAGAACAAGAGGAGCAATATTACTTCCACATCCAGTGGTAGTAACGCAAAAAAAATTTGAAATTTTTTATTATTCAAATAAGCTTAAAATGTCATGAAACGTCGAGATTTTAAATTTGAGCAAAAAAAAATTGTGTCTGTCGGTCGGTCGTAACTTTTTTTGTGCGTACGTTTACTCTGGAATGGTTTAAGATATTGACTTGAAATTTGGTACACGTATGTATTTTAACGAGATCTGGAACTGGATTATATTTTGATCTTATTCCGTTGAAGGGTTGGGAGGTAAATTGGGGTAAATGGGGGTAAATAGGTAAATCAAGCAAGAGTTCATAACATTGGTATTTAGTATATATAAGAGAAGCTAAGGTGTCAAAAAATTATTTGGGATTAGCCACCCTTATTACACCCCCACCCCATTTTTAAAAGGGTGAAAAAATTAAATTTTCGTTTAGTGTGTGTACAAGAACCAAAGGCCTCAAAAATTATTTTTACTTTATCCACTCCCCACTACCACCCCCCTTCGACCACCCCCACCCTCACCACCGATGTGGCATATCGTTTTATGGGTTTTTGGGGTAGACGATTTCAAATATTATATTATTAGAGTTCCATAAACACCTATTCCCACATACAAATTTTTTTCGTTGTGAGAGACTTGGATAGAAAATCTGGATGTGGAAGTATAGTACAGTAACTAGAGGTTTTAACTTCAGAATAATGTCATATTGAACGGATTTCGTTTATTTTTGGCAGTATAATAGTAAGTGCTTCACAGAAAAGGTTCTATATTGTACGGGGGCTTGCTAATTTATAGGGGGTGGATGCCACCCCCTCTCAGGGGGTGTCACTTAAAAAATATATATTTATTGGAGCTGAAATAGAATCAAATTTTAAGAAGAAAAGATTCTATGCAATTTTTCACATAAATTGATAGTTTTTAACACGTTCAGCGCCAGTGTATCTTTTTCGATACACATTGTTAAAACATTGTATCTAAAAAGATACACCGACTAATATTCTGTTTTGGCCGTGTATATCGCTAATGCACACACTATATATGACACACTGTATATTTCATATGGGGAATTATAAGCTTTGGCCTACTAAAATTTCCTCTGAAATTGGGGTGTAGGTTGGATGAAAGTTTTCACATAAATTCTGTAAAAGTTCAGATTAAAACAACACATGATTATTATATTAAATTAAAAATAACGAACATTCGCCCTGAGAGCTTGGCGCTGAACGTGTTAAGTTATAACGACTTCAAAATTGCGATTTTAGCTTAAAAAAAAGGTATTTCCAAACGGCTTTCGTCAAGTATCTAGAAAAAATGTTACTGACCAATTACAGAAAGTACAAACTGGGAATTAATTATATTTTTTTGTTTATTGATGTAGGATTAATAATTTCGAAGATATTTAAGTTTATATTTGGTATCCAAGTGTTTCGAAATTACCTTTAAAGTTTAAAATGCATTTTTTTCTAAAGCAAGTGCTTTAAATGAGCAAAAAAATTTGAACATCTAGGTAATGCTACATCTTAACGAAAAACTGTATTTGAGATAATTTTTTTAAATTACTGGCTAATTAGAGTAACAAAATGGCGACCTTTTTATATAAGAAAATATAAATACGCACATTTTTCCGTCATAACTTATTTATTTCTTATGCTACAGGAACGAGTAAAAAATAATTTGAAAGCTCTAATGTCTCTAATTTCATTTCTTAGCATACGTGACGTAGGTGTCACAATTTCTGAGATATTCAACATTTAAACTGCATTTTTCGTCTTATAAACGTTCGGACGCCATTTGTAAACTTCCATATCTCCGAAACTATTAAATCTATGTAAATAAATAAACAAACGAAATTCATTATCAGTTTATGAGCTTTATTTTTGGTCTCTACCCATTTTTCAATAAAACTAATATTTACTGCGATATTTGGAAAAGGAAAAAAAAATACGTTTTATCGAAAATACCTTTATAGTTTAAACTGTATTTTCTTCTAAAGAAAGTGCTGTATACAAACCAAAAAATTTGAGCATCTACGTCATGCTATATATTAATGAGAAACAGTGTTTGGAATTCCTTTTTTTTTAATTACTGGCTAATTGCAGTAACAAAGTGGCGATGTTGTTATTAAAAAAATGTGTAGACGCACATTGCTTCGGTCATACTTCTTTGTTTTTTATGCTACAGAAACAAATAAAAAAATAGTTGAAAGCTTAATTAATGACCTATTATTCTACCTACCATCCTTGACGTAGGTGTCACAGTTTCTGAGATATTTAACTCTCACTCTAAATAATTATCTTATGAACATTTTTTCGATAAAGTAATACTTTTCAAGATACTTGACTTTTTTTTAAGCTAAAATCGCAATTTTTAAGTCGTTATAACTTAAAAACTATCAATGTATGTGAAAAATTGTATAGAACCTTTTCTTCTTAAAATTCGATTCTACTTCAGTTGCAATAAATATATATATACTTTTTAAGTGCCATCCCCTGAGAGGGGGTGGCATCCACCCCCTATAAATTAGCAAGCCCCCGTACAATATAGAAACTTTTCTGTGAAGCATTTACTATTATACTGCCAAAAATGAACGGAATCCTTTCAATATGACATTATTCCGAAGTTTTGCATATTTTTTACCTCTAGGTACTGTACTAGTAGTGATTCCTTGGGCAGCGGTTTTTTCATTTATAAACAACTCAAATGAAATTGAAAAAAATTATTTTAAAGAATGGTGTTTAATAAAGGACCCCGGAACAGAACCCATGAAAATGTTGATTAAGTGGAATCGGCTGAAATTTTGGTATTTTGTAGTTCAAGTCATGCTGATCAAAAGTTCTTATCACATCGGGCCAATCCTATGGACAGTTTTTGAGATACAGCTTGTCAAAGTTAGGTAATTTGCGTCATTTTAGACATTGAAGAACTTTTTACTCTTAAACTATTAACTTTAGCAAAAAATTGCAAGGGTCGAAATATTTTTGTTCTAGTCCAATAAAGCTCAAGAATTTTTTTCAAAATATTTTTATTAATTTTTGGGTTAGGTAAAAAATATATATATATATATATATGTATATATATATATATATATATATATATATATATATATATATATATATATATATATATATATATATATATATATATATATATATATATATGTGTGTATATATATATATATATATATATATATATATATATATATATATATATATATATATATATATAGATTTGTTTAACCGACTACACAGACCCAATTCGCCATACACTACCGACGTTGTCAGACCAAAACTGACGATCTCAGACCCACCTCCGGGTCTGAGAACGTTTTTGTGTTTTTCTTACTTATCTACCTTGGTTATGTCATAAAAAAGTTTAAAAACGCATTTGACATTGGGACTGAAAAAGCGGTTGAATATAGTATTTTATACAGATGTAGTTCTGCAAATTTTACGCAGAGGGCGTTCAGTATATAGTATATAATTTTATACAATACGCTCCTAAGCCCGCATCTTTCATCAGACGTTGACAATACCGGAGTCTGGCAACACTGTAAATACGAAATATTCATTTGGAAATATATTACCAGATTATTTTCAACTTTCTCGATGGAGAAGATTCTTGTGTGCATGTACTTAATATTTAATTTTTGAATTTGCATTATTTATATTGGTCGAGTTAAAACTAAGATTTAAGGTTTTCATATACCGGATGGCACAGAGGACATGTAATGACCTGTAACTTTTTCATTTTAAAAATAAAATTTTCAAATTTATGTGCGTTTATTTAAACATAAATAAGTTACATTTCACATGATACATGGTTTTTTCGCTACTTTCGGTTTAGTTCGAAGTTGCAAATTTTTAAATTTTTTTAAACAGAAAGGTAACCTGTCATGATTACGATTCAACATTCAATTTTCTTTACAGTCCATTTTTGAATTTAAAATAGACTGAGAAGAAACGTAATTATAGCCAATTTTCTCTTAACAGAAAAATGCTATGTAAAAAATATGTAATCTGTAGAATTCTATTAAACTAGAAATGTAGTATTCATAGAACATTGGATAGATAATTTTTAACAAATTACCACTTTAATTTAGTATGCCAATAATTATAATCTTAAAATACAATTGAATTTTAAATATTGAAAAAAGTCTCTTAAATACATTTTTTTAAATGCAAGCCCCCACCCACTTTTATTCTATTTTCTACTTTTTTGCTGACAATAACAAATTAGGTTGTGTCTAAAGAAAACTTTGCTTTATTATTTTAGTGTTTTTTGTAAAACTTAATTTTATATTTTCTGCGAAAAGATAAATTTCAGTGATCTAAGTAATAGCGCGTTTTTAAAACTTGGATTTAAACACTCTGAGGCGTACTTTAAATAAGCAAAATAAAACCACCAATAAAAAAAAATTGTTTAATTATCACTATAAATAATGAATTTACGGAATACTAATATTAATTGGAGCATGATAGCGACGGAATTGAAACGCGACGCGGTGGTTGGGTGATTAAAAAAGTGTTTATTTTCATTTTTTTTTTTTTTTTAATAGAACTTTACTCTTTAACAGGCCCATTGCAGTATTAGTACTCGTTATTTACAGAATCATTTTTTTTAAATGCAAACCCCCACCCACTTTTATTCTATTTTCTACTTTTTTGCTGACAATAACAAATTAGGTTGTGTCTAAAGAAAACTTTGCTTTATTATTTTAGTGTTTTTTGTAAAACTTAATTTTATATTTTCTGCGAAAAGATAAATTTCAGTGATCTAAGTAATAGAAAAAAATGGATGTTTCCATTAAAAAAATATTTTTAATTTAAAGAGACTTCCTTTCAATAACGTTTTAAAATTTTATTTTATTATAATATTAAAATTGTCAATACTAACTTAAAGAAAATGCAATGGTATTATTGTCCAAAATTTTCTATGCACTGCCTTTTTACCTTGTTGGAATTTTACTTATTAAATATTTTTGCATGGCCTTCTTTCTGTTGAAGGAAAATTGGCTGTAATTCTATTTTTTTCTCAGGCGATTTTAAATCCAAAAAAAGGACTGTAAAGGATATTTAATTTTCTATAGTATCATTTAGATTCAATTATAATTAAGTTGCAACTTCGAACTAAACCAGAAGTAGCAAAAAAACGTGTAGCAGATCATAGCATATTAATACTAATACATTTTTGTTTTCTGGTTGAAATTAAGGTGGTGGGGATAAAATTCGATACTGAGATGACGGGTAACAACTTTGGAAATGTTCTTTGTATGCCTGCATGTTTGAACGAAATAAAAACGAAAACGAAGAAAGCTTTTTTCTGAAACTTTGGCATGTAAAAAACAGATGCTTCCAGAATTTCTCTCCACTTTGTTTTATCTAAATTCGTTAGGTAGATAGGTTATGCTTTAAAAATTAAAATATTTATTTCAATAATGAATAAATATTTTGAAAACTGATGCCTTCATTTGGTATTTTTAAGCCTCATCGAGTGCTGAAAAAACCTTTGTGAAAAATACATCTGTTATGGATTGTTTATAACAATTTTTAAGTAAAAAATTATTTCACCTTTTTTTAAATTTTTAATTCTTTGCTATCAAATATTAAACGCAGTATTTCTTAAAAATCTATTGATTACATTTATCACCCCCAAAAGCGGTGGAAATTCAAAATTTGCCATACACATAAAGTCTTGTAATTTGAAAAATGCATTTTAAGAAAAATACAGGATCCCATCGCGAAGTGTAGACAAAAATACATAAGTAAAAAAACGGCAACGTTCAAGTTTCTTAAGGATACCTAATACTTATCTGCAAACTTTGCCAAAAAATGTTGCATGCGATTGAGACGTTCCATGTTTTTTTTTGTACGACTGTCTATTTTTTTATTTTCAATTGTTAATTGAGGCGACCTGGCCGCTTGAAGAGTAGCGCGAAAACCGGTCATTTTTAACCTTACACGCGGACGCCTGTAGCTCCGTAAGTTAAATAATAGATAAAAGATAAAATAATATGCTTGTGCGTAGAAAAGTTCACACTTATATATTACAACCAATCAGAGGCTCTAATTATGTATCGTTACCATGGTAGCATACATAAAAATTTCCAGAAATTTTTCGCCTGGTGGATACGGTAGGTGAAATTTCCCTGGAACTTTTTCTAGCAAATGTTTTTTTATTGGAATTTAAGTTTTTTATATGTGGTAAAAAATAAACGTTCATCCACATTTCCTAGATCAAATTTATTAAAAATAATAATTTAGGCTATTCTTAATCCACTTTCTATTGTTTCATGCAACTAAAATTGCTAAATCATATTTTATTTTACTTGACGTTTTGTAAAATCTGTGAAAAATCAAATGAATCCGCTTTAAAATGTTTGATATACACACCCTTTTTTACAGTTTTAGTTTCATATATTATTGTTTGTTATGACAATAGTTTTTAATTTTATATAGATGTGAAATTATCTTGTCGAATTCCCCACGTATTTCAATTACTATCCGAAAATGTTTTCTCGATCTGGGAATGTAATGTTGGGGACAATTTTTATATTCGAGATCTCTAAAAATTTTCAGATTTAATTCAGAAACCAGGGAGATTACTAGTGAAAATTAGATGTTCACGATGTTCTACAACAAAGGCCCAGTGAATTTTTGTCGTATCTATTTCCGTAAGTAATGCAAAGTCAAAAAATCACCAACTTCAAAATTTAAATAATTTGTTTCTAATTGTATAAACCAATTGAGCGTACTCACAAATATTATTCCTATCGAATACGATGGAATGGAATCAAAAAAATTAATTTAAAAACTGAAATCGCTGTTTTGTTATAAATACTTTAAATACTTTGTTCCTTTAGTTTGACAATGGATGAATAAAAAAGTTATACACCCTAAGTAAAGTAAAATCAGTCGCTAAACAAGACCTCTTTATCGGCTACACATGGACCTAGTATTTAAAGCACAGTAGTTAAGAAGTTGATTTGTTATGTTAAATAAAGTATTAATGGTCACAACTTTTAATAATTAAAGATAATAATCGGTAATAAAACCGACGCTTCACTATGGATAACGGTATTTGTCCTTAAAACTTCAACACCAGATGTTAATAAAGCATGGTCTTTATGACACTTAACTACTGCGAATACTAGAGTCGAATGCCAGACCCACTCAGATGATAGGTTTTCAAGGGCGGCCTTAAGCTAATACTGGTTCTTACATTCCAAAATATCTTTAATGTAATAAACAAGTAAATCAAATTTTATTCTAATAAAAAGTGCCAAATAAACAAACAATTAAAGAACTATTGAAGCTTAAAAAAATAGACATGAAACATATTTACATATTAGTCATATATTAACTTTGGCGAATTTATCAGTTACCTACAGTGGAGACTGATGATTTAATATCTTGGTGTACATGTAAAATCGCAAGCCCAACTAATCGGTCTTGAGAGGTATATTCGGTACAGACTTTAGGGGCTCGGGCATGCAAGTGGCCCGTCTGACCCTCCGTGTATACTTTTCGATTTTCTCCCCGCCGCTTATCAATTTTTATTTTTGTGAAAAAAAAAAATTGTTGGATTCTATTTTTTTATTTTCGAGAAAAAGAAAAAATTGACATCCAACAATTTTGGTTTAAACAATTAGAAACAGATTATTTAAATTTCGAAGTTGGTGATTTTTTTACTTTGCATTGCTTACGGAAATAAATACGACAAAAATTCACTGGACCCTTATTGTAGAACATCGTGAACATCTAATTTTCACTAGTTATCTCCCTGGTCTCTGGATTATATCTGAAAATTTTTAGAGATCTCGAATATAAAAATTATCCCCAACATTACATTCCGAGATCCAGAAAACATTTTCTGATAGTAATTCAAATACATGGGGAATTCGGCAAGATAATTTCACATCTAAATAAAATTAAAAACTAATGGATCACTCTAACATTATTACCATAACAAACATAATAATATATGATACTAAAACTGTAAAAAAGAGTGTGTATGTCAAATATTTTAAAGCGAATTCATTTGATTTTTCACAGATTCTACAAAACGTCAAGTAAAATAAAATATGATTAGCAATTTTAGTTGCATTAAACAATAGAAAGTAGATTAAGAATAGTCTATATTATTATTTTTAATTTTGATCTACGAAATGTGGTGGAACGTTTATTTTTTACCACATATAAAAAAATTAAATTCCAATAAAAAAACATTTGACAGAAAAAACTCCAGGGTAATTTCACCTACCGTATCCACCAGGCGAAAAATTTCTGGAAATTTTTATGGATGCACCATGGTAACGATACATAATTAGAACCTCTGACTGGTTGTAATATACAAGTGTGAACTTTTTTACGCACAAGCATATTATTATTATTATTATTATTATTACAGGCATCCACGTGTAAGGTTAAAAATGACCGTTTTTCGCGCTACTCTTCAAGCGGCCAGGTCGCCTCAATTAACAATTGAAAAAAAAAATAGACAGTCATACAAAAAAAAAAACGTGGAACGTCTAAATCGCACGCAACATTTTTTGGCAAAGTTTGCAGATTATTAGCTTATTAGATTAGATTAGTAGATTATTAGAAGTATTAGCTATCCTTAGGAAATTTGAACATTACCATTTTTTTTACTTATGTATTTTTGACTACTCTTCGCGATGAGATCCTGTATTTTTCTTAAATATGCAGTTTTCAAATCACAAAACATAAAAGCAAATTTGGACTTTCCTCCGCTTTTGATCGATAGATCGATTTTTAAGAAATACTGCGTTTAATATTTGATAGAAAGGAATTCAAAATTAAAAAATAGATGAAACAACTTTTTACTTAAAAATTATTAGAAACAATCCATAACAGATGTATTTTTCACAAAAGTTTTTTCAGCACTCGATGAGGCTTATTCATTATTGAAATAAATTTCTCCCCCATCCCCCCCCGTAAAACCGCTCTGTACTCAAATTGATTGTTTTACAGTTTACACGTACAACCATTGATCAAATGTTTATTAAAGTAAATTTGGTTATGCTCATAATTTGGTGACAGTCTGTAATTTATATTATTACTGACTACATGAAAACAAGGAGACGATAAAAGTTTGTCATTATTACTATGAGGACCTTAAGAAAAAAAATTACTAGAAGAAAAGGGGCATTGCATGGCATCTACTGGAGTGACGCAGTATCGAAACTCGATGATATTTCGATTCTATTCTGGAGAAAGTTAAAAATTTTAATTGTATGTTATTTCGGACAAGGAGCAAATTTTCGGAGTCTTGCATGTGGTCGGAATCTACATATCTCTAGACCTAGTCTGTGCTACTTAACACAATATCCCTGAATTACTTTTGTTGCTTGAGAGATGGTTAAGAAAAAAACATTTTTTAAGTATAATTTAATAAGCATTTTTGTACGATCGTACAAATCGCTTACCGATATTGTTGGTAGTAGGTGTAGGTATTTAAAAATTAATGAAGTCGATTTTTTAGCATTAAAAGTTGTCAGCTATAAAATGACCGGCATTTCATTTTTCAAGTCCAAGGCATTTCCGGGAACATTATACAAATATACAATACGATAAGCAGAGCTAATAATGACTTTATGACTTGCCACATGTTGGGTTGGACCTAAAAGCCACCCGCTATAATACGTCCACTTTCTCTAAGTTTACTTGGTTAAAAGAACTACCACATTTACAAGTATGTTTTTCTTACTATATAATAAATGAGGCATTAAAAACTAAATTGCTTATGTTGAAGGAACTGCAAAACTGTGCACACTTCTTCGCTGAATATTAAAAAATAATTTGAGTTTAACAGCCTTTAAAATTTTCTGCCATATTTAACAATGTGGATTAGTATTGATAGCACAGTCGAGGTGGCGGCGGTGCTTTTAAATATTTATACATTTTTGGCTTAAGATGTCAAATATTTGATCCGTATTAAAAGATCAACCGAAAAAACTCTAATAAAAATTAATGAAAATTACGGATGCATTACAATAAATGCAATTTTTTAGCTGCCTTTTTAGCGAAATACATGTTTTTTAGTTTTCTATTTCTTTGATTGCGACATCTTGCGGTAATCTTAAAAACATTTTGAGCAATTTTTATTTGCTGATTTTCCAATGCAGTATTTTTTCAAAAGGTATCATATTGTGTTTTTTGCAGTTCTTCTTAAATATTTCTAGTTGTATAGATCATATCGCAATATCACGGTTAGTGGCCTATTACACGTTTTAAAAAAACAAATAATTTTAAGCTGAAAATTTAGGGACAGGTGTTTTCAGGGGTACTATATTTAATGAAAATAACGTCACGTTTTACCGGAAATTGACATCAACTTCCTTATTTTAAATAGCATGCCTTATTTTTTATGCCGGATTCGAATTCTGTTCATTATTTTAAGGTAATTTTCAAGATCATTTCCTACCTAAAAAACCAATAGTTTTTGAGATAGGTATTTCGATTTTAACGAAATCTGATGCGAAAAGTAACCCATAAGAAATTAGTAATATATGAGAGATGGAGCTTTCATTTACTCCACTAAATAGATATAATAAATTTGTCCATTAAAAAGGGGCTAGCTCAAAGTGTAATAAACTGTTTGGCTGATAGTTCCATTATTCTCAAAATTTCTATTAATATTAATAAATCGTAATATTATTGTACCAGGCGTAACACATTTACGAAAAAGAATATAAAAAAAGAATATAATTTCGTATTCAATAACTGTCTGGTTTGACCTGTATAGACTATTTAATTTGTCGGTGTTTACACTATCCCTATAAAATATGTACCATTACTTAGACATGTCTGAAAATATGTTGTCATAATGACAAATATTAGTACATTAAGAAAAACAGCAATAATGAAATATTTCAGAAAATCACATGCCGGCTACTGACATGTGCATTGCGCTTAAAGGATTAAATAATACACCTCATGGCGGAAAAAATGATTTAAAACGCTTGCATTGCATATCTGGTAAGTCATGTTACAACTATACCGGGTGCCACAGGTTAGTGGCTCCCGCCCTATATTTCCTTTATTTTTTAATTTATCCATTTGAAATTTCAGGTGATAAACTACCTGTAAAAATGAATTTTTGGACGCAAAAAACGGTATGAGACCATTTCCTGTTCACCCAGAAATGACCGCAACTTTCGATTTTTAAATGGAACGCCCTGTACATTTTTACATATTTGGACACAAGGCAACATTCTGAGTATACCATGAGATTTTCGCGAATTTTTGAGTCAATGTTCAGTTTTTAAAGCAGTTTAAGACATGCGTCTAGAGTGCTTTGGAATACCAAAATTTGTTCTACAGCAGGTAAAGTCCAAGGGAAAAATATAATTTTTCATTTAATTTCATTGATAACTATTTATGAAGCCTCCAAAATTGAACAAATCACTTTTTTATCGAAAACTTTTTTTTTTCAAATGGGAAGGTGGTGACTCATACTGTTCGATAAATTATAGATTTTTTCTGAATTCATTGATATCCATTTCAAATCTATGCTATTTGTTTTTCTATTTTGTTGAATATTTTTAAACATAAATAATCACCTTCAATATAGTTTTTCTTGAAATTTAACGTAGTTGCCTTTGCAAAAAATCATGTCTAATAATGAAATGTGAATAACTACCTTTTTGTGAATAATAGCCTTTTGGTTCTCTCTTTTGTTTAGGTATAAGTAGGTATTATTGCAAAGTATAAGGATCAATAAAAATTATTTTGAATGTGATTTTTTATTTTTAAATAAAAATAAAAGAGAAAAACAAAGAGCATGGATTTGAAATGGATATCAATGAATTCAGAAAAAAAAATCTATAATTTATTGAACACTAGGAAGCACCACTTGAAAAAAGAGTTTTCAATAAAAAAGTGATTTCTTCAATTTCGTAAATAGTCATTAATGAAATAAAATCAAAAATTATATTTTTGCCTTGGACTTTACCTGCCGTAGAACAAATTTTAGTATTCCAAAGCATTTTAGATGAATGTCTTAAAATGCTTAAGAAAACTGGACATCGACTCAAAAATTCGCGAAAATATCATTGTATACTCAGAATGTTGTCTTGAATCCAAGTATGTAAAAATATACAGGGAGTTCCATTTAAGAATCGAAAGTTGCGGTCATTTCCGAGTAAACCAGAAATGGTCTCGTACCGTTCTTTATGCCCAAAAATTCATTTTTACAGGTAGTTTATGCAACCCAAATTTCAAATTGATAAATTAAAAAGTAAAGGAAATATAGGGGGGAGCCTCTAGCCTGTGGCACCCGGTATATTATGAGAGATATTAAGATAACCCCTTGCCAATGGGGTGGATGATTAATTTTCTTTTCTGGTACTTATTGTCTTGAAAAATATGTTAAATAATTGCAAACACCAAAAATAGTACTTTCATTAACTTTTAAACGATTTTAGAATGTTTGTTCAAGAGTATTAGTTATGTTTCTCTCTTTAGGCTAATCTAGCAGGGATAAATTATTAATGAAACATCTGCGTCTATAGGTGAGGTCCGGCAACAGTGTCGGGACTGGTATCGTCTATTAGATATGTCATTATGATACACACGGGTCTGAAAAGGCGGTTGAACGCGTCGGTCCTGGGAACGATTATTGAATTTGGCAAAAAAAATAATCTCCATATTTTCTTACCTCTATTTGGTTGCTCTTAATTGGGGAAATAAGTACGAATATAAAACATAATATATACTACCCTTACTCAATTATTTCTAGTGGGTCTGAGTTCTCTGATGAACATGTCGGGACTGAAAGCGTCGATTGGTTCAATATATATATATATATATATATATATATATATATATATATATATATATATATATATATATATATATATATATATATATATGTTTCAGCATGCTTCGGTGAGATTGGCAGAAACTTTGCTATTTTGTAGTTAAAGTCATGCTGGTCAAAAATTCCTATTGCACTGAGTCCTATCCTATGAGTGGTTTTCGCTCCAGGAGTGCCTGAAGGTCTTAACAACGAGGTAACGGGTAATCTATACGTACGTACCTTCAGGCACTCCTGGAGCGAAAACCACTCATAGGATAGGACTCAGTGCAATAGGAATTTTGACCAGCATGACTTTAACTACAAAATAGCAAAGTTTCTGCCAATCTCACCGAAGCATGCTGAAACATATATATATATATTTATATATATATATATATATAATATATATATATATATATATAAATATATATATATATATATGTATATATATATATATATATTTATATATATATATATATATTATGTATATATATATATATATATATATATATATATATATATATATATATATATATATTTATATATATATATATATATATATATAATATATATATATATATATATATTATATTGTTTCAGCATGCTTCGGTGAGATTGGCAGAAACTTTGCTATTTTGTAGTTAAAGTCATGCTGGTCAAAAATTCCTATTGCACTGAGTCCTATCCTATGAGTGGTTTTCGCTCCAGGAGTGCCTGAAGGTCTTAACAACGAGGTAACGGGTAATCTATACGTACGTGTTTATGAATGGTTTCCAGCGTGTTTGTGTGGGTGCGTGCGTGTGTGTGTGATTATTTTTTATCAAAGAACCTGCTCTTACCGGCACTATGTTTCTTATGAGAGCGTTCTCATTACCAACCAGGGAGATCCCATTTTTTTGGTTTCACTTTCTATCTGTTTATTTTTACTTTTTGTTGTTTTTTAATATTTTTTTTAGTTTTTAAATATTGAAAACATCCATACGATTTTCAGGAACAAATGCTATGTTTCCAGCATCATGTATCGTTCGAAGAAGAATCATTCATACCAAAGTGAAAAAAAAAATAAATAAAAGACATAAGAAATTGATGCAAAATATCGACAGCCCCCCTCAATATCACCCACTTACCGTAAAAAATATTTTTTAAAAATAATGTAAAAATAAGCTTGTATTATTGTTCAATATGCGTATAAAGTCGAGTCCCTGTAAATCAAAAGGTTTCTGCAATATAAAATAATAAATTAATTTTTGGGTGTCATTTTCAAAGGGCCGTAGCTCAAGGTATTTGCGAACATTTTTGCATGTAGAATCTGCACCAGAAGTTTGTCATCGACATTTTCGGAGAACCTTGTATACACTGGCACATACATACACACAAACGCATGTACGCAGTACACAAACACGCTGGAAACCATTCATAAACACGTACATATCGATTACCCGTTACCTCGTTGTTAAGAGCTTCAGGCACTCCTGGAGCGAAAACCACTCATAGGATAGACTCGGTGCAATGGGAATTTTTAATCAGCATGACTTTAACTACAAAATAGCAAAGTTGCAGCCAATCCCACCGAAGCATGCTGAAATATGACATATATATATATATATATATATATATATATATATATATATATATATATATATATATATATATATATATATATATATATATATATATATTGAATGAAGTGTTGGTGTACTTCCGGGTGTTTTCCCACGTAGTTGATAGGAGAGCCATTGTTCTCTAAACGACGTTTCGGCAGAATCCCATCTGCCATCTTCAGTTTCTCGCTGAAAGCTGCCTACTGCTGCTCCTCGTTGCTCGAACTGGACTGTCCAGTTCGAGCAACGTCGTTTAGACAACAATGGCTCCAGCAGGAGCCTATCAACTACGTGAGAAAACACCTGGAAGTACACCAACACTTTATATATATATGTATATATATATATATATATATATATATATTACCTAACCTAAAATTTGATTAAAAAATTCTGAAAAAAATCCTTGAGCTTTACTAGACTTGAACAAAAATATTTCGACCCTTGCAACTTTTTGCTAAAGTTAATTGTTTAAGAGTAAAAAGTTCTTGAATGTTTAAAAATGACGCAAATTACCTAACTTTGACAAGCTATATCTCAAAAACTGTCCATAGGATTGCCTCGATGTGATAAGAACTTTTGATCAGCATGACTTGAACTACAAAATACCAAAATTTCAGCCGATTCCACCGAATCAACATTTTCATGGGTTTTGTTCCGGGGTCCTTTATATTTTTATATATTTTTTAAGTAAACAGTTTTTAGAATTGTGTAGAAAAAATAATGAAAAAAAATTGTACTTCATTTTTCAACAGTTCTTTCCTTACAATATTAAAACACTTTTTATTTCTGTAATTTCCACGTAAAATGCACGTAAACAAAGTTTAAATTGTATGCTAAATATTTACTATTTTTAGACCATTATTTTCAATTTTAAAAAGTACATATTAAATTAAAACAATGATTGCCTAATTGATTAAAAAACATTAAATAATATATTTAAAAATATATCGCGTTTTTATACCTTATAGCCGCCAATCTTGTATTTTTCAATTTTCACTTCAAAATCGTAATCAGCGGCCTCGAAAACCCCCGAGTATACATTTTCAGTCGGTTTTCTCAAATACTTTCCGATATTGCAAATTAACTTTACTTAATTTGTTTAGTGCTTGAAATTGCTAGTTTAATACTAGAAAAGTCCCAGCGGCCTGTTTTTTTCTTTTTACCATTGTTCCTCAATAAACAATTTGCAAAAAAAAGATTATTCCGATTGGTCCTTTGAAATAAAACATCGCAATTTTTAACTTTTCTATATAGTACAGTGAGCGTTCTATATAGTAGAGTAAGCGAAGCAGTAAAAATGGTAAAATTCCCGGCCCGAAAACGATGAAAGAAATTTCTTTGAAATAAGCTTTATAAAATACGTACATCAAAATCTATATTGTCGCATTACCTGCTTTTTATTTTTAAGGGTGGAAACCGCCCCTAAAAGCTGAAAAATTAATAACTTCTAATTTTACGAATAAATTAACGAAAATCCATATATTTATGTTTTTGAGGTCGCTGAATATGACTGTGAGGTTAAAACTTATGAGACGAAAATATTAAGGATTGAAATCACCTTTAAATACTGAAAAATTAATGTCTTTTAATTTTACGAATAAAATCACGAAAATCCATATACTTATATTTTTGAGGTCGCTGAATATGATTATGTGGTCAAATCATAGGAAAGACGAAAATATTAAGGGTTGAAACCACCCTTAAATACTGAAAAATTAATTTTTCTTCTAATGTTATAAATACATTCACGAAAATCCATATACTTATGTTTTTTAGGTCGCTCAGTATGATTATGAGGTCTAAATTTATTTAAAAAGTGGTGGATTAAAAATGGTCATAAAAGAGTATAGTATATGTCCTATTTTATTAAAAATACGGATTGTTATAAATAAATCAAATTAACGCAATTAAGTAAATTAATTAAATAACATTTTTAATCTGCACTCTAAACATGTTAAAGTGCAATGCAACAAGCTTTTTCTGCGCATTCTTCGAAAAATAGATGGCTATTGCTCGTTTCTCTACCTATTATAGACAGTCAAAATGCGCGTACAAACTGAAAAGTTTCAACATTATTTCAAACTGTCAGATCTCTGAAACAGTTTGTCGTAGGAAAGAAAATAAAAACCCAAACACTTTGTCTTTTTTTTATAAGCTTCATTCCATTCTTATATCATGTTTTATCAATCTTATAGTATTTGAGATATTTCGATTTTAAATACATAATTTTCTTGCGTATGCGCTCAAGCGCGATCTTTAAACCTTTATATCTCTGGAACAGTTTGTCGTAGGAAAAAAAAATAAATAAAAAAAACAAACTATTCGTTTTTTTATAAGATTCATTTTTGTACTCATCATTTTTTTATAAAAAAATATTTTCACCTATAATACACCTAGAGCATTGATAATACCGAGATAATTTTGTCATAGAGACTGCTGAAAGCGTGTTGCAGATGACGTATTCGTTTCCATTATTGAAGAGCTGCTTCCACGCATGTTAATTATTTCATTATGATGTTCTTTGTGAATATTTAAATAAGGTTTTATAGGATTGGAATTATTATGGTCTGTAATTTTCAACAATTGTTGTTCCTGATTGCGTCAGCAGAAGATTTTGTCCAGCCGTTTAATATACATACATATATCTACCTAGAGGCATGTTATCGTACCAATTGTCATTTTCCGTTTTCCAGTGGCGATTTGGTCTTAAAAATAGTCTGTTTGTCTTAATATTTTTGCCCCGTTTTGATAATATTTTACAGAATAATCTGATGGGGCATGCGTTACTATCTTTGTTTTGAATTAACCATTTACTATTAGTGCAGTTCAATAGGGTTCTTCCTCTACCTAACACTAACTTACTTTCCAAATTTCAATACAATCGGACTTTTCTTTCTTAAGTTATCGTGCTTACAAGAAACGTGACGGACGGACGGACAGACGGACATTTTGAAAGTTGTTCAGAATTCGTTCACTAACACAATGATATGAAAATTTTTTCTCTACGAGCGATATTTACGATTTTAGAAATGTGCCGATCAAATACAATATACTCTTCGTTTTTGCGAAGAGTATAATAATTTTATCACAGTTTCCGAAAGCACTTGCTTGAGGAAGTTGTGATAAAATTATGAGCTATTTATCAACGTTCGAGGAGTATTCGCATAGAAAATTTTTTGCAATTTATTTAGTTATTTGTTCAAAACTATTTATTAAAAACACAATCATTAAAAGAGCAATTTGTAAAATTAAATGTAGATTATGTATTATGTATTATATGGTGTGTTTTCCTCTATTCATTCATATTCATATTCATTAAATCATTATTTGCAATTCCAAATTGACATTGTCAAAAAATAAATTTTAAATTATTGAACTGTCAAACTGGATGACATAAGTGAAAAGATCCCTAAGGGATCTTTTCAGTGTAATTCTGTTGTGATTGGTTGTTTCAGTACACGTAATTATAAATGTACGAATTTATCTATCTATCTATCTGAGTTAAAAATTTTCGCTGTAATCTTTTTCTGATTGGATGAATTTTGACACGACCTGAAATGCAAAATTTTGATTGGTTAATAGATTTAGTAAAAAATTATCTGAGCAATTTCCAAAAACCCGATTTCTTTCAAAAAATTATGAAAATTTTCATTATTGAAAATGGATACAGAATGAAAAATAATTATTTTTAAAATTCTAAAGAATTTGAGCATGTTAATAATAAAATGCATTAACAATATCTAGAAGGATTTTAAAAAAAATTGAATTAAGAAGAAATTAGAGCAATAAGACTAAAAACAATGGCGCCTAAATTTTTAAATGTGCTACTTTTTTTGTTTGTAACTTTTTTAGTTTTCATTATAAAAGGTCGTAATACGTCTCAATCGAAAGAAAATTTTAATACCTTTAATTTTCACAAGAATAAAATTTTTTCTCATAGTTGTAGATTTTGAATAATTGTAGATTTTAACGTTGTATATTTTTTCTGAACGTTTCGACGCCATTTTGAAAATGTCATATTTCCAAAAACTAAACAGCGGAGAAAAAAAAAACCATTTGATTTGTTTTCGTAGAAGTTATTTTGTACCCTTGTATTTTGTTATTAAAGAGCACATTTTTCGAGTAATTTTAAAAAAACGTCTAGGAATACTGATTTTAGGGGGTGAAAATTGCAATTTTCAGTTCGCAATATCCCGAAAAATATGCATTTTAGCAAAAAAGTGTATTAGACCTTTATTTCTTATAATTTGATTCTCTATCAGATTATGTGTATTTTTTGTTTTTTTTGCGACAGCCCCTAAGAAGGGACGAGAACCACCCCCAACCAAAAAGCAGGAAAAGTGACAATATAGATTCTTACGTACAAGATACTTCATGAAGCATGTTGATGAAAAAATTTGGAAATTCATTACATCGTTTTCGGGCTGGGATTTAAAAGCTTCACTTTACTAATACTGACGCGACTAGATGGTCATTTAATTACTTCCACATCCAGTGGAAGTATACTGCCCTGCTAAAACAAGATGTCGTAACTGCAAAAAATTAATTTTTGAGATTTTAATTGCATTTGCACCGTATTAGTGATCCTCACCAGTGGCGTCCTGGCTAGGTCCGCGGGTCCGCAAATGCGGACTGGGCCCTAGATCCTTTAGGGGCTTTAGGCCCCCCCCATCCCCCATCCCCCCCCCCATCCGATCAATAAAACATGGCAATGAACAATCGAAAAATTTGTAATTGGTCTCTTATTTATTTCTCCAATATCGTCTATAATTTGTCGCTACCTTGGGCCCCCCTAAGCCCAAATCGCGGACCTAACTAAAATTTGCCAGGACGCCACTGATCCTCACCACTAAGATATAGAAGTCGTATTTAAAGCAAAAGTAGTGAATAATACATAACGAATATGTGTTGTATCTACAAAATAGACCTATTCACTAAGCTCAAAAGTCGTATCCGATCATTACCAGATTTATTTGTCGTAACTTAACATATATACAATGTTTTGTTATATGGGTACACTGATAAAAGAGATACATATTTATTTGCCAAAAATGAAAATGATGAATTATGAAATGTAGATGGAATGACATAATTCAGAAAATAGTTGATTTCTCTAAAGTACATTTTCTCAGATACGACTTCTTGTCATAGCAGGGCAGTATAGTAATGACAAAAAATTTTGAAAATTTTAATTGTTCAAACAGGCTTAAAATGTTACGAAACGTCGAGATTTTAAGTTTGAACGAAAAACATTTCTGTCTGTCGGTCTGTTTAACTTTTTTTGTGCGCACGATTACTCTGGAACCGTTTAAGATATTGACTTGAAATTTGGTGCACCTATGTACTTTAACGGGATCTGAAACTACATTATATTTTCATCTTATTCCGTCGAAGGGTTGGGGGGTAAATTGGGGTAAATCAAGCAGGTAAGAGTCCACAAAATTGGCAATTAGCATATACAAAAGAAGCTAAGGTCTCAAAAAATTTTTTGGCATTAGCCACCCCCATTACCACCCCCCACCCAATTATTTAAGGATATGAAAAAAATTATGATTTAGTGTGTGTAGAAGAACCAAGAACCTCAAAATATTTTTTTACTTCATCCACCTCCACTACCACCCCCTATCACCACCCCCCACCCCAGTACCGATGTGGGATATCGTTTTATGAGTTTTTGGGGTAGACGATTTCAAATATTATATTATTAAAGTTCCATAAGCAATTATTTCCACATACAAAATTTTTTCGTTGTGAGAGACTTGGATAGAAAATCTAGATGTGGAAGTAGTGATTCAGTAATTCATTGGGCAGCGGTTTTTTTTGGGATACAAAAAAAAATTAAATCTGATTGAAGACTTAAGTGTCCTGTTTACGTTTCTAGTAATTATGACAGGGCACTGTAGATATACATATACTCATATACATGCAGCGCTCAGTGCTAGAGGCTAGAACAAGCAGATTTGACCATGCTGTTGCCAGCCAGGATGATTTAAGTTAAATACAAGACAGGGGTGCTCGAAAAGTAATAATTATTTATGGTATAGGCGTCTGAAAATGAGGAGTACGCCACCTGGTGATCTATAGTCAAACTAATTATAGGCCATTCTGTCATTGTCTCTTTAGTGTACGATGATATCAACAATAAGTAAATAATGATAAACTGAGATGCTAAGTTATTAAAAATATGACAGCGACTACACAAAATACAATTTGCTGGAGCCAACCTAGTCGGTATCCTTTGTAGATTGCAGGGACAACTCGTGAATGTTGAATTGGCAGGACAATGTTCACAGCATACCCTCTTTGATGTAGACACCTTTAACCAGGCATTGAGAGGGAAAAAGCTGGTGCAAATAACCGTGGCCCGAGGGGCCCGAGTAGCAATAATAATGGCCTGAACAATCACACATTGTAACTGAAATTTTTGAAATAAGTAAATATATGCAATTTCAGGATATTTATAAAAGTAATGTATACTATTGCATCATGCACCATTATGTTTTACCCCTGAATATTTCTATTTCATATTTTACAAAATACTGTTTCAGTTATTTTACTTAAAGAATTAATAAATATCTTTTCAGTTACAATGTAGGTACCACTAATTTCATGATCTGACACTTGTTTGTAAACATAGAGCATACACATTTATTAAGTTTTGTGTTGAATATGGATTGTACCACACAAAATAATATGTCCTGCATTTAAAACATATTCCCCTTCATACACACAATTAGAATTTTTACATTTTTAGTGCTTCCCAAATGTTCCATACATTGCAATATGCTTAACCTAAATGTCACTCATGTTTCCTGAAAAAAAAGTGATTTAAACTACAACTGTACATAAATTTAAAGAAATATTTAAGTTTATTAATATTTAACTAGCCAGACACCGTTTATGTCGAAGAAACTGTACTTTTCAAGGGGAAAATCAGATAACCTAAAAAATATGAATTTTGCTGAATAATGCCATTAACATCTTGCAAATCACTTACAACAAAATCTTGCAAACCTTTAGGTGATATATTATTAATGTTATTATTTTTAACGCCAAAAATAACAATAAACAGAAAAAAATCGATATAAGTATTCGCCAAATAAATAAACAAACGGCCTATAATTAGTTCACGAGTTCTCCACTGTGGCGCTGGCATCTTAAATTCAGACGCCTATTGAGTTTTCATTGTTTTGAGTTTTTTTTTTATGGTTTTATGTACATAGTTGCCAAATGTCGAAAGTTAACTTTAGTAACTTTAGGAATAGTTTCAAAACTATGTAAACTGTTCAACAGCATTCAAAAGTTTATCGAAATTATTGGTAGACATTATGAAGTAATTAAAATATTTTTTATTTTTATGAAAAAGGTTGTGATAATCAACTTGTAATTTTCTATGTTTGAAAACATCTCGCACTCAGTCTCTTTGTTTTTTATTAATCAAATCAATAATTATGATTAAATTCATTTTAACCACTTTTTGAAACATATTTATGATTAGGAACAATTCATCAATAAAAGTGAGGTTAAGATCTGTATGTCATCGGAAAAATATTTAACGTCAAAATATCCGACGTCGCGTCGGTTAAAAGCAGGGTATTTAATACACCCTGGTTAAAAGTTAAAACTTTCGGACGATGACAGCCCGCCAAATTAATTTCAAATAATTTCACCAATAAAAAAACTTTCGGATCATCGTATCATCGGATATCGGTTGCATGTGAATTCAACTTAAGCAAATTCAAAGCACAATATGCGTGACGTAATGATTGCCGTAATGTTTATTTCTTCACTATGTCCGATAAGTTTTGAATTTACTGGCTCCAGGTGTTTGTCAAAGTTTTCTGGAGTGTGTATAATTTTTCGGGTTTTTTGAAGTATTACCTACATACTTAATATGTAAACAGGTAACTTTGATCTCGCGTGTTAATATTGCTTTTCGCCGCTTCAGGCGCTCAATCAACTTTACGGTGCGAATATACCAAGTCATGTAAATAAAATAGAGTTAGTTAGATTACCGATTCACTTTCGAGTTACCCATCCTTAGCAATTGGCAAACAAACCTGTAGATGGCGTATGATGCAATCTCAGGAATTGAAAATTATTAATTAATGGTAATGGTTAGGATGTTGTTAAATTGTACCCTGCGTACTTAGGTATGTAGTATGAGTTAGAGGATAAAACAATTTTATTTTAATTGCATGCAGAAAAAAATCGACGCAGCGTAAGTGCATGTCAAACAAATATACTGAATGAAGACCATAAAAGTTGGTAAATGGAAAATACTGAAAATACAGATGTGTAAAACCACGACAATCCCTGCGCGCAATCGTATGCGCGGGTGTTAGAAAAGAACAATCAGTAATGACATTTAGATTTATTGTGAATAAAAACTGATCAGGATACTAAAAGGTGTCTAGAAAACAGTAAAAAATTTTGACTCGTGAAATATGTGAACGGTTTCTGCCCTTGTACACATTGCATTTTTAACCATTATATTCTTATGGTCGCCATAATGTGTAATAGTGTTTCTATTAATGAATGAAAAATAAAAAACAACTCCTTCAATAAAAATGTAGTGTTCATTCTCAAAAGTAGGTAAGTTTTTATGAGACAAAGAAAAAACATTTGTTTTTCTTGTTTTCGCGAAGGTAATATTAAAATCAGGTAACGTCGGTAACGTAGAAAATTTTTCGGGCTAACTTTAATGTTGTTTGTATTCGTAACGTGAATTTATCTAATTAGGCAGATATACCTAGTCCATAGGCGCAGGTTTTTCAGCAAGGGGCTCGAGCTTTCTTGAAAACAACAATCCTATTCTGGCATAAAATTTTGTACTTAATATTCAAGGTAACAAGTAACAAGTAAATAATACCAAAATATCCTTTATCCACGACCACTATATTAGGAAGGTATAATATGTCTATTTTCCGTGTATTAAAGGCCCTTTAATACACTAGTGGATTAGAATTCATAATACCACGCTTCGATTTTATAGAATCTTATTTAGAATTATTGTTAATATTAACATTAATATTTATATCAAGAACGATCTTCTTGTTATTTTGACCGGTAAAAACAAACTCATGTCATAGAAACGATTCAAAGACCTTCTATTTTTTTTCTCAAAATCAAAAGATTCTTAGTCAAAATAAACTTCTCAAATCTGACGTTTTTCAAAATCAGATTTTTTCACCCGCTCTCATTTTCGCGCTCCTAATTAGGCCGTGGTCGTGGATAAAACGTTGAATTACATTCGGGGATTAACAACCTTTCAATTTTCAATCTACTCTCGGCTGTGCCTCGAGTGCACGTTTTTTCTCATAGATTAAAGACTTATTAAACCCCTTGAGTACAGTCGAATTGATTTAATTTAATTTTTTTGGGCGACAACATTCCACCTGAAATTTTATTGTTGATTCTTATGTATTATGGCCTGATTACGAAAAGAATATTTGTGCCCAAAAATTCCTTGTGCGTCAAAAGTTATATATGCACTTTTTGACGCGCTTTCACGCATTTTCAACTTACTTGCTTAATATATCTTGTACTAATAATCGGATGGCAATTTTAAAAATACTGGCTTCTTTGAAATAAAATTCTTAAAAAATATGGATCTGTCCGATGTGTATTTGTCAATCCGCCATCTTGGAAAAAAAATAGCAAACACCAAAAATGACCGAAAGAATCAAAATTGAATATCTTTTCTATAAGAAGGAGCAATGTCACCAAAGTTGGCAAAAATGAAACTCATTTATGGTCAAATGTAATGCACCAATCCCGGACACCGTATGCCAAATAGAACGGTCAAAGATGGCGGACGAAATAAAATTTTCAATTCTTCGTCAATTATCAAGGAGGCACTGTACGTCACTTTTTTTCTTTTCAATTGTACGTCATTTTATATACTTTTAGAGGATAGAGTTAATTTTACTTCCACGTCCAGTGGAAGTATAGTAACGACAAAAAAAATTTTTATTGTCCAAATAGGCTTAGAATGTCATGAAACGTCGAGATTTTAAGTTTGAGCGAAAAAAAATTTCTGTCGGTCTGTCTGTAACTTTTTTTTGTGCGCACGTTTACTCCGGAACCGTTTAAGATATTGACTTGAAATTTGGTACACATATGTACTTTAACGAGATCTAGAACTAGATTATATTTTCATCTTGTTCCGTCGAAGGGTTGGGGGGTAAATTGGGGTAAATTTGGGGTAAATAGGTCAATCAAGCAGGTAAGAGTCCATAAAATTGGTATTTAGTATATACAAGAGAAGCTAAGGTCTCAAACAAATTTTTGGTATTAGCCACCCCCATTACCACCCCCACCCCCTTATTAAAGGGGATGAAAAAAAAATGTGATTCAGTGTATGTACAGGAACCAGAAACCTCAAAATATTTTTTTACTTCATCCACCCCCCACTATCACCCCCTATCACCACCCCCCACCCCACTACCGATATGGGGTATCGATTTATGGGTTTTTGGGGTAGAGGATTTCAAATATTATATTATTAAAGTTCCATAAACAATTATTTTCACATACAAAGTTTTTTCGTTGTGAGTGACTTGGATAGAGAATCTGGATGTGGAAGTAGTGATTCCTTGGGCAGCGGTTTTTTTAAAATTTTAAAAGTGCGTTTTTTTTTAAATTTTCAAAAAAGTGCGTTTTTACAATTTTCAAAAATGTATTTTCTTTGACCTACCTTTTTTTTCACTCAATTTTCATCGAAACAAAATGAAATATACTATATTAGTTTCATTACCGTCATATGCCATAATTTCACCGCATGTCTCATCGATAGCCGATTCATCAAAGGTAGAAGAAACATTGGCACAATTATTTCTTTTTGCAATAAACACATATAATAGAACATTGTATATTAAGTTTTATACAGCTACACTGATTATTTTCACATCGTTTCTTACATTTACAAGAAATATCAGTAAATTTTTAGGAAAAGTATTACTTTCACTGATAACATCGGGCATTAGGCCATTCTTAGTTTTAAGCCACCTGAATTGTAACCGGAATCTTTCTCAGAACCTAATCATTTTTGAACTTGAAAATATACTCTTAAACAGCGTTTTTCTATTACCTCTTCGTAGGTGGATTCTATTTTCATCATAATGTTTGCCCAGTGGCGGATCTAGGGTAAAATGCCCCGGTGGCAAACGCTTTGAATGGCCCATTTTTTCGGATGATAAATAAATAAATTATATTCGTACGCAAGCGACGGGTGCATTGTCTTTTATGAGGGCCCTGAGGATCTTTTTGCTCCGGGGCCCAGGTGGCATTTGCTCATTTGCCGCCCGGTTAGATCCGCCACTGTGTTTGCCAATTATTTTATTAATCTTTGGGTTATTAAGGTTTTTAAAAATAGATTCTTTTATGATGATTCCATGCTAGTTGAGTCATTATAACCAAAAAGTCAATGTCTTCACCAACTATTATAACTTGATTGTCTTTTGTTTTCAAATCAATACCAGTTTTAGCAATTGTAGTATCGGCGTCTTCTCTGCATATTTGAACGTTAAAGTCATTATCTATTAACTCTTTGCGCAATAATTTTATAAAGCTCTCCTTATTTTTACTATTAGCTAGAGAATTTTTTTTTTACTAACCGAGGATTTCATAATGTGATATTTTTTTCTAAACGACGAATGCGCTCGTTATTCTTAGTGCTATTCTGTTCATCGGTATACCCATAAAAAATAATACTACTATAGTCTTGATTGCTTGGTTCTGATTATTGACTATATTCATAATATATTCAAACTCTATCCCCTAAAAGTATATAAAATGACGTACAATCGAAAAGAAAAAAAAGTGACGTACAATGCCTCCTTGATAATTGACGAAGAATTGAAAATTTTATTTCGTCCGCCATCTTTGACCGTTCTATTTGGCATACGGTGTCCGGAATTGGTGCATTACATTTGATCATAAATGAGTTTTATTTTTGCCAACTTTGGTGAAATTGCTCCTTCTTATAGAGAAGATATTTAATTTTGATTCTTTCGGTCATTTTTGGTGTTTGTTATTTTTTTTCCAAAATGGCGGATTGACAAATACACATCGGACAGATCTATATTTTTTAAGAATTTTATTCCAAAGAAGCCCGTATTTTTAAAATTGCCATATTAAGCAGGTAAGTTGAAAATGCGTAAAAGCGCGTCAAAAAGTGCGTATAACTTTTGACGCACAAGGAATTTTTGGGCACAAATATTATTTTCGTATTCAGGAGGTCATAATACATAAGAATCAACAATAAAATTTCAGGTGGAATGTTGTCGCCGAAAAAAATCAATTCAACTGCACTACTTATATAATTAATAACTATAAAAATTAATCAACAAAAAAACGTCAAATATTACTATACAAACATTTTCATTTGTATTCGAAAGTAGATATAATCGCGAAGACGTTGTGGGTAGCTATGGCGGTTAATGCATAAAACTTTCCGCGCCAAATATGGAAATTCTTGTCATGAATTACAATGATCGAAAATTTGTTATAGTAGAAAACATATTTTTCATCGAGAATCCCGAATTTTACCAAGTTATTTTATTTTTATTTTTTTTTATGAAATATTTTACATATTTACTATAATAATATAAATATTTTGGCGAGGTGCAGGTATGCTACGCAAAGCCGATATACCTGCGCAGATTGCGAGGTAAAATCACGCATTAATTTCCCGGTACTCGAAAAAAAAATTTTTTCTTGATGCCATTCGATTCAGATCAAATGGCTATATACTAGCCGAGTCAATGAAGGCTTTTACTTCTAAACTCTCAAAAACAGAACCGATTCTGATGATTTTTTTTTTTAATGTTTGCTATATTTTTTAATTCGAGATTTAATTATTTAAAATCAAAAACTTTTCAGCTGGGGCTAATTTATAGTGGGTGAATGCCACCCCCTGAAAAGGGGGTGGCATCTAAAAAAGAAAAACAAAAATATTGGAGCTGAAAGAGAATTTAGAGAAGAAAAGGTTCTATCCAATTGATAGTCTTTAAAAGGTGGGCAATACTGGGAACGTAATTCGACAATTTCTCTACATCTCTGAACCGATTCAAAATATTTTTTGATAGGCTTTCAGAGACAACTTTATAGAGTGGTACTAGGCTATTGAAAACTAAAGACAGGAAAAAAAAAATTTTCTTGTGCGAAAATCTAAAATTTTTGTTGACTTCAGTAGTCTGGTATCATTCTATTAGGTTTTCTGTAAAAGCCTATCAAAATATTTTTTCAATCGGTTCAGGGATGTAGAAGAAATTGTCGAATTACGAAATCATTTTCTTAAGCACGACACCGCCACCCTCAAGGAGAGGATTTTGCAGAGCGAGAGGGAAATATGCATTTATTTTCGATTTATCATAAATATTTTAAAAATCATAAATGGTATAATCTTTAAAATTATTTCGGGTACTTCCCATTGCTCTAAGGAATATAACCATGTACAGTTTTTATCATAAATTTTGTATATAGTTAAATGCCATACTTTAATAATGAAATTAGGAACTATTTTCATTGACAAACTACGATATTCGAATACAACAGAAATTTACAATAAAAAAAATATATAGTTGTATTCATTAGAACAATAGCAAGTATCTGAAACAGTTTTAAAGATTATACTATATTTGGTTTTTTAAATATTTATAATAAATCAAAAATAAACGGATAGTTCCCTCTCACTATGCAAAATCCTATCCTTAAGTTATAACGATTTAAAAATTGGGACACTATCTTGAAAAAGGAGGTGAGGTTGCCTACGGATTGGTTATGCAAGTAAAAAATGTCGGCGTGTTTGATGGTGCAGTAAACATCAAAGGCGCCGATGTTTTTTACTCGCATAACAGATCCGTAGACAACTATATTTCAACACGATTTTTTTCAAATAACTCGAAAAGTATCACATTGTGCGAAAACACGCCAGAGACAAACAAGAGAGCTACGGCAGACACGCCTACAAATTGAATGCCGCTTTTGTGCTGATACTTTTCGATATGTCACATGTGTTGAAACAGCTTACATGACAGAATGCGTGTGCGGTATCACGGATGACGAACATTGATTTCTACCAAAATTCTTAAATTTTTATATCGATTTCCCGCAGCTACGGCCAACGGAAAACGGCAGTTCGCATTTTTTTTATCGTTTTATACACCTCACTCTATAAATAGAAAAAAGTTTTAGCCCCGCTGCTTTGATAATTTTAGCCTCCAATTTGATACAACTTTGATTGATATTATTGGAACTTAGACCAATGAAAAATGGCGGTTCTCGATTAATTGATGTCTTATTCATCATTTGTATGTAATGTACTGTCTATTTTAAATCAACCTGTTTAAATTTTATACTTTCTTTTGATTGACGGACTTCTTCAAATATGTATGTATATTGTTTTTATAATGTATGTGTATATCTGTTGAAAATAAATATATCTATCTATCTATCTATCTATCTATCTATCTATTTAACGAGAATTAATCGAGAACTGCCTCGCCGCGGTAAAAAAAATTACGACATTTTTTCGACAGACGGAAAGTCGTTTGCCAGCCGCCCGTATCGTTTTTGGAACTTTTGTCGTATAAAAAAGTATCTTAGAATTTCATAATCTATAGAGTTTTCCTGCGATAGAGTTCGCTGTTTTGATAGGGTTTTTGGTAACAGACTGCCGTACTATAAATCGGAGATGAATTTCGTATTTTTCTAATTCTATAAAATTAATGGTTTTGGATATATGGAAGTATAAAAATGACGTCCAAATGTTTATAAGACAAAGTAGGTATTTAGTTAAAATCAAGAAACTAGGGCATTTACGTTAAAAATGCTAACAATCAAAAAGAGAGCCTATTAATTAGGCTTTCATTATTTCTATAGCATAAAAAACAAAGAAGTTATGACAGAAACAGTGTGCTTCATCATATTTTTTTAATAAAAAAGCTGTCATTTTTTAAATGTAAGTAGTCAGTAATTAAAAAAATATATTCTCATATACAGTTTTTCATTAATATAGCCTATACCGGGTGTAAACGAATAGTGGGCCACCCCTGTAACTTCCTTGTTTTTAAAGATATCGGAATGAAATTTTGTATGGTAAAATTAGGTAAGATGTCCAACTTTTTGAGACCTATTCGCCATATTTATCACTTCCGGTTTCACCGGAAATGGCCCCAATAGTCTTTTCTAAATGGACCACCCTATATGTTTTCACATTTTTGAAATAAAGGTCACATTTTGGATACATTTATACTATTTTGGACAATTTATACAGTATTGCACGAAAAATATTTCGAATTTTAATTGTCAATCTAAATGGCCGCGTATATGTTAAAATTATTTTTGTTCCAATGTAATTCATATCAAAAATACGAAAACGTCAATATGTCCAATAATACACCATACAGGGTTCTGTAAACTCATTAAAATCACATTTTTCAAAATGACTCATTTGTTTTAAATATTATGATATGGGCCACCCGGATATTCAGCAAGCTCTATTTAGTAGGGGTTAAACAGTACCAAAAGTTCCGTAATGTGTAATCGTTACCGGCAGAAATGACAATTTTTCTTAAGAAATTTATGATTTATATCTAACTTCAATTAAATTTTGATCAACCCTGTATATTTTTGTTAATATTTTATGATGTGCCACACTCCGCAAGAGACAGAATGGGTCTCTGGCTCATTCTTGTTGCATATTAGTCCAATTAAATAAGTCGGCAAATCAAAATTTTGAGGTAAATACTTGAATTTTTGATATAACTTACGTTGATGTATTAGAAAACGATTAATGAAAGAAATTTTTTTCTGAACCCCCGGGGAGGGGTGAAAAAAAATAAAATAAAGTTTTTTTTTTTAAATTACTCAAAATGTGTAAAAGCTAGTAAAAAAGTTTCAAACGAAAATTGTAAAGCATGAAATTTTATATAAAAATGATCTCTAGACTTTTTTTGGTATTACTAAAATTAACGGAGTTAGGCTAGTTAGAAATTAAGGGATGATATGTACAACTTTAAAAAATCATAGCGTGCTGAAAAGTTAATGAATTAAAAATTTTTTTTTTTCTATTTACTCAGAAAAATATAAACATTCGTTTCAGAGAAATGGATTTTTTTTTAAATTGTTAATAAAAAAGTTATAAAAATTTTAATTTTTTTATTTTCAGTTAAAATCACTCTGAACGGTGAAACGAATTTTTTTTTATACTATTCTGTTCATTATTTAATATATTGAACATTTGCTTTTGAAATTTTTTTTTACCCATCATTTTCGAGCAGGTATGAATTTATTTACCTGTTTAATTTTTTTCCAAACGTAAGACACTGCTCTTGTGACGTCACGATAACTGAAAAGAAATAAAGAATGCGTACGACAAAGATAAAATGGTTTCGTAGCTGCTGCGTTGCCTACAAGACGCATTACGTCACATCTATACTGCCGTCATAAGTCATAAGGAGAATAGCCCATCTTTAAATTGTCGGTTGGCGAGGAAAGTAACAAAGGCGTTTGTTTTTTTCCCAACTAGTAAATATTAATTAAGAAAATCATGTAGCTGCTTTTTATCCACTTATGTTTTTGTACTTTATAATTTTTTAATAATATTTTTAACTGCAGAACTCTTGGGTGCTCATATATTATTAGAATCTCATTTATGACAAATATCTAGATGCGGCTTTTCACCTTATGACTGCAGTAAGGGCATCCGCGCGTGACGTCACAACTAACCTCAAAAATATGTGTTTCTTAAGATTTAAGAGTATTACGAAACTATTATTAAAATTTCTGCCTGGTTCCCGTATTTTTAACTAAAATCTAGTTCAGTGTAATGTTTATGAAGTTCTAAATACTTTGCCCCAATAAAATAGGACTCTTTTTGTAGGTTGGAAATCTAACCTTTAATTAGCAGTCTATTTCTATTAATCAACAATATTGAAAAATTATTTACGCGAATTTTTAAATATTTGCTTAGAGCCAGTACCGGCTCGAAGCTAAAAATGCGTATACAAACATTAAAAATGAGAATAAACTTGAAAAACTTAAAATTTAAGGTTATGTTGGTTACATGATGCAGATGCCCGATATCTCGATGCAGCGATTGTGAATGTTTTGGTGAATAAATGCTCCTACAAACTGTTAAACTGTTAACAAAATTTTTAATTGTGATCAAGTATAATAAGAGTGTTTTGCGAAATCTACATACTTATACACGCTTCGTTTTATGTACATTTTGGTTATAGACACGTGGAATTTTGTTTACGTGATCTAAATATTTTTAAAATTAATCTTTAAATTGTAATGAAAGAAATTATTATTACTGTCAATACTTGCTGATTTCTACTAAATTTAGAATTATTTGTTTGACATTATTGATATAAATTAAAAATAAAGTACACAATATAATTTTTTTTACGAGAAAATTTTGCAGACGAACTATTGGAGTATTGGAAATAATTGTTTGAAACATCGTTTTAAACTCGGTTTTAAATTAGTCGAAATTCGCGTATTTTAACCAAAGTTGCAAAAAATGGCTTTTTTATGCATTTTCGATTAAATTAATAAACTAATCCGTAATGTAGAAGTAAAAATTATTTGCAAAAATGAATATTTGCAATAGTGAAAATTATTTTTTTTCCACATTAACAATTCTTCTTAATTTCAAAAAAATTGACAATTACAAATATTTACATTATTTATTTTTTAAAGTACAAAATTTCAATTATTTTAATTTATTATTTTTTAAGACCATAAGAAATTATTATAAAAATTATTATAATTGTATACATATTTTAAAAATTGTGTACACAGAAATATATTAATTAACAATTTTTTTTTAGATCATTAATTTCAATTTTGAAAGAAAAAAAAAATGACATTTAAAAAAAATGACGATACATTTCCATTAAAATAGATCATTGATATTATTCTACTCCTAATCGAAATAAAAATAAACAGTTTAAAAAATAAAATTGGATAAATTAAATAATAAATAATTGAACCATTTTTTGGATGGATGGATAATAACAATTAGAAGAAAATAATTCATTCTTAAAACAAAATGTATGATCCATTCTATATTAAATTAATCTTATGAAAAGTTAAAATAAGGATTATTAAAAACAAATTTGTTAACAATTTTTAGGAGCATTTGTTCACCAAAACATACACAACCGCTGCATTGAGATATATAGATATATAGATCACAAGTTCAAAGCCGTGTTAATGCTTAATAAAGCTCGTGAAAATATGAGTGAGTGTTCATTGGATTCGGAATGACACCTAGAAAAATGTGCAAAGGTTTCAAACCCGCATATAAACAATTGCAAAAGTTATAAACAAATGAAGATTGAAAAAATAACGAGTTTCGTTTTTTGCAAATAACTCGAAAACTATCAATATTTAAGAAAATTTAAAGGACGATTTTTAAAGAGGAATGAATTTCAAATAAAAAAATCCGAACTCCCGAAACTTTATGACTATTATTAATAATTTGAATTTAATGTTGAAAATGGAGCTCTGCGCGGCGAACACTAAGCCGTTACGATGCTCTGAAACCGGCCGTAATAAGTAAAAATATTTTTTATGTTATTAAATATTAATTTCAAAATTTTAAAAAATTATGGTATTATTTAGACACTTAAAGGAACAATATCCCGTTGGAAAAAAATGTTTCACCGATTTTTCATAAAATGAGCCTATTGTTGTTTTGAGTTTCTCTCGAAAACTATGCATTTTTCATATAAACACGTCAATAGAAAAGTTGTTGAGAATTAAATTTCCAATCGAAATGGCACCTTCAGAAGTAATTTTTTTTTACAAAAATACGCCCAGAAAACAAAACAAAAAAAAAACGAAAAAATGCAATTTTTTATTTTTTTAAATTTTAGCCTGTAACTTTTTTCGGGTACATTTAGGCATAGACATTGCTGCATAAAAACATGCTGGCGTTTTACCATTAAAATGATTATTAACGGATAAAACGACAGCTTTTTTATGCAGAATATCTATGCCTAAATGTACCCGAAAAAAAGTTGCAGGCTAAAATAAAATTTAAAAAAATGCATTTTTCCGTTTTTTTTTGTTTTGTTTTCTGGGTGTATTTTTGTAAAAAAAATGACTTCTGAAGGTACCATTTCGATTGGAAATTTAATTCTCTACAACTTTTCTATTGACGTGTTTATAGGAAAAATGCATAATTTTCCAGTTAAACGCAAAAACGTGAAAAGTGGACCTTTCTTACTTCGATCTCAAAAACGCACCCCTTTAAATGGTAGCACTCAGCGGTTTTCTCATATTTTGGGGTCAATTGAACATAAGAAACAATAAAAACCCTTTAACGTTTTAGTTCCGTTCAACCCTCTTTTTTTTGGACATAGACAATAGCCTAAAAATATTGTGATTAAAAATTAAAAAATTTTCTTTAAAAATTTTTTAAAATTGTTTTTAATATTTTGTTGCATTGTTTCATTATTTAAACAAATTATTAAGAAAAAAATTTATTCTTAAACTTTATTATTTGCAATTCTCTGCAAGATGGAAAAAAGAAAAAAAATGTTGTTAATTTATTTAATAAACAATTTGTTATTAACAATCGCCGAATGTGTTTATATTCTTTTTAGATAGAAAAAAAATTACAAAAACAACCGTATACATAAACATGTTAAATTTATTTTTCTTTTTACATGTTTATATATACGGTTGTTTTTGTTTTTTTTTTTCTATCTAAAAAGAATATAAACACATTCGGCGATTGTTAATAACAAATTGTTTATTAAATAAACAAATAAATTAACAACAAAAATTTTTCTGTTTTTCGTCTTGTAGAGAATTGCAAATAATAAGTTTTATGAATACATTTTTTTCTTAATATTTTGTATAAATAATGAAAAAAAGAAAAACATTATAAACAATTAAAAAAAAATTAAGAATTTTTTTAATTTTTAATCACAATATTTTATAATAAAATGGCAAAAAATTTTTATGAGGTCTCCATAAAGCGAAATAATTTTAGTGGCTTTTGTTTAACAATTATCCGACTTGAAATATAAACGTAAACTCTAAAAAAATTGGTTCATTAACAATAGGCTCATTTTATGAAAAATCGGTGAAACATTTTTTTTTTCAACGGGATATTGTTCCGTTAAGTGTCTAAATAATACCATAATTTTTCAAAATTTTTGAATTAATATTTGATAACAAATATTTTTACTTATTACGGCCGATTTCAGAGCATCGTAACGGCTTAATGTTCGCCACGCAGAGCGCTGAGAGATAGAGTATCGGGAGTTGAGCTTTTTTATTGGAAATTCATTCCTCTTTAAGAATCGTTCTTTCAATTTTCTTAAATATTAATAGTTTTCGAGTTATTTGCAAAATACGAAACTCGTTATATTTTCAATCTTCATTTGTTTATAACTTTTGCAACTGTTTATGTGCGGGTGTGAAACTTTTACACTTTTTCTAGACGTCATTCCGAATTCAATGAGCCCTCACTAATATTTTTACGAGCTTTATCAAGCATTACCACGGCCTTGAACTTGTAAACTAGTCTGCATCTGCATCATGTACCTAACATAACCTTAAATTTTAAGTTTTTCAAGTTTATTCTCATTTTTAATGTTTGTGTATGCATTTTTAGCTTGGAGCAGGTACTGGCTCCAAGCAAATATTTAAAAATTCACGTAAATAATTTTTCAATATTCTTGATTAATAGAAATAGACTGCTAATTACAGATTAGATTTCCAACCTAGAAAAAGAGGCTTATTTTATTAGGACAAAGTGTTTAGAACTTCATAAACATTACACTGAACTAGATTTTAGTTGAAAATACGGGAACTAGGCAGAAATTTTAATAATAGCTGCGTAATACTCTTAAATCTTAAGAAACACATATTTTTGAGGTTAGCTGTGACGTCACGTGCAGATGTCCTATAGATGTAACGCAAGCGCGTCTTTTCGGCAACGCAGCAGCTACGAAACAATTTTATCTTTGTCGTATGCATTCTTTATTTCTTTTCAGTTATCATGACGTCACAAGAGCAGTGTCTTACGTTTGGAAAAAAACTAAGCAAGTAAATAGATTCATACCTTCTTGAAAATGAAGGGTAAAAAAAAATTTCAAAAGCAAATGTTCAATATATTAAATAATGAACAGAATGGTATAAAAAAAAATTCATTTCACCGTTCAAAGTGGTTTTAATTGGAAATAAAAAAATTAAAATTTTTATAACTTTTTTATTAACAATTTTTAAAAAAATCCATTTCTCTGAAACGAATGTTTATATTTTTCTGAGTAAATAGAAAAAAAAAATTTTTAAATTCATTAACTTTTCAGCACGCTATAATTTTTTAAAGTTGTACATATCATCCCTTAATTTCTAACCAGCCTAACTCCGTTAATTTTAGTAATACCAAAAAAAGTCTAGAGATCATTTTTATATAAAATTTCATGCTTTACAATTTTTGTTTGAAACTTTTTTTACTAGCTTTTACACATTTTGAGTAATTTTGAAAAACACTTTATTTTATTTTTTTTCACCCCTTCCCGGGGGTTCAGAAAAAAATTTCTTTCATTGATCGTGTTCTAATAGATCAAAGTAAGTTATATCAAAAATTCAAGTATTTACCTCAAAATTTTGATTTGCCGACTTATTTAATTGGACTAATATCATATCATGACAATTTTTCTTAAGAAATTTCTGATTTATATCTAACTTCAATTAAATTTTGATCAACCCTGTATATTTTTGTTAATATTTTATGATATGCCACCCTCCGCAGGAGACAGAATGGGCCTCTGGCTCATTCTTGTTGCATATCATAAAATATTAACACAAATATACAGGGTTGATCAAAATTTAATTGAAGTTAGATATAAATCATAAATTTCTTAAGAAAAATTGTCATTCCTGCCGGTAACGATTACACATTACGAAACTTTTGGTACCGTTTAACCCCTACTAAATAGAGCTTTCTGAATATCCAGGTGGCCCATATCATAATATTTAAAACAAATGAGTCATTTTGAAAAATGTGATTTTAATGAGTTTACAGAACCCTGTATGGTGTATTATTGGACATATTGACGTTTTCGTATTTTTTATATGAATTACATTAGAACAAAAATAATTTTAACATATTCGCAGCCATCTAGATTGACAACTAAAATTCGAATTACTTTTCGTGCAACACTGTATAAATTGTTCAAAATAGTATAAATGTATCCAAAATGTGATCTTTGTCAAAAGTGTAAAAACATACAGGGTGGTCCATTTAGAAAAGACTATTGGGGCCATTTCCGGTGAAACCGGAAGTGATAAATATGGCGGATAGGTCTGAAAAAGTTGAAAATCTTACCTAATTTCACCACACAAAATTTCATCCCGATATCTTTAAAAACAAGGAAGTTACAGGGGGGCCCACTACTCGTTTACACCCGGTATAACCTAGACGTTCAAAATTTTTCGTCCGTTTACAATACTTTTAAACTATATACGGATTTCCGAAAAAACGTAAAAATCTTTTTCTTAACTGATATCTCAAAAAATGTTACTTTAGACGAAAAAATTATAGATATCAAAAATAAAGCTTATAAACTGAGAATGAATTTGCTTTCCCCAAGGTCGGATCCAGGGGTCTTCCAAGAAGTATCGCGGAAGACAGCGAGGGTCATTTTCCGAAAAAAATCGAAAAACGACCAAAATACCGTCAATGTTACTTACGAACAAGATGGAATTGTCCAAAGTGTGACATCACTTTATGTGTTGAGCTTGATTGTTTCATAGCATTTCATTCAAATAAATAAATAATATTCATTTGTAATGCATTTTTAACACAAATGAAAACTTTTTATGACTTTTAAAATTTTGCGTTATTTTCTTACACATTCTCCTATTGTACCCATTTGAGTACACCATTTTTTTTCAAAAACTTGCAAAAAAAAATTGTTTGTAATAATTTTTCTAGTATAATTGTACGTAGGAGTGGCCAACTAAATCAAAAAACTCATGAGAATAAACAAAATATATCCGTGAGAGGTAATGGGTTAAAACACTTGTTTTAGAAAAAATTTCCATCCTCCATATTTTAGCCGCCATTTTGAATTGTTTTATTTTGACTTCAGAATATCTTTTTTTTGACAATGTATTCGTAATCAGTAACTTCCAAACCCCCCCAGGCATAGTTTTTATTCGAAAACTAAACTAAGAACATTAAATTTAACAAAATTTTTCAAAAAATTTTGAAGGATAAGAGTAGATAAGGGCAGGGGCGGCTTAAGGGCCGGGCGACTGCCCGGGGCGCCGGCTCGAAGGGGCGCTAAACTGAGGGCAAAAATTATTAATTTTTTTTTATTATACCTTTTTTAATTTAATAATAGTTTTCGTTAGAAAATAGTATCAAATTATATCAGCTTACTACTCATACCTCAAGCTTCCTGCCCTTCTAACACGGAGTCGATCATCATTAAAGATTTGGCATAAATGAAGGCAAGCAATGTGCACTTTCCATTCAGAGAAAAATCCGAATATTCAGAAAATTTTTATACCAACATTAGTTGTATTATGTATTTCATATCTTATATAATTTACTGTTTATAAATAAATGGCAATTTGTTTTGTATGAAGTATTAAAACAATAAAAGTAAACTTGTGTCTTCTCATTATAATAGCGTTCAGATGGTGTAGACAAAAACATTTATACTTATTACAAATTAATTACTATGCACATTGATGGGTAAACATAAATTACTTGAGAATGGTTTATCGAAATGCAACAAGAACATCTTTTTATTTCTAGTGACATGAAAATATTTTTTTATAAGAATTTTTATAAATATGTAAAAACCAAAAAGTTATGGGTAAAATATTGATAGCCATCCCCTAAAACTACCCCTTAAGCAGAAGAGAGAGTTTGACTGATACTATGTAAATCGATGCCCATATCTAAATTTAAAATATGAATTGTATATTTTGAAGTGATCGGAAGATATTGCCGAAAAACTGATATTTATAATCCCTCTTTAAAGGGGTATAATTTCCTTATTATCCTTATCCTTATTATCTATTTACCTTTACCTTTATTTTTTGATGTACTATCAGCCACATAAATATCCAGAGACAATTTTGAACCACCATGTATACACGGTTATGTTACTCCATGTGTTAAGTTAAAAAGTAGAGATGATCGCGGGGTCCGAAAGGATATCTTTGAACGTTAGTACGTAGTACGTCCGTGAAATTTCTGTGATTATCTCAGGGAGGGTTGCCAAAAAGTGCTCCCGCCCGGGTTCAAAATTTACCTTGAACCACCCCTGGATAAGGGTCTCTTTTCACCTATTGGCCATGTTATATGTCATTATAATTTTCGAGTGGTATATGTCTTGATATCAGATAGATAGATAGATTAATAGATTTAGATTTATTTCTCTAAATTTAAATGTTACATAAGTATACCCATGATGTAAAGTAAATACCTTTACATCATGAGTATACCTATTTAAATTTGGTACGAGTATTTCAAACTTTATAGAATGTTTACATTATTACATAATAATAGACTGTATTAGGTATACCTATAATTATCAAAATAATAATGCACTGGATTCGATCCCCAGCTCTAAAATTGGCAACGTTGATATGTAATGGATGTATATCTGCGTTTTTCCAAATGTGTAACCCCCTTCTGAACAGTCTTGACTTTGAAATTGTGGCAGTTGCCTAATATATGTGCTACGTTATGTTGTTATTCCGTAGGCTCCCAGAAAATATTACGCTTAGAAAAAAGTGACTCGTCCTACAGGTAACTGACCAAAATTTGAAGCATTTACAATTACGTATGCTTTAATCGTTTCAAGTTTGATGACTTTTATGTAACCCGGACAGGAAAAAGATATTTAACAAATGTTTGTTTCCTAGTCCTTACCAAGGGAGTCGTTTCATTTCTGTTATCATATCAAGTGTGTCATATAATTTGCTTTTTAATCTGACAGAGAAATTTGAGTTTTATTTAATCTTCATTGTTTGCCTCTAAGGAATTACACATCGCTTCTCGTTCTTTTTTTTTTACGGGAAGTACATCTGGGGCATCTTTCCAATTGACCACTCATATGCAAACGGTGTGCGCTATATAATTGCTTTACTGAACAATACTCTGTTGAATCTGTTTGCTATCAATTAAAAATTGTAACCTGACCAAAAATGTATTTTTACCAATGAAAGTATTCAATTTTAAATTTAAATACATCATTTGAAATATGTTCACTGCTGTTGAAGTATCATATGGTTTCAGTTTTCTACTTTCCGGGTTCAGAGACGCTCATTAAATTAATTTAACATGTTAAGCGCCATATATACCCCAAAAAAATTTTCCTCGGGGCCTCAATGTAATTTTGCCTGAAATACTTATGATCTGTTGAATAATGAATAACCAGCAAATTTTTGTTCTTTTTTTTTTAATTTCTTTTCAGCTAATTACTAATCTATCCCACCGGGCCACGCATATTTATGAACCGTGCTGTTATATGTATATTTAGCATCTTTATAGATGCTATGAGTCAGTAAGTATAGCCCTGCGTGAGTATATTGAAGGATACACGAGGCCCAGCTATCAAACTTGCTATGCATCCTTGAGGATACACATGGCGCTTAACATGTTAAGAATACAGGATGAACGTAAAAGTAAGGTAAATAGTATAAGAGGAGAGTGAGAACTAAACCTGTTTTATTTTCTAATCAGTAGGGAGAAGAAATAAAGCCTAAAATTTTGTTTTATTCATTCCAATAAAGTCAAATCGAGGGTACTCTACTTTATCTTTGCTTTTACTGGAATTAATTCAGAGTCGATACATGTCGAGTACATACGCGAGATACCGATATAAATTAAATTTACCAAGATAGAAAATTAACTGCAATTTATTATATTTTTTTATAGCCATATATCAGTTTGAAATAATTTGATGAAAGTTATATCGAAAAGAAATTTGATAAGGAATTTGTATTATCTTTATCGTAACTATTTGTACCTATTCATCAATAATATAATTAAAAACTAGAAGTAAAATGTAGTGCATTATGTATAGTATATTTGTTTACAATATTGAGGGTTAAAAGTAATATAATGTTATTTTTGTTTCATGTATATAGTACGGGTAGCATATGACCATGACCATAATAGGGCCTATGTGAACTTTTATAGATGAATATGTTATGCTGTAATATGAATTAGTTGGTTTCATTTATATCGTAACATATATAGATGTTTTTATTTTCTTGACCGTTGATATCAAATTAACTTGATGCAGGTATATCCTGAGTTATCAGTCTTTATAATGAAATTAGTCTTCTTACGTTTTGGTTTATTCGACCATCGTCAGAGAACTACAATTAAGTGAAGACAAATATTTTTTTAAATGCTATTTTTATACACATGTAATTTAAATCTGTGTATAAAAAATATTTAAAAAAATATTTGTCTTTACTTAATTGTAGTTCTCCGACGATGGTTAAATAAACCGAATTGTAAGAAAAAGTAATTTTATTATAAAGACCGATAACCCAAGATATACCTGCATCAAAAGTTAATTTTATATCCTAGCAGTTCATTTTTTTTTTTACTTAGAAAATGTAGAGTAATTTATTGTTTATTAAAAACCACTTAACTTTTAGAACTGACAGTTCAATGCTCTCCATTTCTATTGAATAATACATTTCGTAAAAATTCTAACTAAACAGTCGCAGTACTATCATTAAAGAAGACATATTTTCAGATAGTATTTTAAGTAATATTCGAGAACAATAGTCGATTATTTTAAAAATTTTAACCCCCTATCTGTCTACGCCTCTGATTAGGATGGCTCTATAAACATAAACATTCCTCTCCACTCTGCCCCTCAGAAGGTGATTCTCCTTACACACAACTTCTGTATACTTCAAATGGGATTATTTATCCATATATTTCTTTGTTTATCTGAGGACATGTACGTATGTCTTTTGCTTTTCACTTAGTTGTAATTTACGTAATGTGTCCTTATAAGTTTTTCTAAAATACTAGAATAGCGTAATTTGGGATCTAAAATTGCGCCGAGAAAGTAGACATACTTGACCAATTTCAGAAAAGAAATTTATTCAATACACACGACAATATGTGGTTTTGAGCGCTAAGAAATTTAAATTCGCAAGCAACGTCAACACCACTATGACTCCCGCGGAAACGATTTTGTTTTTTATACCTTGAAGCGCTTGATGAACCAATATAAATTGACCATTATTTAAAAGCTTAAATACTCAACAATGAAATGAGGTAACGATTTTCTTGGTTAATCGAGCTTATCTAACTGAAATATATATTAAAAATTCGGAAAAACGTCAAAAATTACAAAAAAACTGCAAACATGTTTATTTTGAAATGCTCTTATTACGACTTACTGTGGTTTTTCAACTGTAGAACGTATAGAAATATAAAGATCATATGTTCAACTATAAATAAATTTAATAACTTTAAGGAGAACTTTTTATTTTTATGAAATTAGTGGGTGAAAATATCTAGCTTATCTACCTTTGTCCTTTGGTATTCAAAAAATTATCTGCCCCATCAATCATATTTCTCATTTTGAATAATTGAATATAACAAACATTTGAAAAAAAAAATTATCAAAATCGGATCTGTTTTTGAGAAGATTTAATGACAATTAGAAAAATATTGTTAAAATTTTGGGGATTGTCTTTTTTGACCTTTTACTGCTTACGTTGATAGACCGCTAAAGTTGACAACAAAATTGCACCAGATCTTTTTTGTAGATGATTTAATTATCTACAAAATAGTTTCGGGAGCACATATTACTTCGACATCCAGGTAGTGGAGTGGAAGCATAGTAAAAAAAAAATTGCAAATATTTGGCTTAAATAGGCTTAGAATGTCATGAAATGTTGAGATTGTAAGTTTGAGAGAGAAACATTTTTAACTTTTTTCAGTATGCATGATTACTGTGAATGTTTATGATATTGATTTGAAATTTGGTACACATTTGTAATATAACGAGATCTGGAACTGGATTAAATTTTGATCTTATTTTGAGAAAAGGGTTGGGGGATAAATAGATAAAGCAAGCAAGTAAAAGTCCATAAATGGGATTTACTGTATGAACAAGAAGCCAAGGTCTCAAAACATTTTGGGCATCAGCTCCCCAACTATCACCCCGGCCACCACCCACAACCCTACTACCAATGTGGCATATCGTTTGATGGGTTTTTGGTATAGACGATTTTAAATATTATATTATTAGTATTTTGCTAATCGGATGCAGTGTTGCCAAGTTATGATTTTTTTCCTGTTTTTTTTTTTTGGGCAATTTACAAACATTTTTTTTGACTGCCATATCTCGATTTATGAATTGTTTTTTCTAAAAATATAGGATGTTATTTGATAATGATGTATTTACTGAAAAACATTTTTGAAATAAATTACACAGGCCGACAAAAAAAAATTGTTTTAGAGACGTGACTATCTTTAGTAAAATTTTCCGCTGAATCCGAAAATGATAAAAAAAAATTTTCTCACGTATGAATTACCTCCCATACACCCTCAATTCCCCCCAAAAATTAAAAAAAACCCAAACTGGCCATCCAACCCACCTACCTTTAGTAAAATTCGCTGAATCCGAAAATGGCAAAAAAATTGTTTGGACGTGAGGGATCCCCTACTCATCCGTATCTCTCACTTGCTTCTTTCAAAAATGAAAATAAATACAAATCAGACGTGGCAACCGTTATAACTTTTATAAAATCTGTCAGTAAAACCAAAATTAAAAAATATTTTTGAACTACAAGTTCCCTTTGCTCATACACTTAACCTCGCCCCCAGATAGCATTTGCAAATTACGGTTAGCATCCTACCATTGATGAAATTTTTCAGTGAAAGCTTATTTTCCAAAATGTTTTAAGCTCTTAAGTAACTTTAAGCTAGGTAGCATACGGAAGGTATTTTCTAAATTCAGGTTATAACTTACCCTGGGTTGGTAGATGCCTTGACGTGACCCCAGGGCTTGAACTCGCATTTTGATTGACTGTGGAATCAAAATGCCAAAGATAAATGAGTTGGATGGCCAGTTTGGGTTTTTGAATTTTTGGTGGGAATTGAGGGTGTATGGGGGGAATCCATACGTCAGAATTTTTTTTTATCATTTTCGGATCAGCAGAAACTTTTACCGAAAACAGGTAGGTTCATGTCTCTAAAACAAAAAAAATGTCGGCCTGTCATATTATATTATTATTATACCGGGTGGCCAAAATATTTGTTTACATTTCTTGATATTTAATTATTATTTTTCTCAATTCTTTTAAATGAAATACCCATAATTTTTTTACATCGATGAATAACGCATACAATTCCCCACATTTTAATATCATAGACTTTATTTTTATTTCAAACGGTTTTTGAGATGATTATTTAAAATAATTTTTGCGGAAATTGTGGTGCTTTTTATTTTAGCATTAAAATCTAGTATGGCTTTGGTCTTTTTTTTTGTGTTTGTTTTTCACTTTGACATTTCTGTAAGGTGTTTAAAATTATCGTGATTAAGGCGGGCAGTGCCGTGAACGTAATTCGATAATTTTTCCTACATCTCTTAACCGATTAAACAAATTTTTTGAGAGGCTTTTAGAGACAATTTAATAGAATGATACTAGGCCATTGAAAACTAAAGAAACATTTTTTTTACTTGTGTGAAAATCAAAAAAAAAAAATTGTTGATTTTTCAATAGCCTAGTACAATTCTATAATGTTGTCTCTAAAAGCCTATCAAAAAATTTTTTTAATCGGTTCGGGGATGTAGGAGAAATCGTCGAATTATGAAATCATTTTCTTAACTACGGCACCGCCACCCTTAAGTTGAAGTAATATTGTTAAGTAATATTTAAAAATACGAATTATAATTATTGGCAACAAGATTTGATCTATGGTGAATGTGATGGAAAATGTTTATTGGCATCAAAAGTGTATTGTCAAAAATATCCCGATAGAAGATGTCCTGATGCGAGGTCTCTAGAAAATTTGAAAGAACGTTTTGAACATACTGGAAGTGTTGCATATGAAAAGAAGGCGAGACGTCGAAATGTATTAAGTGAAGAAAATGAGATGGCTATAACTTTAACGGAAATCGAAAATCCTAGGCAAGTGTTCGGGAGTTAAGTAGAGATTTAGATAGATAGATAGATAGATAGATAGTTTTATTGGTGTCAGATACACATAGTGTTTACACACGTCAAAAAAGTTAATGTGATATACAATAAAATAATATGACTGAATAATATAAAATTAGACAATATATGTATATATAAAAATGAAATTTAAAAACGAGGACAAATGAATACATTACGAACAAACTTAATTAATGACATATTAAAATAAATAAATATATGTACAATATAGAGTTATAAAGCACTGCACAAAGTAATTTTTTGAACAGTGCACCCGAATATACGAGGCAAGACTTAATTAATAATGTGGTGGGTAATGTCTAAAAATTCTTTTGTGCTATAGAAAGCATTATCGAGCAAGTATTTTTTTACTTTCCATTTAAAATGGTTAACATTCAGTGATCTTACTTCAGGCGGCAGGGCATTGAAAAACTGAATTCCTAAGTAACCAGTGCCGTCTCTAGTTTTAGTTAATCTTAGGAAGTTGGTATCAAGATTATCTCTATTTCTGGTGTTATGAGAATGAATTTGACTTCTTGTGTTAAATACACCTTCGTTATTTTTTACATATAAAAGACACTGGAATATGTAAGTGCACGGAACTGTCATAATTTTTAATTTTTTGAACTGTTCTTTACAATCATCCCTATATCTTAATCCCGAAATTATGCGTATTACCTTTCTTTGTGCTGAAAATACGTTTATTGAACTCGTGGCATGTCCCCAGACTAGTATAGCATAAGATATACTAGAGTGGATGAGGCTGTGGTATGCAGTTGTTAAAGTATTTTGTGATACTTTTCCGACCGGATTACGAAGCAGGTAAGTGTATGTAGCTATTTTATTACAGACTTGATTGGTGTGACTATCCCAAGTTAGTTTCGGATCTAATTTAACCCCAAGGAATTTAACGAACTCTGGGTTGTTTATATCTTGTAAGTTGCGCATGCTGAATATCATGGTCTCTGTTTTTGATGCATTTAGGCATAATTTGTTTGAGACAAACCAGTTTTGAGATTTTGAATCGATGTGAGGTATTTCATTCTGGATGTCTTCAATATTTTTCTTTGAGATGGTTAAGTTGGTGTCATCGGCGAACAATATTGTTAGTACATTATTGGTAACTGAATTGGGAAAATCATTAATGTAAATAAGAAAGAGAACGGGGCCGAGGACGGAACCTTGAGGGACACCATGCTTTATGTTAAGAAGATTAGATTTTATCCCATTGTAGACTACGAATTGTTGTCTATCACTCAGGTATGAAGTTAGGAGGGCTTTGCTTTGTTCACTAAAGCCATAATAATTTAGTTTGTGTATCAGTATTTCATGGGACACGCAATCAAAAGCCTTAGTAAGATCTAAAAATTGAGAACAAATGTAATTCTCATTTTCAAATCCATCATTGATTATCGAAGTTAATTTATCAATGGCAAGTGTGGTGGATAGTTTATTACGGAAGCCGTATTGATTGGAACTGAGAAGTTTATTATATTCTAGGTATCTGGTTAACTGGTTTTTTAGGATGATTTCGTATATTTTAGCAAGACACGGTATGACAGATATTGGTCTGTGGTTTGAAGGATCATCGATGTTACATTTTTTATAAACCGGTACTACTTTGGAAATTTTTAAGGATTCTGGGAATACGTTATTAGATATGCAAATGTTAATTAGAGTGGTGAGAGGACCTATGATGGAATTTTTTATACCTTTTAAGATACTAGTAGAGATATCGTAAACGTCCTTACTTTTTTTATTTTTAAGGTTTGTAATAGTGTCAGCTATTTCTTGGCCTGATACCTGAGTGAAATAGAATTGACTTTGTTGAATACGTTCTTCTAGGTAGTCTGTATATTCTGTATTACATGGTGGCAGTTCTTCGATAATTTTGTCAGTAACATTTACAAAATAATGATTAAATTGTTCACTTGAGATGTTAGCAGATACGTTACTCGCAGTTTTTTTATAGCTATTCACAATTTTCCATAATGCTTGTTGGGGGTTGTTATGCCTATTTACAAAGTTATCATTACAGTCCTTTTTAGCAATGTTTATTTCACGGCGGTAACTAGAACGGAAATTATTTAATAAGGCCTTATTATTTTCTGTGGGATTTTTTTTATTAAATTCATATAAAAGATTTAATTGTTCACGCATGTGCCGGAGATTGTCATTAAACCAGGATAATTTAGATTGCTTGGAGCCATTAACTATAATAGATTTTACTGGAAAGATTATGTCTATTGAATCAGTAATGATTTTAATAAATTTAATAATGCGATTGTTTATGTCTATGTTGGGATCCAGAATGAATTCCCAGTTAACATTACTTAAGAAATTATTAAGTTCTGAGAGACCTTGATCATGAATTGGTCTATAGGTTACTTTCTTTGGGGGAATTTTAAATTCAATGTTTGTCTCTAAATGTACGCCTAAGTGATCCGAGAGTTTGGTATCTATTGCTCGAGTGCTCAGATTATTAGAATTTATATTGGTGAAGATCGTATCGAGACAGTGGCTATTTCTGGTGTATCCGGTATAGCTTAGAGAAAACCCGAAAGATTTAAATGTATTTACTAGCTGCATCGTACGCTGTTGATTTTCTTCATGAATATAAACATTAAAATCACCTGATACAATCATTGTTTTGTCACTCTTGGAGAAAGCTTCAAGAGCAAGAGTTAGTGTTTCTAGGAATAGATTGTAGTCACCATTTGGAGGTCTGTATATCGTCATTAGTTTGTTATTACCAAATTCGATAGCGGCTAGTTCACAGTGCAATTCAACTGATAGTTTGTTTACCTGCTCTAAAATTATACAATTTGTGTAATTCTCAAATGCGTACACAGCCACTCCACCATGGGCTGCATTTGATCTGCAAAATTTGGAGATTAGATTGTAATGATTAATACTTACATAGTTCAGTTCATTATTCGTACACCAGTGTTCATTTATTAATAGAAAGTTATAGTTATGCTCATTTAAAAATATTTCAAACTCATTTATTTTATTTCGGATACTTTGTATATTCAGGTGCAATATCCTAAAATTACGTAAGGGTTCTTGGGATCCACTCAGTTTGTTATCCCCGAGATGGGTTGTGCCTCTAAAAAATCACTTTCAAGGACTGTGGAATTTCTGTCATCCTGCCTAGATTGTCTTCTAAATTTGAATCGCTCAAAAGCAACATTACGGGGCCAAAAATTATTATTATACACTGTGTCTAATAAATTATATCTAATGCCTACTTGAAAACATTTACTATCAGCCCTTATTTGTTCAATTCTAGTTGGAATATATTTTACTACAAGGTGATCAGTTAGATCAGTAAATCTAGTGTTTCCCTATGTCTTTGTAAAAATAAGTTTCACCTCTATCGAGTATAGCTGCATCAAGAGCTTTTGAATGTGGATATAAACGTAGATTAAAGGACCACGCACTAATTACATTGAAATCCGGACTCAGCCAAAATTGAAATGAGTCGTTAAAAATGAAAGATTTGAGGTTCCAGAATACAGATTTGACATAAAAAATTTTAAAAAATGGGCAGATTTTTCACGAGTCACATCTGAAGGTGTCCCTTGAGGTAAACCAGAAAAAGGCAAAAAGCCCAAAAGTACTGCGACCGCACCGCAGGACATATACTCCCCCGTTTTCGAGGGCGGGGAACACGATGGTGACAATATTTTCCGACCTACCATCCAACTGCTATCCTTAAATCGAAAAAACCGCCCCCTTTTCCGATGCTAGGCTTGCGAGGGCTTGTCGGATCGGATTTTTTTTGGTCAATTTGAACAAAATAAATAAATATTGACTACAGGTGATTTAACCCATTCTCGGGGGTTGAAACTACCCCCACCCCCAATAATGAAGTGCCACGAAAACATCGAAAATCAGCTAGAAAGCGGCATACCCCCGTTTTCGAGGGCGAGGAATACGATGGTGATAATATTTTCTGACCTACCCTTCACCCACTACCTCTTATCTGAAAAAACCCCACCCCCTTTTCCGATTTTCCGGTGCTAGGCTTGCGAGAGCTTGTCGGATCGGGTTTTTTTTGGTCAATTTGAATAAAATTAGTAAATATTGACCAGTGGTGATCTAACCCACCCACCCCCACTCCCATAACGAAGTGCTACTAAAATAACGAAAATCAGTTGGAAAGCGGTATACCCTCGTTTTCGAGGGTGAGGAATGCGATGGTGATAATGTTTTCTGATCTACCCTTCACCCCCTAGACATGAAAATCACCTCCTTTTCCGATTTTTCCGTACTATGCTTGCGAGGGTTTGTTCTATCTACGTTTTCAAATGATTTCCGTTGTTTTCGTGGCACTTCGTTATTGGAGGGTTTCGACCCCCGGGGGGTGGGTTAGATCACCTGTGGTCAATATTTATATATTTCATTCAAATTGACCAAAAAAAAACCCGATCCGACGAGCTCTCGCAAGCCTAGCACCGGAAAATCGGAAAAGGAGGTGGGGTTTTTCGGGGTAGTGGGTGAAGGGTAGGTCAGAAAATATTATCACCATCGTATTCCTCACCCTCGAAAACGGGGGTGTACCAGCTGATTTTCGTTGTTTTCGTGGCACTTCGTTATTGGGGATGGGGGTAGTTTCAACCCCCGTGAATGGGTTAGGTCACCTGTAGTGAATATTTACTTGTTTTGTTCAAATTGACAAAAAAAAATCCAATCCGACAAGCCCTCGCAAGTCTAGCATCGAAAAATCGGAAATGGGGGCGGTTTTTTTCTATTTAAGGGTAGCAGTTGGATGGTAGGTCGGAAAATATTGTCACCATCGTGTTCCTCGCCCTCGAAAACGGGGGAGTACATGTCTTGCGGTGCGGTCGCAGAACTTTTGGGCTTTTTGCCTTTTTCTGTTTACAAGGGGCACTTTCAGATGTGACTGGTGGAAAATCTGCCCATTTTTTTTCTATTCTAATGTCAAATCTGTATCCTGGAACCTCAAATCTTTAATTTTTAATGACTCATTTCAATTTTGGCTGAGTCCGGATTTCAATGTAATTAGTGCGTGGTACTTTTTACCAGTGGGCTAAAAACCAAATTGGAGAAAATGAAAATTTTTTCAAATTTGTGTTATTCACAGATAAATCGCAATGGATTTGTGAATAGGCACAATTCCCATTATTATGACAGAGAAAACCCCCATGTAGTAGAGAAAAATCATTACCAGCACAACTGGAGTTTAAATATTTGGGGAGGAATTGTACATGATTATGTTATTGGTCCTCACTATTTTGAGGGAAATGTGAATGGGGCAGAATTCTTGAATTTTATGCAAAATACGTTTCCACAAATGATCAAGCATATTCCTGATTATTTTACAAATAATATGTGATTACGGTGCCGGTGACGGTGCACCTCCACATTTTAGTAGAAATGTTCGTCGGGCTATTAGTAACCAGTTTCCTGAAAGGTGAATAGGAAGAGGAGGTCTGATATTTTAATAAACTGTTAAATTATATCTAATCGACCTGACTTCAATGCACATTTTCCTTTGGGGATTTGTGAAGTCAAAAAAAAGTAAAAAAACTATAGGCATTCCATTTAAAAAAATTGAGAAAAATAATAATTAAGTATCAAGAAATATAAACAAATATTTTGGACACCCGGTATAATAATAATTTATTTCAAAAATATTTTTCAGTAAAAACATTAATATCAATTAACATCCTACATTTTTAGAAAAAAAAACAATTAATAAACCGCGGAGATATGGCAGTCAAATAAATGTTTGTAAATTGCCAAAAAAAAAAAAACAAGAAAAAAATCATAACTCTAATTCTTGAGTGTGAGAGAACGGGAACATTCACATCATGGAAAGAATCATTGACATCCCTCACTATATCTTAGAATCCAATTCAGTGCCCATTTCAGATAATATATCTGATCATAACTTAATTTTTGCAGTGATTAAAATACCCAAAGTTAAATCTGAACTAAAATATATTTGTTTTAGAGAAAATAAACAAATTAATATGAAAAAGTTTAAAAAAAGGTTAAATTGGGGCGCAATATATTATGTAATAGATGTGAATGAGAAGCTGAAAATTTTCAGTAACAATGTTCTGTGTTTATTAAATAGACATGCTCCACTGAAACATAAATTAATTAAAGAAAAACCTTTTACACCATGAGTTACTGATAATATTAAGCTTCTTATGAAAATGAGGGACAAAGCTAAATTAAAATATTTGAAAAACAAAAGTCCTCAGAGTCTAGATTACTATAAACGACTAAAAAATTATACAAATCATGCCATACAGCGGGAGAAGTCTATTTTGATGCATTGTCTAGAAATAAGGTTGGTAAATTATTTTGGTCAGGGGTAAGCAAACTAAGTTTAACAAAAAATAAAACCAGTAATAACATTCCAAATGAGCTTGTTGATCCAGAAAAAATTAATAATTATTTTATATCTTCTATAACCCCCGACAAAGATCCTTCAAGCGAAAAAATATTTTTTTACAATTCTAATTTACATCACAATAATAAAAGTATATTTAATATCAAATGACGAATGATGTTTATAACATAATTAATAATATTAGAACTTGCAGTGTTGGTGCTGATGGTATCTCTATTAAAGATCTTAAATTCTGTTTGCCATTTTGAATAGACCATCTTATAAATATTTTAAATAGCTGCATTCTCGATGGAATATTTCCCAACTGCTGGAAAAAGGCAATAGTTAAGCCCCTCGCAAAAATAGCTAATCCTAAAGAATTAAAAGATCTCAGACCTATTAGTATTTTATCTGCAGTTTCTAAAATTTTAGAAAGACACATTCACAACCAAATTTTCTCTTATTTCAATGAAAATTATCTGACCTCAATACAATCAGGCTTTCGAAAAAATCATAGCACTTCCACTGCACTTATAAAAGTAACCGATGATATTTGTCAAAACACAGATAACAATAAAGCAACTTGTTTAGTTCTACTCGATTTTAGTAAAGCCTTCGATACATTGAATCCACTCATTTTACTCTCTAAATTACATTATTTCGGTTTTTCTAATGATTGCATTAATTTCTTTAAATCTTACTTAACCAGCAGGGAACAATGTGTAGCTGTAGCAATAGACAATAAAATTATTAAATTCACATTTGCACCACTATATCAAGGGGTACTTCAAGGGTTCATTTTGGGGCCCCTGCTATTTTTAATATACGTCACAGACATGAATGGTGAAATTCAATATTCTAGTGTAATGCAGTATGCAGATGATTCTCAGTTAACTCTCGATGTTTGCCCAAGTAGTAAAATAGTTGCACAAGAAAATATTCCGACAGATTTACAAAAAATTCAAAAATTTTCTTTGGATCATAACTTAAAAATTAATGCATCTAAATCTGTTTTATTGATAGCAGGCTCAAAACATTCCAGGGATAAACTGTCTGATTTTGTTAAGATTGGTAATGATGAGATACCTAAATTAAGTGAAGCAAAAATCTAGGTGTAGTCATGGATGATGCGCTTACTTTTCAATCGCATATTTCTAATAAAGTAAGATTGGCATTTAGTCGCTTAAAAGGTTTGTACCCATATAAAACTTTCATGTCACCTACTGCCAAATATCGTTTATGCAATAATTTTGTACTCTCAATCCTTGATTATGGTGATATAGTACATAACAACTTCATTAGTGCCGCTACATGTCGTCTGATACAAACAGTTCAAAATGCTTGCATGCGCTTTGCGTACAATATTCCATTTAGAAATCACATTACTTTTTACTTAAATGAAAATTCTATCCTAAATATGAAAAATAGACATATATCACACATGTACGGACTCATTTATAAAGTGATGACTACTGGTGAGCCCTGCTACCTACGAGACAAGTTCTTAGTCCATAATCATGATCAAAATACAAGGCATATGCAAAATTTAAGAATACCGAAACACAAATCCTCCGCTTACCAAAAATCATTCACATATAATGCAATCCATATGTGGAACAGGCTGGATTCAAACATTAAAAACTTATCTGCAAAAACATTTAATCGTATAATAAAAAGTATGCTGCTTGCCGATCAAAATGTTGCCACCTTTAAGCTGTTGATTACTTCCTTTTTGTTAGGGCCATTGGAAGAGCACCATCTAGGTGAAATGGTACCTGTTTACCATGTATGTTTTATTTTTATGGTAAATAAGATATTATTATTATTCTCTTGTGTTCTAAAATTGGTTTTCTCAGGGATGTCAATCACTCGGGGAGCAGATGGTTCAGCGTTGCCACATATTTTACTGTGGTATCCAGTAATAGAAGCCACGTATTTATGACGTTTAAAAGATTAGCATATTAGTTTCGTCACAGAAGACAGGAACTATACAGAAGCAAAAGCTTGCCGCGACACCTTTGATATCGAGTGTCTGATTTATGTGACCTCATAGTGACAGTAATATGCCTTACTACACTCAGAGAAATGATGTACACAAAAAATACATCAATATTTCGGTCCAATACACTGTACACTGGGAAAACTGTCTTGTTTTATATTTAGTAGATATAGTACATGAATAGGAATATGTATATGCGGTATTAATGAAGTTGGTGACCCAAGTCATAGTGTATTGCAGAATGTTCAAAAAAAGAAGTATACATTTATATTTATATCCCGTATTTCAGGCATCATTAATCATAATAATGCGCTTTTAAGCCAATGCATTTTTTTTTCATACTGCTACCAGAATATGAAAATACTATCATGGAAAGTAGTACAATGTATAGATATACAATGAAAGAGACATATATTATGAATATAACTATATTCAGGGACGCTGCTTGAGCTTAGTGCGCCCGCGTGCAACCAAATTTTTGGCGCCCCATTTCCTAATTTCGAATAAAATTAATAACGTTAATTATAATTAAAACAAAAACAACCATTTTAAAATACGTACATATATTATGGTTTGTGCTGCTGTTGGCGATGTTGCCAGAGTGGTTCGTTTATAAGTAATCGACGAAAAACTTTCTGGTATAAATATTATATTATACATTTGGTAATGCCAGCGCCCCTGATAAGGGGCGCCTGCGTGCCCTGCATGCCTTGCACGCTCGCTTGCAGCGTCCCTGACTATATTGGCCATATTGTTGAATAGAATATTACAAATCAAATAGTACAGTAAACAAAATGTTTACGTAAAATAACAATATACGTGAATAGGGCATGTACACAGCCAACCTCAAAAATATGTATTTCTTAAGATTTATGAGTATTTCGTAGCTGTTGTTAAAATTTCAGCTTGGTTTCCATACTTTCAACTAAAATCTAATTCAGTGTATTGTTTTTAAAGTTCTAAATACTTTCTCCTAATAAAATAGGACTCTTTTTGTAGGTTGGAAATCTAACCTGTAATTAGCAGTCAATCTTTATTAACCAACATGATTGAAAAATTATTAGCCTGAATTTTTAAATATTTGCTTGGAGCCAGTATTGCTCCAAGCTGAAATGAGTATACAAACATTAAAAATGAAAATAAACTTGAAAAAATTAAAATTTGAGGTTATGTTAGTTATATGATGCACATTATTGCACGTGCCCAATTATTGATTTTTTTTTAATTGATACAATGGAAAGTTCTTTAGTATCATGGTACGAATTGAGAGTCATTACTTAATTACCTTATTCATGGTCACAATACAATTCTGTTCATTAGAAACTGATGAACATATTCTGTAACTTATTGCATTTCTGATAAGAAAATACTTCCTTTCATATTACTTCTTTTCAACTGCTAATTGTTTAATGTATATCTAACATTACTTTCTAGTTGTTTCAGTAATATAAATTTGTACATACCTTTCAGGATCTTTGGGAAATAGAAAGAAGCTTACTTATTTGTTTCACCTTCGAAGGGCATGGATTATAAGCACAACCCGTATACCATTTAGAACCCATCATAAACAAAAATCAAATAAATAAATAAACTTAGGATAAAAAGTTGTCGAAAATTGGAGGAAAAAGGCACGAAAATAACCAACCACCGTGTAAGAGTTTCAAAGACTGTCAATCGCACAACGTCAAAAATTATCATATGGCTTTTGACAAATATATGCTTTATCGTCATGACGCCTATGACCAAATTTGGTCCCGTCAGAGAGGCTTGCTTGCGCTTCTGTATAGTTCCTGTCTTCTGTGGTTTCGTAAATGAGTATAGAAATGTCATGTTTTTCTGACGCTTGAAGATTTGTTACACAGAAACGTTCGTAATTCCTAGTTGCTATTGTAACTTCCGTGTGCTATTTGTGTTAGTCTTTACATAATGCCCTGAAAGACACGGGCGAGAAGAGAGTGTCCCTGTTCATTAATCCGGTCCAGTCACGGCACGTGGCATAGGTTAGAAGTAGGGTTTTTATTAGGTAATAGTGAACAGTAGTCGGGATAAATTAGTTATAAAAATATTAAATATTTAATTTGTATCTGGCTGTATGGACTCATGTCATAAGGACAAGAAAAAAAATGCTATTGGAACGTAATTTTTAGATTTTTGATTAGTTATAACATAGACTGCAACGGGAAACACATCTCATACTTATTTAGATATGCTCATAACAAATTTACTCAGTTAACAATAAAAAAAAACTAACCAAACACTCTTTTCGTTTAATGATATAATTGTCGTCAATCATACGAATACATTGCGCAGCAGCATTTTCTCTTGAAAAATAGCAGAAGACGATCGCTTTTGCTAGAGAATACCATTTAATACTTTTTAAGAGAACTCCACCCACTTTTCTCATGAACACGCCTTTCCCCGATTTCGAGAATAGCGACCCTGGAGGCTTAACGAACCCTAAAAACGTGCAGGGTGTTCCATTTAAAAAAATTTATGCTATCTTGTGTAACTGTGTGTTTTTGTGACACCTTGTATAATTGAAAATAGTTTTACGTTGTAGTAGAGATGAAACATTGAAAGTTTTGTTAAGAAAGTTTTTTATAATACTGAGAAATTATTAACTATACATTATACTACATGGTATAAATCTCAATAAACAAACTAGTGAGATATAACAACAGATACAGTCACAGTCATCATCAGTATGGTATAGATAAGTTAAGAAAATAAGTGCAACTTACGTATCGACACAAAGAAACCAGACAGGGAGCCAGTTGCTCATTTGTGTCTACAAAACTGGAAAACCATGGGATCACAAGGCAATAACCAACACAATAACTGGTTTCCTGTCGGTGGTTTCTTTGTATCGATCTCCTAAGTTGTGCCTATCTTTTCAATTCTTCTATACCGTAATGATGAGGACTAATAAGTCCAAAACACATGTCTACAGTTGCATCCCCTGTGGGCCTTACCCGTTAATGTAGTTGTTGCTAATAGCGTTCCTGTGAGGACTTTTTCGCTGTGATATACAGTGTGTCTGGTGTATGCATACAAATATTTTGCATGATAATATATTGACCCAAAATAAGCAAAGAAGTCTTGTAAAATTTTTGCTTTATTCCAACGGTTTTGCTTAAATTAATTATTTTCTAAAAATACGATATTTTCAGTCCACGGAGTAACTCGAATATATCAAAAAAAGTTCAATGTCTTCTTGCGACCTACATCTCCCTTTTTATTGTTTATTGTATTGTTAATGAATTGTATGAATTTATTTATTTATGCTTTTGGTAAACAAATAATATTTGTGAATTGTATAGCTTTCATTAGCTAAATAAACGAAATTATTATTATTAAATTATTATATTTATGAGACACAAAAAAACCTTAAAAAAAATGTCATGTGTTTTTCATACTTTGTTGTTTAGCCGTAGGCATGCTGTCCCTTACCAATCATACAGTGTTATCAATGGATTCGATTTATGTAGTTTTTAAGTAAATTTATAGTGAAAAAATAAAACGGTGTAATGAACGTGGTGATGAATTAAGCGTTTATTGAAATCAAATAAATCGCTATTAATTTAATTACTACAATAGTTTACTATAATAAATAAAAAAAATATATATTTTTCTCACCATTAAAATACATTTTTTGCTGACAGTGAATTACTGAGATCAGTGACAGTTTTTCAATAAAAACACAAGGAGCCTACCTGGACGTCCTACTTTCTCTAATAAAACCTATGAAATAATTGTGATTTGTGAAAAATTGCTAAAATGGCAATGAGTAAATTAATAATAAATGTCAGATAGTGTTCTCATTTCAAAATTGATTAAAGAAGATAAAACTGTTTTATTATTTTTAAATGACATTGCATATGAAAACATTGCCTAGTTCTAATTAATTAAAAAAAAAAAAAAAAAAATAGGTTCGAGTTAGAAAAAAAAATACAAGAATTTCTTTACTTCTTTTGGGCCAACATATCCTGCAAAATATTTCTACATATATTGCAGACATCCTGTATATACGTATACCTACAGGGTGTTTCAGAACATGTGGACAATCTCTCGGTAGCGTATATTTTAGATAAAAATAATATCTAATATTAATATTACTTTTTTCGATAGGATGCACCCTTATTAAGATATTGATTCCTAAACATAGGATGGAAAAAGCGGTTTTTCAAAATAAAATTTACACTGCTTGATATAATTTGATCAAATTTGGATTACCGTTATTAAAAATTGAGGCCCTAGGATGATGGAAATTATTGTTTTAATAACAGATCAGAGAGGCTGAGTGTAAACTACCCTCAAGTTGTTTTATCTTCAATTTTAAGACCTGTAATATTTTTTCCTTAAAATAGGTGTTTTTCGATTCCTTCACTCGATTCCTTTTTTCAGAAAAATCTAGGTCTCCTAGACAAGAGGGTCACTGAGGCGTTTACACACACATTTTAAAACACAAACACATTTTATGAAGAAAAAAGGTAATTAGTCTTTGTTGATATAGTTAAACAGTTTCAAAGAAAAACCACTTTTCCCACCCTGTATATAAGTAGGGGTGCATCCTGTCGAAAAAAGTTATATTAATATAAGGCATTATTTTTACCTAAAAGGTACGCTTCCAAGAGATTGTCTACATGTTTTGAGACACCCTGTATACATATTAATGAATTATCTTGATAATTTTTAAATTTGAAGAACGAACAATTTGAGTCCTACATCAGTGGTATAAATTATGATTTAAAAAATGAAAGTAATGTAATAAAAATTGATTGGGGGTGGTAGGGGTGTGGCTGATGCCAGTGGCGGCTGGTGAAATTTCAATAATTTTTTTCTCGTCTCTGGCGCATGGGACCCATACGAAATATGGGAACTAACATCTAGAGAACCACTCCTCTAACGACCCGTAAAAAATTTTGAAAAAGCAGTTTGCGAAAAAATTTTTCAAAATTCGGTTGCCCCCCCTAGGTCTAGGGACTCCTGTTGAAAATTATTTTTTTTTGTCATATACATTTTACTTTTCATAAAAGTATGACAACAGGTTCTGGAATTTATGAAAATATTTTCATTATTAACTGAAATACAATGAACTGAAATTTTGTAATTTACAATTTAACAAATTATAAAATTTCAATTCGTTGTACTTCAGTTAGTAATGAAAATATTTTCATAAACTCCAAAATGTATTATTGTATTTTTATGAAAAGTAAAATGCATGTGACAAAAAAAAATAATTTTCAACAGGAGTCCCTAGACCTAGGGGGGGCAACCGAATTTTGAAAAAATTTTTCGCAAACTGCTTTTTCAAAATTTTTTACGGGTCGTTAGAGGAGTGGTTCTCTAGATGTTAGTTCCCATATTTCGTATGGGTCCCATGCGCCAGAGACGAGAAAAAAATTATTGAAATTTCACCATCCGCCACTGGCTGATGCCAAAACAAGTTTTGTGACCTGTTTATTAACGCGGAAATAAATCGGACGAAGGACCAGTCAGCGTAATGCTGACTAACTGAACTAATATTGATAATTGAATTTGAAATACCTTGTGACCTCGTATACTAGCGGCACTTCCTGGTGTTGTTCTCTTCTAGTTGGGCCCAACAAACTCCAGGTCTCCAGTATGGGAATATGGCAAGGTACACAAGACACTCGCGTGGTAATAAATAACGGTTTTTATTATTTTGAAGTTGACCGAAAAATGACTTTTTATATATTTTTTTTATGTAGCATTATTATTATTTTGGTTGATATGGAAATCAAAAACAAATTTAGTTACAGAAACAAAAATGCTAGCATTGGTTTCTGAACATACCGCCCATCCAAATGGCGAAGCATTTGTAATAAAAGTTTGTAATTTCCGTGGGAAACATATTTATGAGTACAAGAAATATATCTAAAACTATGAAACTAAAACTAGGTTAAATAATAATACAAAACTAGTGAGGAGTAGGTAAGGGACATAGTTTTGCTATAAATGAATCAGATGAAAGATCTGAAACAGGTTCAAGATGGAGAGCTTTAATGGCGAGACATACGAATAAGCATAGATATGCCTTTTGAGTTTTGCCACCCCGGCGTCTACCAAAAGTAATACTAAACGGCCCAGCCAAGTCTACTCCGTTTCTCAGTTATTACTGATATTTGACTGCCATTGTCTATAAGAGCACGGCAAGTTTGAAAATTACCACTTGTATCACAGATAGATACTAATGCAGTGGATAAAAGAACTGTAACTGGAGCAATAGCACTAGCAACAACTTGAGGAATGTCAGCAGCGGCGGCATTATCTGTAGAATTAAAAGTCGAGATCGTAGTTGCTTCACGTGGAAAATGTAGCATCGTATGATGGCGTTTTTGACAAATGCGACAGACAGACAGGGAAGCACAAGTCGAGAAACTATGTGTTCCAAAGCAATTTATACAACGTCTGCATTCTTTAATAAAGTTATATCGATCTTGAGGCGACTTATTTAAAAATAAATCACATTTAAAAATAGAGTGGTTAGCATTGCAAACAAAGCAAGATGCTTGTTGAGGTTTTGCAAGAGGCACTGCTGAACCAATATTGTTTTGAGAAGATGTTTCCACCACGAGAGACTGCTGTTTTGATTTTATGGGAGATTGCGTATGTTGCTTATGAGAAAATGAAGGAGAAAATATTCCAGTGTTAGAAGTTGAATACTGAGAGACACCAGAACAAATATTTGACCACATAGTGCTAGACTCCAAAGCATTGCATTGATCAGTCAAGAATTTAATTAACTGTTCATATGTGGGCAACTCCGTAATGCTACGATGCATTTCAAACCGTTTTCTAGTATTGGGATAAATTTTCTGCGTTAACCAATTAAATAGAGTAAAATCCCACAAGTCAATTTCATATTTATTGAGAGCAAAAATATTTTCAGAAAATATATTTAGGAGAGTACGAAGAGAACTTGCGGAATCAGGTTTAGCTTTTGGTGAATTAAGAATATTTCCCCAATAGGTCGAAATAAGTATGCGTTTATTGTCATATCTTTTGTCTAGGGTTCCGAATGCAATATGATAATTATCAGAGGTTATTGGTAAATGTTTCACTAATTTTAATGGTTCATCAGATAAGGCACTTATTATTAAGTATTGGAATTTCTCTATGTTAGACAATTTTGTGTGATTGTGTATCAATGACTTAAACAGTTCATAGAATGAAGTCCATTCAATAGCATTACCTGAAAATTTAGGTATCTGAATCTCCGGTAGATGAACAGTATTTTTATTGCTTTCAACATCAACCTTTTGATTTGTACCCAGGCAGCAAGGTGCCGTCATTATGACGTCGTTTTTTCGGCATTAATTACGTCAATTTCACCTTCAGCATGACGTAAAAATGATGTGAAGAAGACGGCACAATGTCACAGCCCAATGACGTCATACATATGACGCCAATATGACGTATTGGTTAATCAGTGAATTTTGCGATAAGGGATGCAAACCTCTCATAATATTTTTCCACAATTATTAATAAAGTTTTTGACGAAAAAAAAACCGGAATGTGCAAGGATCGAACCGCGGACCTTTTGACTCGCAACCTAACACTTAACTCACTGAACCATTGAACATCTTTATTTAAATATGTTTAAAAGCTGTATACCTAGTTAGAAATAGTAAAACAAAATTATTATTACTATGTGGCAAAAATTGAACTAGTCACTAAATACTTCTATTTATTTTTATTTTAAAATGATTTATTTCACGTCATTTTAATGACGTCAAAATAATGACCTAAAAGAAACGTATATTTGACGTCTTCATGATGACGCCAAAAGTACGTATTAAATATCACGTCTCTGGTACGTCATTTATTAATGACGTCAAAATAATGACCTAAAAGAAACGTGTATTTGACGTCTTCATGATGACGTCAGAAGTACGTTATAAATATCACGTCTCTGGTACGTCATTTATTAGGACAATGACGTCGGTGACGAAAAATCACCTTTAAAAGACGTCATAATGACGTCACCCTGCTACCTGGGTAGTAACAGCAGATGCCATTTTGGTTAATTGTATGTCAACAGCTTGAATGTTATCATGCAAATCATCTATTTCTTCCACCAGTGAATTCAGTTAATCCAAATTTTCAACTGAGAGTTGACTCAATTTTAATGATTTGCGTTATTCTTGAAAATCCTCGTAAATGAGGTTAGATCTTTTAAATTTTGCATAAAACATAGAGTGCGTTGAAGTGTCTGCCACAACGGCAGATGAGTATTCTGACACAGTGGTTAATTTTCTAATTACCACATTACATTCCCTTACAAAGTCCTCAAACTTCATTTTGTAAGTATTGATAAGCTTCTTAATAAAGTTATATTAACCAAATGTAAATAAATTTACAAAATAGTTGTATTAATCAGTACTCACAAATACGTTAGAATGACAATATAATAACGAAAATATGTTTAGAGGAAACAAGAAAATGAATTAATTATAGTGGCAGGTTCAATAAAAAACACCGTGTGCTAGTGTCAAAATGAATTTAAGCAACAAATGTCAGTTATGAAGTAATTAATTTAAAACGGTTTTAGATGGATGTAAGGCAAGGCTGGTTTTCTTTTTTAAGGTATCGGCATCGAAGGATCAAAAATGTTTATTAACGCGGAAATAAATCGGACGAAGGACCAGTCAGCGTAATGCTGACTAACTGAACTAATATTGATAATTGAATTTGAAATACCTTGTGACCTCGTATACTAGCGGCACTTCCTGGTGTTGTTCTCTTCTAGTTGAGCCCAACAAACTCCAGGTCTCCAGTATGGGAATATGGCAAGGTACACAAGACACTCGCGTGGTAATAAATAGCGGTTTTTGTTATTTTGAAGTTGACCAAAAAATGACTTTTTATATATTTTTTTTATGTAGCGTTATTATTATTTTGGTTGATATGGAAATCAAAAACAAATTTAGTTACAGAAACAAAAATGCTAGCATTGTTTTTTGAACATGACCATTGGTTCTTGTATACACATTAAAACATAATTTAAAATTTTTTCACCACCTTTAACAAGCGGCACTTCCTGGTGTTGTTCTCTTCTAGTTGAGCCCAACAAACTCCAGGTCTCCAGTATGGGAATATGGCAAGGTACACAAGACACTCGCGTGGTAATAAATAGCGGTTTTTGTTATTTTGAAGTTGACCAAAAAATGACTTTTTATATATTTTTTTTATGTAGCGTTATTATTATTTTGGTTGATATGGAAATCAAAAACAAATTTAGTTACAGAAACAAAAATGCTAGCATTGTTTTTTGAACATGACCATTGGTTCTTGTATACACATTAAAACATAATTTAAAATTTTTTCACCACCTTTAACAATAGGGTAGACATTTTGTTTTTGTTCAAACTTAATTACAAGTAAATCGTAACGGGGGGGGGAAGGTCAATATTACATCATATTTTTGAAAGAAAAAAAGCATTGTTGTGCTAAAATAAATGTAACCAAAATTTATAGCTCCACAATTTTCTTTTTTTTAATATTGATGCTCATTTTTTTAGTCACTGGTTTATGGGGGAAAACCAATTTCTCTCTTATTTTATAAGATACCGAATAATAAGTAAATTTTTTGCACTTTCACTTTATAGTGACCAATGCAGTACCTAAAACCTAGGCGTTCACGGAAATTCTACATTTTTTTTTCAAATATAATTTTAATAAAATATTATAAAGTATTGAAAAGTATGGTAGTCTTGTCTCTGGTCTCATTTTGTCAGTTTTATTCACTTATTGAATATTAATTTGAATGTAAAATTGCACATTATGTTCAACATTATTTTCTTAGACGCTATTTTGCTATAGCCTGTGAAAACTAAGAGCGAGTTGTACCACCTAAGTTCAAGCCAAGTTCAGCTTTATCCAAGATCAACAGCTAAGATTACGATTGTTACAACAATTGTAACCATGGATTTTGTAACCATGGAATTGAACCTGGCTTGATTCTTGGTGGTACAATTCGCCCTTAGAGTAACATTTAATTTTTCTGTAAATAAATGTTCATTTAAGTAAATAATGGTTATTAACTTTCAAAATTTTGTAGAAGCTATTTCACAATACTTAATATAGGTATTTTGTGTTTAAATAATTAACAGTTATTTTGCATCTACTCTGAATTTATATTAAACATTTTACATTTACTGCTAGATGGTCGATAATATTTTCCTAGTGCTGACGCAAATTTACTGTAATTTATTCAGACCTAAGGTATGTTTATCTGTATCAGCTCTTGCGTGTGAGCAGGCCCTCCATATGGGGAGATATTGAGTACTGAGTTTAGGAGAGATGTTACAAAAATTTTTTTTTTACATTTCTCCTCCCCGCACATCAATTATTAAGCGCGGGGGCCCACCAGAGATATTAACAAAAAATTTTTTTTTTAAATTTTCAATCCTGAACCATATATACGGATCAGGTTTATCCGACTGGTTCAGGACTAATGGTACAGATACATACATCTAGTTCGGGATGGTATGAAACATGTAAATATATATACATATATACTTTGAAAGCTCGACAGCTCTCAGGAAAGTTCAAGCCACCTAGTATATGAACTGCGTATTTTTGCAGTGTAAACACTCTTCAGATATATGTGCTGCCAGTTAATAATCCCATATCTAAGATGGGAATGGAAATTAGTATAATAGAGTGTTAGGACATCTTGGCTGCAATGCTTTGCCATGAAACTTAACACGTTCGCGGCCGGCGACTCTTAAAGGCACCCACATGCTCCTAACTGCTAGTGCCGCTGATAATTAAGCTTCTGCAAAATGATAATATTAAAACTCATGGCATCGCAATCAAACAACTCCCACCAGTATTACATACCCAGAAGACCATGCAATGTTATCTGGAAAGGAGATACCACCAGAAAATAAGTCTGCTAATAAAGAACATGGAAATGGTACTATTAAGCCGATAAACAACATCAATAAACCAAAAGCCAAACAAAACTGGTCAAACAAATCAGGTCAAGTTGAGAACTTTCGTAAACCAGCTTCTGTTATTGGAACTCTGAAAACCAACCAATCAAACTGTAAACTGGTAGCTGCTGTAACTTATAAGAAAAGTTCAGTCCAGGTAAAACGTTTAGCTAATGAGGTAACTGAGGCCGACCTCTTGGAACATCTACAGAACCACTTTGGCAATGAGACATTTTCCATTGAAAAGCTTAAGGTCCATTCTGGAGATTACGCACGTTTTCGAGTGGAAGCACGAGAAGCTATTGCAAATCAGTTATTGAATCCCGAACTCTGGCCTCAAGGTATCATTGTAAATAAGTTTACATTTTTTCGGAAAGACAGAAAGCGGCACTATCAGCAAAGAAATTTCGAGAGAAGAACTTATAGGGAGTCCAGACCTTACTACTAAACACATAAAATCGAGTAAACTAATAAAAAAAGATACAAATATACTTCATATTAACATACAGTGCCTGAGAAATAAGATTCTGGAACTTGAAACTTTCCTTAAATATGAAAATACAACCTATAATTATATATGTATTACAGAACATTGGTTAACTTCTTGTGAGGAGATTGAACATACACATATAGATGGTTATAATTTAATATCTAGTTTTAGTCGCAATGTAATCACTCATGGAGGGACAGCTATCTTTGCTAGAAATAATCTCAATATTAATAATGTGCCTAAATCAAACCATTTTTTAAATACCTTATCAATTGAACTACATTGTGAAATAGCAGCCATGGAAGTGCATGACCCCAACCTGCTTATCATAACTATTTATGATCACACATAGGGGACTTTGAGATCTTCTGTGATACTTTGCTAAAGGTCCTAGACTATGCAACTACTTACAGACACACTTTGATAATTAATGGAGACTTTAATGTCTGTTTTAACAAACAAGACAATAAAACTATAAAATTAATTGACTTAATGTCAACTTATGGACTAAAACCCACCATAACTGCAAACACCTGCCTAAACAACTGTATAGATACTATTTTACTAATGCTCACATTGATGACTTTGAAACCTCTAGTTACGATCCACATTTATCAGACCACCATGCTATAACAATAACCTTATGCAATCACACTACCACTACACCTAAATATATAAAAATAAGACCAATAACTACGGCAGGACTGCAATTACTTAAAAACTTTATCACTAATATTAACTGGGACTTTATTTATGGATAGGAAAGTCGGGGTAAACAATAAATTCGATAAACTGATAAATATTCTGGTTACAGGAATGAACACAGCATTTGCTGCAAAAACAGTAAAGGCTACAGCTGATAATACACCTAAAGTTAACTGGTTTACTAACGAACTTAAGATAATGAGACAAAATCTTAATTTTATTATCGAAGCTGCAAAACATACTAATAGCAACGCGTGTAGGGATGTCCTTAGACGATATCGGATGCAATACAAACTTGCAATTAAAAGAGCAAAGTGCAGGGCCTATGAAGCTTACATTTGTGAATCAGGAAATGTGCAAAAAGCAACTTGGAATGTGATTAATAGTCACAAGCTCACCAAAAATACTCACAATCACACAACGCTTTCACCTGATGAACTAAATAATTAAAGAAATATATGGAACGCTCTGATATTGGAAAACCCAAACTCAATTTCAATTCGAGAATATCACTTACGATGAAATCTATGACATTATCTCCTCGCTCAAAAATACAAACACTAAGGACATCTTTGGAATAAATACGACAATCATCAAAAACATTGCTGACTACTTAGTAGTACCACTAACTGATCTGTTTAACATGTGCCTGCAAAGTAATACATCTCCTGATATTCTAAAAATCTCAAAAGTTATACCTGTACACAAAAAAGGCTCCCTAAATGAGCCAGCAAACTTTCGGCCAATATCTATAATTCCGCTTATTGGAAAATTTTTTGAAAAGGCCCTTAAATCCAGGATTAATAGATACTTTGATATTAATAACTTATTTAATAAAGCACAGTTTGGTTTTCGTACGAACCACTCGACTACAATGGTTATAAATAAACTAACTGAAATAATATCAGCTAGTTATGATAAAGGCGAATTTGTTGGAGCTCTATGCTGTGATTTAACTAAAGCCTTTGACTGTATATCTGTTGAAATACTCATAGAAAAGCTGCATTACTATGGGTTTCACAATAATTCACTACAACTTATAAACTCTTATCTCTCCAACAGGAAACAACAAGTAATTGTTAATGACATATATTCCAATGTTGATATCATCGAACATGGTGTTCCTCAAGGTTCGGTGTTGGGTCCTATCCTGTTTATAATATACGTCAACGATATAACATCAAGTGAACCCAACAATGACCTTATACTATTCGCGGATGATACCACTGTAGTATCCAGAAGTAAACAGCTTCCCTTACTGCTTAAAAATATGGAGGATGCACAGTCGAAGGTGACAAACTGGTTTACAACTAATAAACTCAGTCTCAACAGCAGTAAATCTCAGACCATTATCTTTACACTGCGAGAGGCTAAGGAATGGAATAATCCTCAGTCAGTTCGCTTTTTGGGTGCACACTTAGATCCTAAACTTACATGGGAGGCACATGTGAATCATGTAGCAAAAAGCCTGACAATTAATATCTTTGTCATAAGAAACTGATAGGAATTGTAGCCCAGCCAGTACTTAAAACTGTCTACCATGCACTAATCCAAACTAAGCTAAGTTACGCAATTTTAGCCTGGGGCCATGCACCTACGGCCTCAAGATTATTCAGTCTTCAATGCAGAGCTGTACGTTTAATTGATGGGTTAGAACAGGGATTCCCAACAGGTGGTCCACGGACCCTAGGGGTCCGCGGACGATGTCTCAGGGGTCCGCGAAATGTCACTGAGACATTCAGTTGTTTTGAATTTAACTTGACTTGCAGTGGTAGATTCTACATAATCTTCATTTTAAGAAGAATTTAAGCTTTTAAGGTCAGTATAGAGACCGATGAGGGGGTCCTTGAAAAAATCTTGTTGGGAATCCCTGGGCTAGGATATAGGGAAGACTGTAAAAAGAGTTTCATTGAGTTAAAGATTCTGTCCTTTCCATGTTTATTTATACTTGCATGCCTTATAGTCGAGAATCTAAAGGTCCGAAATCGATCATGGGGTATGAACTCGCAGGTATAAAATTAAAAAAATATGGATATTACCCAGAATTTTATGCCGAATTCGATTCCAGAGGGCGCGATGTCAGCCAAGATTGCGAAATTGTAAAAAAAGTAATAATTTCGAAAAAAATTTGGAACTTAAATATTGCATTATCTTTCGTTTACATTGCATTTACGAGTTTATTTATAAAAATTTTTTAATAATTCTTATATCAATCGAAAGCTTAATGTTTGTAGTTTCATACAAGTGCAATAGAGAGACATTATTTTCATTATAAACAACACTATAAATTGTTTAAACAATATGTGCTCGGAAAGTGTAGTGTAATTTTCGGCATCGAGGTACTTTTGTTATTATTGCAGATAGATGTGTAGTTATTTGAGACGAAATACGTAGAATAGACCAATGAACATTTTTTATTAAAATAATTTTTTAATTCGCTGAATAATTTAGGAGATATGATTTTTTAAATGTAGGGCGCGCGGCCGTGTAGTCATAACTTATCATAATAATAAATATAAGCGTGGCCTCGGGTACGCGATTTGCAAATATACTGTGATGAGTCATGAATTTGAGGTGCAGGATAATATTAAAATTCCGAATTGGAAAATTTTCCTTGCAAATAATAACAACAAAGCTCGTTTATTGAAGTATATTTCCGAAAAATTCTACACAGATCATAGTAGTAGTAGTTTTCCTCCTAACGTTTCTGTTATGATGACACGGTTGGCCAAACATAGAGTCAGTACAACGATTTCCTCCATGAAACAAAGTAAAATTGTAACAGACTTCACTTTTCAAATCACAGCGAAGCAGACAATAGATAGTTCAGTACCTATCAAATTTGAGTTACAAAAAGATAATAAAATAATACAAGCTACTGATACAGACATTTTTGTGATGGCACTATACTATGCTACTAGAATAAACATAAATGAGTTGTGGATACATAGATTCGATCTGTATATATCTATTCACTGCATAATACAAAAATTGTCGACTACGCAGAATATATCAGAAATTTATTTGGGCAATTTTTTTCTATCTACTTACGTCTTGAGTGGCTGCGATACGGTCAGTTTTCCTTTCCGAAAAGGAAAAACTTACGCATTCAAAACATGCCTCAAATATGCCAATGATCCTAAGTTACAGTCAATATTGAATTTCTCACTCGAGAGTTCATTTAATACTGCTGAATTTGAAAACTCTGCACGATATTTCTTTAAAGTCTTATATGATAGACCGTTTTTCATTGGTAATTTAGACAATTTGCGAGCTCATTTATTTCACACTTGTAAATCGGATATTCGAAATTTGCCACCAAGTGAAGACTCATTTCACCAGCACATTCTTAGCTGCCTACCAGATAGTTATTTGGAAGACAGCAAATTGCGTCAATCCAGTGCTTCCCAACCCTAAAGATGTCGGTTGGGTTTCGAAGGACAATATATTAGTACCAACACTTATGACAAAAAGTGTCCGTCCAAATGTAACGCCTGGAAACATATTTTGTAAATGCAAACAGTTCCAAAATTGCATTGGAAACTGCAGTTGTGCTAAGGCCGGTTTGGCGTGCATAATAGGTTGTTTTTGTGAAGGCCGATGTCAAAGGTGTTAGTTTAACCTTAACTTATACTATAATATTATTACATCAATACACTTAATTGTAGCAATATAACATCAATCATATGTATAACGACTTACCTATAATACTCCAATTTTAGTTATACGGTATGTATTATATACACAGAATTTACAATACATACAACCGTTACTTTGTCAAGACGAAAAATATTTTAATTTCATTGTAGTTGTTAAATTAAATACAGATAATTTGTTCTGTTTGTAAGCATTATTTATGATCTGTACGAACTTTCATATGAAAGACGTTACAAAAGTGTTGCTTATGCCTTACAAAAAAATTCTTAAAATAATGTACAGTGACCGTCACAATAATCTTGCCAACCTACATTTTTCGAAATTCTCTACATTTCCTCCTGGTGTATATTATTGATTAATAAACTAAAATATTATAATTTCTCGAGGAACAGTATTCAGCTTATCGAATCTTATCTAAAAGACCGACAACAACTTGTGTCCTTCAAAGGAAAAAACTCAGATCTTAGATCCGTTACTTATGGAGTACCTCAAGGATCAGTGCTGGGTCCTTTGTTATTCTTAATCTATATTAATGATATATCTACTAGTGACCCCAGCACTGACTTCATCATGTTTGCTGATGATACTACTGTGATCAACAAAAATAAAAATGTAAACACATTAAAAATATCACTAGCAGATGCACAATCAAAAGTCACAAATTGGTTCCATGCCAATCAATTATGTCTCAACCACTCTAAAACGAAAACAATGTACTTTTCTTTACGTGACACATCATCAATAAACAATCTCCAAAGTGTAAAATTTCTTGGAATTTATTTAGATCAAAGGCTGACTTGGTATAATCATGTAGATATTGTTTGCAATAAGATATCATCATCCATATATGTACTTCGTAATCTATCAAAAATAGTGTCCAGACCTGTTTTAGTAACAGCATTTCATGCCCTAATTCAATCAAAAATATCTTATGCAATATTGGCATGGGGTCATGCGTCCTGTGTCAGTAGAGTTTTTGCATTACAAAGAAAAGCTGTTAGAATATTAAGTGGTCTCAGCTATAGAGATTCCTGTGTAGACAGTTATATTCAAATGCGAATACTTACAGTTCCATCTATATATATTTTGCAATGTCTCACACATGTAAAGCAAAATTTAAATAATTATAATTCTCACATCGAAATACATGATTATAATACACGTAATAGAACAAATATATATATCGATTATCACAGGTTAACAAGATCAAAAGCGGGAATAACTTATTACGGTCCTAAGATGTTTAATCTTTTGCCTCCTACCATGAAGGAATTGTCACAAATAAAATTTAAAACTGTGATGAAAAATTATTTAATTGATAAGTGTTTTTATTCTATTGATGATTATTTTAATAACAATTTTAGTAATATATGTATTTAAACATGTTTTTAATTTGTATTGTATAAATTTATAATGTTTTTTTAATCTGTCCTGTATTGACTTGTGTAAACCAATGGTAATAGCACCAATAAACTTACTTACTTACTTACTTACTTACTTACTATTATTAGATTTTTTTTGTTTATTTTGTTAATTGTCCTCTGCTGTATAAGAATAAAATGTCAATTGTGTTGTGGTAAAGGATGGCGGATTTATATAAACATAAAACATAAACACACCACAGATAGTAGACAACCCCCAAATTCATAGCCAAGGCTGTGCAGAAAGGGGTTACACATTTGGAAAAACGCAGACATACATCCACACCCACACCCACCGGTGTTGTCAATACCGGGGCTGGGGGTCGAACCCAGAGCGCGGTAGGCAGCCGATCACTCCGATCAGCATATTTTCCCGAGCACATATTGTTTAAACAATTTATAGTGTTGTTTATAATGAAAATAATGTCTCTCTATTAAACCCGTATGAAACTACAAACATTAAGCTTTCGATTGATATAAGAATTATTAAAAAATCTTTATAAATAAGCTCGTAAATGCAATGTAAACGAAATATAATGAAATATTTAAGTTCCAAATTTTTTTCGAAATTATTATTTTTTTGCAATTTCGCAATCTTGGCCGACATCGCGCCCTCTGGAATCGGATTCGGCATAAAATTCTGGATGATATCCACATTTTTTAAATTTTATACCAGCGAGTTCAGGGTTCGGCATTTTAGACGCGTCTTTTTGGATGCTAGATTCCTTACTATTATGTACGTAAAAAATAACAGCGAGCGGTATCTAATGCATAACGATGTACATAATTATGAAACTAGAAATAATTCCAGTATTTACTTAGATTATCATAGAGTATATAAATCACGTACAAGCATTTCCTATTTTGAACCTAACTTTTTCAATCTCCTCCCAAGTAATATCAAAAACCTGCAACCAAGATTATTTAAAAATAAAATCAAGGAGTATTTGCTCAATAAATGTTTTTATTCACTAAATGAATTTTGTAATAATAATTTTTCAGATTTTGTAATAGGAACTTAAAAGATACAACTATTTCCATTTTATATTTTACATTAATTGTTTATTGTTAGTTTGTTCACATCATCGTTATTGTAGTTTATTATTTTTATTACTTTACTTACTAATTTGACATGTGTAAACAGTTTATTGTATTAACACGAATAAAGAATTGAATTGAATTGAATTGAATGCTTTAAAGAGTCCGAAACAAAAATAAATATAGGGAGCAGTGCCGCATATAAGCGTTTTTTCTAGTGACACTATCTAGAGAGTATTATATTTACAGTCAATTTTAAGTGATTACAGAACGCTAACTTCAAGGTTTTACATAAATGTGACTTCGGTACTTAGGTGGAGTGGAGTGCTGAAGGGCCGGCAGCAAATGTGTTAATGCATAACAGTTGCTACGCAATTTAGTTACACAGATTGTCAATATGACATCCCTATTGTAAATGGCTATTAAAGTTGATTCTCAACATCTTAACGGAATCACAAGATTTAATTCTAGTGCCATTATTTTGAAACTTGGGGAGGTGAATAAAATTAATGTGGTTTTTTGCGTATTTAGGTTTAGTTTGTTTTTTCTACCCAAGTTAATATGTTGTTATAGACAAGTTCTGCAGTGACCTGTAGTAGATGTAGTTTGTGTTAAATATTAAAATATTTGTGTCATCTGTGTAGCATACTGTATAAATGTTGGGTATATTATTAAGAAATAGTATTAAGTCATTGGCAAAAATATTAAAGAGTGGTCCTAGAATGGAGCCCTGTGAAACGCCTTGTTCGATCTTACAACTGTCGCTAATTAATCTTTACTATCTAGCTCCTATTTTCCAGAGAGGAAGTCAAAAGATCTAATGGCACACCTCTTATGCCATATATCTATGTAACTTAGCTAGTAGTAATTGGTGATTCGCTGGATCAAAAGCACGAGATAAGTCAATAAATATTGCAAGGATATATTGTTTGTTGTTTATAGTACTAATAATTCCGTGTTGGAAATCAGAAAGTGCCGTTTCTGTGCTTTTGTTTGAAGATAATCCTTGTTGGAAAGGAAAAAGTTTATTGTTTTTATAGAAAAAAGTTGAAAGTTGATGTTTAGGACAAAGTTTCGAGAGATTACCCAGAAAAACTAATACCCCCATATAATCATTGGATCCCCTTTTTTGTAAATAAAGGTGACAGTAACTAATTTTGATTTTTGAGGAAATATTCCTTATTAATTGAGCATTGTGGTCAGAAATACTAGTATTTATAGTTTGTGTTGTTAAAAGATCAATATTTGTGCTTGAAAAAATATTATCAATTAAGGTTTTGGAGTTTCCTTGTACAAGAAAAAATTCTGAAAAACATTTATTATAACCAAATGAAGATAGTAAATTAAATAGATCAAAAGTTTTTTTGAGTTGCTTCTGAGAAATTATCATTAAAATGAGCACAAATAAATTTAGGCCTTTTTGTTTGTGATAGTTATATTAAGAGTTTCTCCATCAATTTTATAAAATAGTCATGATCTGTATTTGGAGATCTGTACAGGCAATTGACCTTTACTTTTACCTTATTATACTGATACGTTTCAAATTTTCGTGGTTACACTTAAAGAAAAGTAATCTAGCTGTATTTCTGCAGTACTATTAAACTGTATAACCAATGATACAGTTTATTAATAACCATTTTGTTTCAATAAAAAACAGTCCTCAGTTATCGGTAGATAACAGACAGCTAGGAGTAAAATTTTCTGCAATGCATGGTAGTTCTGGTATTTCAATATTTTAATTTCGCAATAATTATTGTTATTGACTATAATTTTTAATTTAAAAAATTTTGTAATTGTCAATTTGGGAAATATTGGTACATATTTTTTACATATATTTTACCACAACCTAAAAATATACGTGTTTTTAAAAATAGTTTTACCTATTTACATATTGTTGTTGTAAGGTCTCACTCTGGATGCTGCTTATGACAAACGTTTTTCAGACGTTTTGACAAATTACCCATTTATATCAAAGATAACTTTTCATATAATCCCACGGATGGTAGCTTCGCACCACCGCCCGCTCGAGCGAGTGCGTGAACCAAATGTCCGAACCTGAGGTTCCTCTCGTACTGAACAGGACTACTATCACAACGAGTCATCAGTAGGGTAAAACTAACTCACGTTCCCTATTGAAGAAGGCGGTTCGATGTCAGCCTTCTTTGTATTGTCCTTGTCTTTTTATTTCCTAAAGTTTCTATATTCTTTTTGCCCGTGTAACTTAAATAACGTGATTTATGCTACTAAAACAAATTTTTCCATTCTCCTCTTTTTAACATCTGTAATTACTTTATGAATATCTGAATTGCTTGTTTTGGTTATGCCTTCTCTAAGTTCTGTAGTTCTTATGACACTGTCAGCAAAGATAAAAAAACTGTGCAAAAAGTGCTATAGCTCAGTTACTAATTGAAATACGGATCTAAAATTTTCATGGGATACTTGGGGGTAGTGTACTTTTAAAATAATATGTCTATAATGAAAAACTAACTTTCACTTAATGAGCCCATTCTTTAGTCTTCAAAGGTTACGAACCAATTCAATAAAGTACTAATAAATATGAATGTTATACATTTCTTTGCTAACCACTAATTCTAATTTTAATTACGTTGTACATGAACATGTATATCTGGGTGTGTATGTGTGTGTTTATATGTACTGGGTTCGAGCTCTAACTCGGCACTGACATTGTCGATGGATATGGATGAATGTCTGCGTTTTTCCAAATGTGTAACCTCTTTCTGGACAGACTTGGCTTTGGATTTGGGACTGTATATGGCATGTTTATGTTTATGTTTTGTTATTAGAATTTTCTGTAAGAAAAACTTTTTAAAAATAAGCTTTTATTATTATTTAGGTGTACTAAAACGAAAAAAATAAGTTATGTTGAATTAATTGTCTTAAAAGCATTAATTTTGTTTGACAAAAGGTCCTAAGAAAGTATTTTTTTCTATTCACGCAACAAGCTTTTAAGACAATGAATTCAATATAATTTATTTTTTTCGTTTTGGTACACCTAAATAATAAAAAAAAGCTTATTAGTTTTTTTTACATTTAATTTAATTTTTAAAATTATATTTGCGTCTTAATTATTATTATATACAGTATGTGCTATTTAATACTGCAACACCCCGTTATTTTGGAACGCGTTGACCGATTTCAAATTTTTTTTTTTGAGATATAGTGCTCGATGAGCTTTATTTGTCTGTTTTGAAAAATTTGTAATTTTCATATTTGACATTTTATTAGTAATGTAAATAAAAAGTCCTTTTAAATCTGTTTTATTTCTGGTAGCAGCATAAAGGTTTATGTTGTGGGAGGAGAGGGTGCTTGTCATTGGGTTTGGAGGGTGTTGGGATATTGTATAGTGGTAGGGGGGAGCTTAGGGTGCAGTTTATTCAAAGGAAATATGATTTTCAAGTTCAAAAACATCTAAGGATGTGTGCTAATGTAAACTGGTTCCTGGTTCTATGATTATTTAATGGAGGGGGGGTTGGGGGAAGATCCGTTTGGGGTGGAATAGATTAGATATTGAATATGACAAAAAAAAATTTCGAAATTTTTTGACCAAAAATAAAAAGGGCCGAAAACCGGCCTTATAGGCCCTCCTCCTTTCGAGATTGACTATTAGGCAATTTTTTACCGGGAAATTGGATAGCATATTCGATTCGCAGTTGTGTCAAATACCTCTATACAAAATTTTAGCTCGATACCCAGTGGCGTAACTAGACGTCGTGGGGCCCCAGGGCAAAAAATTGTTTTGTTGGGGGCCCCCCCTGTTCACCTTTACTTAAAAAATAAAATGATACCCGGCCTCACCTAGGCGCCGGCTGGGGCCCTTGGACTTCTGCTAATAGGGTAAAATAGTCATTCGACTTAAGGAACATCGGATACTAAATGAGGAAGAAAAAAGAAAAGTTATTCTTTAAATAAATAGTGCTTCTATACATTATTCGGTTGCTGTATGTAGGTGCCTTATAGAAAATTTTTCAAACAAATGGATTATACGGAATAATAAAATATAATAAATAATAAATAAATTTATTTAGACATAGACATTGTTACATAAATGTTGATACACTTTAATACATTACATAAATAGTCAAAGGATTGTACATCTGCACCTAGCTGACTGAACATCTGTATGTGCATTAGTTATGTATTACATAATGATCATAATAATTGTAGATAATTACATCATACTTACTAATTATTTATAAACGAAATTAAGCGTACCTACTTATACATAAAAAAAAAACAAAATATAATAATTAATGGGGTTAAAGCTAAAGTTAATTTAAAAAGAGTTAAATTAAGGTATAAACTAAAATAGAGCCATAAACTTCTGTGTATTATGTGTTATGTATGTCCTACATGTGTGATTAAACTTTCTTAGGTTTGCAATTGATCTTATTTCTAAAGGAAGATTATTATAAATTTTAGGAGCCAAATAATTTAGGAATCTTAAATTAATATTAGAATTACTATTGGGAATTTCCAAGTGTCTATTTACATTGTTTCTATTTCCATACGAGTGGTTTACATAATTTTTTAAGTTCACATGTTTTTGTGTAAAGGAACATACATTAGTATGTATAAGGAACGTACATCAAAGATTGTGTCAAAGTATAGCAATCTAGTGGGAAACATCTTGTTTTTACGATAAATAATTTTTAGAATATAGTTCTGCACAACATTTAGTTTTTTTAGAGAATTCTTGTAAAGACCACCCCATATAACTATACCGTACCTTATTAAAGATTCAACTAGTGCTTTATAAACACAAATTAAGAGTTTTTTTCCCCATTATCTCTCTTATGGTATAGAATTTACTTATTAATTTTCGAATATTATTGCTCAGTTTTATAATGTGATGGTTCCATTTGAGATTTTCGTCGATAATAATACCCAAGTACTTAGTGGAATATAGCTCGTTTATTTCTGTATCCATCTGTTCGATATAGATACTGTTAAAATTAGGGCGGTTAGCCGCAGTCAGCGAGAAAGCTATATAGTTTGTTTTATCAACATTCAGAATTAGCTTGAAAGAGTCAAGCCAGTTTTTTATTTTTGCAATACCTGCACTAACCGAGTCTTTTAATTCCTCCCACGTTTTTCCTTCAAAAACAACAGCCGTGTCATCCGCATAAGAAATTACAAATCCACAGTCAATGCCAATATTTGTTAATGAATTAATGTAAGAAATAAACAATAACGGTCCTAACACAGTACCCTGAGGAATTCCAATTTTCACTTTCATAGGTTCACTGTATGTATCTCCAATTTTAACTTTTTGTATTCTGTCACTGAGATAACTTCTAAAGACATCCAGCACAATGCCACGTACTCCATAAATACATTACTATAGAGCATCGTATGGCACAGTGTCAAATGCTTTTGCGAGGTCAAGGAAAACAGTTATACATTTGTTATTACAGTTTAGGTTATCAGTAATATTTTTAGTGAGTTCATATAAGGCATCAGTAGTACTCAATCCATTGGAAAAGCCAAATTGATTCTTTGAAAGTATATTATTATTAGCAAGAAAGTTAACCTTTCCTTCAGGCATTTTTCAAGGACCTTCGCAAAATTGTTAATGACACTAATAGGACGAAAATTGGTAATCTTGGATTTATCACCAGTTTTGAAAATCGGAGTGACTATAGAAGTTTTAAAGTAGGAAGGAACAATACCAGTTTTGAATATCAGATTAATTATATATTTTAATGGCTCAAGAAAATAAAGATGAAATGTTTTAATTAACTTAGTGTCAATAGCATCAGCACCAGGTGAACAATTATTCTTCAGAGAATTGATATGCATTATGATTTCTGTATCATTTACAGGTTTTAAAAACATTGATGATAATGCGTTATATTGTATTTGAAATATATTATTAGGAGCTTTAATGTTGTTTAGCATATTTATACCTATGTTAGTGAAAAATTCATTGGAATAATTAGACATGTCTTTAATGGTGGGAAATGGTTTATTATCATCATCGGTGATCTGAAGATTGTTATTATTCTTGGTAGTTGTCTCGTCAGCTGCTTCAGAAACAACTTTATATACTTTTTTAAAATTGTTTTTGTTTCCGTCAATTTGTAGCTTATAATAGTTATATTTACATTTTTTAATTAATTTGTTCAAGTTATTTTTATAATCCTTATACCTGTTATCATCGTTTATGTTAAAGTTCGAAGATTTTTTTTTCATTTTATCCCGTTTTTTTATAAAGTTAATAATGCCGTTAGTTATCCAGGGTTTGATTTTTTTATTAGTTTTATAAGTAATAGTTTTAATTTCTTGAGATTGTTCTATACAGTTAGACACAATTTTTAAGAAGTTTTCAGTTGCTATTTCAGCATCATTTATGTTTAAAACAGATTCCCAAATTTCATTGCTAATTAATTCCCGAAAAGATTGGTAATTTATTTTTTTAATTGTTTTAGAAGCATACTTATCAACATCATGAGGTACATTATCATTGGAAAAGTTTATCATAATTGGAAAGTGATCAGTTAAATCTGAATTTAGAATATATGAATTATGTTTGAGTAAGTTAGACTTTAGCTTATATTTAATAAATATATGATCCAGGCATGTTTTAGAGTTTGTAGTTATGTGAGTGGGACCATTTATAGTAGAAACAAGGCCAAAAAAGTTCAAAATCGACATGTAACAAATTTACGTTGTTGTCATCTTTATTACAAGTATCTATGTTAAAATCTCCTATATACAATTCCACTTGACCACACAGATTATCAGTAAAATAAGTTTCAAGATCTTCTAGAAAATATTTAATGTTTGTTGAGGGTGGCCTATATCCACATGTGATGCCATACTTTATATTGTTTAGCTCGAAGTAAATTTTACTAAGAGTAACACCAGATCTTATGAGTTTAACATGATTAATATTAGCATTAATCTTTGCATTTATAAAAATTGCAACACTATCATTTTTATTTATATTGGCTTCGTTATAATACATATTGTATCCATTAATATTGTATTGATTTTGATTGTTAATCTGCCAACATTCGCTTAAAATGATGATGTCACAGTTAGTTAATATTATAAGCTTGTAGAAAAACTAGTAGCTCATTAAAATTTTTTGAATGCTGCGAATATTAAAGTGTACAATATTTAAAATTTTCTTATTCAAATCAAGTTTATAATTTATATGATCACAGTCTATACATTCAGTTTTACTCTCTATTAAATCAAGCTCATTTAATATTTCAATTTCATGAAGATTAGCAGCCACTGAATCCACCATAGTCTATTTTACTTCGCAGAATTTCTATAAGGTACTGGTAAGAAGGGCACTTTGGATCACTAGCTTCATGATTTATGTTATGATTAAGATTGAACTGTATATTTGCTTTTGAGCAATTGCTACACTTTTTGTTAGATTTTGGACATTGTCTAATATTGTGTTCTTCGGCACAAATTTCACACACAGGTTTACTTGTGCATTTTGTATTCTTGTGATAGTGTTCTTGGCAATTAAAGCAACGTTGTATGGAAATGTCCTCATAAATAGGAAATCGTTCCCACTGAATGAAAACTTTTTTTATATTTATAAAAAGTACTCAATAGCTTTTCTTTTTCCTTCCTTATTTAGTATCTGTTGTTGATGTAACTAAATAAAGAAGAAAAAGGAAGAGCTATTCCGTCCAATCCATTTGTTTGAAAAATTTCCATTAAGGCACCTACGTACAGCAACCGAATAATGTCCAATATCCAGTTAGCCGATAAAAAATTGCTTAATACTCGATCTCGAAATTTTGACTCATTTAGAGGAGCTTAGTAGGCCTTGAAAATATGAAAATTATAAATTTTTCAAAACAGTCAAATAAAGCTAATCAAGTACTATATCTCAAAAAAAAAAAATAAATAAATAAAATCAGCCAAGGGGTGTTGCGGTATTTAATAGCACACTATATATTCATTGCGTCATCCTTACTTAAAATAATACCGGATCCTTCGCCATTTCTTAGAATGCATTATACGATCAAATTATAGGGTTAAAACTTAAAATAACACACTTTTTGGTACCATATTATTGTCTTGTCACCAGAACTACATGTGTATGCAAAATTTCAGCTCAATTGGACGTCGTTTAGATTTAAACTAAATAAATTAACAATCTAACACACATACAAAAAGCAAGTTAAATAGAAGCTTGTAATTAGAAATACGTTTTCGAAATCGAAAAACAAACAAAATTTCAAAATTAAACATTACCAAAAAAACGAACTTGACACCATATCTTTCGAAATACTACTGACAAAAATATCAAAATGATGTCAGAACATACATTTATCTATTTTATTTTTTCAAATTTAGTTTTTACTGTGTTCTTTGGCTTCTGAATGTGCCAGACGTTATATATGTTTCACAACAAGATATTGTAAATACAACTATTAGAAATCTAAAATTGCTTCCGTTACCTACTTTATATCTATTTTAAATTTGCAACCACTCGGTATCAAATAATTCATGCAGTATGTATGTTATTCTAGAAAATTCTTCAAATGGCATTGCATTAGCAGATGGGTCTGCTTCACCCCTGAAATCCGATAGTGCAAGAAGATCGAGAGATTCTGCAGGCAGCATCGGATCTGAAGCACGAGGAACACGAGGTAGAGGCAGAAGAACAAATACCATGTCACCTACAACTCCTGAGTCGACAACTGATAGGGTTTTTATTTGGGATCTGGATGAAACTATTATAATATTTCATAGTTTGTTAACAGGAAGTTACGCAACTAAATATCAAAAAGTAAGTATTGCTTTCTCAAATAAGCAAATTTTAATAATGTATGTATAGTGTGGAAACTATTCATAAAATAAATTAGGAGATTTGAAATCTAAAGATATTTTGCCAAAATGCTCACACATTTAAAACATTTTTATATGTTCCACAATCTGTGTAATTACAATAAGTACAATAAAGTCTCTATTGGATTTAATTTATAATTACGTTTGATTAAATCTAGTGGGATCTGTCTGAGGCTATCTAATCATGTCACCTCACACATGTGATCCAGAACTTCTCTTGTTAACATATTTGGGTGATCCTTGACTCTGTACGGGTACTTCTTATAATTATAATACTATTTGATTTCATTTCAAACAGAGGATAATAATAATAATAATAAACCTTTATTTAGCACTTTGCTATTTCTTACAAAATCCATTACAATCTATATATCTATATCTATTTATATCTATTTATATCTATCTATATCTATCTCTATCTATCTATTATCCATATTTTTATCTATACATTTATATCTATATCTATATGTATAACTATATGTACAACTATTTCATATTATATATAGATCACTATATACACTATAACAACCACTATAATCATAATATATAACTGTCTTTCAGAAGTCTCTTAAAGGAAGTAATGCTACGAACATTTTTTTCTACTCGATTCAGGCTATTGTACTTACTAACACCCTTGAAAAAAATTGAATTCTGCCCAGCAGTAGTTCGCACCCTTTGCAATACAAAGTTTTGTCTCCCTCTTGTATCGTAATCATGTACGTTTTCAAATGTTTTTAATATATTTTGTAAATATTCAGGTTCTTCTCCCAGCCTAATTTTATGGATGAAAACCAGCACATTATATTCTAGATATTGTTGTATATTTAACCAACCCAATGTCTCCAACATGTCATCAACCCTTGTATATCTGTTGCCACCTAATATTGTTCGCATAGCTCTATTTTGTAATTTTTGTAAACGTCCTATACACTCCTGATTAGCTAAATATAATACAGTGCTACAGTAGCAAAAGTGAGGTAATATTATGGTGTTGTACACTAATTTTCTAGTTTTTATTGACAGATACCAACTAACCCGCCCAAGAACTCCAATTTTTTTTGCAATTTTTTTACAGATATAGTCGATGTTTTTATTAAATTTCAAATCATTGTCGATTATAATCCCTAGATATTTAATTTCATTAACTATTTCAACAATCTCTCCACACAATTTAAGTTGCAACCGGTCAGTGAGAAATATCTCCTTATATGACTTTTTCCCTAATATCATCCCTTTTGTTTTTGCTACGTTCAATTTTAATTTATTTACTTCCATCCAGTCACTCACATTTTCTAACGTTTGATTCATTTTAGCTACAAGATTTAATATGCATGTATCTGACATGTATATTATTGTGTCATCGGCGAATAGATGATATTTCGCTGTTTCAAAAATTAGGGAGAGGATACTTTTAGATCATTTTCAATTATCTAGTTAAGTACATACTATGGGGCATTTACTATGGCTCTCGGTAATGTATTAGAATATTTGTAATATTTTCAGTTACTGGACATCTATATTGGCTACAGAATTGCTTTGTAAATTAAGATTTTTCTCTCTAGTGTCAGTTGTGACTGCTTTCCTAGCATGCAGCGTGTTTGTTTAACTTTTAAACTTAGTGGTTTATTTTTGGTAGATACATGTTTAAGTCAAGTATGTCATGCCGTCTGTCAAGATGTATGTGAAGGTATTTTTTAATGTCATCTGCTAGTGGTAACTAGTATTAATTAAATATAACTGGTGGGCATATTACCATTTTCAATGTGATTGTCTTGTGTGTTGATTTGGCTATGTTACTTTTTTTTAATATTAATAAGTATGCCATGCCGTCTGTCAAGATGCATGTGAGGGTATTATTTAATGTCATCTGCTAGTGGTAACTAGTATTAATTAAATATAACTGGTGGGCATATTACCCTTTTCAATGTGAATGTCTTGTGTGTTGATTTGGCTATGTTATTTTTTTTTAATATTTATTTTGTAAGTTCTTGCAGATATTTAGTAGGTGTGTGAAACCAACATGGCAGTAGTAAATGTTGATGTTGTGAGTTTTGTATACTGGACTTTTGTTTTATGTATTTTTACTGTTTGATGTATTTTAAAATTTTACAATTTGCACCCTATGGTCAGAGAGCAGAAAGTCTGTTAACAACAGCTTCTGTGATTTGAAAATTAGTAAAAAATATTGGCAATGCACTGATTTTGATTCTTCAGGTACTGCCATTTTTTAAATTTTGTATGTATTAATTTGTGTTAAATTGGATATGTTAATGTATTTGTTCCATTTTATTAATAAAGAGGATATCCTAATTCTGTTTGATAGTTTACAACATTATGATGTTTTAGGATCTCATTAGTGTCTATACCCCCTAACATGCTTATTACTGTGGGAGGCCCACCCTAAATGTCCGTGCACCCCCTCCTCCCCATCCTTGGGGACAATGTTTTTCATAAAGATTAAAGCCTAAGGAACAATTTAAGAATGGCTGCCCCTTCAAAATGGCGTCCGTTTAAAAAAAAATTGGCAAATGTGGTTTTTGTCATTTAACACAAAAACTAAAAAAGATGGAGAAAAACTTTCCGCATAAAAAACAAAGTGCATAAACTTTTCTACAATTTTGTTCCTAAACAATATTTGGATAGGAGTTACCATTTTTCAGATAAATGATTCAGCTCTTAAAATAAAATATAAAATTCAATATAAAACGTAATACTACGGGAGCTCACCCTAACTGTCCGTGCACCCCCCGATCCTTGGGGACAATGTTTTCCATAAAGATTAAAGCCTAAGGAACAATTTAAGACATATCCTAAAAAAAAAAAAACTGGCTGTACTTTCAAAATGGGTCCGTTAAAAAAAAAATGCAAATATAGTTTTGGTCATTTAACACAAAAACTAAAAAAGATGGAGAAAAACTTTTTGCACAAAAAACAAAGTGCCATAAAATTTTCTACAATTTTGTTCCTATACATTATTTGGATAGGAGTTACCATTTTCCGGATACCATTGTTACCGTTTTCGAGATAAATGTCTGCAAATTATAATATTATTATTATTATTAATTTTTTTCAGTTTATTTTATTTTTTGTTATGTTAATAATATAAAGTTATATTATACGCCTTACAATAATTGTCACAGTGATTTACCGATATATGAATTTCCATGTTTTCTTAATTTTGGGCTCATTTATCTGGAAAATGGTAATTCCTATCAAAATATTGTATAGGACCAAAATTCTAGAAAATTGTGCGCACGTTTTTTGTGAAGAAGTTTTTGACCATCTTTTTTAGTTTTTGTGTTAAATGAAAAAAACAACATTGGCAACAGTTTTTTTTTAACATATGGCCGCCATTTTGAAAGTACAGCCAGTTTTTTTTTTTAGGACATGTTCCTTAGACTTTAATCTTTATGAAAAACATTGTCCCCAGAGATCGGACGGGAGGTGCACGCACAGCTAAGAAGGGCCCCCCTTACTTCTCTGTATATTTTAGAATTCTTTTCAAATATACGTTTATTTAAAGAATATCTTTTTTTGCAGATAGTTGCATGCACTAAAATAACATTTGTATTGTGTATTTAGTGTGCATCGTGTTATTTTTAAATCTATAATTCATCCACGAAGCAAGTTCGTCTTACTGGAAAAGATTATTACATAATCAAATTTATCATAGATTTTGAACCTTTGCCACAACATCCTCCAAGTAGGCATTTGGTTTAAAATATGAACTAACACTGTAGACCTTATTTTTGTTTGTATCTAAAATTTTACTTATAATATGACTACAATGTCTTCCATTATTTATTTATTTATTTGTTCATATATATGGGCGAACCCACTGGTATTATCAGCCAGAATCAAAATATTCGCCTTTTTAGACACTCCTCTGCAACATAGCTTGAAATGTGTTCTTTAGTTTGATTATGATCTTTGGTATTTTTGCTGGTTTTTATGTTGTGTATGCTTCCAGGCTGGCGCCTGGAACTGCTGCACAATAAAAATTACTGAATGCTCCACAATATAGTGTAAGGGGCGCCGAATGAAGACTTGCACACGGGCGCGCATATCTAGGTGCGGGCCAGTGGCGGCTCTAGAAATTTCAATAATTTTTTTCTCGTCTGTGGCGCATGGGACCCATACGAAATATGGGAAATAACATCTAGTGAAGCACTTTTCTAACGACCCCTAAAAAATTTTGAAAAAGCAGTTTGCGAAAAAAAATTTCAAAATTCGGGTGCTCCCCTGGTCTAGAGACTCCCGTTTAAAATTATTGTTTTTTGTTAGATACATTTTACTTTTCATAAAAATGCAACAATAGGTTTTGGAGTTTATGAAAATATTTTCATTACTAACTGAGATACAACGAATTGAAATTTTGTAATTTGTTAAATTGTAAATTACAAAATTTCAGTTCATTGTATTTCAGTTAATAATGAAAATATTTTCATAAACTCCAAAACCTATTGTTGCATTTTTATGAAAAGTAAAATGTATATGACAAAAAAGAATAATTTTAAATGGGAATTCCTAGACCAGGGTGAGCACCCGAATTTTGAAAAATTTTTTCACAAACTGCTTTTTCAAAATTTTTTGGGGTCGTTAGAGAAGTGCTTTACTAGATGTTATTTCCCATATTTCGTATGGGTCCCATGCGCCACAGACGAGAAAAAAATTATGGAAATTTCTAGAGCCGCCACTGGTGCGGGCCTGTATGCTTCATATTGCTGCGTTAATTTTTAGTACACAGGTCCACAAAAAAAAAAAAGAGATCTTGTCCTAAGGTTCTGATCTAACATTTCTGAAGTATTTTGACACGATGAAGCTAATTTTGGACAAAATAAGATTTCTATCTTGTTAGTTTACATCTACCATCCCCTAAAAAGGGCAAGAAAAAAGGTATTGTTTGTCGTAAAGTTCTGCTCTAACTTTTCTGAAGTATTTGACACACTGAAGCCAAATTTGAACAAAAATAATTTTTCTATCATGTCAGTTTTTCTCTACCACTCTTTTTACTCCTTAAAAACGGCAAAAAAAAAGGTCTTGTCCTAAGGTCCTGATCTAACTTTTCTGAAGTATTTTGGTGTGCTGACGCCAATTTTGGAAATTTCTATTGTGTCAGTTTGCCACCCCTATGAGATAAAAGGGGGTGGTAGAGGGAAACTGACACAATAGAATTTTTATTTTTTTTTTTGTTCAAAATTGGCTTCAGCGCGTCAAAATAGTTCAGAAAAGTTAGAAGAGAACCTTAGGACAAGACTTTTTTTTTTGTAGATCTGTGTTATTTGTAGCTTTGTCCTCAACACGTTGAGCCTTAATGTATAGACGTCTGCACCGCCGCAACACACCTCTGCCGCTGGGTATTTATTACACGCCGCTGCCGCCGTCGGCAAACGCACCGATCGCACCGGCACTGATTTGTTTCTTATAAGTTGGGCGGTACGCAAATGGGTGTTGTTGTTTTGAAAAGGCTGATAATTACTCTAACAGCATAGAAGCAGAAGTACATAAGTTTCTAGATATCGTAAAAGCAGAACAGTACATGTGGATCGTTTAATTTTTATACATGAGAATTAGAACTTATATAAATAAATATAGGTTTGCTGTACTAGATTTTTTTATGAACTGTTTGCGCCGCCGCCGAGAATTTTCTAAGAAGCGGCGTTTTTGCGACGCCGCCAGCCGCCGAAGAACATAGTCGCGGCCGCCGCCGCCGAAAAATTTCCTTTCCTTTCCTAGTAGTGTATAAACGATTTAGGTCCCTCCCGGACCGGCATTTTTTCTTACAAATACCATTAAATACATTCGGAGATATACGTTTGGCGCCATTTTTTTTTAAAATATCTTGTTTTTTCTACATTTTATTTGAGGTACACGTAACTACCTCGCGACCTAGAGGAGTCTTGAACCAGTGCGCTTCACAAATTGAGTCTTACATTTAGTCCTATATTCAATGTTCTAAACACTTGAAAGACCTTGACGTTAGGAAAACCGCCCAAAGAAAATTCCCAAAAACCAGGTATATGTGTTCTACTTGCAATATATATCATTGTGTAACTTGTTTTTTATGTCCTATTAATCCGCAAAATAAATAGTGTTATTCATTACTTACAGTAACAAGTTCACATACACTGTTTTCATATCTTGGTGCTAAGGCTTTCGCAGAGCTGGTGATCTGGCTGCTGGTTTTCGGGTCTTCTTCCGCATAGATTTCGTTGAGTGCTCGACCATCCTGTCGTGGTCGTCTTCTGAAGCAAAGTGCCCAAGTAGCACCTTAAGTCAGAATTACATAATGTAGCCCTCGTTTTGGTCTCGGTTCCCCGTTTAACCTAACCTAATTGGCTTAAAATTTACGTAAAATATAAGTAAATGGGGAATGAGACGATGTCATGAATACCTCTTAAATAAGGCTGCTCAGCTATAATGACCTATTGGTTATAGAACATATTTCCCTGAACAGGTAATTTAAACTTAAAAATTTTGTTTAATTGTGGTCGTTAATAGGTAATATCTACCAAACCAGTTATCCTTTTTCAACTGCAATCTTTCTTTTTCAGAAATAATTAATAAGGTTTTATTTACAACAATGATTTACTTATAAGTCACGAGGAATAAGCAGCAGCAGACATAACTAGAAACCATTAGACATCTATCTCTATTATAATGATGGAGTAGGAATACATCATATAATGTTATACGTAGTTGTGAAATAACGTGTTCACTTCCCCTCTGTGTGTTTTTTTTACTGCCAATCAATTTTCATCCATTCTACCTTGGAATAGTAAAGTATTTTACGTTTTTAAAGAAAAAAATTTTTTTTTAGCTTAAATGTATTTTAAAAATATTTGTAAAAGCCTATACAATTGCCCTGCAGGACTTTCCTGGAGCATAAAATATGATAATATTGTACTTTGTATCTGTTAAATAACCTTATATTAATGATTTTTTCAATTAATTACTCATAAAAATTTCATTGTAAAATGGCCTCTTACAGCTGGTTGAAAAATATGGCGAACATAGTGCCACGCGACTGCGAAGTATTCTCTCCCAATATTTTAGACCTCGTTAAAGTTTTTCCTTGAGACGAAGTGTTAAAACTTATATTATTTACTTTAAGGTTAAATGGGACCAATATAGGTTAAAACAATTTTGTAGTCTTCAAAATTGTAGTCTTTAAAGTTCATGCAGAACTAAATTGGTCATATTTCCCAGATTAGGTTAGAGAAGGCGGCAAATTGAGCATCTCGTGCCGTGACGTCACTTCCGTTTCTAACCTCAAATTTCTTTGGCTGCAATTTGTTATTTTGTGAGTTTGTGGTTTATTCGTTCAATTTTTCGGCTTTTTATATGCCTTATAACACCCTGCATTAAGGAATGGACTCTGTGCTTACGTATCATCCACTTTCTCATGTCCGCTGCTACACTTGAAGATAAGTTTAATTTGGACATATCATGCAAGTTTTTTAGATCACATATACGCATTCGCTATACGCTATTAAAATTCTTTAATATACAATATGATTTTCTTTATCGATGAATTTATGGCAAACCATTACTTTACCATAAAGTTCTTTATTGTTTTCAGTTACATTTTGTTTATGTTTCAACTCTAATTCAAAGATTTCGGTTACAAATATTTACTATTTTTTCGACGTTTTAGAAATATTTATATCCTGTATTATTATTCCGCAAATAACGAACTTGATATTTCCGTATTTATGAAAACGAGAACATTTAAGTGAATAATTATTGCATAATTGGAAAAAAGTATGTACTCTGTGCATATGCAATAAAATGTCCCCTCGAGTATGAGGGGACAGCGAACTAAATTTTGCGCCCCTCAAAGGCTTGCTAACCTCTAGTTCCAGCTTTGCTAACATCACTAACTTATGTAATGCATTAAATTGAATTCCTATGAATGAGTTCCATGATAAAAAAATTTTATGGATTGGACATATGCCATAATGAGTATATTTTATAATAACAAAAAACTGGTACAAGAGATGCTGGTGATATCTGACATAATCACATATGGCTTATTAATGAAATTTATATTATTTATTCTATTTTATTTATTTATTTATTCATATAAACGGGTGAACCCATTAGTACAGACGATGAGTGATAGAGATAAAAGAAGAGTGACAACAATAAAATGACAAGGATAGACATAACATATAGCAAAAATATATGGTAGATTGGACAATATATACATAAATTTCATATCCCATCTAGAACCAGATACTTCTGAGAAGAACGTCACTAAATATATGAGTGAACATGATATCAAAGTCTCACAGTGCTCTAAACTGAAAACTTTCTCTAATGAAATTGCAGCTTTCAAAGTTGGAGTCGGCCAATCAGATATGAATAGAATAGAATACTTTATTTGTCTTTGTGGCTACAGTATTTGTAGATAAGATATGTCATCATGTAAAAAAATTAAAAAATAGAAATATAGTAAAATACAAAAGTTAAAACTACATACATACATACAGATTAAAAGGTACACTAATAACAAACACTTACAAAGCTACATTAAATAAAATGAAATAAAAGAAAAAACATTGAAATTACTCTAAATTACAATTCTTCTCCAGTTTGTACCTATAATACAAACTCCCCAATGGTGTAGAATGCTTTATTTGCTAAGTAATTTTTTAACTTTTTCTTAAAGTCTTGAGCAGGCAAGTCTCTGAGGTTTACAGGAAGTAAATTGAACATATGGAACCCTGCATAAAAGGGTGATTTTTCGTAAAAAGCATGGTGATGTTGATTTATATATATGTTATTTTTATGCCTTGTATTATGAGTGTGAATGTCAGCATATGATGGGAATTTATTTTTGTTTTCATAACTGTATATTAAAATTTTTAATATATAGATACATGCAATTGTTAATATTTTTTCCTTTTTAAAAATCTCTCTACAGGAGGTACGACTATCAAGGTTATATATTAGTCTAATAACTCGTTTTTGTAAAATGAACACTCTTTGTACATGGGCGGATCGACCCCACACAATAATATTATAACTAATAGCTGAGTAAAATAAAGCATAATATACTGGCAATAGAGAATCTGGATTAAGTGTATCTTTTAATTGTTTAATTGCAAAGTAGGCCTTATTTAATTTTTTTGAGAGAAATGTAATTTGTTCTTGCCATGTTAGCTGGTTGTCAACAATGGTTCCAAGAAATTTTGAATTAGATTCAAGTTTAATAGTAAAGTGTTCTCTGAAGAAATGTGGCCACGAAAAACAATTGTTCGGAAGTATGACCACAAAGTTCTAAAAAATTTTCAGAAAAAAACCGTTGCATTACTAAAAAGATAGCAAATCAAAAAAATTATTCCATCAGTGCCAATGTGAGCTCATTACATGTAGAAAAATCAATCTTAATCTGTTAAATTTAAACATACAATGTATCACAAATAAAGTAAACACAGTTGATCTCCTGGTAAATGAAATAAATCCTAATTTTCTGTGCTTTAGTGAGCACTGGGCTTGCAAAACACAGATTGAACAAATAAATATTTTAGGATATCAACAAATCAGCAACTACTGTCACCAAAGACACATACATGGCGGTACAGTAATTTTTGCTAAACATGACATTGCAAGCGAATGTAAAAACCTAAAAAATATTTGCGATATCAATTGAATTATCATTTGAATGCTCTGCAACTTCATATTTAAAAGATACCTGCATCATCTGCCTTTACAAATCCCCAAGCAGCGATATAAATACTTTCTTAGTGCAACTGTCAAACTTGCTAACAAGAGTAACAAACAGATATAAAAATAATTTTATATGCGGCAATTTTAACATCGACAGTAGGAATAAATCACTAAACACTTTATTATTAGAAGATATAATACAATCATATGGACTATTGTCTCTCTTTGATTGCCCTATGGGCAGCTATCTAACACAAAGTAGCATTGACTACATACTAACTAACATTGACAAAGGCAATTTATTATGCGACAACTTCGATCCAGGACTTTCTGATCACTATGGGAAAAGGAAAGATGGAAAGATGTTACTGATAATTCAACTCACAAGAACATCAAAGCCAGACCACAACTTAGAAAGGTCAATGAACTTTCCATATCGGAATTCAAAAAACTCTTTAAGAGCGATATAGTTTTCACAAAAAACTTTTACAACACTGCATACATGGACATAAACAAGGCATACGGTTCCTTCTCGGAACACTTCCAGTGGTGCTTTGAAGCTGCCTTTCCAATGATTACAAAAAAGAACATAACAAATAAACAGCCTAAAATCATTTTCACTCCTAACCTTACAACAAAATTACAAGATCTGAAACATTTAAACCACTTGAGAAAACAATACCCTCTGAAATCATATACAACAAATATAAAACAATGAAGAAAACTATAGAAAATGAGATTAAAATCGAAAAACAAACATTCTACATGCATAAAATCAAACAATCCAATAACCATAGTAAAGCATTGTGGAACCTAGTTAATAACCCAAATCATAAGATAAGTGAAAATAACTTAACTATCAACCATGACAACAAATCCATCACTGACGATATGGAAGTAGCACAAACTTTTGGTAAATACTTTTCCTCAATCATAGAGGATAAGATAAAGATACACTTTAATGCCACTACCCCTAAAAGATGCACGACGTCCTCCAGTGACAACTCCAATATGTACCTTACCTTAGTTACCCCAAATGAGATTCTGAAAGTCTTCAAGTCACTACCTAATAAAAAAAAGCACGGGATTTGACGAAGTGTCCGTAAAACTCATCAAAGAATGTAGTAGCATACTCATAAAACCAATTGCACACATCACCAATCTATGCATCTTACACGGACAATTTCCAGACTTGCTCAAACTTGCAATTCTCATACCCATCTTAAAGAGAGATGTTACAAATATTGATAACTGTCGACCTATCTCGTCAATAAGTATCTTCTCCAAAATCATCGAAACTATACTAGCTCAAAGAATAAATAGTTACCTTAAAGCTTTTCATCTCCTCACAGACAGCCAACATGGCTTCAGACAAAATCACTCCATAGAAACTGCAACACTTTCGTTTGTTCAATACATTCACAATCTAACCGACAATAGAAAAATTGTTGTTGGAATTTTCTTCGACCTAACCCGAACCTTTGACACACTCAACATCGACTTTATGCCTAAAAAACTGTCAAACCTGGGTCTACGTGGAAACATAAACCATCTTCTGGTCTCTTATCTCACTAATAGACGTTTACATGTAAAGCAAGGCAATATAAAATCAGAATTATTCTCAACAAATACTGGTACTCTGCAAGGCAGCGTTCTTGGTCCACTCATGTTTTTGTTATACATAAATGACTTACCCAATTACATCACAAATGGAAAAGTATTTATATATGGAGACGACACCTCCATAATTTTATTGGGTAAAACTTCCACAGAAGTACAACAGAAAGTCAACACCACTTTATAGACCGTGGGATAGTGACAGGTTTTTTGAAACGTTCGATTCCTATCTGGCCTTTTGGGAGGCTTTTGTGCCTGATTTGTACTAACCATTTTCGTGTTTATCAAACGGTTATCCAGGGCCCCTCAGCGGAAACAGAAAAGAAAATTTCATGAAAATGAGCAATTTCAAACGTTTTGTTCCTATCTGGCGTCAAGTTAGACTTACCTTTTAAAGAAAAACATCCGACGGAAGCTTATCACCAAACAAATTCCATGGGGCCTAAGGCCCGAAATTTCAATCCGAAGTTGCAAGAAAAATGGTCCAGAATCAAACGATTTGGTTCTTATCTGGGAATTGTGTATATAGGTAAATAGATTATAATTATCACGATATAACAAACGCCAGACAAATTCCGAGAGGGCCCAACAGTGAAAAAATTATTGTTCAAGTTGTCAAGTATTCCGCGAAAATCAAACGATTGGTTCTCATGTGAAATGATTTTTTTTGTAAAAATTAACCAAAATGAAAATGTATTGTATCATTCACAGACATTTTTAGTGGGCCAAACATATTTTAAATCTTAAAAGAAGTGCACGAAAAATAGCCATTTTTTCAAACGATTTATTCGTGTCTGGCATTTGGATTTTAAAAAGATATGGTAATAAATAAACCATATTTCAAGTCCCAGACAAAAAGCGTGGGCCAAACATATTTTACATTTTAAAAGAAGTGCACGAAAAAACCCCATTTTTTCAAACGATTTATTCCTGCCTGGTATTTGGATTTTAAAAAGATATGATAATAAATAAACCATATTTCAAGTCCCAGACAAAAAGCTTGGGGCCAGCCGTAGATATGTTGAGTGAAAGTATCGAAAAATCAAAAAACAGTCGTGTAAAAATCAATGCATTTTCAAACAATTTACATTCGTCTGGCATTTCATTAGCTTGTCATTGTAAAAGAGTATTATACACATTTAAACAAATTTGTTTCGGGTCACTATATAAATGCCGTTTTTTTCTCACTTGAAACTCATTTGGAATTTGATTTTTTTTATCACTGGAATCAATATAACTGTCACTTTCACATTCATAATCCCTCGATCGAATAATTTTTGCAATAAATAAGTTACATACTAGCAAAAAGACAAATATAAATTATTACGTATTAATATATAATTTACAACTCTGCACTACACCATATCTGAAACTGAGAGTCGTCGTAAGTCTGTACGTGTTTCATTCATTACCCTTTACAACATAGATATAGAAAACGATAATTCGGAAACCGATGACGGAGAATGTTTTTTTTTTTTAAATAAAGTTTTGCATTTTAATAATATATGTCAAATAAATGGGCGATATTACCTACTACACAATGAAAACTGTATTTTAAATACTAATAATAATATTCTACAAGAAATGGTTTTCAATACTTTGTAGTTTTGAGAAAGAGTAAGTCATGCAGCATAATATTTTTTATTTTATATGAAATCCTATAATTCTATGATATCATAATATATTAATAATACTCAAATGTACAGTGCAGCAATTCGAAAACGGGTCAAATCTTGAGAAAATCTTTTGGGCATGTCAATTTTGTTTCCTTGGGGCATGAATTTTAGTGTGACTAGTGACATAGGAAGGGGGCAAGATTGTTTTTTCAAATAGCAACTACCTTTTTTTATTGCATAGTATGACAGCTTAGGTCTTTCTGATTAATTTGATGTGCAACATGTGGTGGGTTGGTGATGAAAATTTTCGAAAAAAATTGAAAAACCCGTTTACTATGAAATTCTCTTTGAAAATTTTCCTCACCAACCCACCACATGTTGCACACCAAATGAATCAGAAAGAGCTAAGCTTTCATACGGTGTAATAAAAAAAGGTGGTTGCTATTTGAAAAAACAATTTCGCCCCCTTCTGCCACCACTGTGACATTTTTGAGAACTGAACTTTACTAAAGCTCATGCCCCAAGGAAACCAAATTGACCTGTCTGAGCGATTTTTGCAAGAATTGGCAGTTTCCGATTTTCTTAAAACTTTTGGGATGCACTGTATATGTAAAAATGTTGCTTATAATTAGCCTTTTATAAACATACATTTTCAACAAACCTAATGCCATACGAATGTGAATTGTTTGGAAATGCATCGATTTTTGCGCGACTGTTTTTCGATTTGTCAATATATTCCATACGAAACTTGCAAAAAAGTCTAAAACCCCAAAAGTGCAAGGGTAGCTCTCCCCCGTTTTCGAGGACGGCCAACACGATGGTGATACTCGCGTGGTCTCTATCCCTCTCGAACTACCCCTAAAAACAAAAAACCACCCCTTTTCTTCCATTTTTCATTGTTAGACATGCGAGGACTTGTTGGATCGGTTTTTTTTTTTGAGGAAACTCGATATGTCCTGTAAAATTTCGCAATCAGACATCCTAACGACCTCCGGGGGTTGAAATCACCCCCTCCCTGGAACATGCAAAAAAAACCAACCAAACGTGCCGAAAATTGTTTTCTACACGCCTTAAAAACGTGTAAAAAATAATTTTCGGCACGTTTGGATGTTTTTTGCATGTTCTGGTATTGAGGGAGGGGGTGGTTTCAACCCCCAGAGGGTCGTTAGGATGTCTGGTTGCGAAATTTTACAGGAGATATTGAGTTTCCTCAAAAAAGAACCGATCCAACAAGTCCTCGCATGTTTTAGGGGTAGTTGGTTGGGGATGGGAAGCTAAATAATATCAGCATCGTGTTCCCCGCCCTTGAAAATGTGTAAAAAAATATTTTCGGATTTGTTTTTTGCATATTCCGGTATTTAGGGAGGGGGTGGCTTCAACCCCGGGGGTCGTTAGGATGTCTGGTTGCGAAATTTTACAGAAGATATTGAGTTTCCTCAAAAAAATGCTGATCCAACAAGTCCTCGCATGCCTAACAACGAAAAATGGAAGAAAAGGGGTGGTTTTTTGCATCGATTTTTACACGACTGTTTTTTGATTTTTCAATTCTTTCGCTCAACATATCTACGTCTGAGCCCAAGCTTTTTGTCTGGGACTAGAAATATGGCTTATTTATTAACATATCTTTTTAAAATCCAAATGCCAGACAGGAATAAATCGTTTAAAAAATGGCATTTTTTCGCACTTTTATTTTTGTCTGGCTATCCAGGGGACCCAACCAATTCGTCTGAGACTCTTAAATTGAAACTACTTATTGCCCAATATTAACAAAAAAACAAATGCCAGACGAATGTAAATCGTTTGATTTTCGCGGAATAGTTGACAACTTGAACAATAATTTTTTCACTGTTGGGCCCTCGGAATTTGTCTAGCGTTTGTTATATCGCGATAATTATAATCTATTTACCTATATATACAATTCCCAGATAAAAACCAAATCATTTGATTCTGGACCATTTTTCTTACAACTTCGGATTGAAATTTCGGGCCTTAGGGCCCACGGAATTTGTCTGGCGATAAGCTTCCGTTGGATGTTTTTCTTTAAAAGGTAAGTCTAACTTGACGCTAGATAGGAACAAAACGTTTCAAATTGCTCATTTTCATGAAATTTTCTTTTCTGTTTTCCGCTGAGGGGCCCTGTATCCCTTGTATCAGTATATTATGCGAAATTCCACTCCGTCTTGACCTACAATATCGCTGTCTGGGGGCAATCTATGAAGGTTAATAGAATATTTATAAAACAAAAAGCTATCCTTAGATTAATTTTCAATGTACATCCTGTAGAGATATTTTTCAAGAACACAAAATTTTAACTCTAACTAGCACCTACCTGTTAAAAATTTTAATATATGGACATGATAACAAAAATCTCTTCTAAACTCATGCCCAAATACATCAATCACTTCAATACCAGAGGTAAAAATAATTTTCAGCCCATAAAAAACTTCTACTCAAAATATGAAAAATCACAGTATTTGCAGGAACTATAATCTACTCCCAACCTATATGAAAGAATTAACATCTCTCCAATTTAAAAAATAACTGAAAAAATTTTTACTCAGTAAGTGTTTCTACACTATTAATGAGTTCACAGAGGCACTAAACGGCTTAGATATACTATGAGCCTTATTAATTTGTTACCCTATCATTTTATGTCGCGAGTTTTAAAAAATGTTAGTCTGAATGTAATATTTTTTATTCTATGTTGTACTTCATATTTGTATTTTTTTATACCCATGTACTGTTAACTTATCTTATCCACTGCAACCAGAAATAAGTCTTCGATACTAGAAGACGCGTTTTTAAAAAATCCAAAAAACTTTTAGATTCACAAAAAACAATTTTATTCAAAAACGTTACACAAATACAAGTTATAAGCTCAAGCGTGGATAAAAATCTGGTGAGCGTTCCCACAGTACCAGTATTTATAAACTTCGTCTTATCTTATTAACTATAAATAGGTCATTAGGCATAGTCAGCAAAGATAGGGATGATGCTCACATAACTCCTCCATCCCTAAGCTGAAAAAATAAGGGAGTTTGTTTTTTCAGTATTTTTTGACATTTTCTCCAAGGGTACTTCTTGGTTTCCTTGTCCGGCATCTTTCCTAAAGTTAAGCAATGCATGAAGCATTCTAGGTTTCTTAAAGTATATAAATTTTAGAAATAAAATTAGCAAAATAAAAGTAATTATGGCTAAACATATATAAAGATCAGTGTGATCACTTCCATTGATGTCACTGAGTGTTTTTAGTTTATGTAGATGGGTTTCGTCAGCAATGCTTCTGATATCTGCGAGTCGGTCCATATCTACTTGTTTGTAGGGGGTGACTTCTGGGTTGTTGTCTTCAGTGGTCAACGCTCTTATTGGTAGGATCTCCAAGGGTGTTCCTGGAATAAGTCCTACAACATTGTGGAATTCGTGTCCGTTGATAGATATGCTACATTTTTGTGGTATGTATATCAGATGGGGTTGGTTAATAGTAGTATAACCGTGTCCTCCGCATTGTTTTTCTATGGTCATGTTGACAGCTGGTATTGCTACTACGTAAGCGTTGTTTATTTGTTCAAGAATGTCGTTTTTTATGGTAACATCCGTGGTTTGGCAGGACATGGATCCGGTGCCGCTAAGTACTTGGGGTAGGCAATCTCTTTGTGAAACGGTCTGTATTACATGGTATAAACACAGGTCTTCGATGCGTGGGCATGGTAGTTCTTCATAGTGGTGATAAGTCGAGTTTAAAAGGATAAAAGGATTTAAGGGAATTATGGTTTTATTTAACGTGGGTATAGGGAACAAGTGGTAATAATCGTATAAACTTTCGCTCAAAATAGGAAAGTGAAATATGAAACAAACAGTTTGTTGTATATAGTAAATTTCTGTTTTTATTAGTTCATAATAGCTCTGAATATTTTTGAATTCTGGGGTTCCTTCGATATATAGTGTGTTCATTATTCGTGTTAATTCAATTAGCTCGTTAATAGGTAGAATAGCACTATGTACTGATTCTAAGTGAGCAAACAGTATTGCATTTTGTATGTTGTCTAGTATGGTAATTAATGATAGGCAGTCTACTATCATATTGTCTAATAAATTTTGTAGTCTTAAGAATAGCGTGAATTTATTCAAACTTTGTTCAATAGTTCTTAATCTGGCATTTATTTGATTTTGGTTAAGAGTGATTTTTTCGAAAGTTAATATTGTTTCATTCATAAAATTTTTTGTAATTGTTAAGTAATTTTCTAGATCTGTATGCATTTCTTTTTGGTTTGACTCTAGGGTAAATATGGCGTTATCATATCGTTTTGCATCGTCCGAATCTAAAGTGCCAAAGGCCCATTTCGAGGCTTTTCCCACTGCATTAAATAGGGCTCTCTTGGTGCGCGTATTTCCTAGAGGTTTTACATTTTTTAGTTTAGTCTCGACTTGATTTAGTAGGTATTCTAAATGTTCATGTATATTGCTTAATTGCGGATATAATTCGTCTTTCGTCTTGATAAGAGGTGTTATTGTTTTCATATTTATTTTTATGCTTAATATGGGGGTGTCAAAGTTTGTTAGGTCAATATACTTTATAAACGAATGTTTTTGTGATGTAATTCGAGCTTTGCCTAAGGAAAAGGGGAGAATGGGATTGGAAATTTTAGCAATCTTGATTTGTGCATGCGCTAGCGTCATCAGCGATAGGATGGCTAGTTGTCTCAGCATCTGAAACAGGTAATTTCCCTTTTAAATTTCTAGCTGGTTTAAGCGTAGATTTATGGCGTGTGCCTTTCGTCGTTAATACTTTATTTTGTTGGTCTTTTATGACATAAATTGATTCATAGGGAGTTGCGATTTTATTTCTGAGGTTTAGTTTTCCGTACGCGATTTCGTGTGTGGTAACCGGTTCTGGTTCGTTTCTATTTTCATTAGCTTTCGAAAGGTCTTTACTTTTTTCGTTGTTTTCGTTTATAATCTTTTCCATCACTTTTAAGTTTGTGTTATGTTTATTTAGGTAATCGTTAATAATATCATGTTCCGACATTTCGAATGCCGTTTTATTTTCAAAGTCCCCCTTTATGATTTGGAAAGGTGTAAATTTTGTTGCTGAGTGTATACTGTTATTGTATCCTAGAATAGCGTAGCTCATTAATGTTTCGATCGTTTCTGATTTGGTTAACCCTGATTTTAATATACGTAATCCTTCTAGTAGAGTTGAATGGAACCTTTCTATTGGGGAGTTACTATTAGGGTTCCTTACAGTTATGAAGTGTAGTTCGATGCTATGTTTATTGCAAAATTCTTCGAATAGATTATTTTTGAATTCGGTCCCTAAGTCGCAAGTGATTTTTCGGGGGATGCCAAAGTGTGACATAAATTTTAATAAAGCTTCACAAACATGGATAGATGTAAGGCAAATAGGGTAGGCTTGTCCGAAACGACTAAAACTGTCTATTACGGTTAGGAATTTTTGTTTATTTATAACAAATGTGTCTATGTATATGTGTTCAAAAGGGCGATGCCCAATAGGGGTTAGATTAGATTAGATTGAAGGGAGGAGCTGGCCGCTTAGCCTTGGCCACCGCGACCCCTTTGGATCTATTGTGGCGCTCCTAATCTAATTCATTTAGAGTTCCTCATCCAGCTTTGTCTTTTGTACCAGACTCCATAGCCTTGATAGGGGCTCCTTAGTATAGCTATCCGCTCTTGGTTTTTCCTCACCAAGTATTTGGAATCTCAGTCTGGCTAGGCCTTCACAATGGCACAGCACATGTACTGAGGTTTCCTCTTCCTCTTGACAGAATCTGCATGTTGCATCATCTGCCAGACCCATTAGACTCATATGCCTATTGAGTCTACAATGTCCAGTTAGAAGACCCACTATTATCCTAATGGCCTTTCTACTTTGGCCTAGTAGATCTTCCGTGAATTTGGCCGACCGTTCTTTAATGAACTCTTTGGCCTGTCTCTGTCGCGGGAAACTCTTCCACCATTCTAGAGATTTGTCTTGTACCCATTTATTAATGGATTCTCGTTTGCATGGCTTAGCCACGCCACAAAAGGGGTCGGGGCCTACCAGGGCATTAGATGCGCCTTCCCGAGCCAGCTCATCAGCCTTTTCATTTCCCCTGTGTCCCTCATGTCCTGGTACCCATGCCACGGTCACTTTGTTCTGACTTCCTAGGTCCATAAGGGCGTTAATACAATCCCATACTAGTCTTGAGTCGACCTGCATGGAATCGATTGCCTTTAGCGCCGCCTGGCTGTCGGAAAAAATGGCAATTGACTGGTTGACAGTTCCTTGCCTCATTATTTCCCTTGCACACCACTGTATAGCGGCCACCTCTGCCTGAAATACTGTGGCATGCATTCCTAGACTTATCGAGATTTCCGTTTTCGACCTTATCCCGTAAATCCCAGCTCCTGCTCCATGTTCTGTCTTGGAGCCGTCCGTGTACCAGACTATTTGTGCTGATATCGGAGGGCCATTCTTCCAGTCCCCTCTGTCTGGTATCTTGATTTGAAAGTTTTTATAGAAGTTATACTTTGGGACCATGCTGTCCGTGGGCATTCCCAGAATGGGGTCTGCCTTCAGCTCTGAGTATAACTTTTGGTGCTCTGTACCGTGTTGCTGCCTTATGGGCGTTGTGCCTTGCATTAGCCTGTGCAACACCGAACGAGCTTCCCCCTGGATGAAAATGTGTAGTGGTGGCAAATCTAGAAGGACCTCCAAAGCCGCCGTGGGAGCAGATTGCCCAATAGGGGTTGGTTGAAATATTATTTTGTGTGGGTGCCTTTCATATTTGTTTTTTTGGCAGGTAACAAAGGTATTTATATAATTTATTACGTCATTGCTTAGGTTGGGCCAAAAATATAATTTTCGCAAAGCAAGAATGGTTTCGTTAATGCCTTTATGTACAGTTTTTTGTTCGTGATGGTATTTAATTTTTTGTTGCTGTAGTTCTGGTTTTTCAATATCGTCGAGGTAATTATTTGTTTGTACTAGTTTGAAAGCTGAATGTTGGAAATGTCGTTGTAACATAGGGATTATTCCTTTTATGACTCGTTCGTCGACTAGCATTCCGTGTAGTGTTTTAGGTTTTACATATTCTTTAAATGTTTTTACTACCTCATTTTCGAATGAGTCTTTATCTCTATATGGAAAGGTTATTTGATATCTAGTTTTTATTCCAAAGGGTTTTGTAAGTTTTACATGAGTACGAGTAGTGTCTTCGCTGGCTGTCATCATTAATTGATTTTTAAATGTGTTAATTGCGTTTTCTGAGATAGGGATATCTAGTACGGGGTTTTTGATCGCGGAATGTACTGTTTCGTTTGACATTTGGGGTCTAGGTGGGCAAATTTGTGTGTCCGAAATTATATTAATTTTTGAAGTGTTGTTCCTAATTAAATCTTGGGGGGAGACTTCATTATCCGACGCATTATCTAGGTCAATTAAGTCATATATGTTAATTCGGGGAAGTCGGTTCCTAATTTGTTTTGTTCCGATTCATCTAGATTTCCGGCAATAGATTCGTTTTCTATTGGATGTATTTCGGGTTGAATTTCAATACGCGAAAGAGCGTCTGCCACTTTATTTTCTTTTCCTTTTTTGTACATTATGTCGTAGTCATATTCCATTAATTTCAGACGCCAGCGCATAAGGCGACTGTTAGGCTCTTTTAAATTATTGACCCATTGTAGGGGCTTATGATCTGTAATTATAGTGAATTTATGGCCGAATAATATTGGTCGGAAATATTTGGTAAAATTTACAATTGATAAAAGCTCTTTTTCTATCGTGCTGTAGTTTATTTCAGCGGCGTTAAGGGTGCGACTGGCGTATGCTATTGGTTTATCGCTACCTATGGGCCCCTGTGATAGTACCGCCCCGATGGCATAGTTGCTAGCATCGGTTGTCAATATGAAGGGTTTTGTGAAGTCGGGGTATTGTAGTAATGGCTCATTGGTAAGTATATTTTTGCAGGTCTCGAATGCTGATAAAAATTCCGGTGAATGAATAACTTTTTCTCCTTTTTTCAAACATTTCGTAAACGGTTTTGTAATCTTCGCAAAATCTTTTATAAATTTTCTATAAAATCCAAGTAGGCCTAAAAAGGATTTTATTTCGCGTGCCGTCTTGGGTATGGGGAAGCTTTTGATTGCGCGGATTTTGTTAGGATTAGGTTTTATACCTTGCGGTGTGATAACATGGCCTAAAAATTCGACATTTTGCTTTAGGAATTCCGACTTGTCGAGTTGTATTTTTAATTTGGCATCTCTCAGTTTGGAAAACACTTGTTTCAGATTTTGAATGTGCTCCTGAAGGGAGGTACTGAATATAATTATGTCGTCCATATAGACGAGGCATATTTTGTTTTGAAGTTCACGCAAAACATGGTCCATCACACGTTGAAAGGTGGCTGGAGCATTTTTAAGGCCAAACGGCATGCGCAGATACTCATAATGGCCGTTTTCAACATTAAATGCTGTTTTTTCGATGCTACTTTGTTGCATCTCAATTTGATGAAATCCGCTGGCCAAATCTAAGGTTGTGAAGTAATTACACTTCCCTAACTTGTCGAGTATGTCATCTATGTTTGGTATTGGGTATCTGTCGTCTATTGTTTTTTCGTTCAGTCGTCTGTAATCGACCACGATGCGCCATTTTTTCTTTCCGGACGCGTCTGCCTTTTTTGGGACTATCCAAATTGGGCTGGACCAGGGTGACTGACTCGGTCTGATAATGCCGTCATTTAACATTTTATTTATTTGTGTGTTTACTTCGGTTTTATGGAAGTGTGGAAAGCGATAGGTTTTTACGTGGATGGGGATTTCATCGGACGTCTTTATTTCGTGTTTTATTTTATTGGTAAATGACAATTTTTGATCGGCGTGATAAAAGATATCGGGGAATTTATTTATAAGTTTTAATATTTCGTCACGTTCCTCTTTGTTCATGTGGTCGGTTCGAATTAAATCGTTTAGATTTTTATGTTGGTTTATCTGGTTAGAATAGAAGGGTAGTGCATCTTCAATATTGTACATTTCGAAATGCTCGGGATCATACAATGAAACGTCAAAAGGTGTTCTAATTTCTACACATAATGCCTGATCGGTATTGTTTTGAATTTCGAATCTAGCGCGAAAGTTCTCTGCATACGTTAAAGTTTCAGGAATGTATAGTCCAAAAAGGTTTTGTTCAGGAATTAAAATATTTCCCTCTCGTTTATTTACATAAAATAATTTATTGATAGTTTGGTAGGGTGGTATTTCGATTTTCATGTGTGTTTGCGTGTGTTTTTCGCGATACTTAAACGGTATTTTGATTTTTTCATTATATAGGAATTGATTTGTAAAATCCATCTGTAATTTTAGTTTTCTTAATTCATCTAGGCCTATAATTCCGTCGAAATAATCTGAAAAGGGATATAGTGTAAATTCTATTACTTCATTCATTTGCAATTCCTTAAAGGCTGGTATTTTTGCCTTATACACGGCCTCACGTGCTTGGCCTATTGACTGTAATAGTGAAGGTGCTTTATACATAAAATTTGGAAAATATAATTCGGCTACGATTGGCCTTAGCATGGAAACGTTACAGCCAGTATCAATTAGTAGTTTTAGATCAGGATTGGTAGTTTGGATGTATGGTAGAGCGTTTATATATGCATTAAATGTTATGTCTGTCTGTCTGTCTGAGGAAGTTTGAGAAAATTTGGGTTATGGAGGTTTGGGTCATAATTCGCGTTGTCTACTGGGGCTTCTGTAAATTCTTGGTTATACAGATTGTAGTATTGATCGATTTTTTGATTTGTTTCGTCTTCTGTAATTAATTGATGATTGTCAAAATTGGCATTGTCTTGATATTCAGGATAAAAGTAACCTGTGTTTTCAATATCATTAGCGAAATCGGATGATTCGTCGTTTATTGCGTGTAACTCTTGTACAGTATATTTAGGGGTTTGGGTGCGTTGTACCCATGGAAATTGTTGTCTCACTTGGGCAGAGGTTAGTCTGGGTTGTGGTTGGTTTTGGAAATTTTTATTCGTGGTAAAGTTTTGTCGCGACTGTATTGACATTGGTTCTGGTGCATGTTTGGATTTGGCCTGAACACATTTTGTTTTTGTTGATTTCCAAAAACTTGATTATTTGTGGGGAATCTATAATTTGTATTTGGTCTAGGTTGAATCGGTATGGGTTGACTGGGGAAGCTCTGTTGTGGTGGAAATTGCAAAAATTGGTTTTGGAAGTTTTGTTTAAATGGGTTTTGATTCTGAAATTTGTTAATGTTCTGTTGCGCTACAAATGGGTTTTGATTCTGAAATTTATTAATATTCTGTTGCGCTATTTGAGTATTAGAGGGTTGTTTGCTAATTAAATTTTGAGTCTGGATTTGAGATTGCACAAAGTTTTCGTTTTCGAGATACAGGTTTATGGCTTCTTCTAAAACCTAGGGGTTTCTGGACCTAATAAAGTCACAGGTTCGCATATTTAAATTACGTAAAAAGACTTTTAGACTTTGGGATTCGTATTGGTCAATATAAATTAATTTTTTCTCGTTGGTCATTTCTGTGGCAGGTTTTGAATTTAGTTTGAAGCAAAGTTTGCTGCGGTTTGTCTGAATTCGTCTAGCAAATTCAAGGGGACTTTCGTTACGTTGCATTGTCATAGTAAATAAGGTTTGTTCTAAAATGTCTATTGATCGGTTGTCTCCGAACGTCTCTCTAAGATTTTTTCTTATTAATAACCAAGTATTCAACTCGGGGCGAGCGCCTATTAGCATACGGGCTCTGTCTCTTAGTTTACCGGCTATAATGCGCTCAATGCATTTATTTAGTGCTAGGTCCGTACTAAAGTATAGTTCATAAAACTCGTCAACGGCGTTGATGAAGAGTTCTAATTCGAGTTCGGACCCATCATAAGGTGGTATTGAGTCGGCATACAGTTTTAGAACATTAATATTAATTACCTCGCGCATTTTGGGAGTTTGTATTTCGTTTAAATCCGGATTGTTTGAAGATTCGTTTAAATCAGAATTATTTAAACGTTCGTTTAAATCAGAGTTATTTAAAGATAAAGAGCTGAGTGAACAAAGTACTGAGTCTATTGAGTTATCGTTCATGAATCATAAATAAAATAATGATTTCCCAAATAATTATTTTAACCTGGGAAATTTTGAATTTGACCAGACTATTAGCAAAGGTTATTGGTAATAAGTAATTTATGTCTATTGGTACTTTTGAATTTTGTAAATTAGTTTATTTTACAAACTGTAAGGTAACGGAAATTTTCTATATGATAAACTATAATAAAGTGAATAAAAATTAGTAAAATTCTCGGAATTGTATTTTCAAAAAAAAATTTCTTAGTCTCGAATTGATTTCTTTTTCCTAACTTACTTTCTTAACTACGTTTCACACGATAGTGAATCTGCAAGATATTTTACACTGATTGTAAAAACTCGGCAGCTGAACAAAAATGTTCTTACCTAATAATTAAATTTCTTGAGTTTATACGATATATACCCAGGAAGTGGACAAAGGGAAACAAACTCGACTTACCCTGATTGGAAGATGCGTTTGCTGCGCCTCTGGAGAAGTTTACCAGCTGGAACTACACTTGCTCGAACTTTGTCTTTTTCGCACTTCTTTATTACAAATCTACTCGGTTCAATTTGCAGTGAGTCTTTTGTCTATTTTCTTCACTGTGCACTACACGACACGTAGAGTTCTTTTCTTTAAGTCCTAAGAAACTGAAATTTCACGTTGATTATTCTTGCACGATGCACTACTAATCAACTGACTTAAATCTGCACGACTGCGCCAAATAAGTCTTCGATACTAGAAGACGCGTTTTTAAAAAATCCAAAAAACTTTTAGATTCACAAAAAACAATTTTATTCAAAAACGTTACACGAATACAAGTTATAAGCTCAAGCGTGGATAAAAATCTGGTGAGCGTTCCCACAGTACCAGTATTTATAAACTTCGTCTTATCTTATTAACTATAAATAGGTCATTAGGCATAGTCAGCAAAGATAGGGATGATGCTCACATAACTCCAGTGGCCCAAAAGGTTAATAAAATTTGATTTGATTTGATTTGATTTGATTTGATTTGATTTGATAAATGATAAAACAGAGTTAATACCAATAAAAATTTACACTAATAAAATTTATTTCAGGATCCTCAAAGCGTTGGCCAATTGGGATGTAATATGGAAGAAATGGTTTTCAGTTTAGCAGACACGCATTTCTTTTTTACTGATATTGAAGTAAGTGCTTTTTGTTATTTATTTTCTAAGCTATTAATAATAATAATAACAATTGACTTTATTTCATACAAAAAATAATACAAACAAGGGGAAGTTTAGCTTAAGCTACTCTTACACTTAACCTTGTTTGTATTTAAAAATATAAATATATAACTAAACAGATGTATGTACCAACAACCAAATACTAAAATATAAATTTACAAAAGAAATAGTAAGGGACAGGTATAATAGGCTAAATACTAACAATTTCAATAGTTCATTTAAACTAAAATAAAAATTATTTTTTCACATTTTTACACATTTACTTCAGTTTATTGTTTAGTTTAGTTCTAAACTCCGATTAAAGAACTTATATCTAGATACATAATGGCATTACTTTGTGTAATCCCGAAAGATTCACAGTCTACAGCACTTCTTCCCATAAGTTCTTGATTGGCTAGTCGATCAGGCACCATCGGTTCAGTTTCATTATCATAATCTCAGTTTGACACTTTTGACAGTATATCCGCCATTAATGTTTGTAATGGTGTTTCTCCATTAAGGGTAGCAGGTTTGGAGATTTTTCCAGGGTTCATCATTTATACCGAAAATTAGAAACCAAATCCAAATAAAATCATTTATTAACAAATAACGTAGTTTCCAAAATATGTACAAACATCAGGTCGTCGTATCTTTTACGACTTTATTATACAATCAAATACAAATAAGAAAGAGAGAAACGGAGTGAGTGTAATGTGTATCTCTGTTATAACGTCGTATATGCAGGTTCGAATCGACGTGGTCAACGAAACAGACACAAACGGGAGTAATCCTCTATTTATAAAATAGCGGGTATCTGGTAAGCGTCCGCGACGTCGTATGAGAAGTTAAATTTATTTCGTTCCCCTAGCTCAGCTCGCTAAAGTGTGAAAGTCAATTAAACTCTGATTTTTGAATGATTCCGGCTGGCTTTTATACAACAGTTCTGGCTCCCACTTAGTGAAATTATCCCCATACTCGGTATTTCAATCACGCGCAGTTACATTATTAAATGACAGGAGATTAAACAAGAAAGGATGTATAGTCCGTTACGCGAAATGTTGACCGTAATGAATGTATAGTCTATTACGAGATGTATGGCGTATACTTCATTACACTCCCCCCTTTCTTTACAAAAAAAAAAATAAATAAATAAAATTCTGGAATCCATCGTCTGACTTTGGACCAAGTGTAGGGTCAACAGGAATGATCCTTGCAGAATTTTGTGGTGTTCCATAGTCAGTTTGGTATAATACAGGTGTCGGCGTAGCTGGTAGGAAAAGATCTTAACAAAAAGAAAATAGTTTAGGTACGTTCCAAGTTAAAATTTCAGATAGATAGTGAATAGAGTTTATACAAAACAAAATAATAAAACCTATCCTTATCTTTAATGGATTTACAACTGAAAAAAAACTTCAACAAAACTTATCACTTTGAGAAAGAAAAAAGAATTAAAAAAAACTGAAATTCCTATCGATTAAAATTATTTACAGGTGAAAAGAAAAACTATGCTGTTCAGACAAACGAAATACTTAATATAAAACTAAACAATTAATTTGTTTTTCCCGGGAGGCGGGTTATTCCTGACACTGGAGGTCCGCACACTCTGGACGTGGTGCCGTCAGGGTTTCTTACTCGGAACTTCTTTTTCAGATTCCTGTTGGTTGGTGCTTTTAATGTCGTCGTTGGAAACGTTGGGGCGACTGGGCACGGGAAGCATTTGCCAGGAAGCTGTGGCGTTGCTGGCGTTGGATCGTCATCTTCCAAAAAGAATGCCGCAAGGCACGGGATGTTTCTGCCTGGGGTCGGTGGCTTTTCTGGACTTGGTGTATCTCCAAACAAACGCTTCATCTTTTCTCGCAGGGCTTGCGAAGGGGAAATTGTTGTTGGAGGTGGTGTTGTCGGTACAGGTTCTGGGGTTGCCGGCAGAGGCGAAATAATCTCAGGAAGGTGAACCTTTCTTCTTATACAATTTAATTTTGCTTTCGGTGGTGTTCTTTCTTCATCTTCCGTCTCTAATCTGTAGGATCTAGCGAGTTCTGTCGGGCTATAGTAAATGTACAGGTTTGAATAATTTTTGTCCTCAATTCTAACCATTGGTGTCGATAATTCGGGGGTAGCTGATGGTGAATACATCTTGCTATTGTGACGTGCTGCACACAACTGGCTAAAGATTATTTGCAGCTGGTATTTTATAGGGCATATCCCTTCCTGGGTAAGTCAGGCATGCGCCTTTTTTAAAACTTTAACGTGGACACGTTGTGTTTTCCTGCCGGTAGGGGACCTAATTTCGACTACTACTGGGGATATAGTCCGTTCCACGATATATGGTCCTGAGAATTTTGGGGCAAGTTTCGCATTGAAACTTCGAATTGCTGAGGATAATGGGTGTTCTTTTTTCATAACCCGATCTCCAATACGTGGACTCCAATCTCGGCGTCATAAATTGTAATGATGGCTCTGTGATTGGTATGCTTTAGCTAAATTTAAATGTACCAGTTCGAAAATTTCTGTTAACTTTTGTAAATACTTTACTTGGGTTTGTGGAACATCAGTGGTAATTGGATTTGTCGAGATCTGTTCTCCATTAAGGATACCTGGTAAAGTTAACTCCCTACCGAAATTCAGCATGGCTGGAGAGAAACCAGTAGATTCATGTCTGGAAGAATTCATGGCCAAGGTAAATTCGGGTAAGTATTGGTCCCATTTCCGGTGATCGTTTTCGGTGTACTGACCTATCATAGTCTTCAATACTTTATTTGTCCTTTCTACGGGGTTACATTGGGGTGTATATGGCGTAGTTGTACGGTGTGTAATACCGTATTCAGACAGCATACTAGTAAATTCTTTACTTACGAATTGTCTTCCGTTATCGGAAATAATACTTTTCGGGCACCCAAAACGTGATATAATTTGGTGAATCTATCCTGCATCACTATCAGGTTTGTGTTTCCTTTGCTAGACCTCGGGAGTGGTCCTACAATGTCTATACTAACAGTATCCCAACGTCCATTTATTGTTGGAAATTGCATTTTTCCAGCGGGTTGTTGTTGTGATTGTTTGTATTTTTGACAGCTGGAACAACGTCTGACATAATTGGCAATGTCTCTGTACATTTTAGGCCAGTAATATTTATTTGAAATTCTGGTGATTGTTTTTGCTATTTCTAAGTGTCCTGCGTAAGGTGCATCGTGATTTTCTAATAAAATTTGTTTTCGTTTTGGCTGTGGTATACAGAGTTTCCATGGGCTGGAGAATTCAAGATCGGTAAAATCGTTGGTTGTCCAAACATGGCGGTAAAGATTCCCATTTAATATACAGTAATCTGGTTTCTTTTCAGGTTTTTCTGTAACCAATTTGATGGTGTCCTGGTACCATGTGCAATTTTCAGCACCTGTGATAGCAAGAATACAGCCGTCAGAATCGGTATCTTGTTCGGCAAGTGGCTGGCGGGAAAGTGCATCTGCAACTTTATTTAGGATTCCTTTCCGATATCTAATCTCAAAGTCGCATTGTTGTAGTTCCATTGCCCATCTCGCTAGACGTCCACTAGGGGATTTTATGGAGTTTAACCACTTTAAACTCTGATGATCTGTTATGACTATAAAATGATATCCCATTAGATAATGTAAGTTTTTCCGGATTCCAAACACTATCGCCTTGCATTCGAGTTCCACGGCAGACATCGTCTTTTCGGTGGGGGATAGGGAACGACTGGCATATGCTATAACTCGGTCTACATTGTCGACTTTTTGTGTGAGTGCTACTCCTAAACCTTCTTTCGACGCGTCCGTTTGCAGGTAAAAGGTTTTCGAGAAATCTGGGCAACTTAATATTGGTGCTTCTGTTAGTGACTTTTTTAATTTGTTAAAAACTTCATCTTCAAGTGGTGACCATTTCCAACGTGTGTGTTTTCTTAGTAGTCTATTTAGTGGGGCAGCAATTTCTGAATACCCTTGTATAAATCTTCTGTACCAGGATGACATCCCAAGAAAACGACGTAATTGTTTGACGTTTTTTGGCGGTTGGATTGTTGTAATGGCTCTTACTTTTTCGGGATCTGTTTTAATGCCGTCTTTGCATACCAAGTGTCCTAGATATCTAAGTTCTTTTCTACAGAATTTGCATTTATCCGGATTTAATTGTAAGTTTGCTTCTATCAGGCGTCGAAAAATTTCTTTTAGATGTTTTAAATGTTCGTCAAATGTCTTGCTTATAATGACAATGTCATCTAGGTATGCAAAAGCGAATGTTATTTCAGGGCCGATAATTTGATCTAAGAGTCTTTGAAAAGTACTTGGAGCAGAGTGGAGACCAAAAGGCAGTACCTTAAATTGGTATAGACCTCTTCCGGGAACTGTAAAAGCTGTTATCGGTTTACTATCGTCGGTTAATGGTATCAACCAATAGCTGGAACGTAGATCTAACATTGATATAAAACTAGCTTCCTTTAGTTTATCTAGAATGGAATTTATGAATGGTAGTGGGTAAGCATCTTTCATTGAAACCTCATTTACCTTCCTGAAGTCTATGCAAAATCTAAACTTGTTATCTTTTTTCTTAACCATCACAATGGGATTGTTCCATGGGCTGGTAGAAGGTTCGACTACTCCATCTTTTAACATTTGGTCCAGCTCTTCATTAACTATTTCTTGCATGGCAGGATTTAAGGGCCGGTGTCTTTGCTTAATTGGAGTGCTTTTTACTAGACGTATCTGGTGTTTAGCAAAAGGGGTAACGCCTTTAAGTTCGTTAAATTTGGGTAATTCTCTTTGTAAGAACTCTGACAGGCGTTGTTGTTCATTTTCGGTTGGTTGCGTAATACATGCTAAATGTGTATCTTCGTTTTTATAATTTTCTATGTTAGCCAAATTTCCCATTATTCGTACTTCTTGTCTCCCTAAATCTAAAGTAAAACTCCTTTTAATTAGGATATCCATTCCTATTATTATATCAGGGGATAATTTTGGTAAATACAGGAAATTATCAGTCCATTGTTTTTGGGCCGCTGTGTAGTTTATTTCAAATTCTTTATTTATTTCAACTTCTGTTCCATTAGCAAGTTGAATTATACGTCTACACGGAAATTGTTTAGTATTATTTGTACTACATATTTTCCGTACAGTGTCACTTATGAACGAACGTACGGACCCTGTATCGAGGAGAGCTTCAAATTTATGATTATCTATCTTTAGCTGTAGCTTGGGACGGTTTTCGGCTCCACTAGTTATTTGTAATTTCGCTTGCTCCGGTTGGGTGGGGTACGAGGTAACTTGTTCTAATTGAAACTGCGAGGACCTCGCGTTTGCGCAGTTTCTCTGTCGTTTCCCGTGATTCTATTCGTACTTTGCTTTTGACAATTACAATCCCTTGACAATATGTCATGGCGGCCACATCTTGAACAGAATTTACGAGGAGTATTATTGCAAATAAAACGTGTATGACCAGCGCCTCCACAATGCCAACAAAATGTTTTCCTGTCATAGTTCGGAGTAGTGGGTTGTGTGTAATTTTTGGCCTCACTCGAGCGTGGTTCTCTTATTTGTGTTGTGTTTATATAGCCGGGCTGTCTCGTAGTGTTGTTTTGCAGTTCATATTGTGTTTTTTTATAGGAATTTGTAGTACCTCTATGTTCATTGTTAGCGGAGAAATTTCTGTTAAGTGTATTATAGGCCGGACGTTGTGTGGACGACTGTGTAGGGTATTCAGGTTTCTTGATAACAGTCTCCTGTTTACAAACCATTTCGTAATCGTTTGCCAGGTTTAACAGTTCTGTGAGAGTATTAAAGTCTCGTCTGCGGATATATTTCCTGTACTCGGGCCGTAGATTTTTATATATCCTATTTAGTTGTTGTTCTGGCGGGACGTTATTTAATCTTCTTAGCAATGTTTGTATTGCTATGACATAGTCTTTTGCGTTTTCGGTTTCTCCTTGAGTGCGAGATTTTACTTTTTCTTCTAAATGGAAAAGGTATTCTGGGGGCAAGTAGAATGTTTTAAAATTTTCAAGGAAATCTTCCCATGTTGTCCAGAAGGCTTTATTATTTCGATACCACAACAAACAATCGCCTTGTAGTAATTCAGGCAGTGCTCTTAGCATTTGTTCGTTTGAAAGATTATAGCCGCTTTGTAGTTCTTGAATCCTCTCCAAAAATGAGATGACGTCTTTTTTCCCATTGAAATGAACATTCCATTTTCGTACTTTATCGAGAACAGCGCTATCAGGTGACGGTTGTATTATGTTTGCCGGTATGTTTTCCGGTGGAGCAGAAAAATTTTGGCTGGGATTGCTAGGAGGTCTATTTCCTCGTATAATATTTTTAAGTCTTGAACGTAGTTCTTCGACAGTTCCGGTGATATTTTTTTCACCCATTTTTGTGAGTTCTTGTAGCAGATCATCTTTTCTAAGTTTGTAGATCCATCCTACTGTGGTGTTTGCGACTTCGAGTCCATATGCTCCTTCTGATTCAGATGAACTCATCTTTGTACTTTGTCTAATAGGAAACTGGTTTATCAGTGGTATTGGTTGTGTGTCTGGACCTGAAGAAAAAAATGCTAGGCCCTTATTTATTTGTGTTGTATTTGTACTTTGTTGCGTAGAAAAAAAAAAGTGTCTGGACGTCTAAATATAACAGGGCTATCAGGTGACGTAACAATAAATATGTTCTGGCGTCAAAATGTAAGTGGAACTGCTCGGACGTCAAAATTTAACGGAATCTACTCGGGTGTCAAAATGTAATGGCGATATCAGGTGATGTAATAATAAATATTGTTCAGGTACCAAAAAAAATGTAACAGGATCTGGTCGGACGTCAAAATGCAGCGGGATCTACTCGGGCGTCAGGAAAAGTTGCTCGGGCGCCAAAATGTAATGGTGTTTCTCCATTAAGGGTAGCAGGTTTGGAGATTTTTCCAGGGTTCATCATTTATACCGGAAATTAGAAACCAAATCCAAATAAAATCATTTATTAACAAATAACGTAGTTTCCAAAATATGTACAAACATCAGGTCGTCGTATCTTTTACGACTTTATTATACAATCAAATACAAATAAGAAAGAGAGAAACGGAGTGAGTGTAATGTGTATCTCTGTTATAACGTCGTATATGCAGGTTCGAATCGACGTGGTCAACGAGACAGACACAAACGGGAGTAATCCTCTATTTATAAAATAGCGGGTATCTGGTAAGCGTCCGCGATGTCGTATGAGAAGTTAAATTTATTTCGTTCCCCTAGCTCAGCTCGCTAAAGTGTGAAAGTCAATTAAACTCTGATTTTTGAATGATTCCGGCTGGCTTTTATACAGCAGTTCTGGCTCCCACTTAGTGAAATTATCCCCATACTCGGTATTTCAATCACGCGCAGTTACATTATTAAATGACAGGAGATTAAACAAGAAAGGATGTATAGTCCGTTACGCGAAATGTTGACCGTAATGAATGTATAGTCTATTACGAGATGTATGGCGTATACTTCATTACATGTTAATAAGCATTTTTCGTGTTTTTCGATCAAAATGTGGTGAAGAACTCTTTTTATTTTAAGTTGTGATTTGCTCAATACCTAAATAATATTCTCTATTCATATTTACACAGTTTAGTGACAATATATTTAGTGCAAATAAATAGTGGCTGTGCCGTTTGCAGAAAGCAGTTTAGAAAAGAAGAAAATCGATCGTTCCATAGTCGTAACATGATGAAGTTCAGTTTACAGTTATAAAGTAAATAGCAATTAAATTTTAATATCCTTTCAATACATATTTATCTTACTGTTTTATCTTACTCTAATATCGTATGCCTACATCACGTTATATAAAGAGCCGGTAATGCAGGAATTGCAATAATTCATTTTAATGAAAATATTTACCATTCTACACATTTTCTACACACACAACGCCACTGTTGCCTATGGGATGTGATGTTCATCTATTCTTTTTAATGGACATATAATGTGACTATGTTAGGAGCAAACAAGGTATATAGTGAAAAGGTAGCCTGTTATGTATCTAGATATAAGTTCTTTAATCGGAGGTTTTAAATGAATACTTTGATAACTGAATAAAATCTTTAACAATGTTGTTGTCAGTGGCAGCTGGTGAAATTTCAATATTTTTTTTTTCTCGTCTGTGGCGGGACCCATACGAAATATGGAAAATAACATCTAGAGAAGCACTTCTCTAATTACCCCTAAAAAATTTTGAAAAAGCAGTTTGCGAAAAAAAATTTTTAAATTCAGTAGTGTCCCCTGGGTGTAGGGACTCCTGTTTATATATTTTTTTTTGTCATTTACATTATTTGTCTTTTCATAAAAACAATACGTTTGAGTTTATGAAAATATTTTCATTACTAACTGATATACAACGAATTGAAATATTGTAATTTGTTAAATTGTAAATTACAAAATTTCAGTTCATTGTATTTCAGTTAATAATGAAAATATTTTTATAAACTCCAAAACGTTTTGTTGTATTTTTATGAAAAGTCAAATGTATATAACAAAAAAAAAATAAAATAAACAGGAGTCCCTAGACCCAGGGGAGGCTACCGAATTTTAAATTTTTTTTTCGCAAACTGCTTTTTCAAAATTGTTTAGAGCTCATTAGAGAAGTGCTTCTCTAGATGTTATTTCCCATATTTCGTATGGGTCCCATACGCCACAGACGAGAAAAAAAATATTGAAATTTCACCAACCGCCACTGGGGCATACTATAAATAATATTTCATCAAGATAAAAATAATATAAACTTTAAAAGTCACACAATAACAATTTATCAATTGAATAACATTTTTCTATAAGTTTCTTCTTTACCCAAGAGGAAAACTGTATAGCATTTTCTCTTTCACAGCTTCAGGTAGTTTGTTGTAAAATTTTGATCCCCAGCAATCTAATCCATTTTGTGTTTTTGCTAGCTGATCTTTATTTCTGGTTGGATAGAAGTGGTTTACAGAATTCTGCAAATATTTACCTTTATTCATATGTACATACTTGAGGCAATTCAGTATGTACACACTTGGGATGGTACAGGAGTATTACTATGAGAAGATGACAGCAAAAAATATGCCAGAAACGAGTTTGTGCACTCCATCATTCTAAGCCAATGAAAACGAATTACATGACATTCAATGTCAACACCAGTGGCGGCAGTGGCCTGCAGTAGAGCGGTGGCGGCGGTAATAATGATAATAGAACAACCTTATTAGGCCTAGTTCAGTACAAATTACTATTCTTACACTTACCACAGTTGGTAAGTTTTAATCTACTCCATTACACAGCTCCTTGACCCTGAAACTTTTTTGGCACTTACACATCACTATACCTCAGATGACGCTATGCCACTGGTAAAAATATTCACACATAGTGGCTCTGCCCCTGTCATCTTCTCATAATAATGCTACTCTAAGTATGCCTTGTTGTTTGAAGGATTCCCTACAGCTTTCATTGAGATTTAACCCGCATAATATTCTTATAGCTTTTCTTTGAAGAATAAATATTCTATGGACTTCTGATGCTGTCTCCCATAACAAAATTCCATATGCTACAATGCTGTGGAAATTGGCATAGTATGTTATTTTAGCCGTTTAGTGAGTAGTTATTTTAAAAGAACTGTTAAATTTATTTGTAATTTGTTTTTAATTTGTGATTCTTTTACATACACTAACAGTCAGTTTCCAAAACGTCAGATATGTATCCGATAGCCTTAACAAACCGATAAGTAGAGAAAATGCGTTTCCGAAACGTTCGACAAGTGCTATCGCTTTGATAAACCAAACGAACAGATATCTTGTCAATATCTATTTCAATAACTATCTGGCGCATGCGCAGTTTACATGTTGTATTTTAATGCAAAGGAGATAATGTTTTGAATTTAAATGTTAGTTAGGTTAACTTATTACACATTAGACGGTGTTCGTTTTGGATTCCTAGCAAAATGTTGTCCGTCACTCTTTGAAATGTTGATGGAGCAGTCTTTTGAATACCTTCGGGGTTAATTTCAATTTGGTGGAAACCAGAAACTACATCTAGGGTTGTGAAATATTGACATTTTTCGTTCTTTACTTGAATTTGTTCTTGACTTTTTTCTTCCCAATATTTAATTCTGTTTTCATCTTTTCGTTTTCAGTACATTTTGTTTTTGGTTTTGTTTCAATTTTTGTTTTGTTCTCAAAGAATAAAAGTATTGATTCTCATCTTTTTCTGTTTCCGAGAATAAGAACAAAAATAGAACATAATTTAGTTATGTCCATGCATGTAGGGCTAGTTTGTATCGAATTCTTGTGCAGAGGGCTGATTAACCTCAAGTTCGATACTTGCAGCAATGCTAATAAAATGACACTAGCAGAATATCATAAAATTTTATTGTTTTTGTTTTTGTTTTTTTTTTTTTTAGGTGAAAGATACTAAATATTTTACAAAATTTGAGTAATAACTATTTAGAAAATTTACTTCTCGCCGAACATAGAAACATATTTTATCAGCACGACGGTGCTCCCCCACATAACGCGTATTTGATAAATAATTTTTTACAAGAAACTTTTTACGATTAATGGATCACCAATAATGGACCTTTCCTATGGCCCCCTCGCTCGCCTGAGTTATCAATTCTAGATTATTTTATTTGGGGTACTATTAAAAATAAAGTTTATGAGAGCCCATTAACAACTATTGAAGATTGCATGCAGAAAGTAAAAAATGCGTTTCAAAACTTAACACAGGATTCAATTATAGACTGGCGGTACATGACCAGTCAGGTGCAACGTTTTTAAAATGCATGCCAATCATATATATGAATGAAATTACCATGAATATGCCAGAAATGCAAATTTTAGGCAGTCGTCGCGTGCACAAGGGGGTGCAAATCGGTTTTTTTTGTGTCTTTTTTTTGGGTTTTATTTTTTTATTTTTTTTAATGGATGCCAATAGTGCCAAAAGAAAAGCCGTGAAAAAGAATCCAGCGGAAATTCATTGGCATGCAGTTTCCGCGCTCAAAACAACTGTTAACGTGCACATTAAATCGTAAAATTTTTTGGTGTTCTTGATTTTGGATGATTTTGATTTTGGATTTTTTTTCAAGGCTTTTTGTTTGGCACTATTGGCATCCATTAAAAAAAATAAAAAAATAAAACCCAAAAAGACGACACAAAAAAAACCGATTTGCACCCCCTTGTGCACGCGGCGACTGCCTAAAATTTGCATTTCTGGCATATTCATGGTAATTTCATTCATATATATGATTGGCATGCATTTTAAAAACGTTGCACCTGACTGGTCACGTACCGCCAGTCTATTAGGAGAACTAATCCGAAGGTGCGAAAAATATGTGGAGGTTCGAGGGCAGAATTTTGAACAATTATTAAATTAAAATGGAATCATGTTTTTAGTTGATTTCATCTTAGCTATTTTAGTTTATGCAAAGTGTCTTCAATCCAATAAATAGGCATGTTACAGTGTTTAGTGTTATTTTCCGATTTTTGTGGATATCTAGCAACAAATGTATTACAAGTTCTTGATATTACTTTATCATATTCTCTATAACATGCAACAGAGTTAGCTAGTGAGGACTTTAATGCCTTTTTTGTGAATGTGGTGCAGACCATTCTCAATGATCTCCCCAGTACTGACCTGAGCAGTGATGAATTTCTTACAGACATAAATATCGAAAATATTCCTCTCTTTGAAATTAGGAAGGTTACTATAAATGAGGTGAGAGATGAAATATTTAAATTAAACAACAAAAATAGTAAGGACATATATGGACTTAACACAAAAATTTTAAAATGCATTGGTAATTTAATAGCAGTGCCATTGACCAAACTTTTTAATTTATGTATTGCAGAGGGCATATTTCCTCTAGTTCTAAAAATATCTCGAGTTATTCCCATTTATAAAAAAGGCAATGTTAATGACGTGTCAAATTTTAGGCCAATATCCTTGATACCCATATTAGCAAAGTTATTTGAAAAACTATTAAAAACAAGAATTTATGAACATTTTGAGAGTAATAATCTTTTCAATAGGCAGCAATTTGGATTTAGAAACTCATTATCAACTACAGCTGCTATTAATAAATTAATTTCACTCATAAATGAAGGGTACGAAGAAGGCAGCCACACTGCTGCGCTCTTTTGCGATCTAACCAAAGCCTTCGATTGTGTGTCGGCTAGTATATTGATTAATAAACTAAAATATTATAATTTCTCGAGGAACAGTATTCAGCTTATCGAATCTTATCTAAAAGACCGACAACAACTTGTGTCCTTCAAAGGAAAAAACTCAGATCTTAGATCCGTTACTTATGGAGTACCTCAAGGATCAGTGCTGGGTCCTTTGTTATTCTTAATCTATATTAATGATATATCTACTAGTGACCCCAGCACTGACTTCATCATGTTTGCTGATGATACTACTGTGATCAACAAAAATAAAAATGTAAACACATTAAAAATATCACTAGCAGATGCACAATCAAAAGTCACAAATTGGTTCCATGCCAATCAATTATGTCTCAACCACTCTAAAACGAAAACAATGTACTTTTCTTTACGTGACACATCATCAATAAACAATCTCCAAAGTGTAAAATTTCTTGGAATTTATTTAGATCAAAGGCTGACTTGGTATAATCATGTAGATATTGTTTGCAATAAGATATCATCATCCATATATGTACTTCGTAATCTATCAAAAATAGTGTCCAGACCTGTTTTAGTAACAGCATTTCATGCCCTAATTCAATCAAAAATATCTTATGCAATATTGGCATGGGGTCATGCGTCCTGTGTCAGTAGAGTTTTTGCATTACAAAGAAAAGCTGTTAGAATATTAAGTGGTCTCAGCTATAGAGATTCCTGTGTAGAAGTTTTATTCAAATGCGAATACTTACAGTTCCATCTATATATATTTTGCAATGTCTCACACATGTAAAGCAAAATTTAAATAATTATAATTCTCACATCGAAATACATGATTATAATACACGTAATAGAACAAATATATATATCGATTATCACAGGTTAACAAGATCAAAAGCGGGAATAACTTATTACGGTCCTAAGATGTTTAATCTTTTGCCTCCTACCATGAAGGAATTGTCACAAATAAAATTTAAAACTGTGATGAAAAATTATTTAATTGATAAGTGTTTTTATTCTATTGATGATTATTTTAATAACAATTTTAGTAATATATGTATTTAAACATGTTTTTAATTTGTATTGTATAAATTTATAATGTTTTTTTAATCTGTCCTGTATTGACTTGTGTAAACCAATGGTAATAGCACCAATAAACTTACTTACTTACTTACTTACTTATAAATAATGAACAAATTCAAAAAGTCTTTGTGGGTGTAATTTAAACGCGGTGGCATGTTTTGACATAAGAGAATGATGACATTACTGATTGTTTCTAATCATGGCTAATTTGATAAAATTTTTACTAACATTTCTTGAATTTCTAAGAAAATCGCAAATATTCCAAAAAGTTGTAACTTAAACCCCCGCAATGCTTATATCAGAAAAAAAAAAGGAATTTAATTTTACAAGTTTCCAAGGTTTGAAGTTTACAAAATATAACGTCAAAGATGGTTGGTATACTATTATTGAATGTAATTCAATTGTAGAGTGCAGCTCTTCTTGCGTTCTTTCTACATGCTAAAAAGCAAATCAGTATCTTTTACATAAATAAAGTTATAAAGGTTATTGTAAACCATTACACCTGTCAAATTTTTTTTAAAATGTCAAATATCTCTGAAACGGGTGGGTTTAAGCATAGGGTATCCTATATGTTTTTGCCTCAGAATTTTATGCTCTTTTCGAAAATCCTAAAATGTGTAGGGCGTTCCATTTGAAATAAGCAAGTTGATATCAATGTCCGGTATAACCGGAAGTGCCAGATGCTTGTAATTATTTTAGTTGGATTGGCCACACTGCCATTAGTAGCTCCCTAAATTTTCAAAATTTTCTAGTGTGTACTTTTTGCTATATCGATTGTTGCAATTCCTGGTGAGACATCCTGTATAACTAGGGCATAGAAAAAAAATAACCTAACAATTATTTTGTGCCTACTATGTGACACTGATATTCTACCTGCACTAACCTTATTGACATCACTGCGTGTGTTCCATCAGCCAGAGTTAAATGAAGAAGTTTTAATATTTTACATTATATTTTACATTTTTAAATATTGTATTATTGCTCTGTAGTTTTTCATGCATTTTTAAGCTAAAAAAAGCATCTCTTTGGAGCCACAGCTACATCAGCTTAAATTGTTCAAAATTGTAATAAATTAGAATAAGTAAATATATTACCAGACAATACTAGTGATTATTTTAACTTTTACAAAAATCTTATCACAGATAAGTATAAACATATAGAAAGACAATATGCACATTATGTACTGTACAACTGTCACAATGACATTGAACTAAACTATATAATGAAATGGGACCTGCAAACTTGAGAGACCGGCTAACATTAAAGCTAGCCTTGGACAAAGATGGAGACAATAAAAACCGCAACCCCCGTACTTGTTTTTGCAGAAGTGAGTGTGTTCTCACACTTATATATGCTCCTTTCTACAAACATTAGCAACGCAGCTTCGTAGCATTGCTCAAATTTCCAGTGGCGGCTGGTGATAGGTTATATTATTTCTTAAGAGGGAGCAGCGAGATCAAATCAGAGGAGAGTGGGCAGAAATGAGCCACCAAAGTACAGAGAGCTGTTGTGTTGGTTGTCTAGTTTTGCCGTTCGTACTGAAACGCCCCGTATCTAGGCCGTGTATTTGCAAATTAATTTTCTAAATTTTAAATAGAATTTACAAATTTCAGAACTTTAAAACAATTCCAATCAAAAGTAAATATATCCAGGTAACAATTAAATCGATTTCATGCATAATTTACTTAAATACAGAAATACTATTTTCTTTATAATATTGTGTACAGTATTTAACAGGGTTTATTTTGACGCAAAAGTTGAGGTTCTCACAAACGAATCGGCTAAAAGAATGTGTTACATAAACAGAAAGATCATCAACATAAATGATAGAAAGCCATATTCATTATAGACTTAAGTTCGAAATTTCTTATTAATGGGTAGTTTAGATAACTGAAGGGTTGGCCAAGCGCTAGATGCCTACGTGACAAATTCTGCATAGCTCGCGAAGCTCGCTTAGTTTACTTTCCTTCTCACCCTTTCAGTTTAAGAATTTTTGTCTCTATTTTAGAACGGTATATAAGCGCGGTTCCGGGGAACTAAATTGGTCTTTTATTGACCTTCTCTGCGAGAGTACACTTGCTGGCAGTATTACTCCGGTACCTACTTTTGTTTGAGTTCAACTGTGCGACCACCCCCAAAGGTGGTACGTAGTTGCAACCATCGTCTGATGGTACGTATTTGCGGGCCGTAGTTGCGGGTGATCCTATATGATTTCGTATTTATACAGATTTTCTTACGAATCTGTGAAAGCTGAATGACGAAGCAGGGACCATTGAAATAAAAAGGTTTACTGGCTTTTTCAATCTCCGCACAAGAGCGACGAGTACTTTGAGTAGGTAATTTATTGTCTGTCCGAGTGTAACCCTCTGGGGTTGCTCTTGGGTAAACAGCGAGGTGCCTACAGTGGGTCACTCGACCGCCCTACGGGAGAAGGCAAACGTTAGTTAACTTCGTTAGCACTGTACTTTCAAGTCCGCTCTTAAGATGGGCGACGCACACGACGCCGACACCACTATGGTAGCTGGGGGAGCTTTAACTGGAGACCTCACAGTATATCAAACAATAAGTATAAAAAATTATTTAATCATATGCGAGGCGTTGTCATCTTGTTTAGCTATTAATTTTAACATGAAATTAAAACAGTATTTTTATTTTTCTAAATTTTACTAAATTCAACCTAATGACAACGTTAATCGCTATTTCTTCTCCTTATTAAAATTTACGGCTCTATAATCTGCGAAGTCAACTCAGAAGTAATTTGCTGACATGGTTCCTTAATTGCCATATAGAAAAACAAGATATGTTAAGTTTATTTATTAAAGAGTCAATGTGATAACCCCAGGATAAGTGAGAATCGATATGAAGTCCTAAAAATTTTACTGAGGCATTTTGTTTTATACTTTGCCCATTGATTCTTACAAGTACACTTTCGTTGAGATTTTTAGGTGTACAGAAAACGAGATTAATTTTGAGACTATTAAGTGCAAGTCCATTTTTGACACAATAATTTTCAATAGATATTATAACGGTTTTTAATTGTATACTTATGTCTTTAAAATTATTGGCGGAAACTGATGCTGTAGTATCATCAGCAAATAGTGTGATAAGAGTATTGTTAACCGTATTGACATTAACTATATCATTAATAATTAATAAAGACTATAAATAAAAGAGGGCCCAATACGCTTCCTTGGGGAACACCTGTGTAAGTAAAACAGACAGAAGATTTAAATACTTTTCCATCGTGCTTTAAATGAACTTCTTGTGACCTGTCGTTTAAATAAGATCTAATCCAGTTTAGAGGAGCACCTCTTATTCCGTATTTTGAAAGTTTATCCGCCAGCAACTCATGATTTACCGTATCAAAGGCATGAGTTAAGTCAAAAAAAATGGTGGCTGTTTTATGTTTTGAATCAAGTTTATTTAATACAAAGTTGTAAAGTGATAAAACTGCATCTTGCGTAGACATACCTTTTCTAAACCCAAACTGATTATTTGTAAGCAAGTTTTCAGCCTGTAAAAAGTTAGACAATATTGTATAATAAGCCTTTTCATAAAGTTTAGAAAAAATAGACAATAGATAATTAGAAATTTGGGACTTATCACCTTTTTTGTGAATTGGTATCACAATAGATTTTTTCAAAATACTCGGAAAAGTTCCTTCACAAAAGGATGCATTTATTAATATACTTATGGGAACAGAAATATAATCAATTACATTTAGTAATAATGACCCAGTAACTGGGGTTAAGAAGAGTGAGTTAGGATTGAATCTTATATATTTAGAACTGTTTTCCACAATCATATTGTTAGTTAATGATTTTACCGAGTTGATGAAGAACTCATTAAAACTTTCTGCAGCACAATTTAAATCTGCTATAATATTACCTTCCGTATTCGCCAATGAATGGTCATTGGATTTTATAATATTCCAAGCCGCTTTGGATTTATTATTCGAATTTAACATTATAGAATCATAATATGCTCTCTTAGCATGCTTGATATGAATGCTATGATTTTTCTTTAAAGTTTTGTATAATTCATGTACTTCGTCATTGGTAGTGTTCTTATATAATTTGAATACATCTCTCAGGAAAGTTCCTTCATTAATTAATTGCTCAGTAATTCAAGGATTTTTTTTAACAGATTTTTTAATTCTGCGCAACTCCAATGGAAAAGCTGAATCTAATTTTAATGTAAAATTATTGAAGAAGTTATTGAACTTAATCTCACTTCCTTCATCGGTAGCTAAAAATGTCCAATTTTCAAGAGACAACAGGTATTTAAAATATTGTAAATTACTTTCCTTTTTAAATGACCTAAAGTATGTATACATACATACGTCATCATTACTTATATTATTATGTCGAAAATGAACGGCCTGTAAATAATGATCTGATACATCTGTACAAATGACTTTAGGGCTTAGTAAACTTTTGTCAATATTGGAAAATATATTATCAATAATTGTTTTAGATTTTTTTGATACTCTAGTATAATCATAAATACATTTACTTAAGCTATAAGTTTTTAAAATATTACATAAATAATTTGCATTTTCATTGTTCAGGCATTGATCGTCGAAATTTATATTGAAATCGCCACAAAGGAAAGTAGGAATGTCGGGTTTATAAATATTATTTAATAGGCGGTCAATATTATTAACAAAACCAGTAATGTTATTTGATGGTGGTCTATAAAAGCAACCTATTAAAATTTTTATATCTTTAAAATTTACTTGAATTATAGCGTATTCAAACACTATCTCATTTTTTACTATATTACATTTCTTTGGGATAAAATGAATATCTTGCCTAACAAATATGGCAACCCCACCTCCTTTCATAGAGCAGCGGCAAAATGAATCACAACATATAATTATATAGTTTAATACTTTTGATTTCTTCAGCTGAACACCACGTTTCTGATACACAAAATACTTCTGGAAAATTCAAGGTATGGAGTAGCAAGTTAAGCTCATCTAATTTATTTCGAATACTTCTCACATTTAAGTGATATACACGGAGACCTAATTGAGTATTTATTTTACTGGACGGTCTGTTAGATGCCTCTAAGTTTGGAATGATATTTCTGTAAGGCATGGATATAAAAAATTTGAGGACGGGTTTTTTTCATCCTCAATAATTATAACGTCAGGGGCTCCTGATGGGACTGCGGGGATGGTTGGAAATAAACTTGATCAGTAAATAGAAACAAGTAATCAAATTTTATAAAAAGAATCTATGGTTAAACAAAAATACAATCACAACGTAAATTTGGGCCCTACTTTAAAAAATCTAGACGATCACATAAATGGCTAACTTTGTATATTTTTCTGTCTCACTCAAAAGAGAGAGATAAATATACAACTGGGGTTAGAGGTGTTTCAGTACTTTCTTTACTATTGCTCTACCTACTTATAATCACGCCTGAAAGGTCAAGAACACATCGAGATGAAGATTCAAATACACGAAACGAGTGCACCGGTTATAAATGTAATTATTTTTGCAATCATTTTTAATTATATCGAAGTGACTCCATCTACTAAAACAGCATTGTACTAAAAAAAACTTTCCAGCAAAAAGCATTTTTTAGCGAACTGGCTCATGTTATTAAAAGATATTCTTGTAAGTAAATGAATACTACATTTCTATTGAAGAACATTTTTAGCTAAAACTTGTTTATTAGCCAGTGTGAAGAGAGACCTTCCTAATAAACAAGTTTTAGCTAAAAATGTTCTTCAGTAGAAATGTAGTATTTATTTACTTACAAGAATATCTTTTTTTCATTTTAATAACGCCAGCCGTCTGGCTAAAAACTGCTTTTTCCCAGTCAATATTTTTAGTACAATGCTTTTTAATAGATGGTGTCACCTACAATACTACAATTAGGCAATCCAAACCATGTGACTTCCAACATGGCACAGAGGGCAAACATTCGTTTTCATTCGTTAAACGTTTGTTTTTCTGTTGTCTTGGCTACGTTTCCGGAATTTAATAAAAATAAACCTGTGTTTGCCCTCCACGTCATATTGAAAAAAAACTTTGACAGGCCGTTGGATCGCTTAATAAGGCATCTGCATCATGTACCCAACATAACCTTAAATTTTAAGTTTTTTAGCTTGAAGCCGTACTGGCTCCAAACAAATATTTAAAAATTCACTTAAATAATTTTTCAATAATGTTGATTAATAAAAATAGACTGCTAATTACAGGTTAGATTTCCAACCTATTTTATTAGGACAAAGTATTTAGAACTTCATAAACATTACACTCAACTAGATTTTAGTTGAAAATATGGGAACCAGGCAGAAATTTTAATAATAGCTGCGTAATATTCTTAAATCTTAAGAAACACATATTTTTGAGGTTAGCTGTGACCTATAATAGCCACACTGCCTACCCTTCGCCTCACTTCAGCTTTAGCTTTACCAATGAAACTTTGTGATTCGCGTTGTCCCCTCTTAAGTTTGGAAAATGTAACCTAATAAAACTATCAACAATCTGAAGCTATAAACAAATCCGCTGTCAATTCCCAAATGGCCGCATGTCCTTCTCACCTGCAAGTATCATCTGGCACAACAAACAAAGCTTTCTCCAATAAACAAAAGAACGAAAAAAGACAACTGGTTGCAAATAACTGAATACTGTTTAAGCTTGCTTCCACGCTCTGCTTGTGGTTGGGCAATATGGAATATATTTTCTTGTTGATCCTGGTGCTCCAGGCATTAATACACGGGTTATTTTAATTACTATTTATGAAGACGAATACTTTTACATACAGTTTTTATTAATATGGATACAGCCAGTCTACAATAAAGTGCCTTTTTTCCCAATTCCCAACTTCTCCAATTTTTCTTGTTATTATTATTTTATTATTATTTTTTCTGCTTTTCTTAGCAACCACACCAGATAGCGTTCAAACATTCAACATACCGCCGCCCTTGAAGTGTGTCCGCTTCAATAAATAAAGTGATCAGTAGTGTAGACTGACATGCATTATACAATTATGAGAAAAACTTAGTTTACATAATGTTATGAAAATACATAGAACAAATGTAGTAGAAAATACACCTAATACAAAACTCCAGTGAAATACGATATAACAAAAGCTATTAACAACTAAAATGAAATAATCATTTTAAACAATTCAGAAAAATAAGTACCAAAGCATGTTTTGTCCAGTGGCATGAAACTTATAATTCTATTGGTAACAAACAAACTTTATTTAAAGTCCGCTTGAGAACACTATTACGGATTTTTACACTAACTACACGCACTAATCCATCAGCTCCTGGATGTGTAGCCAAAATTCGACCCATTGGCCAATGAAGAGGGGGGACATTGTCCTCCTTTAAAAGTACCAATGCACCTATTTGGAGAGAAGACTCCTTCTGGAACTTCCATTTTGATCGTTGCTGTAGTTGGTGTAGATAGTCAATGGACCAACGTTTCCAGATGTCTTGGTTCATTTTACAAATGTGTTGGTATCGTGACAAATGATTAACTGGGATTTCCTGCATATTTACTTGAGGTACAGCTGTGAGCGGCTCGCCAATTATAAAATGTCCTGGTGTAATAGCTTCCAAATCATTCGGATTGTCCGAAAGAGGAACCAGAGGGCGCGAGTTTAAAACCGCCTCCACTTGTGCAAGAAGGGTATAAAATTCCTCATATGTAAACGAAAAACTATTTGTGACCCGTTTGAGGTGATGTTTAACAGATTTTACAGCCGCCTCCCATAGACCGCCCATGTGAGGTGAACGAGCTGGTATAAAATGCCATTCGATATTTGTTTGAGATAAATAGTTTTTAAATTTGTCATTTTGTAATAATTTATTAATTTCTAGCAGCTCATTGTTGGCACCGTTGAAATTTGTAGCATTATCAGAATATATTTTTCTACACAGGCCACGCCTGGACACACATCGCTTAAATGCGTTCATGAATGCATCTGTTGTGAGTTCACTAACCAATTCTAAATGTACTGCTTTGGTGGCAAAACAGACAAAAATGCATATGTAACCTTTTACCACTTTCCGATTACGTGTCTTACCGTCTTTTATCTGAAAAGGTCCAGCGTAATCGACACCAGTTGTAGAAAAAATTCTTGATGGATTTACTCTATGGTAAGGTAAATCTCCCATTTGTTGCGAAATACTTTTAGCTTTAAAACAAGGAATACATTTGTGCAGGATTGCCTTTACTGCTTGTTTGCCATTTAAAGGCCAATAGTTTTGCCTCACAAAAGAAAGTGTCGCTTGCGGACCAGCGTGTAAATTGCGTAAATGCTCATGAATTATTATTAACTTTGTAAACTGGTGTTTTTGCGGAAGTAACATCAGGTGTTTTTGGTTATAAGTTAATTTGGAATACTTAAGTCTTCCTCCGACACGAATAATATCATCTTTATCTATAAATGGATTGAGAGATGCAAGTTTACTATTCGATTTTATCGTTTTTGATTGTTTTAGTAAGTAAATATCCTCAGAAAATGTTTGACGCTGAACCATTTTAACTAATGTTTTAGTACTATCTGACAGTTCCTGAATAGTCAAACAACCGTTCTGTCTCGCTCCAATAGTTGACCTCGAGTTATTGAAAAATCTTAAACAAAAAGCAACACATCTTTGCAACTTTGTGAAATCTGAAAAGCGCTCGAATATATCATATGTGACATGTGACAATAAACTAATTTGACGTTTCATTTCTGGTGCCTCCGCACTAGCGCGGGCATAATAAGTTATGTGTGATTTATCTGGCCAGTATTGTGATTCTAACAAAAGAAATGACGGCCCGTTCCACCACAAAGTGGAATTTGAAAGCTCTTTTGGATTGATGCCACGTGATACTATGTCCGAAGGATTATTAGCCGAGTTTATGTGATGCCACCTATTAACTGGCGTTAATTGTTGTATTTCAGAAACTCTGTTGCAAACAAATGTTTGCCATCTACATGGCTCAGTCGATAACCATGATAAAACTATAGTTGAATCCGTCCAAAAGTACATGTTATCAATTTTTAAAGTCAAAGCTGTAGTGATTTTTTGTACTAACCGTGCAAGTAACAATGCACCGCACAGCTCAAGTCGTGGCAATGAAATGGCCTTTAATGGTACCACACGTGATTTAGCACATAACAATCTAACCTGTGAAGTATTTGAAGATTGTGATCTTAAATATAAGGCTGCACCATAGGCCCGCTCACTGACATCACAAAATCCGTGTAGCTGTATAGTTAATGCGTTTATTATAGTGACATGCCTGGGTATACGAATTGAGTTTATTTCATTTAGGTGTGAATAAAAATTATTCCAAATTGTATATAAGTCACTAGGAATAGACTCATCCCACCCAATTTGAAGTTGCCAAAGTCTTTGCAAAATTATTTTGGCTTGAATTATTATTGGACCCAATAGTCCCAATGGATCGAATATTTGCGATATATACGAGAGTATTGTTCTTTTTGAAATATTTTCTCCTGTGAATGGTTTTGATTCATATTGAAAATTATCTGATGTGGGATTCCAAGATATACCAAGAGTTTTCATGTGTTCATTGTCTGTTATAATATAATGAGAAATATGTTCTGGTTTATTATAGAGATCGGCTAGAACTTGAGGATTATTTGAAGAAAATTTCCGCAATTCGAAACCTGCACTTCCTAATATATTTGCGATATTTTTTCGAATAGCGATCATGCTGCCAACATCGTGAGAACCGGCCAATAAATCGTCCACATAGAAATCATTTATCATTATCTGAGATTCCAGTGGAAAAGTACTGACATTTTCTATTGCTAACTGTTTTATGCATCGTATGGCTAAAAAGGACGCTGAAGCTGTTCCATAAGAAACTGTGTTTAGTCGAAAATGTCCTAACTCCGCATTAGGATTATTCCTCCAAATAATACGTTGTAGATCGCGTTGTGATGGCTCTATATTTATTTGCCTGTACATCTTTGCGATGTCACCAATTAGTACAATGTTATGTTGCCGGAACCGACTAATTATGGAAAATAGATCATTCTGTATTGTTGGACCTGCTTTCAGAGTATCATTCAATGATAGTCCTGTGGAAGTTTTAGCCGACGCCGACGCATCAAAAACTACTCTAAGCTTAGTGGTTAAACTTGAATGATTTTCTACGCCATGGTGGAGTATATAATAGATCACATTTTGTGTGTTTTCATTAGGGGTGATACGGCTCATATGACTGAGAGATTCGTATTCATCCGTAAATTTACAATACTCGTCTTTAAGTTTTAAATTTCTTGTCAATTTACGGTCAGTTGCATAAAAACGCTGAATGGCACTCACTTGCGAGTCACCTAAATTTGTATAATTACCTCGTAATGGTAATTTGACGGTAAATCTACCCGTATTATCCCGTTGAAAATTCTCCGCGAAATGATTTTCGCATTCTATTTCCTCATGGGAATATGCACTATTACTGTTATTCTCCTCTAATTGCCAAAATCGCTCTAATTGATCGTGTAGATCTAAATCGGTTGTGACAAAGCACGTTTGCTTGTTGAGATTGAGGATTAAATTTATGTCCTGATACGACCCATCCCAATTTTGTTTTATTTAGAATGGGTTTACCACTACCCAATTTAATCTGACCAATACAAAGCAAGTCAAAGAATACCCCTGCTCCTATCAGCAAATCTATTTGAGAGGACTGATTAAAGTTTGGGTCTGCTAATTTAATGGTATAGGGTAATTTAAAATCATTTGTGCTAAAGGTTCGCTGCGGCATAACATCAGTAATTTTTTCCACTATGAGGCACGATAGTTTTGTGCTAAATTCGTTGTGCATGGACTTTATTTTTACACTTGCCTGTGTTTTAATCGGGTTAGTGCCTGACTTATTCCGGAAACAGATAAATCTATTTTAGATGTATGTAAACCTAGGCGCTGAATCAATTCGGATGTTGCAAAATTTGACTGAGACCCATTATCGAGAAGAGCCCGGCATTGAATCAGTTGATTATCTATGTCACATATATATACTAGAGCCGTGGACAGTAACACGAAAGAACCAGGTTTTTGTTGATTGTAGTGTGAACTTATACTACAGTCATTGACTGGCATGCTTGATAATGGTGCATCTTTGTTACTACCTGTGTTACTACCTGATTGATTGGTCAGATTATTATTGTGATGATTTGAAGTTATTTGGTTAGACGTATTAGATCGGCTAATTTGTGACTGATTATTATCTTGTCTATCTTGAGTTCCTATGTAAAGTATATCTTTATTAGCTCTGCTAAATAATACAAAATAGTAAAAGATGGTACAAAATAGTACAAAAAGTAAAAATAAATAAGAACAGTACAAGAAATGTATATGATAAAATAATAACACACAGTGTAACAAAAAGTCATTCAACACATATAATACACAAGTCAGATGTAAAAATACAATTCTGTTATATTGGCCACTTTTCCTTTACGTACTCCGTACATTTACTTTTGAAAATAACAATATTGCAGGAATTTTTTATTTCTTGGGGCAAATCATTATAATATCGTAAACCTTTATTAAACAAGTGATTTTGTCCATAGTTTGTATTCACTCTTTCTACATAGAAGTTTTGATACGTGTGTTATGATCATGAATATCATTAACAAACGAACAATAATTCAGTAGATACGTAGGTAACATATTGTTTAGTAGCTTAAACAAAAATATAACTATATATAACTAATATAACTATAATATATAATAAAATATAATATAATAATAAAATATGTGGAGGAGAGAATTGTGCCTTTTGTGACAAGTTCGGCATGTACTGGAAATACATTCTGAATTTGAATGGCCAGGATATAAACAATTAGTACAAAGCCTTAATCGCTTTGCTTCTAAATATCTTGTCTGAACCGGCATATCTAGAAATTTCTTACATGAAAAGATGTAATGTGTGCCCCGGCATAAAATACAGGAAGCCTTATTGGTTGTTATATGTGCATGAGACTTAAATTCGTGCCTTTTACCGACTGTATTGCTATAATTTGTTTTGTGATCTGTTTTGGGAGTCAATGCCTCCAATAAATGACAACGTTTTTTCAGAAATGACGTAAAATCGGTTATTTTTGGTAATTGAATAAGTTTTATGTAACGTTCCCATTCCTTTCTAGATGAAACATCGAGCTTTGCAATCAATAAATGAATTAATATGGTATCCCAATGTTTTACGCTCTCATCCAATGTTTCTAGAGCACGATAATGTTTCAAGAAACTATCCAAAAATGAGCGGAGTGCAACATGCGAATCTTTACTAGTAACGTACAGTTCGACAATACCACTAATATGTGCAGAAACAATTGCTCTTTTATTCTGAAATCGTTCAGTTAACAACTTCCACGCAATATCATAATTTGCTTCAGATACAGCTAATGACGTGATAACTTGAGCCGCCTCATTCTTTAACGACGCTTGTAAGTAATAATATTTTTGAATCTTGGTTAACGCGGGATTATCATTAATTAATGCATTAAATGTATTACGAAATTCAGTCCACTTTTCATACGAACCTGAAAATTCTGGTAACTTAATTTGTGGCAATTTAATATTAAAGGTATTAACATCTGATGAGCGGTTAATAAGCGAAGGAACACCATGCCGACATACCTTATCCGCTTGGTTTTGCAAAATCTTCGATGCGAGACCTACTACCTCAAAATATTTCGATTCAAACTCCTCACGTTCCCGTGTGTGAGTTTCTGTATCAGAAGTTACATCTAAATACTCAATTTCTATTTAAATGTTATTAAAATCATTAAATGCATGCTTTATCGTGTCAAGGCGTGTCTGTAGTTGAATTAAAGCATCTGTGTTTTCTTCACACGTGCTCAAAAAGTTGGTAAATCGGGTTAACTGTCCCTTCAAATAACCTCGTCGCATATGCAACTTTTTCAAGACCTCCTTTTCTGCCATTTTGCTGTCACAAATATTGCTAAAAGAAAAACTATGCAAATAATTATTTGGGAACCAAATATGCTAGAAGCCAACAATTAATGTGAATTAAATGTCAATGTTTTGACTATTGAATGGCGTTTTATACGTACCTATTATAAAACTAAATATGAGTTGAAGTAAGTTTTCTGGATCTATTTTTGTGAAATGTCAAAATGACAAATGATTTGTTTGATTACAAATCTGAAGAGTGCCCAGCTGATACGCACCACCTCAAAATGTTATTGAAGCAGCCGTAAATATTAATCGCCAAAATTACGCGATAATATTTGTGTTTTTATAAAAAATATGATTAGCAAACTAACAAGTGGCTGCGGTTGGTTAACTACAATGTAATAATGATATACACCGACCTTCAATATGGTTGATTATTGTTTTCCACCGCTCTTGCTTGTCATGTGCTATTGCTGGGAACTTCTGTCACTTGAATATGACTCAAAATTGGATTGTTGATTGGAATTGATTTTGATCTTATAATTTTGCACTTTCTGACCTGATATGCTTATCACTGGCGGATATCCCTGCTCAAAGGACCATGAATAATGTTTAAGCTTGCCTCCACGCTCTGCTTGTGGTTGGGCAATATGGAATATATTTTCTTGTTGATCCTGGTGCTCCAGGCATTAATACACGGGTTATTTTAATTACTATTTATGAAGACGAATACTTTTACATACAGTTTTTATTAATATGGATACAGCCAGTCTACAATAAAGTGCCTTTTTTCCCAATTCCCAACTTCTCCAATTTTTCTTGTTATTATTATTTTATTATTATTTTTTCTGCTTTTCTTAGCAACCACACCAGATAGCGTTCAAGCATTCAACAATAACCATTAATTTAGCAAAAAAGAGGTGTCAGCAACTATTCTACAAGCAACTACACAAAATAAAATGAACGAGATAATTAACCTTGATAAACCTCGCCCAAATAAATCCATATCACGAAATAATAATGGACAAACAACATCAAAACAAGTGATAGTGGAAACAAGCAGTGACTCAATTAATGTTGCGGTTTCGAGAAAGACTTGGCTATTTGTCACAAGGTACATAAATATTACACAGCTGATGATGTAATCAAGTATTTAACAGAAAAATTCTCCCACAAAACCTTTACTTGTGAACATATTGTCTATAGTGATGAATATAATTCATTCAAAGTAGGAGCAAACGTCGACTTACAACCACAGCTACTGGATGCAAACACATGGTTGAATGGTCGAGAAATATCAAAATATCTTTTTCGTAGGCCATACAGACCCCGCTAAAAATGATGACATTAAATATATAAATTTAGAAACCGATCACATGTCTGGCACAGACATTTTAAGAGACGAGACCAATCTTTTTAGAGCAGTGGATCTACAGGAGAATGATAAATTAAGCATACCTTCTGTTACAAAAAATGTAAAAAAATTAAGCCAAAATGCTTCCAGAAACGTTTCTGTCTATTATCAAAATGTTCAATGCTTGAGAAATAAAATACTGGAAATAGAACATTTCCTGTTATTAAATCCCAAAATAAAAATAGCTTGCTTTATTGAGCACTGGATGAATAACAGTGAGTTAGAATATTATAACATAAATAACTTTAGAATTGCTAGTCATTATTGTAGGATAACAAAAAAGAATGGTGGTACTTGTATTTATGTTCAGAATGATGTGATGGCTAGTGAACTCGTTAACCTAACAAAATTGTCGGAAGGTCAAATATGTGAAATATCAGCATGTTATGTAAAAGTTCAAAAATTAATCGTAATAAATGTATATAGATCACCGGATAATAAAACCATTGACCAGTTCTTATTGAAAATGGATACTATTTTGAAATATATTGAAACCTTTTATAAGGATACTACTGTACTTCTTGTAGGTGATTTTAATGTACATTTTAATATTATTAAGGATTTAAACACGCAAAAGGTCATTGAATTTTTTCACTCATATAAAAGAACCTACTCATAAGAGTGGAAACTGCCTAGACAATATTTTCAGTAATTTTGATTTTGAAAATGTAGTAACATTACCATGAGGCTTATCTGACCATATTGGGCTGATGGTTGAGATGCTTAAAAAAAAATTGCATTATAAACTATAAAGGGATTTTAGAAAAAACGTAACATTCTTGTTTCTCTGCAAATATTTCAATAAATATTAGTTTAAGAGAAAATATGGTGGACATCAAAAATGAAGCTTATAAACTAAGAATAAATTTATTTTGTTTATATATTTGTGTAGGGTTGATTGTTTCGGAAATATTTAATTTTATATTATAGATGGCATCCAACCGTTTTTAGGATGAAGTATTTAGTTTAAAATGTTGAATATCTTAGAAACTGTGACATTTCCATCAAAAGTTCTAAGAAACAAAATTAAAGGTAATTAATCAATCTTTAAAATGATTTTTGTTTGTTCCTACATAACAAAAAATAAAGAAGTTATGGCCGACTCAATGTGCGTTTTCACATTTTTGTTAACAAAATGTCGGCATTTTGTTATTGTAATTGCTCAGTAATTAATTTTTCTTTAAAAATTCCTGTTTTTCGTTAATATGTAGCACCACCTAGATGTTCAATTTATTTTGTTCCTTTAAAACACTTTTCTTAGAAAAAAACTCCATCCGCCATCCCCCCTTCGGAAAATGGCGGTATTTCGGTTAATTATTGCTATAAAATTAATTTAAAAACACCAAATTAAAGATAATTTGGCCAGAAATAACTTGTATTTGACCTATTTTTTTGTAAATGCCATATTTTCCGAGAAATTAGAGAAAAATCGATTTTTTTTAATTAAAAATACCCCTTTTTACCCCCTATAGGTTCCCGCAGATCCGTAAAACTTCTAAACTTTTTTATTTCGTGAACTTTTTTAAACATATAATCAAAATTTAAAGTCTGCGCAAATTTTTTTCGAGTTACGGTAATTTTTTTCAATATTTTCCTGTACTAGTAGTAATGCAGTCAATTTGTGCTCAAAAGGGACAGTTTTGATTTCTTCGATTCCATATGTTTTTTAGGGTACTGAATCCGAATCTGAGGTTTGCTAACAAAATTTCGTGACGCAACATTGAAAAAAATGCAAAAAAAAGGTAGAGAATCTCATTTATTTGTGGTTTCTTGCATATAACTCGAAAACTACCAACTTTTCGTGAATAACCTCCCTATTCAAAATGAAAGCACATAAAATTTCCTACGAATTTCACTATTTAGGTTTTTTCTCCGACAAACCGTTCGGGCTCAAGCGCTAGTTGTAAATGGGTGTATTTTGACTGTCTTCGCAAAAATTAATTTTTTTTTCACTCCAAATCTCAATATTATTCTGCCAATTAGTGAATTCCTCCTAGTTCTCTGCTATTATTTAGATCGTATATGTAAAGGCACAGGTCATTTTTTCAAAAATTACATAATGTTCAAGTTATTTAATGAAGTTTGAAATTGTACAAATTTAGTTACAAAAAAGTTGAAATTCCAAGGAGAAATCTTGAAAAATTATTACATATTATTATATTACATATGATTATATGTTACATTATTATATGAGCAACTACTATATGAGCCGCTGTCGTTTAGAGGGTCCTGGCACAGGTTCCGGTTGTTCTGTCGTCAGCGTCAGGGCTTGTTCATCTGGAAAATGAAAGAGGTGGTGAGAAAACAACTTGTGATCATATCTCAAGGAGAGATGAATGATTACGAAATAGATTGTGAGATTAGACATACTTTCCGCATCGTGTAAGTGTCTTTCTTCAGTCTGTTCTCGGTCTCTTCCTCATCTATGTCAGTGCTGTCTTCCATTGGCTCGACGTTTTCACACAGCCCTTCGCATGATATTCAGATCGAGGAGCAATGGAGGCCTGCCTTACTGCATCCACAACTGCGTTGGCAGCCTTTTTTATATTTACAAGAAATGTGCCGAATAAGTATAGAGTCTGGTGCAGGGTTCAAAGTGGTTGGCACTGGCATGAGACTACTCCTTGTTTTTTTCCACCCCCACACGTTCTCTTTGTTTCTTGTCGAGTATGGTTTGACCGGATAACCACTGCTGCACCTGAAAGTAAACTTTCAGTGAATGTTGTCGTGCAGCAGCTTCGGTGGGGGGTAGTCAGGCAATGTTTTTCTTTTGTACGATGAAGATACGTATTGCCTGTATATCAAATCGTTCACGCTAGTCTCATGTCCTTTCCCATACAGAGCCATGAGAAACACGTTTCCAGCTTTGGCAGTCTCGTTCTGGTGTGCATGAGGGTCTTTGAAAGCATCAATGACTGGTTGCAAGTCATTATTCTTCTGCAGGACTTTAAGAAATTTCAGTTTATTAAACAAAGCAGAAGTGGTGTCACAACCACTCATCGCGCGCAGGAATGTCGCGTGCAGGATTGTCTGATAGGATTTTGTTAGCGGCAAGATGAGGATTGTAGAGGGTTTGAGACATCTTTCCTTTTCCTGGTTTCAAAAAGAAGACATTCTTTATATTAAGGCTACACAGTAGGGTGGGCTGAAAAACACGAAAATTTGAATTTACAGATGGCCCACTTACTAACTTATTACTATGTATCTAAAACTAATTCGGGTAGATTTTTAGCCAAATCGGTGAATATCTAGCTGGCCCACCAGCGCCTTGAAAATGAAAGAAAGGGCTAATTTTTCGATTTTTAACATTTTTTAAATTGACATTTGAATTTTTTTTTGACTTTATTAATGCCTAAATGCGTGTAGCAAAAGTTTTTCGAATAAAATATTTTTCAGTTCCAGGGATTTTAGAAATTTGTCACTAAAACGTAGAATTCGACGAAAATAAGGTTTTCTGTATAATATTTCTAATTTCCCTGGAACTGAAAAATATTTTATTCGAAAAACTTTTGCTACACGCATTTAGGCATTAATAAAGAGTCAAAAAAAATTTCAAATGTCAATTTAAAAAATGTTAAAAATCGAAAAATTGGCCCTTTCATTTTCAAGGCCCTGGTGGGCCAGCTAGATATTCACCGATTTGGCTAAAAATCTACCCGAATTAGTTTTGGATACATAGTAATAAGTTAGTAAGTGGGCCATCTGTAAATTCAAATTTTCGTGTTTTTCAGTCCACCCTACTACACAGGCCAGTCCAAATCAGCAAAAGGTCGATATCTTCCCCCACCACTGTCACATATTCATTTAACAGGGCCAACATAAGAGCTGTTGTGATAATTAGGATATCAATGTTCTCCATAGCTTGCTGTGAATCAATTTTTGCATCATCAAATTTTTTCATTAGCATAGATAGAGGGCTTTTAAACCAGACGGGGCAGTTATAAAATCATTTTAGAAGGCCGGTGGAGTCTAATAATAAATTGGGGTTTCAGAGTGGAAAAAGTGGGTTTTTGCGGAGATAGCCGAAATACGCCAATTTTCAAGTAGCGCTTGAGCTCGTACGGTTCGTTGGAGAAAAGAACTAAATAATGAAATTTGTAGTAAATTTTAGGTACTTTCATTTCGAATAGAAAGGTTATTTACGAAAAGTTAATAGTTTTCAAGTTATAAGCAAAATACCGCCAAAAAATTAGATTTTTGCGTTTTTTTGCATTTTTTTCAATGTTGCGGCACGAAATTTTATTAGCAAACCTCGGATTCAGATTCAGCACCCCAAAAAATGTATAGAATGGAAGAAATCAAAACTACCCCACAACTTTCCTGGTAAAAACACAATTTGACTGGAGTATAGTGGAGTAGACGTATATTAACGGTAAAAAAAATGTTTTTTTTAAATAGGTTTAGAATGGCATAAACGTCGATATTTTAAGTTTGAGCAAATAAATTCTGTCTGTAATTTTTTTTGTGCGCACGATTACTCTGGAACCGTTCATGATATTAATAATAATAATAATAATAATAATAATATTTATTGATGTATAGAACAGAAAAATTGCTTTACACAAGTCAAAGAAAAACATACATATAATAACATATATATCATATAAAATTGTAGAAGAGTAGAAGTATTGACTCAAAATTTTGTACACCTGTGTATTAAACGAGATCTGGAAATAGATTATGTTTTGATCTTATTCCGTTGACGGGTTGGGGGGTAAATGGGTAAAGCAAGCAAGTAAGAATCGACAAAATTGGGATTTAATGTATGTACGAGAAGCCAAGTTCTCAAAAAAATTTTGAGATCAGCTACTTCCACTATCACCCCGATTTTATGATGTTATTTCCACATAATGGATTGTACATACAGTATCAACCTTTTTTTTTTGTTGTAAGAGACTTGGATGTGGAAGTAGTGATTCGTTAGGCACCGTTTTTTTTAGTCGGGTTGTCTCTGCTGACTACATGACGTGATCTGTCGTGGTCGCCTGTTAAGAGTACACGGTCTCTACAAAAACACAATTTTGATGGGCTATCTTGAATTGTTTTGGACGTGTATAAGAAAACAACGCCATTACTGCTGAATACCTATTACTTAGACACCACATAGCGAAGTGGAAGTATAGTAATCGTAAAAAAAAATGAAATTTTCTTTTGCTTTAATAGGCTTAGGATGTCATGAAACGCCTAGACTTTCAGTGTGAGTCAAGAAAAATGTCTGCCTGTCTGTCTGTAACATTTTTATGTACACACGATTACCCTAGAACAGTTGAAGATATTGGCTTGAAATTTGGTACACCTATGTATTATAACAAGATCTGGAATAAGATTGTATTTTGATCTTATCCTGTTGAAGGTAAATTGGGTAAATTGGGTAAAATGCGATTAAAGGTAAAGCAAGCACGTTAGCATCCATGAAATTGAGATTTAGTCTATATATGAGAAGCCATGGTTTCAATATTTTTTTTGGCATTAGTCTACTACTCCCACCTCATAATTGAAGGAGGTAAAAAAATTAAAATTGTGATTTAATGTGTATACAGGAACAAAAGGCCTGAATACTTTTTTGTCACTAGCCCTCTCTACCACCCCCATTACCATCTCCACCACATTATTAAAGGGAATAAAGAAATAAAATTATGATTTATGTGTACAAGAGCCTCTAAAAATATTTGCCATCAGCTTCCCCCTCTACCACTTCCACTGCCGTGTAGCATATCTTTTTATTAGCCCAGACGACAGAAAATTTTATAGTGAAATCTCCAAAAACTTGCAAAATGAATAATTTTTTTTTTAATGAGTCCGTGAAAATGTATAGAATAATATCCTGAAAAGTTTACATTCTGCTCGGATGCAGAACATAAAAGAAAAGTGAAAAAAAAAATTTATCCATTTTTTAAAAAAATGCGATAAAAAAATTATTCCTCTACAAAGCATTTTACGAAAAATAGATACTTACATCAAAAAATCGCAAATTATTTATTTTTTCCACCATACGCTTAACTCGTTTTTAACTTTAATGCTCAAAAGAGCATGAGCATATGACATTTTTTTATGGTCTTTTGACACATCAGTACTTATATAATTATTCATTTTATATAAAATTTGGCTTGTAACAATGAAACCTCCACGGAAGTCACAAAAAGCATATTGATACACTCTCTGTCTATTTTCAAGTTCAAATTGCTTTCCTACGTCTTCACAGTATCACAGTACTTTCTGATGAGCAAATTAAAAGAATTTACTAGAAGTATTCATCTTTGCAAAGTGGGATAAAATGAATCTGAAAACTTATTTCATATAATGTAACTCTCAATAGGCCTCTTGCGCAAAATATAATTTTGGCATTTTTAGAATCTTTACTTAATACAAAACACAGTGCGTAAAGGATTTTTTCTTATTTTTTCTTTTACAAATGGTATTCAACATTAAAGTTTGAATAAATCCGTTAGGCGCGTAAATAACATGTGACGTCATGTGTCAGGTTACGCACAGCGCTAGCGTACATTTTAAATTAATTCCATTCATGATCCGTGATCACTGATCAGTTTTTTGAATTTGAAAAAATTAGACATAAACACAACATATGAAATATTATTATTTTTTTTATTTTAGTGGCCAAATAAATCAAGCTTTCGACACTGGGGCTATATTAAATTATTCTTTATTTAAACTGGATAAAGTTGTTGCGGTACTAATAATCCCAACTAATAATTTGCATGCTAATTCAGATTACAGCTGATCTCTGTCTATCATGTATCATAGTGACACCGTTCAGCACACAACTGATCAATGACGTAAATGATAAGTGATCGCTTAGTTAGCGCTACCAGCGATATAATTAGTGACAGATGACGTCGACTTCAATATGAGCGTTTTCTGAGATTTGCCCCTTCTCCCGGATATTGGGTTAGGCTAGGTTAGGTCGATATGTGAGTGGTCTAGTAACAGACCCTCCACCGCGACCATCTGGTCTATTGTGGCTCATTCCTAATTATATTTCACCCAATAGGTTCAGCTTTTTGATAAAATCGACTACCTTATTGGGTGAGAGGTTGTCCAGATCCTCTGGCAGCAGTTGCCCTTTGCCAAAAAGTGAGAATCTGGTTCCTTCTGCAGCAGGACAGGTACATAAAATGTGCGCTGCCATTTCATCCTCCTCCAGACACAGCGGCATTCAGCGTTGTCCGCTATTCCGAGTCTGTGTAGGTGGTGGTTAAGTCTGCATTGCCCAGTGTATAGGCCAACTAGAGTTCTTAGGTGCAACCTATTTGACTTTAATAGTTTTTTAGTTCTTGATTTCAAGGGGTATGTGATGAACTCCTTTGAATGAACTAATCCTGGTAGTTCTTGCCAGTACTGGAGGATTTTCCCCTCAGTCCAGGCCAAGACGGGTGTTTCGCCGATATGCCAAGCACTGGCTCCAGTCCGATAAATTTTGATACCGCACCTTCCCTGGCTAAGGAGGCTACTTGATTGCCCTCCGAGCCAGAATGGCGGTATCCAGACCAGAGTTAAGTTTTTTAGCCCAAATCGGGCTAGAGCCTTTTGGCAGTTCTAGACCAATTTAGAATTGCAGCGATGTGAGCCAAGAGCTTTGAGAGCTGCTTGGCTGTCTGAAAAGATTTTTATTGATTGTGTCTAGGATGCATCTGCTCAAGCCTCCTTGTACACAGTTCCATGGCATGAACTTCTGCCTGAAAGACAGTCGCATAATTACCCAGGCTTGAAGTGATTCTTACCTTTGGGTTGCAACTGTATGCTCCAGCTCCAACCCCCTCAGGGGTTTTGGAGCCGTCTGTAAACCAACAGATGTCTGCTCTTTGTAGGTCAGTTTTGTTCCGATCCCATTCGTCTCTTCCAGGAAAAAGGACGGTAAAAGGCAGTTCATAGTTGGTCGCGGTAGGCATCACATCTGAAAGCATTTCCAGGATGCCATGATATTCCATGTCATCTGACAGCCACCTGTTGCGTTCCATGATGCTAGCCTGCCTGGATATTAGTCGGCGATTTAAATACTTTCCAGTTAAAAATTATGAAAACAGATTTGATAATTGCTAATGTTTAGTAACACTATATTAATATATATAGATTAATTTAAAATATACGGCACACTTGGGACAGCTGGTACATATTAGAGGCCATTGTATTATTTTTTTTTTAAATTGAACTTATAAGTATAATGACACTGAAATAAAATTAAATAAAAAACTTATGAATACTTAAAAGGGAACTTCATGCTTTGTTGTTATTTAATGTCAATCAATTTTTGGTCATATTATAACCCCACCGGGGATTATACTTTGCTAGGCGGCAGCTCTCTCGTCGGAGGCATTGGGCGTGAGTAAGGATCTTTGGAAAATTTAATTTTAAAGTCTTCAATTATTTAATTAGGCGCCACTTAATCTTGTTTTAGTTAAGACCAAGAAAAAATGCCTATCCTAGCCTTTTGGGTTCGCGGGTGTTGCAAAAAAAATAAAGTCAAGGTTGGGTCCTCAAATTAGATTTAATAATAAAAATTTATCACAATAAGATATCCTTATGGGGTAAGAATGTGCTCTACGAGCATCAAAATGCTTAATACTTAATCCATTTAATTTCACAAATGGTCCGCTTTTTGGCCCCCTCAAATAGTACTATTTGCGGTTCACAGTAACTGTGGAACTTATTAAAATCGTAATATCAACGAGATTATCTGACTTAAGTTAAGTGTAAAATTGGCTTAGTAATTTAGCAAACAAATTCTTTGAAAAGATTGGTAACTTTATAGTTCAACGCCGTCGTCTCACACGATGTTTATTGTAAAATCAGAGGCTGGAATTTCACGTCGCCGTTTCTGAGTAAATAGAAAAAACAGTCTGACCTTATTTTTAATTTGTCGACACCTCACAGTACCATGGACATCCAGGGCAATTCCTTATTTACATAACGTGTTACAACCATGTGCTACAACCATGTGCTACAACCATGTATTCTCATCAGGGTAAGCGACCTTGCGGCTGGGCGGCATGCTTCACGTGCGACCGTGGTTATCCAATAGCCGGTTGAATAATCGAATCACACAGCGCTTCCAACGATATAACCGTATTACAGCTCAAATTAACATAGATCCAGGATCATACAATCATAAAATATTAAACAGCAAGTCTACGGGATACGAGTTATGAATTCGAAAATTCCAAGGTGCAAGTTACAAAATGCAAGTTAGCCATGTGCAAATTAACCAAATTCGAATTAACCAAACGTAAGTTAGGCCGGCAAATCTTCTCGCAGAATGGCCCTTCTTTTAAATATAATTTAACAAAATTCTCTAGCCATGTGCTCGGTGCCCCAACAGCTTCTTAAAATCGTTACTTCCTTCTAAACCCTTTTTTTCTGAAACCGAATCCATGTACGTTGGAAACCCGTAATGAAAAACAATTGGTATTCAAAATTCATACACCGCACAATGACGCGCTCACCCTATACCGACAGTGCGCTTAACCGATAATCTGATTCTAAACTAAACGTAAACAACTAACATGGCTGTTTCTGTCCGAAAATTGGCGTAAACAAGTGTTAACTGAGAACTTATGACTTTCATGTAAATATATCCCAGACATAAAGTGATTGAAAACGCACACAACGTTACGCGGCACCTACTGCCTACATTTTACAATACTGGGAAAAGGTTTCACTACTGCTTTGCCCTGTTTTAGACGCCCTCATACGCTGACAATTTATCAACAAATTAATTTAAGCACTATGAGCCATGCTAATTACCAAACAAACTCTGAAGGTTCCTAGTACCATGAGGGAGTCGAACATTCTTCCAATAGGTATAGTAATAATAAGGTAACATGCTACTTCCTTAAATTAACCGAATCAAACTTTATACCATAAAGATATAATTATAAATGCGTTGTGTCGCTCCTATGCGCTTAATGAAGAAATGTTCACGTACAGGACAAGGTAAGGTATACCAAAAAGAACCATGCATACAGGGTTCGCCCCAAAAAGTACTATTTACCCGTTACACAATCACCCCTGTTCAACGGTAGAAAAATAGGAATTGCAAATTACTATTTTTCATAAGGACCCTTTCCTCTATATGCACCCAGTTAGACTGTTAGTAAACTTATCCTAAATAATCGAATCGATCGATCAACTACACCCTACCTAAACTAAGACTATAGCTCTAACTTAACGCTCCTAAGCTAACACGCCTAAGCTATCATATGTACAAGTTCCTACCTACCTATCGACTAGTATCTGCACAGATTTAAACCTAACTTAGAACTAACATATGGTAAGATTTGCTGACTACAGCTTCCACAACATTTAAATATAACGGCGCGAACGTCACATATAACAAACTTCCTGCTTCGGCGCCTAATTAACTCTAAAACAGGCAGACAGATTCACATCGAAGAAAATATACTGTCCTAAAATAACCTAGGGTAGCCCTAAAGTTTCATTAACCGGATCTGCAAAATGCATTTCCTCCACAACGGGACTCCGTACTGTGCGGAGTTAAACACAATTTAATATGGCGAAGGTGAAATCAAAACTATGTTCCCTCAGAATCGGAACATTCTAGATCATAAGTCGGATAAAAATATGGCTTGAGGTCTTTGACGTGCCAATTCCCCGCCTTTGAACCGTCTTCGTATTCCAATGTATAGACTAAATTGGAAAGTTTTTTACGTACTGTACAAAGCACATACCGTGGAGCTAACTTCTTTGAGTAATTTTGCGCGGCGTCAGACAGCACCTTATTCCGCTTCCATACCCTGTCGCCAACAAAAAATTCCACATCGCGTTTCCTCAAATTATACGACTTTTCATTACGCTTATACGCTGCGTTTAATTTGTCCTGAACCTTTTTATAAATTTCCCCTAGTTTGCCTAGGCCGCGCGCATAGTGCGCAGTATCCCCAGGTTTTAACTTATCGAAACTCGAACGTCCATAATAATCTCCAGTCGCGGGCGGGAACTACTCTTCCAAAATTTAGGAAAGCGGGACTGTACTCGGTAACCTCGTGGTTAGCGGTACGCAGTGCAAAACCAATCTTTGCAATGTTTTTGTCCCAATGTTTATGGTCTTCTCGGATATAACTACGGATGGCTGTGCCAACAGTGTGGTTATATCTGGGGCCAAACAGATTCTTTCCTTTTTAAGTGAATGTTAGTGACGATGTTTGTTCTTTACTGTAATTATTGTAAACTTATTTGTTTTTTTTTGGTGGCGTGGAAGAACGTTTACACGAACGTCACCTTTTGTGTTGTATATGTGTACCTATATATATAATACAATAAATATTTTTCTATTCTATTCTATTCTATTCTATATCTCTCGACAAAATTGGCCTGTGCATGATATTTGGCGGTAAACCAAATGTTTGACTTATATTCCCTTACAAGATTTTTAAACTGGGTACCCGCAAATTGTGACCCATTGTCGCAAATGACATATTGCGGCACACCGTACACCAAGAATACCTCATTCTCTATGAAACGTACAATACCCGGGGCGGTAGCTTTCCGCAACGGGTGCAAAAGTGTATACTTTGTAAACCAATCGCTTACCACCAAAAGATATGAATGACCTGCACTACTCCTCGGTAACGGACCCATTAAATCAACCGAAATGACCTGCCAAGGAAAGCGTACTTGCTTTTCAGCCCCCATTAATCCAAACCTAGCAGTATTCGAAGCCTTTTGCGCATTACACACCTTACAAGATCTGACATAACGATATATGTCTCGGCGCATTTTTGGCCAATAATACGTCAGGCCGACTCGAGCGGCAGTCTTAGAGACACCTAAATGTGCAGCCTTTTCGTCATCATGACAGGACCGCAACACAGAAAGACGCTGTGTCTTAGGAACTAAGAGTTTCCACTCAGAAATATTCGTACTTAAAGGTACCTTCGAGGATATCAACTTATACACATATTTATTTCTTACTGTCCATTGGGGAAAGTCATCAGGCCTACTTAAAATTTTCTCGCGCATCTTTTCATAGAAAGAGTCTACATTAGTTAAATCAATATCGAGCGAGATACAATTATCAACGTTAATTGCGGCATCCTCGAGACATTCTGACTCGACGGGAGGGGGATCTACGGGACTACGAGATAAGGCGTCGGGGACGACGTTAAATTTGCCCTTTCTATGGACTATCTCAAAATCAAATTGGCTCAGCCGAACACACCAACGTGCAAGTTTCCCAGAAGGGTCGCGTAGTTTATACAACCACTTTAGGGATGCATGGTCTGTGATGACCGTGAACCTGACTCCCTCAACGTATGGCCTAAACTTTTCACAGGCGAAAATAACTGCCAAACATTCCTTCATAGTACAACTATAATTTCTTTCGCTCTTTGAGAGGCTCCTACTGGCGAAAGCTATCACCCTTTCTTCGCCCTGTTGCTCTTGTGTGAGTGAACACCCAAGACCTGTATCGCTAGCGTCACACTGTATTGAAAAAGGTAGGTTAAAATCGGGGCTAGACAGTAAAGGTGCAGAAATAAGCGCCTGCTTGACATCGCGGAATGCAATGTCAGCGGCCTCAGTCCAAATTATTGGTTGTCCCTTTTTTCTACCGGCAAGCAATTTGTTGATGGGGCTCATAAGTGTAGAAAACTGTGGTATAAAGCGCCGATACCAGCTGCACATACCAGTAAACCTTTTTACTTCGGTTGTCGTTCTTGGCTGAGGAAAATTAACCATAGCTGAGACCTTCTCGGGATCGGTCCTCAGGCCTGCATTATCGACTATAAACCCGAGATATTTCAGTGAAGGACGAAAGAACTCGCACTTATCAAAATTTACCGTGAGGTTGGCGTCACAAAGACGTCGAGCCACCTCATTCAATAACCTTAAATGCTCCTCAAAAGTGGAGGACACAATTATCACGTCGTCCAAATAAACAAAAATGTTGGGTTCGAGCTCTGGACCGCAAATCGCGTCCATCAGACGTTGCTGGCACTGCGCCGCATTGCATAGCCCAAAAGGCATAACGTTAAAATGGAATAAGCCCTTACCAGGTATGGCAAAGGCTGTTTTTTCTTTAGACGCTTGGTCTAAAGGGATCTGCCAAAATGCACTGCGCAAGTCGACAGATGAAATATAACGCGCGTCGCGAAGCATATTTAATATTCTATCCACGACAGGTAGTGGGTACGAGTCCCTTTTCGTCACGGCGTTTAACCTTCGCCCATCGAAACTCCCCATTTTGTTTCTTTACTAACAGTACAGGGGAAGACCACTCACTCATCGAGGGTTCAACAACTCCTAACTGCAAGATTTTGTCGAGTTCCTTATTAAGATGACCCAACATGTAAGGGGATAACAAATATTGCCGCTGCTTAAACGGTCTGGCGTCACCCGTATCAATACAGTGGATCAACTTGTTGGTGCGCCCCAGTTTCCCGTCTTTATTCAACACATTAAATTTCGAAATTATCTCTTCAGCCTGCGAGATCTGTTCATCAGTAAGGTTGACTGAAGAAAGAACCCGACCATTTGGCTTACAATTTCCCGTATCTAGAGTAGATATATCGATATTATTATCGTCACATACATGCCACGAATTATTGCTAAAGTCTATATTAACCTTGAATTCCTTACAAAAGTCGCTACCTAAAATAAAGTCATGCTTAAGTGATGGCACTACTAGAGGTGATATTACTTTACAAACACCGTTAACACAAAGCGGCAGTTCAACTGTACCCTGTATACATTGATGAGCTCCATCGACCGTGGTAACGGACTTATGGGGGGACTTCCTAATTTTTATATTAAACATTTTCAAAATAGTTAGGCCTCCTACCTCAACTATCGAGTTGGTTGCCCCGGAGTCTAACAATGCCACTAACTCCCTATCAAATAAGGTCACCATCACATAAGGTCTGTTGTCATGGTCCTTGTTCACTAAAACAGGAGAGGTATTCCTTGTCTCCGGTTTTCTGAAGTTATCAGAAAAAAACTTATTTACTTGTTCTAAAATTATATTTTGTTCACGAGTGTGCCTGCGGTTACTCTCTATTTTTTCGGCCTGCCTACTAGCGTCGGGTCGAACACGACCGTGTTGTCCTACCCCCTGTTGGCGTTTCCCGAACAGCTACTACAATTTGAGGCAGTTAGGCCCTTCTTCCCACACTTAAATATAATAATAATAATAATAATAATAATATTTATTTATTAGCAAAAGCTAAAAATACAAACAAACAAACAAACAATGGCAATATTCAATATATCTATACACAATACACAATATAGCAAAAAAAAATGATCCATACATAAATTCGGAAATCTGAAATATATACACATTATATTATATCTCTACATTATTTTTTACATATTCCCTACATTTTTCTTAAATTTGGACTAAGCTTTGTTTCATCTGTCAGACCATTATATTCTTTCAAACCCTTATGAAACAGGTTGTTTTGACCATATGATGTGGTGACAGTGGTAATATAAAAATTATTTTGGTTTCTTGTGTAATGGTCATGTATATCTGTAACAAACAAGCAATTTTCTATTAGATGCCGAGGAAGTAATTGATGTAACATCTTATATATAAATACTAAAGTGTTAAAAATAATAGTTTGCCTGACGCTAAATATTTTTAAATTATCCAACATATATTTTACACTAGTATATCTATCACATTTAAGTATCACTCGAAGCGCTTGATTTTGTTTTTTTTGTAACATGGAAATTTGTGTAACATTAAGTAGGAACAGAACTGTTGAACAGTAGTTAAAATGTGGATGTATAATAGTCTTATAAATTGTTGTTTTAGTCCACTCACTGAGGTCATTACCTAGCCTACCCAAAAGGTTTACTTTTCTTGCAATTTTTTTACTCACATACACTGCATGATTTGAAAAGCTCAATTCTTCATCAATTATTACACCTAGATATTTAAATTCATTGACTTGTTCAATAGTTTCACCACCAATTATCACTCCTCCATTGTAATTTGTATTTATTACATTATATTTGTTTTTTATGATCATATACTTGGTTTTGTCTACATTTAACTTTAAATTGTTGTCGCTCAGCCATTTATTTAAATTTTCCATATCTCTGTTTAGTATTTCTAATACTTCATCTACATTGTTGCCTACTGTATATATTAAGGTATCATCTGCAAAAAGCTGTATGTTGCAATGAGTAATTGTTTTTACAATGTCATTTATATACAGTATAAATAAATTTGGACCGAGGACGGTTCCCTGCGGCACACCGAATTCTGTAAGTTTTTCTGAAGAAGTGATATCTCCATATTTGGTCTTTTGATGTCTATTATTAAGATAATCTTCTATCCATTTTAGTACTATATCAGTGAATCCCATATTTTTTAGTTTTAACAGCAACAATTCTCTATTTATTGTTTCAAAAGCCCTACGCAGGTCAAGGAATACAACACCTATTATAAATTTGTCATTAAAGGCACTTTTCCACTGAGCTAGGATTGTTTGCAGTGCACTCTCGCAAGAATTATTTTTCCGAAAATCAGCTTGATTCTTCACTAATATATTATTAGATTCTACGTACTCCACTATTTGTTCATTAGCTGCTAGCTCTAATACTTTTTCATAAGCGGGAACCATATTAACAGGCCGAAATTCTTCACATTTATCAGTATTGATTTTCTTTTCTATCGGTACTATAGTTGATGTTTTCCATTGGTTGGGAAAAGTTCCTGACTCCAAAGAGTTGTTTATAACTTGAAGAAATTTATCACCAATTGTTTCAAAAGATAATTTTATAATTTTTGTATTTATTCCATCTGTGCTACTTTTTTTATTCTTCATTTTATTAATAATTTTTCTTAACTCACTTAATTCTAATAACTTAAATTTTTCTAGGGCCCAATTTTGCTTTTCCATTTTGTTTAAGATGTCATCATAATTTTTACTTACATTCAGGCCTCTAGTAATTTTTTCGATACTATCAATGAAAAATGTATTAAATTCCTCTGCAATTTGTATATCACCTCTAACCAATCTGTTGTTAAATATTAAACTATCTTTCTTATTTTTTGTATCTCCCTTTAGTAGGCTCTTTAGAGTTTTCCACATTTCCGTTGGGTCATTCTTAACCTCATCAATTTTATCTGTGTAATATTCTTGTTTTCTTATTCTAATTAAGGATACTACATGATTTCTTTGATGTTTAAACTTTGTCCAATCCTGGTCCTCATCCATTAAGACTGCCCTTTTATACAATCTATCCCTTTCTTCCATTTCTTATTTAATATCATTTGTCCACCATTTCTTGTTACCCCATTTACTATTTATCATAATTTGTTTTTCTGGCACATGTTTGTTTAAAATTTCTGTTAGTGCACTAACAAAACTGTTTGCCAATACTTCTGTATTGGTGGAATCTGCTGGCCATTCCATGTCCATTAAATCTAACTGGAACTGTAGTTCGTTAAAATTATCGTAATCTCTCTTCAGAATTTTTGTATCAGGAATTTTGAAATTATCTTGTATCTCAACTGTTATTATTGAATGATCTGTTATCTTTGGTGTTGCATGGACTTCAAATTTTATATCTTTATCATTCGTAATAAGTAAATCAATGATTGTTTTACTGTCTTTGGTTACTCGTGTATAGCTATCAATCTTTTGATATAAACCATTATTTTTTATAAAATTATCAATTTTCTTGCTGTAAAAAGTATTTAGGTCAACATTAATATTAAAGTCCCCTAGAAGTATTAGTATACCATTTTTTAATGTCCATTCTGATATTACTTCTTCTAATTTATTTAAGAAATCAGAGTCACTAGAGCTTGGCGAATGATAGCAACAAAAAATAAAATATTTTTGTTTATTTATTAAGATTTCTATTCCTATTAACCACATGTTCATGTTAAGAGTTTCATTTTCGATTTCTTTGTATTTAAATTCTTCTTTAATGTAGATTAAAGCAAAACTTACTACGCCTCTGTCTGCAAGTTCGGAACGTATGATTTGGTTGGTTACAGTTCCAACAAACCGACCGTGTGGTAACATTACTACTAATATTTGCGGCAGCACCAATACTTGAACTCTGATTTACTATGTTTGCCCTTGAATTACTCCTATTATTATTCCTAGCGCTCTCACTCGTTTGAGAACTACCCAGCGCGCTAACATCATTAGAACACCTGCAACTACAAGTGCAGTTACGAGGTACGGAATTGGTAGAATTACTTCCCCAGTGACTATCCCTAGCTCGACTTAAATTATTAGACGTGGACGGCTCCGCAACATATGCCAACTCTGAGTTCCGTGTACGCATTGACAGGACCTCTTCCCATCGTTTGCAGGCAATTGCAAGTTCACTAACTGACCCAAAATCTGTTAAAGCTAAGCGTTCATAATATTTAAATAGCAAGTTCTCGCGGATTCTATTTATCTTCGTAATTTCTGCTGGTGCATTACTAAGACGCCTAAAATATGCTTCCATTTCCGCAATGAAAATAGTTGCCGACTCGTTGTTACGTTGCTTGCGGTTCTTGATAGTTTTCCACAATTGTTCATCGTTGTCCTTCATCAAAAAGTCACTCCTAAGTCTCCTGACCAAGGAATCCCAATCAGAGAGCGTTGGCTTGGCGTAGCGCCACCAGTCAAGACTCTTCCCAGTAAATAAGTCGACAGCCGAGGCAAAAAGATCTTTTTTATTAACACCCCTCGCGTCTGCTAGTTCCTCAACTCGTTCTATAAACGCTTCTACCCCCAAACGTTGGGAAAGCCCATCGAATTTTACTCCCCACTTATAAATTTGTAAAGGCTTGAACGACTGCACAGGTATTTGTATGACGGCAGGTAATTGCGCATGGTGTTCAACAGCAGGTGTGTCTGACGTTACCCGCTCATAGAGTTCCGCTTCCAGTTGCAAACACGAAGCGTAAGCTTCATCCTTAAATAATTTATGGTCCGCGTCCTTGTAGAAGAACGCACTACCGGGCGTCAAAATGACGCGACACCAATTTATTTCTCAGGGGGCGCCAGTCGCGTATTACCCCGTTCCTCTACCTCCCAGGCGGGTTCGAGATAAGATGCACTTCGGTAGCCGAGTAATGGACCAAGGCTGCACTACCACAGATCGGAAACTACGCTCTCTCTGGATCTGAATTCCCTCGTTAGGGGTTTAGGCACCTCTTAATTTCTTGAATTTTTGCATAAAAAAAATCCCAACCGAAGAATTTCTCTGCGGAGGGATTAGTTTTGGTACGCGGAAATCAGGTTTTGGTCCATTAATAACGGAATATATTTTTCAAAAAACGCATAAAAAAATCCCTATCAAACCTCCGTAAAGCAACCAGAAGGTCGAACGTTAATACGAATTAACTCGACACATCCGGTTTTCTATACGAAAGTTCCAGGGATTATAGACCGTCAACAGGCCTCAAGATCAATTAAGAAACAATAGTTCAAAGAATCCGTTTATTTAACAGAATTGGTTATACAAAATTCTCAAGATAAGAATCGTGCCTTCCCCAATCAAGACCAATCAGACCATACAAGCGAGAGCGCTCACGCTAACGATCGATTAGGTAGAAAAGATTCATACATACCTTCTCAGAATCAAAATGCGAGCTTTTAGAATCATTTCAGACTCTGGGTAAATGAATAATTAAGGCTGACTGAAATTAACTTAAAAAAGTTTTACTAAATGAATTTAGTTTCGCTAGAGACTACTTAGCTTTAAAGTTCTTGTATCGTGGAGATTCACGTACTCAAACACATTCAGAGGACTTATTACTGCATAAGTTGAGTGGCGTTCGATCAGTCCACGACTTACTAACCCTTATCACAGTCGTTCAATATTATCGATTTGGCAGCGTCTCACCTTCGAGCGACTTTTAGGCAAAATTGAATTTTTTGATTTTTATGCACAAGGCGTTTTCCTCTATAACTTTGTCATTTGAAAAGCCCTGTTATTGGCTTTTCTACCATTGCTTTGTCTGGACCACTCAACGCGCTCGACCAAATTACGAGCCGCTGAGTCAATCCAAACTCTTTCCATGCGAGAAACCGGCCTTGTACATGTGCATTGATTTTTATCAATTTTTGCTTATCGGCACTACGCCGGCTTTGACAAAATCTTCTATTTTGCCTTTCGGATGCAGTGCATCGTTAAAATTTTATGCTCATACTTTAGAATTGGGCTTTCAATGACCGTACCTCAAAGGTCAATGTCTTTGGTTGAGGAATAAAAAATAAAAAATAATTTAAATTATATTTTCGTGGTACTTTTTAAACTGACTTTGTGGTACTTTTGAAAAATCCATTTTAAGACCAATTTTAGCGTACTTTTGAAAAATCGATTTTCGAGCCAAATTTCAAGGTACTTTTGAAAAACTAATCTGCGGGTGAAATTTTGGCGTACTTTTGAAAAATCGATTTTCAAGCTAAATTTCAAGGTACTTTTGAAAAGTTAATCCGCGGGTGAAATTTTGGCGTACTTTTGAAAAATCGATTTTCAAGCCAAATTTCAAGGTACTTTTGAAAAGTTAATCTGCGGGTGAAATTTTGGCGTACTTTTGAAAAATCGATCTTCAAGCCAAATTTCAACGCAGTTTTGAAAAATTAGTCTGCAAGTGAAACTTTGGCGTACTTTCGATAAATCGATTCCTGGGCCAAATTTTGACGCCCTTCCAAAAATATAATTTTTCAAAGTCCAATTTATGGTACTTTTGAAAAAGTATATTATTCATAAATCTTTGTCATTATATACTTCTACTCTCATATTCTGAACCAAAAACATTTTTCCTAAGTGAAAATTCGGTGTTTCTTCGAATTTTCACCTGGTCATTTCCAACGCCTTATAGAACCCAAAACGGCCCTTGTGGACTGATCTGCGCCTCTGCAGACTCCCAAAAATGTCTTTAAATGAAATTTTTGCCTAAGTCGAATTTTGATTATGACTTCAACTTAGGATGATTTTGGAGAGTTCTACAACATCCTCTCCAGGTTCCATTCGCTTTACCCTACCAACGACGTGAATTAATCTAGAGCGCAGACGTACGAACAACCCATCTGTAGCTGGCCCCTCAAAGTCACGTACTAACCCGCTTATATTTTCCACAGAATGCGTGATAGCATCCCTTTCCGTAAGAAAATCGAAATCAGGGTCCCTAATATCAAGATCTCTACCCCGCTCTTTATTTAGAAGTCGGCTTAAAATTTTTCTTTTGTCATTCATGTCACGATCTGTTACTACTCCGCGAATTCTAAGCTCATAATTAATTTCGTTTATAAGTAAATGGTTAGGTTTCATATACACGACTTCCTCCATCTTGCTTTATAAATATCCCCCAGTCTAGACCAGTAAGTATCTATATAGTTTAAGCGTATCACGTTTAAAATACTACAAACAATTCTCCATAACAGAATACTAAAACCTAAATCAGGTATGAAAAAACGCTACTTCGAGACCGGTAGTAAATTTCAAAAATCACAAACAATTCTGCCCCACAGAATACTAACACGTTAACTAGATACATGTAAAGTGTAAATCTGAACATTCAATAGGCCAATAGGCCAAAATATCACAAACAGTTCGCCGCCACAAAATATTAATACGCTAAACAGTATAACAATTAATCTAAAAAAACTGTGTAGAGCCCCGAGCAAATAATTTATTCCTGTTTACCTAAATTATCCTGCTATCACCGCACTGGCCGTTACTATTAACTACCCTGTATATGAATAAATTCTAAGAAGCGTATGTTGTAATAAAGGAATGAAAAAAAATATAAATAATACCTTGTATAAGACTAGCTATATTGTACACCCTGTATATGGATAATTTTATTTCACCCTGTACATGGATAATAATTTTTCACCCTGTATGCAAATAATGTTATTTTCCACCTTGTATATGGATAATTTTTTTTCACCCTGTATACGAATAGTTTTAAAGACAAAAGAAAATATCATGCAGATAAGAGAGACACAACACTTTTGACTCGTGCATAAAGTTAAAAGAACTCCAGGTGTTTCATTACCTTATCATTAAATATAAGATTTTTCAAAGTCAAATAACAATCATCGGTTTTTGTATAACAAAAAGCTTTCAAAAAAATTTTATCAGTTCACACAGCAATGACTTGTGAAATTCCTTGAGCCAAAATTATTTTAGACTTTATTTTTCGCAACCATTTAATTTACCAAAATTCGGCCTCCACGTTCAGGCGTCAACTTCGTATAACCCCACCGGGGATTATACTTTGCTAGGCGGCAGCTCTCTCGTCGGAGGCATTGGGCGCGAGTAAGGATCTTTGGAAAATTTAATTTTAAAGTCTTCAATTATTTAATTAGGCGCCACTTAATCTTGTTTTAGTTAAGACCAAGAAAAAATGCCTATCCTAGCCTTTTGGGTTCGCGGGTGTTGCAAAAAAAATAAAGTCAAGGTTGGGTCTTTAAATTAGATTTAATAATAAAAATTTATCACAATAAGATATCCTTATGGGGTAAGAATGTGCTCTACGAGCATCAAAATGCTTAATACTTAATCCATTTAATTTCACAAATGGTCCGCTTTTTGGCCCCCTCAAATAGTACTATTTGCGGTTCACAGTAACTGTGGAACTTATTAAAATCGTAATATCAACGAGATTATCTGACTTAAGTTAAGTGTAAAATTGGCTTAGTAATTTAGCAAACAAATTCTTTGAAAAGATTGGTAACTTTATAGTTCAACGCCGTCGTCTCACACGATGTTTATTGTAAAATCAGAGGCTGGAATTTCACGTCGCCGTTTCTGAGTAAATAGAAAAAACAGTCTGACCTTATTTTTAATTTGTCGACACCTCACAGTACCATGGACATCCAAGGCAATTCCTTATTTACATAACGTGTTACAACCATGTGCTACAACCATGTGTTCTCATTAGGGTAAGCGACCTAGCGGCCGGGCGGCATGCTTCACGTGCGACCGTGGTTATCCAATAGCCGGTTGAATAATCGAATCACACAGCGCTTCCAACGATATAACCGTATTACAGCTCAAATTAACATAGATCCAGGATCATACAATCATAAAATATTAAACAGCAAGTCTACAGGACACGAGTTATGAATTCGAAAATTCCAAGTTGCAAGTTACAAAATGCAAGTTAGCCATGTGCAAATTAACCAAATTCGAATTAACCAAACGTAAGTTAGGCCGGCAAATCTTCTCGCAGAATGGCCCTTCTTTTAAATATAATTTAACAAAATTCTCTAGCCATGTGCTCGGTGCCCCAACAGCTTCTTCAAATCGTTACTTCCTTCTAAACCCTTTTTTTCTGAAACCGAATCCATGTACGTTGGAAACCCGTAATGAAAAACAATTGGTATTCAAAATTCATACACCGCGCAATGACGCGCTCACCCTATACCGACAGTGCGCTTAGCCGATAATCTGATTCTAAACTAAACGTAAACAACTAACATGGCTGTTTCTGTCCGAAAATTGGCGTAAACAAGTGTTAACTGAGAACTTATGACTTTCATGTAAATATATCCCAGACATAAAGTGATTGAAAACGCACACAACGTTACGCGGCACCTACTGCCTACATTTTACAATACTGGGAAAAGGTTTCACTACTGCTTTGCCCTGTTTTAGACGCCCTCATACGCTGACAATTTATCAACAAATTAATTTAAGCACTATGAGCCATGCTAATTACCAAACAAACTCTGAAGGTTCCTAGTACCATGAGGGAGTCGAACATTCTTCCAATAGGTATAGTAATAATAAGGTAACATGCTACTTCCTTAAATTAACCGAATCAAACTTTATACCATAAAGATATAATTATAAATGCGTTGTGTCGCTCCTATGCGCTTAATGAAGAAATGTTCACGTACAGGACAAGGTAAGGTATACCAAAAAGAACCATGCATACAGGGTTCGCCCCAAAAAGTACTATTTACCCGTTACAATATTTGACCCATATACTCGGAAACACAAGGGTCACTTGCTGTACTCTCATTGAAAATAAGTATAGTTTCCAAAGAAAAATTGCTGCAGCAAGGGACTTTTTTACTGTCAATACCTAATTTTACTTCCACATCCAGTGGAAGTATAACGACAAAAAAATTTTTAAAAATTTTTATTGTTCAAATAGGCTTAGAATGTCATGAAACGTCAAGATTTCAAGTTTGAGCGAAAAAAAAATTTCTGTCTGTCGGTCTGTAACTTTTTTTGTGCGCACGTTTACTCTGGAACCGTTTGAGATATTGACTTGAAATTTGGTACACATATGTACTTTAACGAGATCTAGAACTAGATTATATTTTCATCTTGTTCCGTCGAAGGGTTGGGGGGTAAATTTGGGAAAAATAGGTAAATCAAGCAGGTAAGAGTCCATAAAATTGGTATTTATTATATAGAAGAGAAGCTAAGGTCTCAAAAAAAATTTTGGCATTGGCCACCCCCATTACCACCCCCACCCCATTATTAAAGGGGATGAAAAAAAATGTGATTTAGTGTGTGTACAAGAACCAGAAACCTCAAAATATTTTTTTACTTTAACCTTTCAAACTTTTTTTACTTTATTTCAATGCGAATGAGGCAATACTTTAAAAGTGGAAAACAAAAAATGAGGACAAATTCAAAATATTTAAATACTTATAGGCCTACCACGAACATTACTACATTATCATTTATTAATAATTAATGTATGTAAGCATTGTATGATGTATTAACACGAATAAATAATTCTAATTCTAATATTTATTTCCATACAAAAACCAGCCAATATTTTATTAGGTTCTTTTAATGTATCCTCAAATCCATAATAAATAATAAAAAACGTAACTGTTATATTATTTTAGCGTTCAAACAATGAATATATTTTCTTTATTAGGTGGCCCTCCAATAGCGTCTCTACTATAAAGAGTAATGATAGTGGCGCAGTATAACAAGTACTCTTAGCCGTATAATATTGTGTTTCGTGACAATGTACGCATAAAAATATGACTTATTGAGGCCCAGTTACATTGGCAACATCGCTTGGACGGAGATCGAACGCTAGCTATATTCTTATATACAGTGGGCTTTGAAAGGATCAGTAAATATATCCAGGCTCTGAAATATGCCTAAGCTACCTCTAGTGGCTTCCTATTAAAAAAAGATGCACAATAATCGCTATATTTAATAAATTTCTTAATTTATACACTTGGGAAATGCCGGGCTTATGAACGACCTATCGATATATCGTCTATATCTGTATATATATTGTGTATATATATATATATATATATATATATATATATATATATATATATATATATATATATATATATATATATATATATATATATATATATATATATATATATATATATATATATATATATATTTCGGAAATATACAGTCAGAAATACTGACCCTACCTCATCCCTAGCACAACACCGTCTCCAGACTGGACATAACATAGACTTTGACAACACAAAAACAATAGCACCTGTATATTTCCGAAAAACACGAACGATCCGCGAAGCAATTGAAATCGAGAAGCGTCCTAATTGTTTAAACAAAAGGGACGACAGTCTTCGACTTCCAACTGCTTGGAAATCACTAATATCTCCACTAACTACACAACCCTCACTAACACCACACAGCGACCCTCCTATCACGTGCAACCGTTCCGCACCAGTGCTCACCACACCCACCAATCCTACTATAAATACCTCACCTCAACCCACAACTCGTCAGTTCTCTCTAAGAACTGAGATTGAGATCTTAAAGACGAACCAAGGTTCGACCTGGGGAGTAGGCAGATTGAGGCCCCGGTCTCGAACCATTCCTTACCCTTCCTAGACTTCCTATATACCTTTATATTATCTTCTTCCTTTTTCTCTTGAAAATGGCTCCAAAGTGGGAGCTGAAACGTCAAGACTCCAATAATCTCAGACGCGGTTCCACCTGTGAACCTAGTATTTTTCATATATAATATATATATATATATATATATATATATATATATATATATATATATATATATATATATATATATATATATATATATATATATATATATATATATATATATATATATATATATGTATATATTTATATATTTATATAAGGTATCCGTTGGCATCCTACCTAATAACGTTCTCACTTGGCATCCACTAATATACACGCTGATATACACAAAATTTATTTAAAGGCTAAGTTAACATCCTACCTATTTTACGGTTTAATTGGTGTCCTTATGAATATTTTAATCGATACGTAAAATGACACCCGAATATAAAAATTACAGGTTTAACTGACTTCCGGCGGCATTGTCAGATGTATGCTATGCTGCTTTATCGTATTTGCCTAGAAGAATATTATTACAATCTGCAGTCTGTCGACGTATAAGTAAATAAGGAAATCTCATCCTGTGAGAATACTAATTTGTCACAATTTAAGTTTCGAAACATGAAGTTCGCGTAAAAGTGAATTACTTTTTATTTGCTTATAATTGTTATAAAACATATTCTTTATGGGATTTGGCAAACAGTAGAAAAAACAATCTGTATGAACTTAAAAGAAAGTCTATCAGCAAAGATTGGAAATTAATTTTGTAGATAGTTTTTCTTTTTAGTTCTCACAGATAGTTTTTTTCTGCTATTTGTCAATTTATCAAATTTTCTGTACGAGATAGGACAGGGTGCTGTAAAGAAATATTATTCAGAACTGTAAAACTGAATTTGTTAAAATTTTGCTCACTTGCAAAGTGACCCTATAAGGGTAAAGTTGGAGTATCACGTATTTTTAACCTTTTATTATTATTTATTTGAGTTCTCTTTTACACAAATTATTATTAATTAATCACCTTCTAGATTGTGTTAATATTTTAATGCTTTTCAAATGTATTAGACAATTATAATTTATTCAAAAAATTATATTTTGCTATAAATTTGTAACATTTCCAACTTTTTTTAAATTTCACAATAGTTCAAAGAATACGAATTAATAATTATTTTTTCAATTACACCCCCCATGAGAACTATTGGGCCTCAAAATGACCCCATAAGGACAAAAGTAGAGTATCATGTATTTCTAGCATTTATTGTTATTTATTTGCGACTCTTTTTGCAGAAATTATTTTTAATTAGTCTCAAAAATGTTCTTTATTTTAAATATGAGCAGAAAGTCGATGAAAAGTTCAAAATTTCTTAAAACCTGCACAACTCTAGCTCTATTCTGAAGAAAGTTGGCAATAAACAGGAATAAGTTGCTTAAATAATTTGCAGGTTTCATTAGCAAACTCTTAATAAATAAAATGGTGAAACTAAAAAAAGATGGAAATGCTACAAATTTGTAATTGCTTAAATAAATTATAATTATTTAAGTAAATTAAAATTGTTTAAACAATTTGAAAAACCTTAAAATATTAAGACAAACTGAAATCTGACTAATTCAAAACTATTTCTATAAAAAAATCTCAAATAAACAATACTCATTCTGAATAATTATTTCTAAGATTTTGTCCTATCTATTACAGAAAATAGTATATTGTGTATTTAGGTGTGAAAGCAGTACATTCCCGGACGACGATGCATCGAAGTTCGGGAATGTGCTTTCACACCGAAATACGCATACTATTTTTTCTGAAATCACAATCAATATTATTATAAATTAAGGAATTTGTATTAATGCATAAAATTTCTTCATTATAATCTAACATTTCTTCATTACATTTCTTCATTACAATCTAACTGCTTACTAATAAATGTAATTTTGATGTATGTGTAAGTGTAAATGTAAGTTTGATTGTTTGTCTGCGTGTATTTATTTACTGTCAAAAATATACATAAAAAACCATACGGGAATGTTACTTTCCCGGCCTATGCCGGACTAAAATACTGGAATTGTGCATTTTTCGATCTGAAATCGCGCCGAAAATGTAGACATTGCCGATCGATTTCAGAAAAAGTTCTTTATAAATGAGAGAAATTACTTTTTTTTGGTAAATTTCCAAGACATGAATTGCTCATTTAATCATGCGTCGCTCCCTGGCACACTGTATATGCTTTCTTAGAAAATGTAAGGCTCTTACTGAAACGAGAAATTGGAGATTTTTTAATTTTTAAAACAATAACATTGAAAATATCCACTTTATGAAAAAAATTATCGAACATTTCTTGTTGGAAATCGATAAAAAAATATTTAAAAACATTGTTTCATTGAAAAAATGTAATATTTCCTTTTGTTGTAAACAAAATTGTTTTAAATAATATCAGACCGGGTTACCGTCTGGTAACATGGATGCTCATAATCAGTAGTGTCTACAGAACTGATTCCAACAAATAAACTGCGTCCGAAATGTATTCGAAACTCATACGCCCATACTGCCTGCTATATAACTAGACCTCCCAATTTTATAGACCAGTAACAACTTCGTAAAAAAATATGAAAACCGGCAAAGAGACCACGGTGTTTCATTTCTACATAAAAACTTTTAAAAAGTCAAAAACCTAAACCACATTCCAATTTAAAAAAATATAAATGACTAAGTTTTCAAATCTAAAAAGGAAGTAACAGGACAAGCTTTACTTGAAAACGTTTTTATTGAAAATAAAATTATATAAAAAAAATTATTTTTAAGAAAAAGCTTTTATTTGAAAAAACTGTACTAAAAAGTAAAAATAATTTTTTAAAATTCATACACCTGGAAACCAAAAACTTTGCGGGCGGTCATATAGCACTATTGCATAGTTACTTTGCTCAATTGACCGCCCCCAAAGCTTTTGGTTTCCAGGTGTATGAATTTTAAAAAATTATTTAAACTTTTTAGTACAGTCTTTTCAAATGAAGGCTTTTTCTTAAAAATATTTTTTTTTATATAATTTAATTTTTAATTTTTAGTCTACTTATTTTACAGACAGACAGACATTTGATACAAATGGCAAGGGAGTCGTGAAGAAAGATAATTTGCCATCCTAGGGCGTCCGCCATATTGGATTTATAATGGCGTTACATAGTTTATCGTATTTTACTCGTCAAACCCTTTCATTTGATTCCATATCAAGGGGGTTGTGAAGAAAAAGGCGATCTGTCAGCTTGGGACGTCCGCCATATTGAATTTAGAATGACGTCACATTGTCTATCACATTTTACTCGTAAAACCCCTTCATTTGATACCCATATCAATAGGGTTGTGACTAAAAAGCCGATCCGCCATCTTGGGACGTCCGCCATATTGGATTTAGACCGATAATGGCTATACTATGTTACATTGTCACTGGACTTATACACGTTTGCCAAATTTCAAAGCTCTAGTATAATAAGAACTAGTCGAAATTCAGCTTGCAAGATTTCACCAAACAAACATACATTCATACATAACACATTGCAAGTTAAATAAAAGCTTTTAAAAAAATGAATACAACACAAATATTTAGCATTTATGAAAATGTAAACATACGTATTTCAAACCAAAATAATACAATAATGGTAAAATGAAACAAACTCTTAAAAGGAAATTTATTTTCTCTGTCTATATAATCCCAGGATTATGTTATGTGTACTTTGTAGTTCTAACACATTATAGTGTAGGTAAATTAGCATTCTGACTAAATAGTTTATCGAATGAATGGATTTTCTCGAAACTTTGTGGATTCTGTTCGTTTTGAAGTCTAGATCAAACTCCAAAAAAAAAAAGGCCGCTAATATTGCCTCGCAATTGTTATAAACAATGATCTTGTTGCTAATTTGTTAACTAGTAAAATTGAGGTAAATTAAAAAAACAAAATGTCTTTTTAGATAATTTTATGAAAAATAACAACTTTTTATTCTCGTAAAATTTTCGAAAAATGCATATTTTCCGAGATATAGCGGTTGAATTTTTCCAAAAAGGGTTGAAGGTGGAATAAAAAGTGACGAGAAAAATCCATAAATTCGAGTGAATATATTATTAAACTACAAGACTTTTTTTCCTTTATGACTTTTTCCTAAAGTGCACTCTGTCCAAGTTTCCTGGAAAAACCGAAAAAAAGGCCCTTATCGGAAAACGGAAAATATCGTAAACTATGAAATTTAAAAATCTTCAAAAATTCAAACGTATAGGTTAATACATTCTTTAAAATTTTGCTCTCTTCTAATTTTTTTGTAACGTACATATTTTCCGAGTTTTCAACAGTTTTTCACTATCAAAATGTATCTAAATTTTTTCATGACACAAAATGCATGTAATCTCTAAAATTGTAATTAATTTATATATATTTAATAGAAAAATATCTAATTTGTGAAGAAAAGAAAGAACGAAAAAATTTCTACTGCTGTCTCGTAAGCAAATATTAAACCACCTTTACCCTTTCAAATAGAAAGACGTAAATTGGACTGTAAGTCGATGAAGTCTACTTATTTTGAACAATAGAAAATTACACAATACACATACTTTAAAATATCTGTAGAGAAAATGTTTATGAATTTAAAAAACCAAACATATGGTTGAAATTAATATATTTCGGAAAGGGTTTCTTACAATAGAGGCCTTACCCCACAAGCGTCCATAATAAGACGCAATAAAACTGTCTTTCAGAAATAGCAATCCTTCATTTCAAAAAGACAAGTCAATTAGTTTCAGATACAACCCATTATTGTCTGTTTAACCGAAACTAGAATAACAGACTCTGAAACTGTAAAAAATTACCAAATATAAGCCACTTTTCGAGCGGCTTTTACACCGTTATTGTAATACATTCTGGCGATTAAGTAAAATGCTAGAATCTCTAAAACGATTATTTTTTGTGTAATTTTATAGTAATGTGTTCCAGATCTTTTTATAATACATACACGTAACAACTATTAAGTTAATATCTTAAACCGTCCCACAGGAAACGTGCGTACAAAAAATACAGACAGACCGATAGATACAATTTTTTTTTGCCCTCAAATTTAAAATCTCGATATTTCATGACATTCTAAACCGATTTCAACAAAAAAAAAATTGAAGTTTTTTTTACGATTACTAAACTTCCAATCCACTATTTGGATGTGGAAGTAAAATTTACGACTCAAATCATCCAATGTCCCAAATTGGGATACAAATTGTGCGAAAATTATTAAGTAATTATAAATACTGATTTAATGAAGCTAAAATATTATGACATGAGGGTTTATTGATACATCTGAAAGTGTATTTTAAATAAAAAGAAACATTTCTTATTATAAAAACACAATTTGTAATGTTAAATGTTAATAAAATTGAACATGCCTCAAGTTTAACAACAGGTAGTTTTCTTTATAGTAGTGTAAAATATTATAAAAAATCTGAGGCCTTGGCTTCTAGTAGGTATACTTATTCACCAAAACTACACTAACATTTTTCTTTGTATGTCTTACAAAACATTTTTTGTAATAAATATAAAATGTTTTTTTCCATGATTTAAGGATAACTAAATGAACTATATTTCACAATAGAAATATGAAACATTTCATTTCTTGTTTCTTATTTATAACAAATTCGGATAAAAACATACATTATTTTTAATGGAAATATAAGCCATTTGATTTATTACTTCCACATCCACGTAGTGGAGTGGAAAGATGTACAAGGTGCGCCACTTAAAACTGCCCATACTTGTAACTTTTTTATTTTTAAAGCGATGACCTTGTTAGGCATATCAAATTGTAGACATTTTTAAAGCCTAACACGCATACAGAGTGATTTAAAAAAAAATTTGAAAAAATTGTTAAGGAAGGAAACTTAATTTCTTTGAATATTTTTTTACCTCAACTTGTACATGAAATGTGTTAATGTTTTCTTATAAAGGTTTTAATTAGCTTCAATTTATGTTAAAAAAAAGTTTTAAGAATAAAAATTCCTATTATTTAGTACATTTTAATAGAGTTTGTTTTTAAAAATATTTATTTCTTTTGTTTCTTGTTGCTGTTTTGTTACGTTGAGGATTTTTTGTGATATGTCTTTTACAAATAAAGCATAAAATTATTATTTACATTTTTTCAGTTATTTTAAAAAAATCAGGAGTCGGAAGGAGTGTTTTTAATTTCTTTCTCTAAAACCAAAAAGAATTTCGGATATGACGTAATAAACATAACATAAATTGAAGCTAATTAAAACTTTTATAAGAAAACATTGACGCAGTTCATGTACAGGATGAGGTAAACAATTATTCAAGGAAATTAAGTTTTCTTTCTTAATAATTATTTTAATTTTTTTTAAATCACTCTGTACACATGTTTAAATGCCTTAAAATTATCTACAATTTGATATGCCCAACATGGTCGTAGTTTAAAAAATAAGAAAGTTGCAAGCCTGGGGAGTTTTAAGTGGCGCACCCTGTATAGTAATCTTAAAAAAAATTTCAAAATGTTTTTTGCTGAAATAATAAATGTCATAAAACGTCGAGATTTTAAATTTAAGAGAAAAAAAAATTCTGTCAGTGTGTCGGTCTGTAACTTTTTTGTGCGCACGTTTTCTTCGCAACGGTCGTCTAAGATACTGTCTTCAAATTTGGCACACATATATTCCATGACGAGATCTGGTACTAGATTATGTCTTGCGCTAATTCCGGTGAAGGGTTGTGAGTTAAATAGGGTAAATAGGGAAAAACAATAAAGCAAGCTAATAACAGTCCAGAAACTTAATTTTTAAAATCTTCTATTTAACTTCATTTTAAAAGCTTTGTACGGTAGTTAGTATGTTTGGGTCAAATCGTGCAACCAAAATGGATCCTGGAGGTATTGTTTAATAGTGGATTCGGCGGCGCCCGGAAAGATTCGAATATGGATTCGGCAGCGCCTGAAAATTGCCTTGGTATTCGACATGGTCCGGAAGTCACCTTGGTGTTTAGCCGTTCCCGAATATGGATTATGCAGCGCTCGAATATAGATTCGGCGGCGTTCTAATTTGGATTTGGCAGCGCCCGGAAGTTACTTTGGAATTCGGCAGCACCCAAAAATGGATTCAGCGGCATCCTAATATCGATTCGGCAGCGCCCAGAAATTACCTTGGTATTCATGCGCGCCCGGATATGGATTTGGCACTATCTTAATATGGATACGGAAACGCCCGGAATTTGCCTTCGTATTCGGCAGCGTCCGGAAGTTCTGGAGGTTTGGCTAGCATTCGGCAACGCCCTTTTATTAAAATTCTGTGACCAATTATTTCCACATACTAGAGTGCAAATATGGTCAAGATGTTTTCCTTTAAAGAGACTTGGATGGGAAATCTGGATGTGGAAATATTGATTCCTTAGGCAGCGGTTTTATTCCAAAAGCTACAACAAATTTTGAATGATTTATTTTATCACAACTCAATTGAGAGTAATACTCCAATTTCGATTTTCATAAAAAAAGTAATCTTTTAACAATTTTTATTGTAGAAGAACCGAAATGTATTATTAAATTGAATTACCTTTCAACGTTGTAATAACCAATTTCAGACCCTTCGGTTTTTAATTAATTCACGAAAAATACGTGTTGAAATTTGACATTTAGAAAGGGACGAAAAAACACAAAACCTTAAAAAAATAATATCTCTAACAATCTTTGAACGGGACTAATCTGAAATTTAAGGTAAAGTTAATTTCTTATGTTTCAAGTCGTACAAATAACAGTTTTTGACATAATTCGTAATTTTCAAGATATTTCCAGAAACCCATTTTTTAACGAATTGCTAGATACAACGAATCAAAAATAACGGTCATTTACATTCAAACTATACAAATTGCGCGGAGATATTAACAAAATTGTATGACTTTTATATCAACTTTATTATTCTAATTATAACATGTTGTTTGAGTGACCTATAATAATTAATATCATGAGAGAAATAGAAGTAAAAATTGTTGAATTACTTAAACACTATCAACGAAAAAACTAGCTCGAATTAAAACTAAAATATACTTTACGTGCAATATGTACAATATGTTTACTTAAAGTAAACTGCAATTAAATTTTAATTTTATTTATATAAATATATACTTTGGAAAAAACTTTGTTAGTTTAGATGAATTATAGTTTTACAGATATCTATGAACTTACATTTAAAATCACGAGGTGTAGATGCTCCAAACTGATTAATTTTGAAGCACAGTGGCAAGTATAAAGTAAAAAATATATTATAATTTAAGCTATCAAACTTTATCGTATAATTTTTTCCATCTTGTTAGTTTCAATTCGACAGCTTTATCTTTAACGGTATCTTAGTAACTCTACAACTCTTTCAACCATGCATTTCTCTACAAGAGGTTGTTCTTGGGTCACCTACTATACTTTTCTTAAATAGAATCCAATAAGAAATCCAAAAATTTAAACAAAACGAATTAAAATAATCTCCAACATACACTAGTTCACAAGTTCAAAGACGTGTTAATTCTTGATAAAGCTTGTAAAAATGTGACTGAGGGCACATTGGATTCGGAATGACGTCTAGAAAAATGTGCAAAACTTTCAAACCCGCATATAAACAATGCCAAAAGTTATAAACAAATTAAGATTGAAGAAATAACGAGCTTCGTTTTTTGAAAATAACTCGAAAACCATTAATATTTAAGAAATTTAAAAAAAAGATTCTTGAAGAGGAAGAAATTTCCAATAGAAAAGTCAGAACTCTCGGTATTCTATCTCTATTATTAATAATTTTAATTTAATGTTGAAAATAAGGCTTCGTGCGGCAAACGCTAAGCCTTTACGAAACCGGCCGTAATAAGTAAAAATATTTTTTTATGTATTAAATATTAATTTAAAATTTTTTAAAAACTATGGCATTATTCAGACATTTAAAGAAAAAAAAATCCAGATTTTTCATAAAATGAGCCTATTGTTAACTAACAATTTTTTTAGAGCTTACGTTTATATTTCAAGTCGGGTAATTGTTAAGCAAAAGCCACTAAAATTATTACGTTTCCTTTAGACCTTATATCAACTATACTGTACGAGATTATGACATTGCGATATTTTTAATTGTTATAGTCTATTAGTTATTAATTATTTAAGATAACAAAAAACTAAAAAATTAAAAAAAAAAAGGTTGACATTTTTTTATTAATTTTAATTATTATTACTGGTTTTATATTCAAAAATAACATAAGATTACATAAACTTTAAATTTTTAGTGTTATTTGTTTAAACAAATTTTATAAACAAATAGATAAATTACTTATTTTTGAAAAACATTTTTTGCCATTTTATTTGTTATAAAATATTATGAATTAAAAAAAAATTTTTTTCTTAAAAATATTTTTTAATTGTTTATAATCATTTTTTTCCTTTCTTCATTATTTAAACAAGTTATTAAGTAAAAATTTTAGTCTTAAAACCTATTATTTGCAATTCTCTACAAGGTGGATTTTTTTTTGTTGTTAATTTATTTGTTTATTTAATAAATAATTTGTTATTAACAACCTCCGAATGTGTTTATATTTTTTTAGATAGAAAAAAAATTAAAAAAAAACAGCCGTATACATAAACACATAAAAAAAATGTTAATATTTCTTATAGAATTTTAAATTTTAAATATTAAAAATGTTTTTTGACATATTTATGTATACGGTTGTTCTGGTTATTTTTTTCTATCTAAAAAAATATAAACACATTCGGCGATTGTTAATTAGAAATTGTTTATTAAATAAACAAATTAATTAATAACAAAAATTCCACCTTGTAGAGAATTGCAAATAAAAAATTTTAAGAATATTTTTTTTCTTAATAATTTGTTCAAATGAAGAAAAACGGGAAAAAATAATTAAAAAACTGTTTTTTTTTCAAAAATACTTAATTTATCTATTTCTTCATAAAATTTGTTTAAACAAATACCACTAAAAATTTAAAGTTTATATAATTTTATAGTATTTTTGAATATAAAAACAGTAATAATAATAATTTTAAAATTAATAAAAAAAAATTTTCAACCTCTATTTAATTTCTTAGTTTCATGTTAGCTTAAATAATTAATAACTAATAGACTGTAACAATTAAAAACATCGCAATGTCATAATCTCATAAAATATAGTTGACATAAGGTCCTCACGAAGCGAAATAATTTTAGTGGCTTTTGTTTAACAATTTTCCGACTTGAAACATAAACGTAAACTCAAAAAAAAAAAAAAATTGTTAATTAACGAGCTCATTTTATGAAAAATCGGTAAAAAAATTTTTTCTAACGGGATATTGTTCCTTTAAGTGTCTAAATAATAACGCAATTTAAAAAAAAATTATATTAATACTTGACAATATAAAAAAATTGTTTTGCTTCTTACGATCGGTTTCAGAGTATCGTAACTGTTTAGCGTTCGCCGTGCGAAGCCCCATTTTCAACATTAAATTAAAGTTATTAATAGTAGAGATAGAGTTCCAGAAGTCCAGACTTTTTTATTGGAAATTTCTTCCTCTTTAAGAACCTCTTTTTTTTAATTTCTCAATTATTAATAGTTTTCGAGTTATTTGTAAAAAACGAAACTCGTCATTTTTTTCAATCTTAATTTGTTTATAACTTTTGCACATTTTTCTAGACGTCATTCCGAATCCAATGAGCCCTCACTTATATTTTTACAAGCTTTATCAAGAATTAACACGTGTTTGAACTTGTGAATTAGACTAAATAAGATTCTTTTACATTAACATAATTTTGTAGTTTATCACGTATCTAAAATATTTTTGCTAATAACTTTTCTCTTACTTCGGTAGTTTAATTAAACTACAGAACACTATTTTACTTATAGCCTTGCTGAACCATCCTTAACAAAAGTTGTTTACAATCAAGAGGTAGGTACAAATTCCGTCCTCATTTTAACAGTTACACGAATTGTCTCCACTAAGTTTACTTTTCCTAGTAGTAATATATTCGAGCAAACTAAAACATCTGGATCAACATGTTGTATATAATAACCTACTTCCACGATGTTGCCAGCTGACTAGCTGCCATCTAAACCGCTTCTGTGGCCAGCAAGTATTCAAAATGAATATTTTTCGAGCGACAGGCACGGCAGCTAGTAACAAACCGCTGAACTCAAATATTCACTAGGGTGTTAAAATGGGTCACTTGACCTCCAACTTAAAATAAGTTTTAATGGCATAATACGACATCTACGATGCCCCTGCGTTAATATCTCTGGCAGGTCAGATGGCATCCGAATACCGGATGCCATCTGACTCGTGGATGCCATCTGAACCTAAAATTTTACATTGTGGAATGCCAACTAATACCTTATATAAATATATATATATATATATATATATATATATATATATATATATATATATATATATATATACATAAAGCCGATGGTGGTACCTCTGGTGGCCGCTACGAAACTAAAAGTCCTTATCATTCCCTATAGTCGGGTTTTTGTCCGACTCACACAATCCACTAAAGGTGGTAAAGAGGTAATAAGAGGAAATAATCCAATGATGCAACCATAATTATACAAATCTTATATCCAATTACATTATTCTCCTTCCATTATAGGATAAAAATATAAAAATTACCAGTTCAACATAATTCACAGTTTATAGAACAAAACTCTTCAAATATCTTTTACTAACTTTTAGGTAATACCTCACTGTGTGCCGCCCCTGCGACGCTTCACTGTACAGGAGACTAATGTTTTCACAATGAGCAGTAGCGAAAAAAGTTATAGATACGTTTCCATCTTTTTTCTAGCCGGGTAGGCCTTGTGAGACTTCCATTATGTAGTATAGTTTTTTTTACATATAATTTTTTCAAGCTCAACTCCCAATTTTCAAGTCGTTATAACTTAAAGACATGAACTTTCTCTTCTCAAAATATGATTCTCTTTCAGCTCCTATGTTTGTTTTTTTTTTTTTTAGGTGCCATCCCCTATAAATTAGCATAATATCGAAACTTTTCTGTGATGCATTTACTATTGAATTGCCAAAAATGAATTGTTATCTAATTCATATGACATTATTCAGAAGTTAAAGTACTGTACTATATATTATTATATGTTTATAAGATTTTTATAAATGTTAAAATAATTACTACTATTTTCTGGTAATATATTTGCTTATTCTATTTTATAGAACTTTTACAACGTAAGGAATTTGCATTTGCATGTAATTATTATTAAAGTGCTTCCAATATATCAAGTGGTGCATATCACTCATAAATTGACATCACAGTTTTACTTTGTGTACATGAAGCCAAAGTCATTACATATAATTTTTAATTATACTATTCACAGTAGTTTAATATTGAAAAACATACTAACTAAACTTTACCTAATTATAACACTTTCATATAAATGATAAAACATGCAAGCCAGGCCGAGTTATTGGAAGCAATGCGTGGCAATATACCATGTAAATATGGTTGGAATGCAATGCCAACTTAAATGTTCCATATGTGTATGCGGAATTTGCCCGCTGATATAATTTTAAGTTGGTACTTGATGACGTCAAAATACATTAGGGATGACGTGCACCACTTGATTTATTGGAATTACTATATAATTATCCCTTTATGGAAAATCTTCCTAATTCAGTTTTAATTATTCTGCTCAGATAAATCATTAATAAATATTGCAGGGGTGTTTGCTAGGATATTTTTCAGTTTATTTTAAGCTTTAAAAGAAGTCACACTGACGAGGCAGATGCCGAAACACATGTATGTGAATATTTTAAAATTTGTTGTAATTGCTATTTTGATAAGTGCTTTTGTTTTATTTATTTTTGGTTTCATTTAACAGAATATTTTAAATTGAAAAATAACATTATTGTGACGCAGAGCTGCAACATAACGGGAGATTTAAATCATTTTTGTTTGATTTATGATTTAAATCTTTTTAGAAAGTATCTTTGATTTTATTTAATAAAAATAAAATTTAAATATTTTCAAAAATAATTAAATCTTTTTTAATGATTTAAATCTTTTCTTAATATTTAAATACTACAAAAGTTATTTAAATCACGCAAGAAGTAGTTTAAATCTTTTTCTACTACCGTCTATATAAATGACCTTTACCTACGATCACTACTGTAAACAGTAAAAAACACACTACCTGCCATCTATGTAAGTTGAATTTTACCTATTGTAAACAAAACGCACTGTAAACAAATCGCACGGTAAACAAAACGCACGGGACACGCAATTATAGGTGGCTTATATCGCTGACGCGGGGTTTAAAAAAAGAATTGCGCCTATTTAATTTTCAAACGCTGTCAAAACTGACATATTTGTTGAATAATATTGTTGACTAGTAAACTAAATCCAGATTTTATTAAATAACTAAATAAATATGATCGTAGGTCAATTATTCATCGCATCTCCGTCCTTCTATGATAGTATTGGTAGGTACACTTTATCGGCATGATTCACGCACAAATTTTGAAGACGTTGACAAAAAACACCCAAATACCCATATCAACTATCAGTCAGCGACTACGTGCTCAGTTCATTTTATTGTGCCTTCACGTGCAGTGTTCGTTTTAATAAGTGCAAAATGCCGAATCAAAAATGGAAGTTTTTAGAAGAGTTTAAAGACCTTAAAAAAAAGCTAGCCCGTCTTGAAAAGCAGATGGTTTCCAATAGTTCTTCGTCCGACAATTCAGGTATTTATTGTATTTTTCCTGTACAAGCTATAGTTGTTTTGACTATGTAAATCCTGCAAACGTTTTGGTTTTTTTTGCCGAGTACAAAGATACGGATACGTTACCGTAACCTTTGAAAAGAACTATACAGAGTGTACAAGTTGTTTTGACTTACACACCCAGAAATAATAGTGTTTGCGTTTGCACACATCTGACCATTGTTTTTTTGGTTTACTCTAATGGGTGAAGCTTGTTTTTTGCATAAAACCCAAAAAGTATAGATTCTTTTTTCCACATTTACAACGCTTTAAATCACTGGCTTGTTGGTTTTTTGGGGTCTAGTAAGTGATTTGTGTACTAGTTGTCTTGACTTACACAGGAATAATCATGTTTGTGTTTGCACACATCTGACCAATGTCTTGTTGGTTTACTCCAAGGGATGAAGCTTGTCTTTTGCATGAAACCCAAAAAGTATAGATTCTTTTGTTTAAAAAACGAATGTTAATTTGTTTTTTCTTTCGAATTTTTAGTCAAGCTCAGAATTCAGCCAACACGATACCCCTGTTGCTTCTGATGCCCCTGAAATTCCAGAAACCCCTATACCTCCTGAAAATATTATAGCTGAGACAAATCAGAAAATAGTTTCTCTCTTAGGAGAAAACCCTAATGTCTCAAATACTACGGGTCCCGATTTACACGAAGAATTACTCGTACGTTGGTCCGTTTTTTTGAGACAAGGAATTTCCGTTGAAGCCCGCAAAGAGCTCATTCAAAAATATCCATTACCTGGGAAGGGCAGAGCCCTTGCTGCTCCAAAAATTAATGAGGAGATACAATCTCTCCTACCTTCTTATGCTGTCAAAAATGAGAAATTTCTGACTAATTTACAGGAACAATTAGGGGCAGGTATGAGCATTTTAGGAGGAAGTTTAGCTGACGCAGCACAACTTTTCTCCAGTGTGCATCATGCGCTCTCGTTAAAACGAAAATTTGAAATTAGTCCTCTACTGAATGCAGATAGTAAAGTCGCGGCCCAACAGAGTTCCCTCGATGACTACCTTTTTGGGGGTTTATGAATAGAATAAAATCCAACCAAACAATAAAGAAAACTGGAGATGAAATCAAGATGAAAAAGCAGACTTTTTTCCACGGGCCGGAACATCAGGAGCAAAAAAGACTTACAAGTGGAACCAACACAAGACAAAAATGAAGGGGGAGGGAACGGAGAAAGGAAAGGAAGGAAAAGTGACATCGAGAAGGAAAGCACCGGAGAAGAGCAGCCGAGCCTACCGCAGTTACCAGGGCTGGACCAAGTACTACAAGTAGAGGTAGATAAAAATTTTGCTGGTAGGCTAAAGTTTTTTAGAGAATGGACCAAAATAACTAATGATTCCAAAATTCTGGAATGGGTCCAAGGTATTAAATTGCCATTTTATAGAAAACCAAGCCAAAAACATGTGCCTAATGTAAACTATTAAAGCCAGTTGTAAAAGTCCTTCGACAATTAGGTTGCACATTAGTCATATATTTAGATGACATTCTGATAATTGGCAAAAATTATAATGAGTGTAGTCACTTTGTTGAAGTTTGTTTAAAACTGTTGTCATCTTTAGGTTTTGCTATAAATTTCAATAAAAGTAAAACTATACCTACAAAAGAAATTCAATTTTTGGGGTTTGTATTTAATTCCGCTACCATGAAAATGAGTCTACCGGAGGAAAAAATAATTATGGTTACTCGACTATTAAATAAAATGATGCAGAAACGTTTCTGTAAAATTAGAGAATTTGCCTCCCTTGTTGATAAACTAGTCTCTGTATCACCCACTCTTAAGTATGGCTGGTGCATACAAAGCCATTCGAAATTACAAAATTAAAATATTTAAAAATTAATAATATGAACTTTAACAGAAAGATGAAAATTCCGTCCCTCTTGAGAGAAGAATTTAAATGGTGGTTACATAATATTAATCATACAGGTAAATCAATCACTCCAGGGTCATTTTGCCTTGAAATATATTCTGATGCCTCCGGGACAGGATGGGGAGCACACTGTAAGAGCCAGGAAGCAAAAGGTTTCTGGAATAAAAATGAAGTAAAAAACCACATAAACTGGTTAGAATTATGTGCGGCCTATTACGCCCTAAAATCTTTTGCTAAATCAAAATCCAACTGTAATATCCTATTGAGAATTGATAACTTAACAGCAATTGCCAGCATTAATAAGATGGGTAGTACACGTCATGGTCGTCTTAACGACATGGCGAGAAAAATATGGCGCTGGTGTGAAGATAGAAATATTTTGATTTTCGCTTCATACATCAATACAAGGGATAACAAAAAAGCAGACTCATTGTCACGAATTAATAATACATTACATTAATACAGAATTCGCTTTGGACCCTACTGTTTTTCTTCAGATAACCAATAAATTTGGAAAACCTAACATTGACCTTTTCGCAACAAAACTTAACGCTAAATGTAAAAAATATATTTCTTGGGGCCACGATCCGAATTCTGTATTCATTGATGCATTCACTGTTAATTGGGATCATTTTTATTTTTATGGTTTTCCCCCCTCTTCAAATATACCAAAAGTATTAGAAAAGATACGAAATGACAGGGCTACAGGAATACTTGTAGTCCCTCACTGGCCCACTCAACCATGGTTCCCAGTTTTCTCGATCTATTAACCGAAGATCCTATAGTTTTCCCGTCACATAGTAACTTATTAATTTCCCCTTTCAGGGAAAAACATCTCCTCCACCAAACCCTTTCCCTGGTGGCAGGACGACTATCTGAGAGGCACTCAAATTAAGAGGAATTCCAGAATAAACGATTCCCATAATGTTGGGATCAATTGCGGACAAAACTTTCAATCAATATACCATTTGTTACAAAAAATGGTGGGAATTTTGTATTAAACAAAAGTGTAACCCATATATTTATAGTTTAGATTTACTTTTAATATTCTTATCAGATGCTCTAAACACGGGACTTTCTTATTCATCTCTTAACATGTATAGATCAGCCCTCGCCTTCATTTTTTATTTCACTGACAAGGACGAGAAAATTATTAAGCGATTCTTCAGGGGAGCATATAATAAGAAACCAACTACTCCAAAATATTCCACAACCTGGGACCCCAATCCAGTATTGCTCTATTTGGCTAAAATGTTTCCATTAGAAACTTTGTCTTTAAAAGACCTAACGCTAAAGCTCGTTACCCTTTTAGCCTTGACATCAGCCCAAAAATATATGTTAGAAATATTTCTCGACAATCCCAAAGAATTGAAATAAGAATTCCCGCTAAAATAAAGACTTCAGGCCCCAGAAAGCCGCAACCAGTATTAGTATTTCCTTATTTTACAGAACAGCCCGAGTTATGTGTTGCATCCACCTTAGAATACTACATAAGCATTACAAATACATATCGTTCCAATGATGATGCCCTGATCTATACTCATAAAAAACCTTACCATCCAGCCTCAACTCAGACAATAAGCCGATAGATAAAGAAAGTCTTGCAGATGAGTGGCATTGATGTTTCTAAGTTCAGTAGCCATAGCGTTAGACATGCAACAACTTCAAAAGCATATAGATCAGGTATAAATATTGACTTGATTAAAAATACAGTTGGTTGGTTCAAAAATTCAATGGTTTTTAATACCTTCTATAATAAGCCTTTAGCCACTAGTGCAGACGATTTTGCCAAATGTATTATTACAGTTAGTAACGATAATTAAGATTTATTTACTTATATTATCACCTTTATAATATATATACATAAAAAAAAAATAAAAAAAGTGTCAAGTAAAGTAAATTATATTTAATGTATCAAGTATAGTAAATTATATTTTGCACTTAATCGCACTTGTCTCTTTGGCCTTTCAACATCTACCAGTACTATCATAGGACGGAGATGCGATGAATAATTAAGAGATTGATCGACTTACCTGTAAGGAAGATCCAATCTTAATTATTCGAGCATCGTAATCCTTCTATGATAGGGCCCACCCACCACGTTCATCCCCTATCGTGCGATTTGTTCAGCCACAAAATGAACTGAGCACGTAGTCGCTGACTGATAGTTGATATGGGTATTTGGTGATTTTTTGTCAACGTCTTCAAAATTTGTGTGTACATCATGCCGATAAAGTGTACCTACCAATACTGTCATAGAAAGACTACGATGCTCGAATAATTAAGATTGGATCTTCCTTACAGGTAAGTCGATCAATCTTTTAAGTATAGTACATAATTCGAGTTGTAAGGCAATTACGCACTCGCCGCTACGCGGCATCGTGCGTAACTTTTTCATTTGTGCGTAATATGCTTCTTACATCACTCATTACGTAATATACTATTGCAACCCTACTAGCAACACGCGCGATAACGAAAGTAAACATTCGAGTTACTTGGTTGCTAAGGTGTTGCTAGCTACGAAAGTAGAACTTTCGTGGCCTGGACAGAAAAATAAAAAAAAACAAGTTTTAACGCTTCATAAATTTGCATATACCTTGCTTTGGATTTCTTGGGGTAAAGCGAGGCACAAGCAATATTGGCTGCTTCTTGTATCCCATTTACACTGCCACCAAACATATTTATTTATTTTAGTTTGAAACCACCAGAAATTAAAATGTTTAACATAACCTCGATGACAGATAGTAGTTGTTTCGCTGGCATGGAAACAATTTTCACAGACAGCCTCCTACACTATAAAATTTATTAAAAACGTGAAATAAATTCATGAAATAATTAGTTTTAAATTATTAAATTCATTAATATCTTTCGGTAGTAAAAAAAAGATAATACATTACACGATGCGAAGCGAACACCTTTTAGGTGTTTGGTGTTTTTTTAAAGGTCTCAGCTTCGCCTCGACCATTCAAAAATCACCTGACACCTAAAAGTAAACTTTCATATCTAGTAACGTAAATAACTGTTTCTGGATAAGCAATAACGATTTTTATTCCCAGCACACACTAAGAGGGCAGAGGGTTTGTGTTGAGTTTGGATTTGCAGTGCCACCGACTTCTCTATTGGTTTTAAACTTCGCCTCCCACTCCTCTTCTCGCCATTTTTTTTAGATATCTTCCCCCCGCTTATCGATTTTGAAACACACTTTCTCAATTCATTTAGATCATACCTTATTGATTTAAAACAGCAAAAATAGTAAAAAATATTTAAATCGTTTGCAAAATGATTTTAAGTATTATAAAAGATTTAAATCTCAAAAAGATTTATAATTTAAATACTTCTTTATAGACAAAAGTATTTTGGCTTTAAATCATTTGATAAAAAGTAAAGTATCTCTGATCTTTTATTTAAATCTTTTTTCAAATGATTCGTAGCAGCTCTGTTGTGATGGTTGTACTATACATAATGTGCATATTGCCTTTTAGCCCAGATGACAGAGAACGTTTTATTGTGAAACCCACAAAAATTTGCAAACTCATTAATTACTTCCATGTCCAGTGGAAGTATAGTAACGACAAAAAAATTTTTAAAAATTTTTATTGTCCAAATAGGCTTAAAATATCATGAAACGTCGAGATTTTAAGTTTGAGCGAAAAAAAAATTTCTGTCTGTCTGTCGGTCTGTCTGTCTGTCTGTCTGTAACTTTTTTTTGTACGTTTACTCTGGAACCGTTTAAGATATTGACCTGAAATTTGGTACACATATGTACTTTAACGAGATCTAGAACTAGATTATATTTTCATCTTGTTCCGTCGAAGGGTTGGGGGGTAAATTTGGGGTAAATGGGTAAATCAAGTAGGTAAGAGTTCATGAAATTGGTATTTAGTATATACAAGAGAAGCTAAGGTCTCAAAAAAATTTTTGGCATTAGCCACTCCCATTACCACCCCCACCTCCTTATTAAAGGGGATGAAAAAAAATTGTGATTTAGTATATGTACAGGAACCAGAAACCTCAAAATATTTTTTTACTTCATCCACCCCCCACTACCACCCTCCTACCACCACCCCCACCCCACTACTGATGTGGGGTATCGTTTTATGAGTTTTTGGGGTAGAGGATTTCAAATATTATATTATTAAAGTTCCATAAACAATTATTTTCACATACACAGTTTTTTCGTTGTGAGTGACTTGAATAGAGAATCTGGATGTGGAAGTAGTGATTCCTTGGGCAGCGGTTTTTTTTTTATGAGTTCGTGAAAGTGTATAGAATAATATCCTGAAAAGTTTGCATTTCGCTTGGATACAGAACAAAAAAAGTGAAAAAAAAAATTTTTTTGTATTAATTTTTTCAAAATTTTGAAATTAAGTCAGGGTAGGAAAAAATAAAGAAGACAGGTGGATAGACCACGTGTTTCTGAACAAAAAATATCCCTAATAAGATTTATCGCTAAATCCATGGTATTCCTGGAAAAAAATAGTGAAGTAGCTTTGTCACTCTGCGCGGCCAGCGCATGGTTAAATGCATACTATGGAACCTCTAAAAATTCTTAGCTGTTCTATCGAGTAAAATAAAGCTTTTTTCTCATTGTGATTACATGTTTTAAATATTTTTCTTAGTGAATAGGAGGATAAATAGTGAGTATGGAGGGAAAATATATAATTATTAATGCATACACAAACACCACACATAGCCGCTGAATCGCTTGCATGAATTTTTACGTGCCTTTACTGTATTTATTACAGTTACAAGTACCTATCCACATTTCAGCTATATCCAATGGATTCCTTATACATTTGTTAATGTATTAGAAAAGTTCCTGAATTTATATTCAAAACAATCAAAGATATTTTCGGGGATAATATAACTAGTGTTATGATTATCATCGGTGATAGCCCGAGGTAAAACAGATGAAAATTGACCGAGTGCGAAGCACGAGCACGAGTTCAATTTTCTATAGGTTTTAACGAGTGGTATCACCGATTATTAATCATAACACGTGTTATATTTGGTGCGAGAATATAATGAACGTTAACAGAAAATAAATTAGTCTCTTGCATTATTTTGATTCTCCTTGAAGCGCAAAATTCCATGAACTGGTTCCACTGAGATTCTTTATTAATTTTGGTATTTTTTGGTGTTTTTTTCTCTATTAACTTTCGAATCTCTTCCTCGTTAGCATCTCCTCATCGACGGTGATCTACTGGTTGAAACATTTTTCTGCTTAAGAGCACTATTTTCTGATTTCGACGCATCTATTGAAACTTTCTGTCACTTTGACAGTAAACTATTTTATTCATTAGAAACAAGTGACAGTCAATATGCGGTGATAAAATTATCACCGATTTGATAGCCTAGTATGCTCTTTTGTTTTTGTATTTTAACCAATGAAATTAATCAAAAATGTACCATGTGACACGTGGATTATATTCTCATAGTTAGTTACAAGGGTGAGATTGTGAAAATCGCAATTTTTTATGATCTGATTGATCATATTTTCGAAAAAATGCATACAAGTAAATGATTTTGTGTTTGAACATTCCAAAAATATACATTTTTTCCGAAATAGTGATATTTTGTTTTTTCCAATGGGGTCAATTTCTCGACAAGTTACAGCCTCCAATATATATTTATCAAAAAAAAATCATCAAGGAAATTAAAATGATTTGAGATGTACTTTTTTTTTTAATCTTCGTTACTACAACTTAATAAACCATAATAATCATGAAGTCAACAACATCAACATCATCATACTTTTCAACAGTTCTTAATGAAGAAAGAATTTTTTTGAAGGGCTTTTATTTTTTTCTATATTTATTGCGACGATTGAGTTCGGGCGTGATAATATATATATATAAGTATATTTTTCCCATCCATCCTTTGCTTGTATTGTTTAAAACAAAAAAGTATCAGAAAGCTACAATTTCCATCTTTTAAATGAACCAACACTCATATAGATTGAACAGATTCTGATTTAGTGACATGTAGTGCGTCGGTGTCACAGTCATGCGTATTCAAGCGCATGGATCTCGCTCCGGGTTATAACGTTACACTTGACTATTTGTTTCCGGGAAAACCATGGCTTTAACAATAAATTTTGTTAGGACGTTTTTTGTTCATAAATACGTGATCTATCCATCTGAATTTTTTATTTTTTTTCTAGCTTGATTTAATTTCAAAATTTTGAAAAAATGGATGAAAATTGTTTTTTCACTTTTTTTTATGTTCTGCATCCGAGCGAAATGTAAATTTTTCAGGATATTGTTCTATTCACTTTCACGAACTCATTAAAAAAAAAGTTTAGTTTGCAAAATTTTGTGGGTAAATTACCTTCATCGATTGGGCTATTTCTTTCAGTAGAAGGATATATGTTTAAACTTATCTGTGATAATATTTTTGTAAAGGTTAAAACAAGTACTAGTATTTTTGGTAGTTACTTATTCTATTTTATAGAACTTTTACAACGCAAGGCATTTGCATTTGTATTTAATTATTGTAATAAATATTTGCGAATATTCTTAATGATTTGAGATATTTAACTAACTGCTTCTTTTGCCATCTTACACCTACATAATTACGAATTGGAGAAATGTAAACAATCTGACACTTCAATTTCAATATTTCCCACCTATTGCTGGATTTATTTTTCACCTCTTTTACTGATATTAAACAATAATGAGTTACTTAAATAATATAATGCTTACAGGAATGTGACCAAGTGCATATTGATGATGTTTCCTCTGATGATAATGGACAAGATTTATCTAATTACAACTTCAGTACAGATGGATTTCAGTCATCTGCAGCCGGAGGTGGAAATTTATGTTTAGCTACCGGAGTAAGAGGGGGAGTGGATTGGATGAGAAAATTAGCCTTTAGATATAGAAAAATTAAGGAAACATACAATAACTATAGAAATAGGTAAAATGTTAACTTATCTTAATATAGTAATAGATAGATAAATCAAGTTATTTCAAAACAAATTTTGGTTTAACAAAAGTTAGAAATAAGTCAAGATACTTCTGATACATATAATATAAAATGCAGTTCATCTCATAATACGAACATCTGAAAACTTACCTGGTTTGATATTCTACATATTTCAAAATGTGAACTGCAAAACTTTTTAAACTTTAAAATATGGACAATGAGTTAAAGTTAGTTATTGGTTTTTTTTTTGTATATTGTTATTGTAGAGTTTGTGAATATACTGGTACAAAGTGTCCCAGGCATAACGTCTAGTGAACATCATCCGAGACGTTCATTTGACGTCCTCGACAATGTCTAATAAACATCAGTGGTGACATTAATTCGATGTTAATACGACGTAAATGGTCAACTAATCGACATTAGAATGACATATTCGTATATTTTTTGAACAGATTAGTGAAAAAATGGACCCCCTCTCCTCTCATACATTTATTAGTACTTTTAAATGTCAAAATATTAACTGAATTGATGATGTATCAACTCAAGAATAGTACACTATAAAGGATAGTTTATTCCCATAAGGCTGTATGTTGGCTCTCCGATCGGCTTGCGATCTAGTTGGTGACGTCACCGTCTGGCGTACCAGCTTTGTTTATGCTTGCTTATACGTGTGTTTAGCCGTGTTTTATATCTTTTAAAGACAAAATTAACTCTACTTTGTGATTCTGCATGCGTTTACTGTGTTTTAAAACTAATTTTAAGTGTTCTTTGTTTTAAGCAGACCGAGAAGTAGACTATAAAATAATTAATAGAATGATTACTTTGAAAAATTCCACGGCCAATCTTACAGAAAGAATGTTAAAGTTGTGAAAAAATTAGCTCTAAAAATAGCAAAAAAAGAAAAAATGCCGTTTAATTTAATTTACGACTTTTGCAAATAAACAAAAATTATGAGGATGAAGTACAGAAATCTTCAAATGACAGAGAGAGCATCAAATTTAAAAAGAAAAAGGTCCAACAATGAAAACCGCAGAACATGTAAAAAAATGAAAAAGATTGTTGATTAAAGAACATATTATTATTTTATTTGTTGGTAATTACTTTCATAAATAATTTTGAAAAATATTTGCTTTTTTTAGTTACCTTTCTTATTAACTGTAGTGGGGGACAAATTTATTTCTCTTCTGACTAAACAGATATTTTTCCATACTCATTATAAAGTTTCAACATAGTTTTGCCAAAGAAATATCCATTAATAATAATAATAATAATAATTTATTTTCCATAATGACAACATTACAATTGTATAGGAATAGTCAACTTTACAAGCATATACCTTAAAAAAAACTAGGTAAAAAAATCACATACAGAATAAAAACATTTTGACAGTAAAAACAATTTTAATTTACTTTTAAAATACTGTAAACTTCTAGCTAATTTGCATTCTGTAGGTAAATAATTAAACATTTTTGGACCCATGTAATTTGGGGAATTGCAAGTTATATTTAGTCTTGCATATGGTATTCTAAAATCTTCCTTGCTACGGGTATTTATGTTATGAATATTTTTATTTACAGTTAATACATTCTTATTTTGATAAACATAAACACACATTTCAAAAATGTATAAACATGGCAAGGTTAAAATATTACACTCTCTCTCTTTTTGAGCAATAAAAACGTTCTGTGATAGAGTGGAGTTTCCCCAGAAACAGACACCATACCTCAGTCTAGAATCTACTTGAGCATAGTATAAATTAACCAATTGTTGTTTAGTAAGCATTGTTTTAATATTATTAAACAAAAATGTAATTGATGCCAGTTTGGAAATCAGATATTCACAATGCGATTTCCAGCTTAAGCATTCATCAATATGTAAACCCAAAAACTTTATACTCTCATGGGTACCTGTTATTAATGATTCATTGACCTTAAATGAAATAGACTCGCAGTTTTTCTGTCTATTATGGAACTGAGTTATTTGAGTTTTTTCTGCATTAAAATACAACTGATGTTGATTGAAAAATGTAGATACTTTTTGTACAACATTGTTACATTTACTTTCTAACACATTATGCATAAAATCTGAAATAATCATAGAAAGATCATCAGCATACATTGAAAAGAATTCATTACATAGAATAAAATCAAGCTCATTGATATACAATATGAATAATACAGGGCCCAATATTGAACCCTGTGGAACTCCCATACTTAAAACCGAACGTTCAGAATTGACTCTATATACATTATTTTCACTGACGTGTTGTATGCTCACATACTGTTGACGATTAGTCAAGAATGAATTGATCCATTATTGCCTTTAAATGCAAAGCTTACCAAGGGTTGTAAATATTTTAGTTGTGATTTTATAAGTAACTAAATTTAAAAAAATCGGTATTACAAAGTACAATTCAACTTGCTACGAATAATGGTCGTCTCCCTAATTTTATTTAATCTAATCTAATCTAATATTTTCATTAAATTTGTAAGTCACGAGTAGTCCTGACTTTTATGAACGAGTTTATGAACTTTTAGTGTTTTCCTGAAACTTTAATAATTACAAAATTCCCCGACTTTCAGATTTACCAGATCCCACGGTAGTATATTTAAACTAATTATTCCTTACACCTATATACATGTTTTAAACAATAATATTTATATTCGGGCTCATATTTTTATAATATTCATAACACTTATTACCTTTGATTTTTATATTATGTTGTGCTGCAGTGTGTAAGCCAAAAATTGCAGTTTATTAGCCTATATATATTACTCTGAATTCAAATTCTCGCCAGTCGTCTACGTCATCATAGCCACGCCCCCTCGCTGATAAAATGACGCTTATAAACTATCCTTCTTAGTATACTGTTCTTGGTATCAACTGTTTTATTTTTCTGACAAAATTCATTGTGTAAGTATTTTCAGTTATTAAATTATTTTAAAGTCCTGCTAATTTCATCATTTTTCAAGTCTTTATCAAAATACCAGGGGCCGTATTTTCGAGCTTGACCGAGGGGATGTCGTGCACGAAAATGTAAGATTATCGCATGAAAATATACGTTTCGTATTTTCAAGCATTATGAACTCAGATGCGAACCTTTCGCATACGACTGATTTCGCACGAGATGCAACGGATGGGGGTTCAATACACGATAAAGCGATTTCGTGAACGAATCAATGTCATCGTTTTAGTTTGTTTTATTTCGTACAACATAACCTCAATGTCTCCAATCTAGTTCAGACAGATAGATAGATTTTTATTCCGTTTCAATTCATAAATATAATGTATAAAACAGGTCACACGTTAAAAGAAAACAAATACAAAGTAAAATTTGACAGAGATTAAAGATATATTAGGATTAACTGGCCGAGTTAAAAGCAAAATATTCTTGTACTGAGTAAGGTTCAATGCTGCATATATGTTGGAAGGCTTGTTTAGTGAAACATTTAAGGTTAACATTATCTTTTATATCCTTGGGAAGTGCATTGAAACATTTCAGTGCTGCATAAAATGGTCCTTTTTCGGTAAGCGTCAGTCGGTGCACTGGATAGGCATAATTGCCCTTGTGCCTGGTACCATATGTGTAATTTGTGTTTACATTTAGGAACTCAAAATTGTTCCTGTGCAGATATGTTAAACAAGAGTAAATGTATAAACCGGGTATTGTTAATAGTCTATTTTTATTGAAACAACCTCTGCAAGACTCATTGTATTTAATTTTAAAAATCACTCTGACTGCCCTTTTTGGTATTTTGAAAATTTTGGGAAGCTCTGTTGAGCCTCCCCAAATCTCGATGCCGTATTTGGCTATGGAAAGAAAATTTGCATGGTAAACAGTTAAGAGAGTACATTAAAAGAACGTGATAAAACTCTGAGAGCAAAACATGATTTATTTAATTTACTAATTAAATCATCAGTATGCGTGAGCCATTTGATGTTATTGTCTAAGGTTACACCCAGCAATTTTGTTGAAGTTAAAGTTGCTACCGGCACTGCATCGGTTAGATGTTCCGCTACTTGGACATTTGATCTGTCGGTTTTAAAAACTACGCAACTTGTTTTGGCTTCATTTAAAACAAGATTGTTGCGGTTGAACCAGTGTTTTATACTGCTCCAGGTCCGCTCTAGCATGACCATAATTTCTTCGAGATTTTTGCCCATTATCAATAAATTGGTATCGTCAGCATAACTGACAATTTTTACTGTTGAATATCCCTCAAATGGATATGGGGTAGATCATTTATAAAAATTATGAAAAGTAGCGGCCCAAGTACACTACCCTGGGGCACACCGTAGTTGAATTCTAGAAGTTTGGATTCATATTTCTCCCCATTACTAGTTTTTTGCTGTGGTTTGTTTATTATTTAGAGACTTTAAAGTAAATTTATTTAAGACTTAATACATTTAGCTGCCATCGACGCCTTGGAACAGGTAAAAGTTTTGGTAGAAAACGATCATGGAAGACAATTCCATGCCTATGATAATCTATTTGAGGATTTAAGCGATGACAAATTTGTCAAATTGTATCGTTTGACAAAACCAATGACAGAAGGATTAGTTCAATGACTTTTGTGGATGACAGATTTGTTAAATTTTTGTGTTATTAATGTGGTTAGACTGCCATTTTAGAATGTTGCCACATTTATTATGTGAATAATTACATCGCACAAAAAGTTCGATTCGCAGGGTGTCCGAGAATACCAACTGGCTCTATCATTCGAAATAATTTCGTGTACGGTTAATTGTGCACGAATATGTTCGATTATATTCGAAAATAGGACCCCAGGTCTGAATGTTTACTTTAAAATTAATATAATAACAGCAAAATAGACTTACACAATGAATTTTGGAAGATAAAAAACAGTTGACATCACTAATCCATTCAATATCACAGACTTTTCAAAGTTTTGTCTTTAAAGCTAATATCTTTGTGATAACACTACTTACATCTAAAACGACTCCTGATCAAAGTTGTTAAATAAAAAACGAATACATTATAAAAAATATTTATTAACATTATCATATCGTGAGCCCCATTTCTTGGCACATAACAGCGTAACGCAGTAAACCAAACTCTACCGCAATCTTCTTCCTTAAATTCTATTGTTACTGGAAAACATACTACAATCTTTACCTTTAAGTGATAATATATCTATTATTAATAATCTCTAATACGTATCTCGAAGCTAGTCAAGATTTTTTTTACAAATGTAAAGCTTGAAAACACAAAGCAAACTATTCTCTATGCAAACTATGACCTATACAAATACTAATTGCTACGTGATGACATGACATGAACAACATGGAGGAAGTAGACATTACCAACATAGGTTTCTTTTTAGTTATTCCGTTTGTTGCCGGCAGTGATACCAACACGATGATGTGTGAAAATCTATTTCTTTCGTGCTAATCAAACAATTTTGGTCGAAAATTACTGAAAACGCTTTTTAGCTGCGTTATATTTCTTGCTTTGGTGTAATAAAGACAATTGTTCAGCACTAATGGTTTTATTTATAACAGTATTTAGGTTATTATAACAGTATTTTAGGTATTCTCGCAGAGTATAGTAATACTTGATATTGAGTATTCAAGATGGCTGATGAATTACAATCTAATGAAGATCAGTGTGAGAGAAAGCTAAGTAAATCCTATAAATGTTGCAAAAATAAACTAATTTCTGTAGTGGTGTGTGTATACTGTGGAAGTGCATATCACAAAAGTTGTTATGGTAGAAACAAAGGATAAGCACGTGTTAGCTGCCCCCACACCAATCGGGTCGAGATTTTGGGCACAAGTTGATAGTAGTGTTAGATGAAATTTTCCAAAATATTATTTTTGGAAAACTATTTTTACGGCAGTTATGGGGGTAAAAAGAAAAATTAAATTTTTTTTCTCTCAAGAACTGATAAACCGATTTTCATAAAAAAAATATATGTTATATATCCAATTTTCAAAGCGATCTGAAGAGTAGAACGTATTCAAAATAATAATCACGGGCGTAGTGCGGGCAGCGTAGTTCATTACTACATCTTAACATGTTCCCTGATGGCCATTACACCCCTACTGTTCAAATCAGTATCAAATTTCAAAAAGATATTTTCAAATTCTCTGACGTCAACTGTTGGGTCAAACAAAATCTAGTTTGAAAATCTGAACATTTTGCTGTAGTCAGCCTAAGAAAGAACTGGTTTTCAAAGTTCACTACGAGGAGGTTACAGTGCCTCTCACTAGTCAGGGTGTCTGTTTATTGTGAGTCTCCTTGCCTCTCACGAGTCGGGGTTATTGTTTATCGTGAGTCCCCTTGCCTCTCACTAGTTGAGGTGCCTGGTTATTGTGAATTCCCTTGCCTCTCACAATTCAGGTTGACTTTTTTTTGCGTGAGTCCTCTTGCCTCTTACGAATCCGGTTATTCTGTATTGATGAGACTTCTCTTAGTCTTCATTGCTATCGTCCTTAATTACAGGAATAATATTTTCCACTAACAACATATGGCAGCAAGTTGAAAACTTGAACTTAAATCTCAATAGCATCCTCAAATGGTCTCAGAACAATGGTCTTCTTATGAACCCTAACAAAAATAAGGTTATATTACTAAGCTCGCAAGTCAGAATAAATACTATAAGACAGCTTAATCCAAGGTTCTATCTTGGTGAATCGCAGCTGGAAATGCAAGAGACAGTAAAAAATTTGGGTATCATATTTGATTCACAGTTATCTTTTAGTAGTCAGGTGTCAAAAATATGTAGGACATCTTACTCGAGGCTGAAACATACGTATGAATTTAAGGACCTATTACCTATATCGACTGAAACAATGCTTATTGAATCACTAATGCTGTCATTGTTTGACTATGGAGACTGCACCTTGTCTCAATGGAACTGATAAAAGAAGACTCCAAATCATGGAAAACTGTTGGGTAAAGTTTGTATGTAACGTCCGTCTTAGGAATCATATATCTCCACATTATAAAGAGGTTAAAATGCTATGATTAGACGAACGTCGGTTTCACCATTATGCGTGTCTAATTAGGAAAATAATTGAAATTCAAATGCCTAGCTACTTGTATGATAAGATAGAATTCTGACAAACGCTCACAATAGAACAATACGAAACAATAATATAACTATACCCAAGCGCAGTACTGCAGCATTTCAAACATCATTCTCGTACTACTTAGTGTCATACATGTATAATCAATTAACACCAGCCATGTTTCAGACAAGTTTTACATCGTTTAAAACTAATTTAAAAAATAAATTACTGTGTAATGATTTGACCTCCATTACTTTAAACAAATTTTAGCATTGAATTTGCACATTCTTGTATGTTCTTGTTTGTACGTATGTAATTCTTTTAAATTAGTGACATTATATGATTTTATATTTTATATAAGTAATAGATTATTTACAAAACTACTTCATGTTTTTAGGTTAAGGTAAATATACATAGTCACAAGATAGTCACATATCGATGGGTTTTTGACAAAATGTCGTAAGCGACAGATCGTAAATTTTACAGGAAACGACTTTTTTTAAAGTAATTGTATTTCTTAGTTCCAACTGTACCAAAATTTGTATTACGATTTTGTTCGTCATTACAAATTGATACCGACATTGTTATTGATGATAATACAAATTTTTGATTTAATTTTGCTGCTTAAGATGTTATGTCGGGAATATTCTATTTGAAATTTGTCGCTTAAGATGTACATATATGCACGAAATACTATGGCTAGCCTTTAGTTTTATGGGACAAGAAAAATTATCTTAAGCGCCTAAAAGTGTATCGTAACCGACACAACTCCATGGTGCTTACGATTTTCTGCCAGTATATGATATCGGCTTACGATATTTTATGGTTATTTTTTAAAAAAGTGGGTGCTTACGATGTTTTAAAATATTTAATACTAGCAGAATATGAAATAATTCACTTACGAGATTTTCTGGGAACCTGTAGTTTAACGTAAGCTACCACAAGAACAAAAAAAGCTAAAAATGAAGATAATGTCGCTTACGATGTTTTGTCAAAAACCCATCGATATGCGGCGAAATAAAAAAATTAAATAGCAAAATATATCAAATAAGATGTATGCAGAATCTACTTGATATAGAAGTAATAAAAAAAAAATTATTTCGCAGAGATACAATCTCGCCTTCTATATGGAATCGTATTGTGGGGTACATCCCCAGCAGCAAAAAAATTATTCTTAATTTAAAAAAGATGCATACATGCTATTTTAAATAAAGGCCAAAAAGAATTATGTCGAAACTTATTTGAACAGCTAAATATACTTCCCCTATGCTGCCTCTACATTCAAGAAGTTGCCTGTTATATATTCAAATGTAAATGTAACATTTCTCGTCAAAGTGATATACATAACTACAATACAAGAAATGGGTCCTACTCTGTACACCCCAAAATAGTTTAAACTTAACCCTAAAAGGGCCACTAAGTACTGACATCAGACTACAACAAAACTCCAACATCTATAAAGGAACAGCTTAACTACTTCACTTTCAAAAAGTCACTGAAAAAATACCTTCTTCAAGGCATGTATTATACTTTAGATGAATTTTTCTCAATTTGACCTCTTTCCCTTTGTAAAATGTTTTATGTATTTGTTAGACATGTCAATGTATCTTTTCTTTTAAATTTTGTCTATGTAGTTTGTGTAAAAATTCTCTGTCGACTTGTAGCCCAGTCGATGAAGGTATTTACCCACAAAAATTTGCAAACTGAATAATTTTTTTTTTAATAAGTTTGTGAAAGTGTATAGAAAAATATCCTGAAAAGTTTACATTTCGCTCGGATGCAGAACATAAAAAAAACTTGTTTTCATCCATTTTTTCAAAATTTTGAAATTAAATCAAGCTAGAAAAAAATTAAAAATACAAATGGATAGATCACGTATTTATGAACAAAAAATGTCCTAACAAAATTTATCGTTAAAGCCACGGTTTTCCCGGAAAAAAAAAAGGTCAAGTGTAATGTTATAACCCGGAGCGAGATCCATGCGCTTGAATACGCATGACTGTAACACCGACGCACTGAATTACATGTCACTAAATCGGAATGTGTTCAATCTATATGAGTGTTGGTTCATTTAAAAGATGGAAACTGTAGCTATCTGATGCTTTTTTGTTTTAAACAATACAAGCAAAGGATGGATGGGAAAAATATACTTATATATATTATCACGCCCGAACCCAATCGTCGCAATAAAGAATATAGAAAAAAATAAAAGCCCTTCAAAAAAATTCTTTCTTCATTGAGAACCATTGAAAAGTATGTACACTTCATGATTATTACGGTTTATTAAGTTGTATCGAGGATTAAAAAAAAAAATACATCTCAAATCATTTTAATTTCCTTGCTTGATGATTTTTTTGATAAATATATATATTGGAGGCTGTAACTTGCCAAGAAATTGACCCACTGGAAAAATAAAATATTACTATTTCGGAAAAAATGTATACTTTTCGAATGTTCAAACACAAATTCGTTTACTTTTATGCATTTTTTCGAAAATATGATTGATCATATCATAATAAGAAATTGCGATTGTCGATCTTATCCTTATAACTATGAAAATATGTTTGATGGTTTTGAATATAAATTCTGAAACTTTTCCAATTCATTAACAAATGTATAAGGAATTCAGTGGATCTAGCTGAAATGTGGATAGGTGTATCTGTAATAAATACAATACAGTAAAGGCACGTAAAAATTCATGCTTACGATTCAGCGGCTATGTGTGGTGTCTGTGTATGCGTTCATAATTATATATTTTCCCTCCAGACTCACTATTTATCCTCTTAGTCACTAAGAAAAATGTTAAAAATGTATAATCAGAAAGAGAAAAAAGCTTTATTTTACTTGTTAGAACTGCTAAGAATTTTTAGAGGTTCCGTAGTATGCATGTTAAATCACTGTTTGCGTGATTGACTTTTTAAAAACTTTTTATTTGGTTACATGAGGAATCAACGTTGATTCCTGAATAAAAGATACAATTTATGTATGATACATTTAATATGAAGTGAGTATGATAACTGCTGGTACAAATGCTCGTTAGTCTTATTTATAAGTTTTCAAATGATGTCAGCCAAAGTTGAACAAAGGAAATGCAAGCTAGCTAATCAGCATAATATTGTGAGAAGTTAAAATGAAACTTAATATCTAGATAAGCAATTCAAAGGAAGCTGTTATCTAATACTGTAATATGATGCTATCTGTAATGTCGCTTTATATCTTGATGATATAGCGTATAATTTTATATAACATGCATTTAACCATGTGATTGGCCGAGCAGAGTGACAAAGTCACTTCACTATTTTTTTCCGAGAAAACCGTGGCTTTAGCGATACATTTTATTAGAACATTTTTTTGTTCAGAAACACATGGTCTACCCACCTGTATTTTTTGTTTTTCTCTAGCCTGACTTAATTTAAAAATTTTGAAAAAATTGATAAAAAAAAATTTTTTTTTACTTTTTTTTATGTTCTGCATCTGAGCGGAATGTAAACTTTTCAGGATATTATTCTATACACTTTCACGAATTCATTAAAAGAAAATTATTCAGTTTGCAACTTTTTGTGGGATTCACTATAAAATGATCTCTGTTGCCTGGGCTATGGTGTTTTTTGAAAAATATGAACGTGTCAAGATCGCATGTTTTTGTAATTTTTTCGGCTCCGAAATGCGAACTGTTTTTTACTATTTTTCTCAGATATCTCCGAAACGGTAACAGCTAGCTCGAAATAAAAAATTAGGTCAAACGAGTATTTTTCACTGCGAATCTTTTCCTTTCTTTTCTTTACGGAAATATTTACTGAAATGTCGACAATGTAGGGCAAAACATTTTGTGCTTCAAAAGTTGGCAACTTCTTAATCTTGACTCCTACACCAAAAATTCCGGCAAAAATTAGGGAATTAGAGGGGACGGAAATTGGGACTTTTTTTTTCTTCAGTAAAATTTCATCATTTTGTCACCTTAATTAATCGGTAATTAACTGAAATCGATCTCATATACGATGTCTATTTAATATGATGTATTACCTAGATGCATAGTCATTAATCTTGGCCCTTCAAAATAAAGATTTCTCACAAAATTCTTTTTTTAAAATTTACATGCATTTTCTAGGAGTAATTTTCTCCATTTACTCGAATATCTTGATATTTATCGGTTTTTTCGAAAAATTTGTAGGCAACAAATGTAAAGGGCATTTATACGAATCTTTGATTTTATACTTTTTAAAAACTTAAATATACGCGCCATATTCAAAATATGCAACATTGCCAATCAATTTCATCAGGTGTTTTATTTACACAAATGAAGGACTTAAAATTGTTTAAAGTTCTAATAACTTTTATGCTAGACGGACAATTTTTTCAGAGTTTTAACCTTAGTTAACATTAAATAGTTTCTTAAAACTATTTAATGTTATGTTAGTTTTTGAAGCTTATTTCTAATAAATTGTGGTATTAAGAGCGAAAATTAACTTAAGCCGAGCTCTACGTCAAATAAGGCATCTTTGCCTATGAAAGTCAAACTTTCCGAATCGATTACTCCGAAACTAAACAGACAATCTTATTTTTATTGAAGATTCAAGTGTTAAATCACTTTATTTATTAGTATACCAAATTATATTTAAAACTGTAAAAGTTCATTTTAGTGTACAAGTACTTTAATTGTTTAACATGTTCTACACCTTAAGGGTATATTTTCAAGAACTAATAAAGATAATCGATCTATCTATCTATCTATTACATATTCTTATGTGAAATTCGTGTGTACGATTTAAGGACCAACAAGTATTTCACTTGGTCTCTTAATGATGTCATCCGGCTAAGCTCCAAAGCCTAGCCTATAAATACAATTTGTCTGTCACTTTTTTAAATTGTATCTATCTGCTGTCAATTTCGAAATGAAGCTCATATAATAGCACATTTTTTTTTTAAACCTAATAGCTAATATTTTAGAATTTAGATCTTAAACTAAAGTATTTTTTAGTGTTGGTGGACTCCTAGGAGCTAGTAAGAGAGAACAGTGGCTTCAGTTGAGGGCAGAAATAGAAACTGCAACTGATAATTGGCTCACACTAGCAAATAAATGCCTAACCCTAATAAATTCCAGAAATAATTGTGTAAATGTACTAGTTACAACTACCCAATTGATACCAGCTCTTGCGAAGGTGTTATTATTTGGACTTGGAGGTGTATTTCCTATTGACAATATATATTCAGCAACTAAAATTGGTAAGTTATTTTTTCAAAATGTATGCTAATATATCAAATTCCACTTACCAAATTCCAGATTTACATGAATGCCAACTAATAACTTTGTAAAGAATATTTTTCAATACTGCATGTACCACTTGAAGAGTAAAATTACTTAGAAAAGATAACATGTCACGGCTTCGCGCATTGCGTGTAACAGTTGGCATAATATCAGTGCCGTGCCGTCCATTTTTTATTTAAATATTAATGGTAGTAAGCAGTGCGACGCTCATGCAGCTGTAAAAATAGGATCGTTACCTAGGTAACGAGCACTCGGTAACCATATCGGTCTCTGCGCATTCTATGACGATGTTATCTTTTCTAAGTAATTTCACTCTAATACTCATGTTCTTTATTGTTGTCTACATTCATATTATTTTTCCATGGAGATTAGATACCCAGAATGATACATTAACAATTACTGTGTTGAATATTGTGTGTATCATTTCATAAAAATAAATATTTTTGTTTGTTTTTATTATATTGATATCTCTGATGTTCTTCTTTTTATCTATGGTTACTGCATCTTATTGAGATACTTATTAGCAAGCAAGTAAGCTGCCACAAGTTCGTCAACAAGGGTTGCCCACAGCAATGGAGATAATACTCCTCCCTGAGGGCAGCCTGTACTCACTTTTGCCTCAATGGTAGCCTCGCCTAGATTGGATACTATTATCTTCATTTCTAGGCTGGCTTTAATCCACTGGTAGAGTACTGTTGGGACTCTTCTATTTAACAAAACATTTGTTAAAGATTGCATTGTCGCATTATTGAAGAATATCTAGAAATGTTGCCACTGCCATTTCTTTGTCATCTAATGACTTTGTCAGTAGCCTATTTATCCATCCAGCACGAGGTCTGTTAACTTTCCCGGCTGCATATTGACGCTCACTAAGGGGGTTTTCCCTTAGTATTTCGTCTCTAATGTTCTAATGTATTAGTATATTCTGCCCTTTTTAGAGCAGAATTGGGTAAATTCGATCCATCCCAGGAGATTTGAATGGTTGGAACTTGCTAATTGCCCATCTGATTTTGTCAGGTTTTACTACCTCATTGGCCAGCCTCCAATCCACAGGTCTGGGCCACTCCGGCCTTTGATCTGGGAATTGCACGGCCTCCGAACCCTGCAATATCAGTGAGCCCGGAAAGAATGCCTCCATGAGCACTTTGATACTTTCCGTTAGTGTTTCTGTGTAGGTTTCATCCTCTTACTTGAGGAAGCCTACTTCATTTGCAGTACAACCATCCTTGGCCAAGACCCTATGAATTCTGGAGGCTGCAGGGCCATCATTGAACTCTTCGCAAAACCTCCTCAATGAGTCTCTTTTGACTTTGCGGATTTCGTTGTAGTATTGCGTGAATTTTATTTTGTAGGTATTCCAATCTTGGTTGAATTTGGCCTTATTGAACAGTTTTCTCACTTCTGTACTAAGGCCTCCTAGATGTTTGTTCCACCAGATTGTTTTACCCCCGTTTTTCCTTGTTTTCTGTGGGTAGTTTTCCTGGTAAGCGGCTATTATCGCCTCGCTTACCTGTTCCACTGCCACCTCAAGGCTCTTCCGGATGCTGTTCCTGCCTCCAGGTGCCTTCTGAGGGACTCTGAATAGCCTTTCCAGTTGGTCGCCCGGGGATTTCTACACTTTGTCTCCATCAGAGATGGGGTCGTGATATCAAATCTTATGTGCCTGTGATCGGAGCCTGATGGCTTTTCTGACACATGCCAATTTATAATATTATCGCTTATGTTACTCGTGCCTAAGGTTATATCCAAGACTTCTTTACGCACTGAAGAAACAAAAGTAGGGTTCTTGCCTGTGTTGGCTATTAGTAACCCTTCACTTGAATGAGTTGTAAGAGATTCACCCCTTATGTTTATGTTGGTGCTTCCCACACCATGTGATGTGTGTTGGCATCACATTCTGTTATCATTGGAAGGTTCCTTCCTCCGCAGTAGGCAACTATGTCGCTTAGTAATTGCGGAGGGCAGGATCTCTCCTCGCCTGGGAAGTAGACGGAGCATATAACCCGCTCTTTGTCTCCTCTTCCGTTGATGCTGTTAAGGTAGCTGTAACAAAATCATTGGTGCAAAGCACCGGAATTAATGTACAACTTACCCTATTACTGTGTACTATACATGCCCTTGGTTTATTTGAGAGAGTATTGTACAGCAACTTACTTTGTAAAGATTTTAGGCCTGCGGGCCTTCCCTTTACAAGCCAGAGTTTCTGCAGAAGGGCAATATCTATGCCTTCTTCTTCGAATCTCTTACATAAAATGACCGAAGCAGCCTTAGCATGATGGAGATTCACCTGCAGGACCTTGATCTCTTTCTTGCTTTCCGTGTGGTTCCTACGAGCAGCTAGGGAAATGTTCGCAACCGCATTTGACCCTGCGGCCATTCAGCCTTTGGCACGTTGTCTTCCACCTTCCACCTTGGCTTGTCGTCCTTGGTTTTTCTCTGCTTCTCTTTGACCTTACTGGCATGGGTGACCCTGCCAGGAGTACAAGACTCCCGTCGGCATCGTTCTCAGAATCATTGCAGTTGCTTAAGCACCTCCACCACGACAAGGTCCCACGACTCCTCGGAGGGGATGATTATAAAACTGTCCTATAAGTATATCTTCAAGATTACTTATACAACAAATTAACATATGCACTTGGGAACTGGTATAAAAATATTACAATCATTTTCTTTTCGTGATGAATGAATGAATTACTGACTCAGTGGTGCATCATGATACTATGATACTGAAAAATGTATTACATTTTTTTGCCGATTTTAACGTTGACTTTTCAGTTAAATCTATCAATTCTCAACTGATAACGGATTTGTTCTTGTCCTTTGGCATGCAAGAGTGTGGTAATGATTTCACAAGAGTCACTAATAGAACTGCAACCAAAATTGACAATGTGTTCTCGAATATACAGCAAAATATTAGTAAAACCAGAATATTTAATCCTCACTTATCCGATCACAACTGTTTGTGTTTTTCTTACTCAGAGTCAACAAACATCTATAGATCCAAAGAGCAGATGACATATAGATCAATAAACAATTATACAATAGGAAATTATAAAATATCACTAATGAACTGTGATTGGTCACATTTTTACCAAACCGTTGATCCTGATCAAATGACCGAAATTTTATTAAATAATGTAAGAAATTGCTACAATACTTCTTTTCCCATCAAACAGTACAAAAAGAAAAGACATAATATAAAATACAGTCAAAACATAAAAGTTATAAGAGATAAGCTATATATGACTTAAGTAAATTTGACAGCAATCTCAAAGTTAATTACAATAAACTCAAAAAAGATTACAAACGAGCTCTTAAAAATGAAACTATTAAGCACAATACTGATCTTATAGCCAATTCAAAAAACAAGCAAAAAAACGGCATGGTCAATTATTAAGGAAACTTCTAATCATAATCAACTATCTCGCGAAATCAGTGCCGATGACCTGAATAATTATTTTGTTAACATAGCCAATGAAATTCTGGAAAATTTAAATTGCAGTAATTCTGATTATAGAAATCTATGTAGGAACAATAGCGTACCTTTTTCCTTCTTTTCAGAACCAGTCTCGGAATATGAAGTTAGTTATCTAATAGATAAGTTAAGTACATCTAAATCTAGAGACTATTATGGTCTAAACAGTGATACTATTAAAATGGCCAAAGATGAACTCCTACCTTTCATAACTTATTTCATTAATTTGTGTTTTGAACAAGGAATATTTCCTGACTGTCTAAAAATATCTAAAGTAACGCCTATCTTTAAAAAAGGTAATGTGGATCAAGTCAACAATCACAGACCAATAACAATTATTCCAATTCTATCTAAATTGCTTGAATTAGCTTTTAACGTAAGGCTAATACTGTATTTGGAAAATAAAAACTTACTAAATCCCAGTCAATATGGTTACCGTAAAAGTACTTCTACTATTAAAGCATTAACCGATATGATTGTATTTATAACAGATGCACTTGAATATGGACATATGGTAGCTGCTTCTCTGTTGGATTTGTCTAAAGCTTTTGATTGTGTGTCTCCTGATATATTATTAATAAAATTAGAGAGTCTCGGTATAAGAGGATCTGCACTTTCTTTCATTAAATGCTATATGTTAGACAGACGTCAGTGTGTTAGCAGTAATGGTGAAATCTCTTCTTTAAAGTCCCTCAAGTTTGGCGTTCCTCAGGGGTCGATATTAGGACCAACGTTATTTATTGTTTATATCAACGACATATCAGATCGCATCTCTAGTAAAATTATTGCTTATGCTGATGATAGTACTCTTCTTTCAGCCCATAATAACATGGATAATCTCACTAATATGTCAGCAGATGCACAACAACAAGCCGAGCAATACTTTTCTAATGTAAAACTAAGTCTAAACACTCAAAAAACGCAAAATTTAATATTTCATCTAAACATACGAATTCATATTGACAATAATAATCCAGTTAAGTGCTTAGGTGTTACTTTAGATAGCAAATTGACATGGGAAAGCCACATAAATTGCATGTCCAGAAAATTGTCCAGTAGAATATATTTGCTGAAAAAACTTAAAAATCAAATCGATCAAAATATTATCTTGACTGCATACCACGGACTCTTTCATAGCATAATGTGCTATGGAATTTTACTGTGGGGCGGCTCTGCACACACTGTCAAGATTTTAAAATTGCAAAAGAGAGCTATCCGAGTTATTACGAATTCAAAATATAACGAAAGCTGTAGACCTTTGTTTAAAAGGTTAGGTGTCCTCACTTGCACTAATCAGTATATTTTAGAGTGCATTCTTTTTGCTAGAAACCATCTGTCTCATTACCAAACTCAGAATTGCTACAAAACAAGGAATGAATCTGTTGTAGTTCCTTTCTTCTGTCTGACTAGAAACATAAATTCATTTAGATATCTATCTGTAAAATTCTACAACCTACTGCCAAATAGCTGGAAAACACTTAAGGATATTGCGTTCGCCAAGAAAGTAAGAAATTTTCTGAATGAAAATGTCTTTTATGAGATAGATGAATTTTTCACGTACTTTAATTGTTTTTAAATATAATTGTCTGTATTGTTGATCTTAATTGTTTCATTTTATGTTATATTCCAGTTTATAATTGTAGTACTTTTAGACTGATGTTCTTATGCCATTGTTTTATTTTATCTTAACGTAAGTGTCTATATTAATCTTTGTATCTGACGAGTGTAAACAATATTGTATTGTCACACACAATAAATAAACTACTACTACTACTACTACTATGAAAGAGAGATACGCTCTTACGCATACCTCCTCTTACCGCAACCTCCTCTGTACCGTCACGTTAGGGTCGACTAATTCAGCGATTTTTATTTTAGATGTAAACTAAAATTACCTTGACAGAAGTGTTTAGAAGCTTATCCTTCGATGAAATAAGAAATTACGACTCCTTTGGATGGTCAAGACAAAAGATAGAAAAAACGTGAGAAAATTGTAAAATAATAGATACAATTATTTTCTCGTTTAACTTGCCCTAACTCAAAAACGGGACAATGAATTAATCTCAAATTTTTACCGTGTCATGACTCCATCTCTGTTAACAAAATGTGTTAATATCAAGGTCAAATTTTAATAAGTAAAGAAAATATGATTTTTTTTCTAAGACCATGTTGATAAACTGTGAAATTTTACAGGTGCGAATGTGACAAGCGAGAAACTTTTTTTATCTTTCAAAATAGATACCAAGTATATCGAGGACGTATGAGGTAAAGGATGGAGCTAACTATTTTATTCGAAACTTTTTTTTCTATGATTAACAGTTTTCGAGAAAATTACAATTAAATATATGGAATGCCTCGCGGATGTTGTTTAATGAAATTGCAGGGTCAAAAAAATGAATGACATTTTTTAGCAAATCAATGGAGAGTCATTAAATATTTGTAATAATTATCATGAGAGAACACATTGATTGTCCCGTGCTATTGAAATAAGTCATACAGCTAAAACGCTATTTTGCAGATTAGGCCAGTCGGAATAGATTGAAAAAGGATCATTTTGCGAAATGTCATTTACCCGCAATTTTTTTTTCTTAAAGTATTGTTTAATAACGTGGGAATAAATCGGACGAAGGACCAGTCAGCCTAATGCTGACAAACTGAACTTGATATATTATAAATAATTGAATTTGAAATACCTTGTGACCTTGTGTATTAGCGGCACTTTCCTGGTGTTGTTCTCTTCAAGTTGGGCCCAACAATCTCCAGGTCTCCAATATGGGAAGGTTCACAAGGCACTCGCGGGGTGATAAGTAACGGTTTTTATTATTTTGAAGTTGACCGAAAAATGACCAACTATCCGCACGCTTTATTTGCAATATACCTCGTATTTTTAAAAAATATATCGAGAGATAGAAAAGTTGAGAAAATTGATTTTGAACATTTTATTATTCTTGACATTTTCTTGGAAAATTCTTCGTTTAAGAGCTACAGACGAAAGAAAAATGCTACTTTTCTATTTTTTGATTTTTTTCTTTTTAAGTGATTATAATAAATATTAATACGAAATATATCATTGGTATAATGTGAATTATGTTTAAATGTCCAATTTACAGTTTAAATAATAGTATATTATTATATGAGCGATTATGATAGCCCGCGAGCGGTAAGCGAGTGGCGCAAATCATCTGAGTGAATAATGGCCATAATCGCGAATGTAATACTATGCTTTTTCTACACCTATTAAACAAATAAATTAGACTGAAAATTGATAGCATTAATCGGTACCTATTCGTAATAAGTTGAAAATGTGAACAAACAATATGGCGGTATGGCGGTACACTTGTCACTGTCACGCAAGTTGATTGTCAGCCGCAGCAGCAAGAGTTGATCGCGGTCAATTTCAAATATCATTGAATCAGCGAAACAATGATTTTTGAATTTGTATTTGTGATTGGCCTTCATTGCAGCTTACTAAGCTACGAAATCCTGCTCTTCCACTTAACCTCGAGCCAGATTACAGCAAGATGCCGTAATCTGGATTGACCTATCCTAGAACTTAACTTAAAGTAACAATATTGAAACACCTCTTTTATAAAGAAACAGTATCTGAAAATAACAAAACAGACACACTGAGCTTTTTCTTCATAATGGTTTCATCACATAATTTAAAGCCTCTTTAAATCTAAATGGAATTTAAGACGTTAATAAAGCTAATTAGCTGTATGGAGAGTTTTATGTAGGTATGTTAAACCCATTACAAATACATATTATCCTAGAAGCAAATTAGCTTTATAATTAGGTCTTACAGAATGCTTTAAAACTTACCATATAAGAGCAAGTATACTTGAAGCCTAAAAAGTCTTAACTACAACATCAATAAAGCACAAGACTATTTCCTAACCCTGACAAACCTTTCTTAAAACCCCCTTAAGTCCAGATGACTTTTAAATTGTTCCTTGGGTTTATTGTGTTTAAATAAATGATTTAAAATTTGATATTAAATAAAAACAAAATAAATAGCTTATAATCCGTTGAAAAATCATACATGCTTGCATCAATTATTTTGGAAGTGTTTTCACCAACATTTAAACCCACAACGGCCTTGTTGCAAAATGAATTAGAATAGGCAAGTATACAATTTTTTAAAATAATTTTAATAACATCTACACTTAAAAACAGTTGACCCGTATTTTTTATTTTATTTTTTAATAATGCCTTATACTAAAAAAAAAAATCATGAAGTTTAAACTGTGTAAACGGTTAGATATTGCCGCCAATTTTCGGGCTATTCTATTGGCTATGATCTAATAGCGTAATCACCAGATTCTAATTTGTGCTTGAACAGAGAAACGAGAGTCACGTTGCCATATTTCGATAAATAATGTAGGATATTTTCTCTGTAATATTACAATTCCGTATCAACAAGTATCAATCAGCCTTAAAAACATGTAAAATATTTACTTGCTGGGTATTTGAAACAGTGTTGAAAATTAATATTAAAATTTATTTCACACAGTGCAGTAGTGCACATTCTTTTTTAGAAATGTGGCAATGTAGCTGGTTACTGTCAAATTTAAAGTGCCCCTGTTTTAGAGGTTAATAACCTCTAAAACAGGGGCACTTTAGCGTAATACGCTATTACGTTATGATATATCCGGCAAACTACCTTATTTTAAATCTCTGATTTTAAGCATTTTATAATTAAACCAATAATAGTCACTAAAATTACCTTGAAATTATATTTACAACATATTGGAAAGTCGTACTATAATGCTATATTATTAATATTGTCATTTTTGTTATTGTCTACTAGCCCATTCTATGATATTGAAAATAAAACTGTCTGCAAATTTCAGCTTTTTAGGTCTTATATTACGGTTTTCGATGTTCGATGTATTTTTAGGTAAACATTGGACACGTGGCAGTCGCGGGCACGGGCTCGATTTGAAAGTGACTAACGAGTGACGCTATGTGCACAGCAGGTCAAAAGCTGATACTCGTACCGAGCGTATCTTCTATTTCGTAGTATCATGGTGGTGCATTGCTTACGGTGTTAGGCTTGCAACTAGTGACGAGCGATATCGCGATTTTTCAATCACTCCGCGATCAGTGATTGCTATTTTTGAATCACGGTGATTTTAAACAGTGACAGCGATCGCGGTTTAGCACGAAAATCTGTAAACAGTTATAAGTTTGCCGTAACCTGCTTACATTACATATCTGCACTGCGTTTTAAACAGTGACGACTACGATCGCGGTTTAGAATGAAAGCGAACGCAGTCTGCGAGCTTGATATAAGTTTTCCGTGATTTGGCATAAATCGCTGCTCTGCATAAATAATAGGAAACGGAAATAAACGTGAATACATTTTACTATTTATAGCATCAACTTGTATAATGAAAAATAAATAAATATGTAAATACTAAATATATAAATAAATCAAAATTTTAAGCTTATGAGTCAAAAGTCAAAAGACTTAAAACAGGATTCACAATTCACATTTAAAAATAACAACAACTTTGGCTTTTTTGTCGTTTAATCGGCTTTTTCTGTTATTATAAGTACTTGTCCAGCTTTAGAAAATAATCGTTCGCATGGCACGGAAGTTGCTAGCGCACACAGTTTCTCTTTTGCTACCACTGACAATTTTGGGTAATTATCATGCGCTATTAAAATCACTAATCGCCGTGATTTTGTTTACTTCGTCACTGTTACTATCGGTGATTTTCTAATCACGGTGATTTAATCACCGGCAGTAAAATATCACCCATCACTACTAGTGATGAGCGATATCGAGATTTTTCAATCACTCCGTGATCAGTGACTGCTATTTTTGAATCACGGTGATTTTAAACAGTGACTGCGATCGCGGTTTAGCCTAAAAATCTGTAAACTGTTATGTTTGCCGTGACCTGCTTACATTACATATCTACACCGCGTTTTAAACAGTGATGACTACGATCGCGGTTTAGACTGAAAGTGAACGCAATCTGCGAGCTTGATATAAGTTTGCCGTGATTTGGCATATATCGCTGCTCTGCATAAATAATAGGAAACGGAAATAAACGTGAATACATTTTACTATTTATAGCAACAACTTATAATAAAAAATAAATAAATAAATAAATCTATAAATACTAAACATATGAATAAATAAATATTTTAAGCTTACGAGTCAAAAGCATTAGAACTTGAATTTGAATGATCATATCTACAAAATGTTACAATTACGTCCGATCCATAATTACCATTTTCGTAGTGCTATTTCTATCATGCCAGTGCATACTGCATAGAAGACTAGAGGAGTAATATATCTTGAGCTATTAAAATCACTAATCGCCGTGACTTTGTTTCGTTCGTCACTGTTGCTGTTGGTGATTTTCTAATCACAGTGATTTAATCACCGGCAGTAAAATATCGCCCATCACTACTTGCAACCATGAGGTCCCGAGTTCGAATCCTGGCTAGGGTATGGATGTGTAGTGGCATTTCTCACGTGTTGCCGAGACAGTAGCAGTGAGCTAGATCGCGGTTGTGTGAGAGACAACACCGCTAGTCGCTCTCTTCCCCTGAGTTCGATTCTCAGCTGCGGCAGATGTTAGGCGTTAAAAAAAAAAATTGAAATAAAACTATTGCTAGAATGCTATTTAACACAAATATGTTGTGTGGTTCTTATTTCAAATAACAAATTCAATAATGGCGCTCAACCTGGTAAAGAGTATCATTAAACAGTATAATAAACCTATAATATATGCTAGTAGTGAGAAAATTTTCTTGCGTGGCGAATATTTCTGATAAAATATGTATATATTTTTAACAAAAAAACTGAAGCATCTCGGTTTAGCATTTTATTAAAAATTTAAAAAATATATTGATTAAATTCATAAGAGAATAATGTCTTTCTAAAAAATTAATTTTCAATAGGAATTTTTACATTTCTATGGGAATTCTGCATAATGGCGACAATTGATGAGCATAATTTTGTCTCATACGAAACGTTATATAATGCTTTTGTTTTGTTCAAAACTCTATGTGATATTAAAATCCTGTAATGTTTCTATAGGAGCTATAAAAATATTCTTGAAATAAACCATCAAGTTGAACTTGGCGCGAGATGAAGGTTTCTGTGTCGGCCTGTGGTGCTAGAAGTCCTGGATTCAATACCATGCCAGTACAACTAACTTTATTTAATTGGGCATCACCTCATGAAAGGCAATGGCAAACCATCAACGGCCTCTTAAATAGTGGTGTTCGGATCCGGCAATAAACTGCATCTTATATTTATTCGAATCTCGATGGAAACACACCATAGATATATACGAGAGGTCGTATATGCTCAAAATATCAGTATAGTACTTGAAGAAGTTGTTGACAAAACATAATTTTTCTTAATTTCATCCAATTCTTGAAAAATCTTATTTTGGACATTCAGCAGAGAATTCTCGAAGAAACCATCCCTTCTTTTCGTATACTGTTGATCCAAGCCTGGTGTTGTTCGAAAGTTATCGTAACACATTTTTATAACATATCATTTTCTTTGGATGTTTTTATTTCGTGCTTTCAGAAACTAGAAGTATTTAATTGTAACGTAACAAAAACAGTATTTTAGCCTTTCTATTAGATAGATAGATACTTTATTCATTCATTAATTTTATATACAAAGGTAAAACTTATCAAACTAGTCAAAATAGTACATTACACATACATATACATACTCAGTACACTCACTCGTACATAGACATTATCAAATACACTTAGACAATCTAACACTCAACATACATGCAAAAACGAAATAGTCAATGACCTAGGTACTCTTCTACAGAATAAAATGCCTTACTAACTAGGTGTTCATACAGTTTTTGTTTAAAATGATTAAAATTCTGAATAACACTAACATCACTACAAAGATTTAAAAACCTGTTGAAACATGTAATGCCCTGATAAATATGCGAATTTTGAGAGACACTTATTCTTGAATATGGTTGATATAAATTACTGTTGTTATGTGTATCATATTTATGCACATTGCTTATTTTCATAAATGAATTTTCTCTCATTTTACTTCCACATCCAGTGGAAGTATAGTAACGACAAAAAAATTTAAAAAAAATTTTATTGTTCAAATAGGCTTAGAATGTCATGAAACGTCGAGATTTAAAGTTTGAGCGAAAAAAAAATTTCTGTCTGTCTGTCGGTCTGTCTGTCTGTCTGTCTGTCGGTCTGTCTGTCTGTCTGTAACTTTTTTTTGTGCGCACGTTTACTCAGGAACCGTTTGAGATATTGACTTGAAATTTGGTACACATATGTACTTTAAGAGTATAATCTGCGGTCAGTGAAATGAAGAAACGAATTATTCGGCTTATTTTTGAAGATAGAAACTTCAAATTTTGTACGTATGTATTAAAATATATATTCTAGTTCGTCACGTTTTTAATTTTTTGTTTTAATCAAAAACACGTGATCAACGAAAAAATTGACGTCGAAAAATTGGAATTTACAAAAAACGAAATCGTGACGCCCTAGATAGTCCTTAATTAATTACGTGGATAAAATATAACCTCTTAATTTTCAAACATAGATTCAATAAATAGTTTCCAATTTTGCCGTCAATAGATGGCACTCGCCTCGGCATTCGCATAGCTTTACACGCTCTCAGACTTTAGGGAGGAACTTGTTGTCATGGAGACCAGACGCGAATGAATGCTTGCCAGGGAAGCATTTAGGAGTTCTGGTTGGTAATTGTAATCTTAAATTTATTTATAAATTATTTTATCTTACAGGAATGACTTAATAAATAGATGAAATTCTTGAAAATGTTAATACATAAATAAAAGGTGCCAAATAGAGAGGACCGTTTTGTATAAACACTCCTACAAATTTTATTATGAAAATTTGAATTCGGTTTTTAGTTAGGTCAGAAATCAATTTATTCGAAAATATTGCCAAGCAAAATGTACAGGGTGTCCCAATCAACGCGCTATGCTCGGTTTTCTCGGCAGTTTCTGAGATAAGTTTATGGTTCAAAATCCAGTCTGACGTAGGTTTCCCGAGGAATCTCATACTGCTAAGATATTTAGGAATCCAAGATGGCGGACGAATTTCGTCATCTATGGTCCTATTCGACTGAAAATCGATATCTGGGGGTTTTCAGGGATGCGGATTACGAATTTTTGGTCAAAATTTAGGAATCCAAGATGGCGGACGAATTTCGTCATCTATGGTCCTATTCGACTGAAAATCGATATCTGGGGGTTTCGGGGATGCGGGTTATGAATTTTTGATCAAAATTTAGGACTCCAAGATGGCGGACGAATTTCGTCATCTATGGTCCTATTCGACTGAAAATCGATATCAGAGGGTTTTCGGGGATGCGGGTTACGAATTTTTGGTCAAAATTTAGGAATCTAAGATGGCGGACGAATTTTGCGATCTATAGTCCTATTCGACTGAAAATCGATATCTGGGGGTTTTCAGGGATGCGGGTTATGAATTTTTGATCAAAATTTAGGACTCCAAGATGGCGGACGAATTTCGTCATCTATGGTCCTATTCGACTGAAAATCGATATCGGAGGGTTTTCGGGGATGCGGGGTACGAATTTTTGGTCAAAATTTAGGAATCTAAGATGGCGGACGAATTTCGCGATCTATAGTCCTATTCGACTGAAAATCGATATCTGGGGGTTTTCAGGGATGCGGGTTATGAGGTTTTGATCAAAATTTAGGACTCCAAGATGGCGGACGAATTTCGTCATCTATGGTCCTATTCGACTGAAAATCGATATCGGAGGGTTTTCGGGGATGCGGGTTAGGAATTTTTGGTCAAAATTTAGGAATCCAAGATAGCGGACGAATTTCGCGATCTATAGTCCTATTCGACTGAAAATCGATATCTGGGGGTTTTCGGGGATGCGGGTTGCGAATTTTTGGTAAAAATTTAGGAATCCAAGACAGCGGGCGAATTATAACTATATTTTGACCCCCCCTTTATTTATGTTATTATTGGAGATAAAAAAGTTTCGTGTAAGAGTTGTAGGGTTGTATACATATTTTTTTAAATGCAATTAAAAAACAATTGCTTGCATATGTTACGTGATATAACAATGAAGGTTGCTTTTTTAAATGAAAACCCTGTATATTTTTACATGTTCTTTTAGATCCTTTATCCCTTATTTCAAACATATAAAGATTGATAGATCTAGTTGTAATATTTTTTGATATATCAGACATTAAATATGCTCCAAATATGCATATAGGTATTTTAGGGTTTCTGACGGAGCGCAGTCAGTGGCGGATTTAGGGAGGGGGGGGGGGGGGCTATAGAGGCTATACCGGCAAAATCCAAGGGCGGCAATTTTTTTGAAAAACACCAAAGACATAAAAACAAAAAATTATTATTATTAATATGTTCTATCAGAACATGTTTAATTTATTTGAGAACGTGTTTTTTATATTAACTAGACTAAAGTTCCTTATTATAGTCAACAGTACAGGGTGGTTGTGCAAACGTTAGAACCTCATTTAACTTCTTTATTTTTGGAGTTACGTAAATAAGTTCAAAAATAAAAGTTATGAGATGTCACATGTATTTTCCAAACATCATTTCAGCAAAACAATTCAAACAAGTCGAATTTCGGAGATATGAGCTTTACCTTGGTGTTTTTAAATAGAACACCCCCATATATTTTTACACCATTTGAAAAGCCATAGAAAAATCTTTTCAATGATATATGACACAGTATTTTTCTTAAAAACTATAGAAGATATTAAGTTTTATATTTTCTTACATTAAGTCATGGTAGTCCGAAAAATATATACAGTGTATTTCACTTTTTAATTTGTTTTTCTGATTTGAATCAAATTTTACTTAAGTATGGAACAAATTAGGATCTACTTATGACCAGAAAAAAATTCATCTCCTACAAATGCAAAGCCACCTGCGTTACCAAAATATGCGGATAAAATAAAAAAATCATATTAGGCATATTTTTATTGGAAAACTTTGTCAATGAAACTTGTTCAGAATTGTTCAGAAACCTTAACTCCAAAATTTAATCAAAATAAAAAATATATAAATTTTTATTAAAATAATGTCGCAAGTCCGAAAATATCATTTTAATGTGTTTTTTCGTTTAGAAAACTGTACTATGACAATTTTGTTTGAAATTAAACCCAGGCTGCCAGGTAGTTGTAAAGCAATTTACAGTTTTTTTTTAAATAATTATTTTCAAAATTTTTAAAATTTCAAGTTTTTCATTTTTTAATTTTGATTAAATTTTGGCCATTTTGGACAATTCTGAACAAGTTTTATTAACAAAATTTTCCGATAAAAAAATGCCTAATATGATTTTCCGATTTTCTCCACATATTTTGGTACCGCAGGTGGCTTTGGTACCGTAGGAGGCGAATGTTTTTCTGGTCATAAGTAGATGATACTAATTTGTTCTATACTTAAGTAAAATGTGATTCAAATCGGAAAAAAAAATAAAAAAGTTATTGGGGTGTTACCATTTCAAGTGAAACACACTGTATCGATTATTGAAATTCTCCATTTTATTTAAAATAAAGTGAAATTAGACAGAACTAACATATTGTTTATTTTAATTTACATACTTTTGTTTTCCAAGGCTAATTTGATAAATTGTAAATTTATAGTAAATTAGACAAAATTTGTTTAAGATAAGCACCATGTATTATATTATAAATACAAAGCTTTTTTTATGGCGTTTCAAATGGTACATATATGGAGTGTTCCTTTAAAAAAAAGCAAAGTAAAGTTCATATCTCCGAAATGCGACTTTCAATAGGCATGTCCACAAAATTTTAATTTCAATTGGAAATGATAGAATTATCGATATTGTACACTAATTTAACAATAAAAAAAACCGCTGCCCAAGGAATCACTACTTCCACATCCAGATTTTCTATCCAAGTCACTCACAACGAAAAAATGTTGTATGTGGAAATAATTGTTTAATAATATAATATTTGAAATCGTTAAAACGATACCCCACATCGGTAGTGGGATGGGGGTGGTGATAGAGGGTGGTAGTGGGGTGGATAAGGTAAAAAAATATTTTGAGGTTTCTGGTTCTTGTACACAAACTAAATCAAAAATGTTTTCCATCCTCTTTAATAATGGGGTGAGGGTGGTAATGGGGGTGGCTAATGCCAAAATTTTTTTTGAGACCTTAGCTTCTCTTGTATATAGTAAATACCAATTTTATGAACTCTTACCTGCTTGATTTACCTATTTACCCCAAATTTACCCCAATTTACCCCCCAACCCTTCGATGGAACAAGATGAAAATATAATCTAGTTCTAAATCTCGTTAAAGTACATATGCGCACCAAATTTCAAGTCAATATCTCAAACGGTTCCAGAGTAAACGTGCGCACAAAAAAAAAGTTACAGACCGACAGACAGAAATTTTTTTTCGCTCAAACTTAAAATCTCGACGTTTCATGACATTCTAAGCCTATTTGAACAATAAAAATTTTTAAAAATTTTTTTGTCGTTACTATACTTCCACTGGATGTGGAAGTAATATATGTATCCTTATTTTGCCAGTTATTCGTAATAGAAATTACCCCAACATAGCGAGGATTTTTGGTAATTTTTCAATAAAAATTCTTGGCCTATGAAGTAAAAAAATATTTTGAGGATTTTGGTTCTTGTACATACACTAAATCACACTTTTTTTTCGTCCCCTTAAAAAATTGGTAGGGGTCGTAATGGGGGTAGCTAATGTCAAAAATTTTTTTGAGACCTTAGCTTCTCTTATATATACTAAATACCAATTTTACGGACTCTTACCTGCTTGATTTACCTGTTTACCTCCCCATTTACCCCAATTTACACCCCAACCCTTCGATGGAATAAGATGAAAATATAATCTAGTTCCACATCCCGTTAAAGTACATACGTGTACCAAATTTCAAGTCAATATCTTAAACGGTTCCAGAGTAATCGTGCGCACAAAAAAGTTAGACCGACAGACAGACAGACATTCTTTTACTCTGAAACTTAAAATGGCGACCTTTCATGACAGTCTAAGCCTATTTGAACAATAAAAATTTTCAAAAATTTTTTTGTTACTATACTTCCACTGGATGTGGAAGTAATTAATATTCTATTTTCAAGAAAAAGAACGCCATTGCCATGTAAACCGGAAGTGATATTTAAAATGTACATGCCTTTTTTTACTTTCCTTTAATAGTCAATTAAAAACATAAATGATCCGATCAATTCTTCTTTGATGTTCAATTATATGTTTCTTAGCGGCATCGATTCCCCGGAAAAAAATACTTATCTCAAAAACTACCGAGAAAATCGGACATAACGCGTTAACTAGGACACCCTGTACACTGTAAATATACATTATATACCTACAGATAGTTTTTCTTTTAATTCAAAACCACTGCCTAAGCAATCACTACAACCGCATTCAGTTTTCCTTCTCAAATTACTTTAAATAAAAATTCTTGTGCACCCAACGCGAAATTCGACTCTGTACGACAGAAATATATTTGAACTATTTCTCTTATATTACACAATCTCCGCCTGTTTACGTAGACGGCATATTTCATTGGTCAAAGGGGCACGCCCACCCGTATAAACCTTTTTCATATATATCAATGAAAATATTATTTGTCCTAGGGCAGATTATCCTCTTAACGAGATCTAGAACTAGATTATATTTTCATCTGGTTCCGTCGAAGGGTTGGGGGTAAATTGGGGTAAATTTGGGGTAAATAGGTAAATCAAGCAGGTAAGAGTCCATAAAATTGGTATTTATATATATATAAGAGAAGCTAAGGTCTCAAAAAAATTTTGACATTAGCCACCCCCATTACTACCCCCACCCCATTATTAAAGGGGGTGGAAAAAAATAAAGTTGTAATTTAGCGTGTATACAAGAACCAATGGCCTCAAAATTTTTTTACTTAATTCACCCCCACCCCCAACCCTCTACCACCACCCCAACCCCCACTATCGAGTGACATATCGTTTTGTAGGTTTTTGGGGTAGGCGATTTCAAATATTATATTATTAAAGTTCCATAAGCAATTCTTTTCACATACAAAATTTTTTCGTTGTGAGTGACTTGGATAGAAAATCTGGATGTGGAAGTAGTGATTCCTTGGGCAGCGGTTTTTATATTTAATACAACTAAATATATATAGAGAGAAGGCAGAGTTAGAATTGACAAGTTAATAAATATTTGTCTACAAGATGTATGAGGATGTGCTCCTACCATACATCTGATAATTTTTTTCTGTATAACAAAGACTTTATGAAAGTGAGCTGAACGTCCCCAAAAAATTAAACCATAACTTAAAATAGATTGCACAAGCCCATAATAGGTCAATTTAAGAATGGACAAAGATACTGTAGCTCGCAGCTGTCTTACAATAAAACACATAGTACTTAATTTTGAATAAATATAATCTATATGTTGCTCCCAGGTCATTTTTTGGTCTATTATAACCCCTAAAAATTTTATAGAATTCACTTGTTCAATGCTTTTATGGTTCATCTTAATGAGTTGACTAGATTCGCTTTTACCATTCTTTGGTTGAAATACGATAGAAAATGTTTTATTTACGTTTACTCTTATTCCATTATGTTGGCACCATTAATAAAATTCTAATGCATATATATTAGATGTTTCAACTGATTGTATTAAATTATTTCCTGTTACTAATTGGTATTTCACATATTAATCACAAATGCCATTTAAAAAAGATTAAATGAAATTTTTTACATTTTGCGTTCTTCGTCTAGAAGCAAATGTTTTTTTATTTTGAAACTCAATATATGTTCAGAGAAACTCAAGATTTTATTTTTTTCAAATAAACGGACGCATCAAAACAGCAACATTGCATCGCAGAGAGCTCTCTACTTTTCAGCAGTCCTTTTAACGTATGGCCACTCTTATATTTTCCACATGTCTGTTAACCACTTGCAATTATTTTTTTGCTTGTTGGTTTTAAAACGTGTCAATGGAAAGCTTAAATCGAAATAATACAAAAAAATAGTTATGAAGGAGTTGAATGCTATATTAGGACATTCTTGTGCAAGTACATCATACCAATTCTCATTCTCCAGGTAATAATAAAAAGTATTGATATTTTCTTCATTGATTTTCCTTCCATACCTGTTGTTATTATTATAAGATTTGGTTTTGATAAGATTTAAGTCTATTAATAAAAATTGAGAAAAGTGATCTGATAAATGAAAGTTTATGTTATTGGTTTCATAACTGTATAGTTTAATATTAACAAAGAAATTGTCGATACAGGTTTTTGAGAGATTGCTAATTCTAGTTGGAGTATCAATAGTACTAGTAAATCATGCGTTATTAGTAGATCGGTGAACAGTACCCTATTGCTACTGTACATCAAAAAATCAATGTTAAAATCACCACCTAGAATTAGACATTTCTCAGGATTCCATATATTTGTCAGTAAGTTAGTGCAATGCTCTAAAAATAGATTAAAGTTTCCAGTAGGAGGTCTATATACAACTACAATAATGATTTTTAAATGAGGTATTTCAATACATGAGCATTCAAACGAACCTTCGATACAGTATTCACTTACCGGTACACATTTTACATCAAGTTGATGTTTGCAAAAAATAGCTACACCACCATGTGAGCTTTGAGATCGACAGAAAAAGGATTTTAATTTATAGTTAGGAACAGAGAGAGTTAAAATGCTTTCATTAGTTTGCCAATGTTCAGTAATTAAGAGGACATCGACATCATTTTCTTCTAGAACAACTTGTAAAGGAAGTACTTTGTGCGCCAGGCATTGGGCATTTTGTTGCATTATAATTAATTTCCTACTATCAGATTTATAAACAGCTCTAATGTCATTACTACTAACTACACTATTATTCAGTCCTCTATTATTATTATTTGAGACAATAGAGGGTATAAGGATAAGCTACAAGGTTAATAGGACATTTTTTATGCAGAATTTAACGACAAATTTTTTATTTCCTATATTTTTTTCTCTTCCGACGAACGGTTTACAAGATAAAAGTGAAAAACCAGCATTAAATCCCCGTTGGGGGTGGTTTTTTGCAAAAAAAGGACGTTCCACCCCTAAATTGGGGGGGAACATTTCGGGTATCTATTTCTAACCCTATCTAGAGTACGCATCCCAAATATTATCACTTTATAATTTATTTCTCCTATTCAGTGTTATTTAATCTAATTTGCGTGTACTAGTAGTGGGAACTACAATTTCACTTTTGAAACAGTGAGAACTAGTGAAAATCACCTTAGTCTCTGTTCATAAAAGTAACGATATTTTTACTCAAGATGTCACTAATAAATTACACGACTTTAAATTTTAGAAAATATCCTAAATGGAACATTTTTTTTACTTCATTTATTTGTTATTATGCCTTTTTGTTGTATTATGAAGTTTAAATAATATTTTTCATTGTTGTTAACAATGTTTTGTATGGACTCGCCCAGATTAAATCACAATCAGTTGGTTCTAAACTCTTGATTTGGATGTCATAGGATATTAATTTTGAACCTGTTATTTTCGCACCTTTGACACGTTTAACTAGGGTGAAAATATAAGTTACATTTTTCATACTGTAATCAGTTTAATACGAACTATTGCAGTAATTGCAATTTTTACAAGGAGCTACTGTCATTGAAATGTCTTTTTCAGCCATCTTCTATCTAATCGTAATCATAACTTTCAATTATAGTTACTATGAAGTGATTCCTTGGTGACTGCGCAATCACCATTACTACCAATTTTCAGTTTAAAGTTGAGGATACATAGGTCGACAAAAAAGAGGGGATATTTTTTTGATCAGAACCATCTTATTCTATGTTTTTTAACATGCTGAAACCGATTCTGATATTTAAAAAAATATACCGTATCAGTTTTTGTTTCATCCTTAAAAAGGGTAAAAAAAAAAGGTCTTTTCCTAAGGTCCTGATGTAACTTTTCTAAAGTATTTTGACGCGCTGAAGACAGTTTTGGCAAAAAAAAAATACAGTAATACCACTCCTTTTATCTCCTAAGAGGGGCAGGTTCTGATCTAACTTTTCTGAAGAATTTGGGTGTTGCTACCTTACTAAAATCCTAACTTAACTCCTAGGTGGTGATATGTCCAATGTTGTTAAAGCCGAAACGTTGGCTAGCATACAGCCAGAGCTGGGCGTGCGGTTATTTAGAACCACTCACTACACTTATAGTTGAGCAACTCAGGGGGCCAGTACCTGAATAAATGCCTTACGTTTCCTAGTAGACGCTTAACATCCAGTTATAAAACTCTAAGCACAAACAAAATAATACTGGACCAATATGCAAATATCAATGGCAAGATTGGCTAAAAGTTCACTGATTATATTTACTCTAAAAGAAATGAACCTCAAACGTATTTAAAACTACTTTAATTTTGAAACATCCTGTATATCACAAAGGGAAAAAAAAATAACGTGCTACAACTATATCACTTTATCAGACTTGGGATTGACACTACTGACAGCAAAGCTGGATAAGATAGAAGTGACTTTTTGGTTTTAATCAAATCACACTACAAAAATAGCGAAATAAATCAAAGACATTAACCCCATGCTGAAACGACAAGCAGGTATACGAGATATTTAGTTAAACCGGTCAATGACACGGCGCGGCGGTGTACCCATTATTCGACCAAGAACAAAAAATGCGGCTCTCGAGGGGTCTACACACGATGCAGCGGCAGGTAGCCAGCCTTGTCGGCATGCTTTGAACTCATTCATAATAGTGCACTGGTCCGCTGGAATTCCAATTATCTTCAAAGCATACTGACAAAGTTGGCTCCCTGCTGCTGAATCGCGTGTAGACATCTTTTTTTTGATCTCGCCGGCCGGCTTCACTTTTTATGCCAATTAAGGAAATGTAAACAACTCGAATACGTTCTTTCACCAGTAAGTTCGTCGACTTATTCAGGGTAGGTCAGAACTTACTCAACATCAGTAGTGTATCTTCGCAAATTGACTAATAATTTAATATACTAAATTACCTCAGAATCCTCTAAAATTTTGCAGGGGCTTTCCCACATTGAAGACTAGCACACCATTTTTTTTTCCACATTTCTTGCTAGATCACGTTGTATATACACATTTATATTGTTAAAACAAAGTATGGCTGCAATATTAAGACCATTAAAATATGATAGGAAGGCTTACAGCCCTCGGGGGAAACAATTTTAATTAAATACAAAAAAAATAATAAGGTTAAGCCTAAGTAGGAATGTCCGCTCGTGATCACGTGTGGCGCACCCGGTTATATAATATAAATAATAGTTAGAACTTGAACTTGTTAATAAAATTATACCTAAAATGCCTAAGATCTGGTCAACTAATTAATGAGCCAGGGAAGAAAGAAAAAAATGGTGCTAAATCAAATGGTACAGTAAAAAATGTAAATACAATCACAGTAACACAGCTTATCTATTTTTGATGTCCTCACATAGGATTGCTACAAAATGGCGATTCCAGTGGTCGATCGGTTGGGACACCCGGTATACTGCGGTTACCTCAATAATTTTTCAATTGACTAAATTACCATGCAGGAATTCTACTAGAACCACTGACTGCAATCTGATATCAGCTAATATCCAAATTTAATTTGAAATATCCAAATTTAATTATCAAAAATTAAGGTACAGCAACTAAGACTTCTGTACGGAAAATTTGCAAAGTATCGCACAGCGAATTAAAAGCCTTACAACAAGGATTCACATTCAGAATTGAAGATCTTGAAAGTGAAATTGCACATATGAACAAAGACAAGAAGCAAGCATCGCACTCTAAAGTTGGTGGAACACACAGTTATGCCGCTGCATTGAATGAAGGAATAGTTGTGGTCAAGCCTGCTCATGGTGATGATAGTGTTAAAACAAGGGATGCAATTCAAGAGAAAATTAAGCCAGCTGAACTAGGAGTGAGCATTTCAGGCATTAGTAAAGGTAGGAATGGAAGTGTCTAAACGAATTCCAAAGTTAATGAAGATCATGCTGCCTTCAATATATCTTGCCCGATATATCTGAAACTTGTATCTCAAGCCAGACTTAAGGTCAATTATTCTTGTTAGCAATTACTTCCAAGCGACTTACCTACTCAATTAGGGAATCAAACACCTTTCTATGATGATAACAGCAACAATAAGCTCCATATCCTTTACCAGAATGTCAGAGGTTTAAATACCAAAACTGCAAGTTTTTATAATGCTATTATCTCTCTTCTGGAGAATATCAAGTTGTAGTGCTAAGTGAAACATGGCTCAACGATAGTGTCTTCAATGCTGAACTCTTTCAGGAACTATTTATGGTGTATAGAAAGGACAGAAACTTAGACATGGTTGGAAAAGTAAGAGGTGGAGGCGTCTTGATCACGGTGAATAATATTTTTAATTCTAGCGAAATAGAACTCCAGTTTAATGATCCTGAAATTGAGGTTTTGTGTGTAAAGATCTCGATTAGTTCTGTCAGTTCAGTGTACATATTTGCGGTATATGTAGTTCCTACTTGCCCTGTTATATCATTGGAAAACTTTTTCAATGCTGTAGAAAACTTACCTTATTTATATGAAAGTAACTTTATTATTATAGGGGATTTTAATATAACTAATCTAAATCGATATTATATAAATCAATATCTTGATCCATACATTGAGGAACTGATAAGCTTTTTAAACTTTTTTGATTGCACTAATTCAACACGATAGTTAACGAGGTAGGGCATATTTTAGATCTGGTAACAGCGAAACTTGATTGTACAGTGAAACGGGGCACATTTAGTCCTGCGGAAGACAGTCATCATCTGACTCTAAGCATAGTTGTTTCTATAAAAACTAATACTATCAAAGATCTTTCATCAGATAACTCGCAAAATTATAATTTTAGAAAAGCAAACTATGATCTTGTGTATCATTTACTTCTGAACACTGACTGGAGTGATCTAGACTCTTTATCTGACGTGAACATCGCCGTTGATACTTTTTATAGTAGAATTAATAATATCTTTGAAATCTGTATACCTAAAGTTAAAAAGAGTGCTAGATATCCGGTGTGGTTTACCAAACAAATAATAAATGACATAAAAAGAAAAGATAAAATTAGAACGAATTCAAAAAATATAAGGGCCAAAATAAAAAGAGACATTGATGATGCTCATGAACAATATTTAGTCAAAATTCAGCGCGACATCAGTTCTGACTTCAAGTCTTTCTGGCAGTATATAAACAGCAAAAAAGGGTCTGTTTTCATTCCTAATAAAGTGCACCTAAATGGGACTGAGTACACTGATGGTAAATCCATAGCTAATGCCTTTGCAATAAATTTCAGTAGAGTATACGGTGTGGATGCAGAAGATGTAAACAATAATAACATCAGCCATAAAATATATGCTAATCCGATATCCATTCAGTCTGTGTCAACTGAGGATGTCCTTGAGGCTATTGCTAATCTTAAAATTAACAAAACCATTGGGCCAGATCACTTACCGTCATATATAGTCAAAGATTGTGCTGATATCTTTGCTAAACTATTTGAATCAATCATTTATAAATCAGTATCCAAAAACATCTCTATGCACCAACATGGATTCATGAAACACAGGTCTACAGTCAGCAACCTAACTCAATTTATTTCTAATGTTTTAGATAACCGTGGTCAGGTAGATGTCGTCTATACTGACTTCGCGAAAGCACTTGACACTGTTTCGCATGGCATTCTTTTAAGTAAACTGAGCAGAGAGTTTGGCTTTCATGATAACTTAGTTCGATTTATGTCTTCTTACTTACATAATAGAAATCAACAGGTGGTTATAAGAAGTTATGTCTCGGAGTCATTTGTTGCAACATCAGGGGTTCCGCAGGGCTCTAACCTCGGTCCTCTACTATTTCTTATGTTTACAAATAATATCACCAGTGTCATTGAAACCTCATCATATTTACTTTTTGCTGATGACTTGAAAATATTTTCCAAGATAGATAATGTTGAAGACAGTTATAAGCTTCAAGCTGATATAAATAAAATACAAATGTGGTCTGTAAGAAATAATTTAAATTTCAACATAGTCTTATTTAAATTAAGACATTTACTCGTAAAAAAAATCACTTAATACTAATTACGACATGGAAGGAATAGTATTGGATCGGGTTGGAGAGGTGCGGGATTTGGGCGTGACCTTTGATTCTGGTCTCACCTTCACTAAACGTATTTCAAATGTTACAATTAAGGCATCTAAAATGTATGGCTTTATTGTGCGAAATATTAGACAGGTTACTAAAATTAAATGTATAACTCAACTTTATATTTCGTTTATCAGGAGCTTACTAGTACACTTGTATGGAGTCCTCAATATCAGTGTCATATGTATAGCGTTGAACAGATTTTTAAGATACTTGTACTATAAGGATGTGGGAATTTATGATGTAAATATTCCAAAAATACGGTTGCTGGAACTGTATAACACTGAAACACTAGAAAAGAGGAGGAATATAAACTGTATTGTATATCTTCAAAAATTATTGATTGGAGTTATTGATGACTCCGAATTTTTGTCTCGCATACACCTAAATGTGCCTTCTCACTCTACGAGAGCAACTGACCCTTTTTACCTCCCAGATATAGCTCACTCCAACAATCTGATAAATTCAACATTATATAGAATGTGTAATTTATACAATCAAGTGCAATCTCACTGTGATATATTTTTCATCAGTCAGAAAGCCTTGAAAAGGTCCTACTAGATGTATTATAAGCCATAGTGATATTTTATGTTTCCGTGTCATATGTTTGTATATGTATGTCCGTTTGTGTGTGTGGTGTGTATGCGGTGTGGGTGTACATATATGTGTATTATTCTTAGTTATCTAGTGTTGTTTATTTACATTTACATTGTTAAATATTTTAATGAGTATGTGGATATTACTCTGTAATTGGGTCTTAGCCTGTTGAGTAATGTAATTTAAATAAATAAATAAATTACCATTAACCAATAATTTTAAAAGAAAATTTAAATAACTTACGTAGATGGAAGGTGGCTTGTAGTGACCTAAGCTATAGACAAGAGCTTGGTTATAAGAACAAATTACCACTATTAGGAAAATGTCTCGGAAAGTTTTGGGACAAGCCAAAAATTAGTCTACCCCCTACAGAATTTCCTCAGGAATCCGAAAAAAATAATGTTGACCACTCAGAATGGCGGCTTTAAAATGGTTATTTAACTTTTTGTAAACAAAATGAATTTTGCAACTTACTTGTTTGCTTATATTTTCGCTTCTAAAGGTCGTAGAAAAACATTAGACCCGCCAATTTCTTCGTCATGGGTTCCCCTATAAGGTAGGTATATGCAAAGAACGAATTTTTGATTGTTAATAACATTTTATGACAAGAAACTGAAAAAATTGAATTTCTCTAACATCGAACTTTGAAGTACTGTAGAAACAAATATAACATCTGCATGTTAACGATATTATGAGAAATAGTACATATTTTTACTAGGGATGCAACGGATAGTGTCTTGGCCGGATACCGAAAGTTGGATTGCAAACGCGTTTTGACAACCTCGACGACAAAAAAATATTTACTGGCAACTCTTCTAGACCCCAGATTTAAAACAAGTCTTTTCGATAAGAATCAGGCTGAAAAATACTGTCAAATTATTCTGCTAGAGGCTTAAGAAAATAGTTGTGATGATTTATATTCAAGCAGTGATAGTGAAAGTGGTTCTTCTCCTTCCAGTAAATAAAGTAAGAGAAACCCACAAGATAGTGTTACTGTTGATGTTCAAAACACTTTTTGGGACTATTTTGAGGAAATGGCGAAAAAAATAGTAGCCTTAATGAAAACGTTTTGGAGAAAAGTTCAATGGTCAAGGAAATTGATTATTATTTGAAAGGAGCGCGGATTCAAAGAAATAGTGACTCTACTAACTCCAATCAGTATACACTTTTGTCAAAGTTTGTAAAAATATATCTTTCAGCTCCTTACTGAGAGGCTCTTTTCAGAAGCTGGCAACGTATACGAAAAGAAACGCAATCGTCTACTACCTCTAAACGCTGAAAAACTCGTCTTTATTTTTATTCATAATTTACCATTGGTAAACTTTAAGTATTAATTTAGTAACTAATCTATAGTAGTAGTAATAATTGTAATGCAGGATAAGTGAAAAATAATAAAACTGTTTCATTACTCATATACAATAGACCTAAAATGTAATCATTTGTAGTGTGCAATTCAACAATAATATTAAGTAATTTCTCTGACGATGGTTGAATAAACCGAAACGTAAGAAAAAAGTTATTTTATTAAAAAGACCGATAACCCAGGATATACCTACATCAAGTTAATTTGATATCAACGGTCAAGAAAATATAAACATCTATATATATATATATATATATATATATATATATATATATATATATAGGTATAGACGGTATATTGATGAGCCCGATATATCGATAGGTCGTTCATAAGCCTGGCATTTCCCAAGTGTATATCTTAACAAATTTATTAAATATGGCGATTATTGTGCATCTCTTTTAATAGGAAGTGACAAGGGGTAGCTAATTATTATTTGTTCATTGATTATATAAACATTGCATATTTCAGAGCCCGGATATATTTATAGGTACTTTCAGAGCCCACTGTATATAAGAATATAACTAGCGTTCGCTCCGCGTCCCAGCGATGTTGCCAATGCAACTGGGCCTCTATAGGTCATATTTTTATAATATATATTTCATTGATGCTTGCATTGTCAAGAAGCACAATATTATATGGTTAGGAGTAAATAGTTGCTATACTGCGCCACTATCACATTAGAGAGAGATACTCTATTGGAGGGTCAGATAATAAAGGAAATATATCCATTCATTGAACGCCTAAATAATATAACAGTTAAATTTATTTTTATGAATTTGAAATTACATTAAAGATAACCTAATAGAATATTGGGTTATTTTTGTATGCAAATTACATATTAAATATTAATAATTGATAATGTAGTTACTCCGTGGTAGGCCATAAGTATTTAAATATTTTAAATTTGGCTGCATTTGAAAAATTTGTTTTATATTTAAAATTTCACTTAATTTTTTTTCCCGCTTTTAAAGTATTGTCTCATTCGCATTGAAATAAAAAGATAAAAATCAGTAGAAATTAAAATACGTTTATTTACTTAACAGAGATTGTATTAATAGTACAGTAAAATAAGGTATCAACAGTAAAAAATCCCTTATAGCTATTTTTCTATGAAAAGTGTACTTATTTTCGTTGAGTCTACAACAAATGACCCTCGTTTCCGAGTATATGGGTCAAATATGACCAAAAATTGATTGACATCAAATGATAACAAAGCATAAAGTTCCCTTTTAAGTATGGCAAGCAAAAATTTAATTTTTTCCTGCATACTTTGTATTGATTATATTGTTGTATTGATTATAATAATTTTATATGCTTCCACTTTGCACTGATAATAAAAATAACTATCATTATTATTACAAGCATATAAAATATTTGTGTCTGACATTAATGACTGACATGTCTGACATTAGGTGGCACTCATAAAAAATGGAATTGTGTGGTATTGTTTTCTGGTTCAAAAGTTACTAACATTAATTGCAACAAAACATGCTTTTTCCTCAATATTTTGAAAACACCGGCACACAAAAAAAGTCAGATTTTCTTATAGTACTGAAATTAAGCAAGATAGGGCAAGACAATATACAGTGTGTCGCACTTTTCATGGAGCCACCCTCATATCTCGCCCATTTGATATCCGAATATTTTGAAATTTTGGTGGTGACTATATACCTATAAAATGAGTCTTTAGACGTAACCACATTTAATTTTAGTCAAAGGCGTCCGATTCTAAGATGGAAAAAGTGGGTTGGTTTTCAGAAAAAAAGTATTTTTTACAAAAAAAACTAGTAAGATGTTCTTAATCTTCATCTTTAGAAACCCAATTCTACAAGATTACATCGTAGTGAATTCAAAGATGTTTGAGACAGGGGCCGTCAAAAAAACTATTTTTTCAACTAAAAATAATTTTTATCTGTAAAACGGATTCTCAAATGAAACAAGGTATTCTACATTTTTTGTTCAGAATAATGTATTATAAAAGTATGAATTATTTTACAACAAAATAATTGTTTATTTAGGGCCGGTTTTATAGGTTCTGTTTAACTTAGGTCTGATAGTTAACTCTAAGTTTTGTCAAAAAGTACGTTTTATATCTCCCAGTAACTGCCAATCTTAAGTTTAAACGCCAAACATAGGTTTATGCACGCTTACGTTAATTAATTTAGCAATATTTTGAAAGATGAAACTTCAAATTTCAATTTAACCTACAAATAATTACCTATTATATATCCTGTAAATAAAAAGTTAAAGAAAATAGACATTTTCGATATTTTTGAGTACTTTTATCAAGCGATGAAGATGGTGTTATAAATATAATAAAGCACCTCTTCGTGCACGAAAATTCTGAGAGAAACCTGATCATTTACAGATATAGAATAACAAAGAATTTATAGATCGATTTCGAATATCTAATGAATGTGTGCATATAGTATTAGAACATATTAGCCCACATTTAACTCTGACTTTTCGGTGGCAAATTGTTGTTTTGAATTTTTTTTAGGGTTTCATATTTACACCTTAGATTTTTTAGGAGTTCACTTGATAAAACCATTTGCGGTATTAAAATCTTTCGCAAGTGCATTCCAGGCATTTGCTTTATCCTTCCAAGTAACCGAATCACTTATCTTGCATTCGATTACATCTTTACTCTTTTTAACTAATTCAATCAATAGTTTGATTTCACTGACGTTGAAATTTAAAGATCTTTTGCCACTCATCGCAAAAAGTCAAAGTACCAGTAATGAAAATGATATCAATCGCCAATTTGTCACTATGCTACCAACTAACAAAATGACGATAGAACTGACGATCTTGACAAGCACCTATAAAACGGCATTTTAGCGAACACTAAAATCTAAAGTTTAAACCTCCAGTAAAACTTCAGTTTAAACTACTGGTTAAACTTTGGTTTAATCTGACCTATAAAACCGGCCCTTAATAAGACAAAAATTTAAAAGTAAAATAAATAAAAAATAAATAGATAATTAAATAAATTAATTAATTCATTAAATTAAATTAATTGTCCAATAGCATTTGTTTTCATGGTTTACTTAGGTTTTTATTGAAGATTATTTGTTAGAAAAATGGTAGGTATAGTAGGTAGAATTTTTGCCTTATTAAATAAATAATTATTTTGTTGTAAAATCAATTCATACTTTTACAACACATTATTCTGAACAAAAATGAAGAATACATTTTTTTCATTTGAGAATCCGTTTTATAGATAAAAATTTCGGCCCTTAACTCCAACATCTTTGAACCCACTATGATGAAATTTTGTAAAAAAGGGTTCCCAAAGGTGCTGATTAAGAATATCTGACTAGTTCTTTTCTGAAAAAATCGCTAATATATATTTTTTGGAAATCGACCTCCTCTTTCCATTCTAGAATCGAACGGCTCCGTCTAAAATTAAATGTGGTTACGTCTAAAGACTCGGTATATAGTCACCACCAAAATTTCAAAATATTCGGATATCAAATGAGCGAGATATGAGGGTGGCTCCATGAAAAGTGCGACACACTGTATATGTACCTTTTTTTTTTCAGAGCATAAAATTCCCTAGTATAATGGTCATAATAAAAAAACGGCACATTTGATAGTTAAATTATTATTATTATAAGTAATACAATATAAATAATTATATAAAAATTTAGTTTAATAGGTTTTCTTAGTTTAATGTAACACTGCTACAGTAATAATATTTTTTCCTAATGCATATGGTAGGTCGAAGATAGTTTAGGCTAACCTTTTCCTTTTGTGTGTAAATTCTTTTGTACACAATAAACGTTCATTTATTTATTTATTTTATTTACCTAAAATTGTACCGGCCGCCAAATTATCAAAAATGAGGTACAGAGACGCTTGTCATTTTTTTTATACTCTCCTCAGTCATTTAAAATGCAATTAAAAATCAGAAAAAGCACACATCTGTAGGTTCCAGAAAACATTTTTCAAAACACAACGGATTTTTTAAAACTTATGTTGCTATTTAAATAATAAAAAAAAAATGTTTCCTTTAGTCACCGCATTTTGCGGTTTTCGGGTCTTGATATAATCTTATAGAAATATATTTTTAACCATCATCTATCAATTTATAAAAATAAAATTTTTTACTCACGTAACGGGGTCATAAAATTATGAAAAATCCAAAAAAAATCCGTAAATTTACTATCCGATAAGTTTATGCATTCGTCAATTAACAAATAGAGCTTTTGATATGGAATTGGAACTGGCAGAATTTTTATTTTCACATGAAAAATAGTTACAATGATGTTAAAAAATTGTTTATATTTCGGTGAACGCGTGGCCACACGCTCCAAGCGATCTATTATCTGTTTTATATTCATTGCCGTACGCCCCGCTGAGTTAAGCGGGTGCCTTTTCTCTGGTACCTTTCTACATTCAACTTAAATACATCTTACAATGTCTGACACATGATGCTTTCTTGAATACAGCCCAATAAAACAATCAAAGCGTCTCAAGTGTCAAAAGAATTATTGAAATTATTGGCCTGTTTGAAGCACGATGGAGTTATATGACAGTATAGTACCTAACGGTAGGAAGAAACATGCCAATATGCACCAAAAAATATATATTTTGTAAACTAGTGCCTAAAGATTTATAAAAGAAACTACGGAAATAGCAACAAGAAAATATGGGGACAAAATAAATCGAGAAATATAAGTATATCATATTTTTGATGATGTATCTATTTTATTGATTCCAAAAAATATATGTTGTGATAATATGATATAGTAGTTAAAGATTGTACTAAACACATGCAGTGAGTGTGTCAGAACAATGTGATATGAAAAGAGAAAAATATAATAATTTTTTATTTTAAATGTTCCCATTATCAAATGTCTTTTTCAATTATCTAATCAGGGTGTCCCTATTATATCTATTGCGCATTTTTTCGAATTTAAATCGGCCCAGTCGTTCAAAAGATAAATTCTTTTCGAAATATGGGTATTTTTGATTACCCTTAATGGTGGAGTCAAATTAAGCATCAAAATAGGTGAATAAGGAATTATCTGGCTGCAGCAATCTTATTGTTTGAATTTGTTACCAGTATATATAACAGCAAGTGTATATGAAGTTTTGCATTAAATCGGTCCCCATTGCTTGTAAAATTTTAACAATTTATTTTTAAACAGTGAAATTTTCTGCTATTTTCTTTATTATCTCCCGTCCTAGCAATCGTATCGCAATAATAAAAAGAGCCATTTGTTCGCAATAAAATTTTAAACAAGACTAGGCCTATGAAACACTTTCTGATAATTTGTTAATTTATAAAAAAATAATAATCACCAAAAAATTGCCTTTTTTGGTTATTTAAGAAATATAACGTAATAATGAATCAATTTTAACGAAAGTTGGTTTAACTATGCCCATTACTGAAGTAAACGCTCGTGCCACAATATGTATTCAAACAGTTAAAAACCAATAATAATTTCGAAATTTTCATCGCGTTTAAATGCATCGACTTGTAGGACAATTTATTTTTAAAAATGTAGGTTTTTAAATGTATTTTACAATGGTATTAAGAAAAAAAATCTTCTTTTAAACTATTTTCTTGAAATTTGTTATAAAACTAAAAACGCAAACGAAAATAGATGAAACATTTAACATTTTTCTAAAAAAATAATTATCTACTTGCATTTGGGGCCAGGATACGTCAGTTTTTGTAACTAAGTCGCTTATAAATAAACAAATTAATATTTCTTCTTAATATTGGGACATGTCTTTCTTCCAATACCTATATTTTTGTCTCATCTAGTTAAAAACAAACCAGAAGCACAATTTTTAAAAGATAATGTATAGAGGCACGAAAGTTGGGCCTTTGGAACTTATGTTAGAGATCCGATAATTGTCAATTAGCTCTAAACGTTATATTACTGTTTTACAAATTAGACTTTAGTATTTTAGACGATAGCTTTTTACCAGGATGCGGACCGCGAATTTTGTTTTTTTTTTATTGTATCGGTGATATTAAAAGTTTTACAAAGCTGTGTCCATGGACATAAGGATATTCGTTCAGATTAGATTGGTTCCTCCTTTTCGCGACAAAAATTAAGAAAATCATAAAAAAGAAATGTGGTTTATGTTCTCATAACCGCTGTATTCAATCTTATTTCAAAAATTGTAATTTTAGCTTATTTTCAAATACCAGAGACAAAGATGTAAGCTTTGAAAAACAACCACTCTAAATTTCAAAAAGAAATATTTTTTTTTGTTTATTTATAAGTGACTTTAATGCAAAAACTGACGTGTCTCGACTCTTGACCTCAAATGCAAGCAGACCATTATTATTTTTTAAAGAAATGCTACATATTTCACGTATTTTCATAATTCGTTTGCCGCTTTTAGTTTGATAAAAAAGATCACAGGGTTATTTGAATTTGTTTACAACTACAATTTTGAAAATTATAAACAAATTTCAAATAAACGGTTTAAATGAAGATATAATTTTTTTCTTAATACCATTGCAAAAACATACAAAAATCTACATTTTGAAAAAAAAAAACATTTTCTCCTACGAGTCGATGCCCTTAAGCAGTAAGCGATGGAAATTTCGAATTTATTATTGGCTTTTAGCCGTTTGAAAACATATTTTGGGTTAAAATTTCGCACGAGAGTTTAGTTCAATAAAAGACTTTCATTAAAATTGATTCATTATTACGTTGTTTCTTAAATAGCCAAAAACAGTACTTTTTTGTGATTTTTATTTATTTATTTTTAAGTTAACAAATTATCAGAAAGATTTTTCATAGACCTAGTCCTATTCAAAACTCATTGCCAACATATTTTTATTTTTGTGACACGATCATTAGGATCAGAGATAATAAGGATAATAGCAGAAAATTTCACTGTTGAAAAATGAATTTTTAAAATTATACAAGAAACAAAACTGCCTATAGCACTTCTACATAAAACAAATTAAAACAATAAAATAGCTACAGCCAAACAGTTCCATTCAAAATTTATAAGCGATTTAATACTAAAGACTAATATTTTATGAAATTGTAAGCAATCAAAAAAAAAACGAGAACTTGACTTCTCGTACATACCCTAAAACCCAATTTTATCGACTCTTGCTTGCTTTACCTATCTACCCTCTTTTACCCCCAAACCCTTCAACGGAATAAGATTAACACATAATCTATTTCCAGATCTCGTTGTAATACACAAGTATACCAAATTTTGAGTCAACATCATGAACGGTTCGAATCGTTTGCACAAAAACAAATTGCAGACGGAATTTTTTTCATTCAAGCTGAACATATCGATGTTTCATGACATTCTAAGCCTATTTAAAAAATATATATTTTTTTTACCGTTACTATCCACTAAACTACGTGGATGTGGAAGTAATACCAGCAGTCGTCATGGACAATGCCTATCTATCCTTATAATACGTAAAACGTCATTCTGCATAATTATTGTTTAATGTCCCGATATTTCTCCATGAAAATTTTAGCACCAAAATTAATAAAAATGAGGAATATTATTGAATCATGAATGCAAAAAAGCACAAACCTAATTTAGGGACATGGAAACATTAATTTAGTACAACAAATGGACAAAGCCAATGTATTTTATACTCGATTTTATATTTTGTTCTTATTGTAATTTTTCTCTTTTGATATAAATGCTACCTACTTCTTTTATCGCTCTATTTGAAATTATGTATTACAATTCAAAAAACATTTTAAGATGTTTAAGATGCTACTATTTTGCTTTCATAGCACTGTACCACATAATTTATAATTCTTAGAACGTATATACAAATTATTGAATTTAGAAAAATTATCGGAATATGAAGAAAGAACTTTCATTCAACGATTGTGACTTCATAAAGAACGTATTTAAGAGGAAATAAGAATCGAATGCTATCGAGCCACTGCAGCGATGCCAAATATCGGGCTATATAACGAGCGATGGATATCGACTGTATAAGAGTCTTGGATATACAGGAACAGCGCCGCCTGACTCAGAAGTGCTGAACTAAAAGTGTATCTCGGAACATGAAAATATGACTTTTTGAAGCCCACCTCAAAATTTTGTAGGGAGGAAACTAACATGATTTGTGACCATTTAGTGATGATATACACGGGGATACGTTGATGAGCCCGACCCCGGGCTACACAGGGTCAAATCGGGCTGCACTACAACCGTTCAGTATATGAAACGGGCCTGTATATGACCGTGCATATCTCTATATATATATATATATATATATATTTCTTATACCAGTTTTTATTTTTCAACTATCCGGTTTTGGCCGGATATCAGGTCACTATCCGGTGCCCAGCCGAATAGTAATAAAGTGGCCGGATAGGCCGGATACCGGATAGTAACCGGATATCCGTTGCACCTCTAATTTTTACCCTTAATGAAATGCACTTTGTCCCCTTGCAAAATATTAATTATTTTTTTTGCAATTAATTTATAAAAAAAAAATCAAACCGTTATACTAAAAGATCATATTAATATTTTACAGTTCTGTTTCGGTAAAAACATTGTATTTGACGTACATTTACATAATCAAAAAGAATATTGCAAAAAAATTTTAATTTGAGACTTTTTTGGGACCTTAGCTTCTTTTATTTATACTAAATGCCAATTTTATGGGCTCTTACTTGCTTAACACATTCACTGGCGGCACCTCCCCAGGGGCGTTCATCCGATTTTGATAAAAACGCCGTGACCGCCCGAGAGTTCTTCTTTATACCTAATACAGGGTGGCACTAAATTAAAATTAATTAAACAAAAAAAACAAAAAAAAAACAAAAAAAAAGAAAAAACGAAAAGAAAAAAAAATTTTGTTTTTTTTTTAGCAAAAAATTTGGAAAATTTGAATTTACTAGAGTGTCCACAAGCTAATCACTAGCTAATACAAACATTAAATTAACAAATTGCAAAAGAAAATAGGTGGCACACGATCAATCGTCACTAATGAGCTCCGGCAGTGAATGTGTTAATTTACCCATTTACCCCCCTTTCTCCCAACTCTTCAACGGAATAAGATCAAAATATAATCTTCCAGATCTCGTTAAAATACATGCATGTAGCAAATTTCAAGTCAATATATTACAAGGTTCCAGAGTAATCGTGCGCACAAAAAAGTTACAGACGGACCGACCGACAGAGCGACAAACTTTTTTGCTCAAACTTAAAATCTCGATATTTCATGACATTCTAAGCCTATTTGAACAATAAAAATGTTTACATTTTTTTTTGCGTTACTATACTTCGAAATTATTTTATCTATAATAATAAAATAATAAAGCTGCTGTATTACAAATTCTTTTTGCAGAGCAACGTAATTGAATAATTGATAAATAATCAAAGAATCGAAAAGCTGAGAAAAAAATAAGTTACATTAAAAAAAAAAACGTGAAGCTGAGAAAAAGAGAAATAAAGCTGCCGCCGCGGTAAAACTGTCCAAGTACGCCACTAGCAGTGAAGGGGGAGGGGAATCTGGCGTCTAGCGTGAGCAAGGATGCAATTTTCTCATTTTTTTTTTTCCATGGCCCATCTGGATATATAGACATGGCACTATTTGTAAGTGATAACACACACTCTGAGGTATATTCAGTTAAATTTTCAAAAATATTTTGAAATTTCGCCGTAATCGCAAAAAACGTGAATTCTTCATATCTCGGCTCCAAAGCATCGGAGCAAATTTTTTTTTTTAAATTCGTGTTATTTTATGACAATTAAAATGCCCTTAGTTGCAATTAATTTTTTGCGTAAAAAAGTCGCAAATTAAAATTTTTTTGCAATATTCTTTTTGATTATGTAAATGTATGTCAAATGCAATGTTTTTACCGAAACAGAACTGTGAAATATTAATATGATCTTTTAGTATAACGGTTTGAATATTATTTTTTTATAAATTAATTGCAAAAAAAATAATTAATATTTTGCAACGGGAAAAAATGCATTTCATTAAAGGTAAAAATATGTACTATTTCTCATAATATCGTTAACATGTCGATTTTATATTTGTTTCTACAGTACTTCAAAGTTCGACGATCGAGAAATTCAATTTTTTCAGTTTCTTGTCATAAAATGTTATTAACAATCAAAAATTCGTTCTTTGCATACCTTATAGGGGAACCCATGACGAAGAAATTGACGTTTTTCTACGACCTTTAGAAGCGAAGATATAAGCAAACAAGTAAGTTGCAAAATTCATTTTGTTTACAAAAAGTTAGATAACCATTAAAGCCGCCATTTTGAGTGGTCAACACTATTTTTTTCGGATTCCTGAGGAAATTCTGTAGAGAGTACACTAATTTTGGGCTTGTCCCAAAACTTTCCGAGAAATCGTTATTTTTGAATCTAAAATCACTGAACTTCACGTGTTAATTATTATGTGTACAGATGCACTCAGATCCAGCATACAGCCGAAATTATCCGCCGTCCCACAACTTCACAAGCACACGGACACAATTTAATTTTCTTTTTCTAGTTATATACCATATATTAATAATAATAATAATAATAATATCTTTATTGGTGCATTATACAGAGTATTTACACATGTCAAAAAAGTGATACAATTTTCTACATAATGTAGTGTATAAAGTAAAAGAGAGAAAAACAAAAACAAATGGTGTTTGACGGTAAAAATAACACCGTAAAAACAAATAAATTAAAAACCTTATTTATTAGACATAGTGGAAAAGTCAGCATCTAAGAATTCTTTAAAATTATAAAAGGCATGGTCTATTAAAAATTTTTTTATCACAGATTTAAAACGTCTACAGTCCAGTTCCTTGATGGGATGGGGTAAAGCATTGAAAAACTTTATTGCGTGATACCTTATTCCATTGCGAGTTTTAGAGAGTCGTAAAAAGTCATGATTCAAATGATCTTTATTACGGGTAGAGTATGAGTGGATCTGATCACGTGGTGTATACATTGTTTCATTTTCTTTGATGTAAAGGAGACACTGTAATATATATGTACTAATCAGGGTTAGGATATTTAGTTTTTTAAAAGAATCTCTGCAATCATCTCTGTATCCTAACCCGGCAATTATTCTAACTGCTTTTCTTTGCATAGCAAAAACAGCAGCAGAATGGGAAGAGTGACCCCAGGCCAAAATTGCATAGCTGATTGCAGAGTGGATTAGTCCATGGTATGCTGCTAATAATGTTGCCTGGGACACGCAGTTCACTAGGTGTCTTAAAAGAAATAAATTTTTAGCCATCTTATCACACAGAAAATTGGCATGTTTTTCCCAAGTTAACTTGTTGTCCACGTGAACTCCTAAGAATTTAATACAATCCATGGATACTATATTTATGTCATCTATTATGTACTGTCTTAAACTGAAAATCATTGTTTAGGAAAACCTCAAAATGTTAAACTTTCGTTTCTCATTTTTTTAAAAACGGCCGATAAAAACTCGGCGATATAGAAAGTAAGTAAGTAAAATCTTTATTTAGCCATTATTGCTATCTTTACAAACATAAAAATCCTATTGATAAAGTTATTAGAGTAAAAAGAAACAGTATAAAAGTAATAAAAATCTAATAAAATTGTTTTACGTAATAAAAACACTTATTTTTAAAAACATTAATATTTGTACACTCTCTAATATCAACGGGTAAATTATTATACATTATAAGACCATTATGAAATAACTGATTTTGTTTAATACTATTAGCCTTATTTAAATAAAAATTGTTTGCAATATTACTTCTAGTAGAATAGTTATGGACATCTCTAACAAACTGACAATTTTCTAGTAAATGCTGGGGTAGTAAATTATGCAACATTTTATAAATAAAAATAAAAACATTCACAACTATTTTTTGCTTGACATTCATCAGATTTAACATTTCTAACATATCTACTATTCTTACATATCGATTACATCCCAATATTACTCTTAAAGCTTTATTTTGTTTTATTTGCAAATTCTTCATATCTTCATTATTTAAAGACATTAATATTGTTGAACAATACTGAAAATGTGGGCTTATGATGGTTTTATAAATATTTAATTTTGTATGTACCGATAAAACTTTTCCTATCCTGGCTAGCATGCCAGTTTTTCTTGATACTTTTTTCATAATGTAGATTGCATGATTATGGAAACTTAAATGTTCATCTATGTAAATACCTAAATATTTTATCTCTTTCACTTTGTCTATGCCATTGTTATCTATTCTTACTTTATGTGCCTTAACTTCTTCTTCTATTAGTTCTAATTTATTTTTTGTTCCTAAGAGCATAAATTTTGTTTTATTGACATTTAATTTAAGACTATTTATACTTAACCATTCACTAACCAAATTCAATTCCTCGTTTAAAACATCAATAATTTTCTTATAATCTATGTTGGCACAAAACAATATAGTATCGTCAGCAAACAGTTGAATCTTACATTGTTTTATTACATTAACAATATCATTAATATAAAATACAAATAACAATGGTCCAATTATTGAACCTTGAGGAACACCATATACGGTCTCGACTTCATTTGAAATACTTTCATCCCATTTTGTAATTTGCGTTCTATCATGCATGTAGTCGTTCACCCACTGTAGCACTTCACCACTAAAACCAGCTTTTTCCATTTTCATTATTAATAATTCACGATTTATAGTCTCAAATGCTCGTTGGAAGTCTAAAAACACTATTCCCACATAATTTTTATCACTAATTTTGTTTTTCCAGTCCACAATTACAGTTTGTAATGCCGTTTCACATGAGTTTTTTTGTCTAAAACCTGCCTGATATTTTGTGAATATATTATTCCTATCCAAATATGACAATAATTGTTCTTTCACAACTAACTCCAAAACCTTCTCATAAGATGGTAACATATTCACTGGTCTATGTTCATTGCATAAATTTGTATTTGTTACTTTTTCTATTGGTATAACCATTGACTTCTTCCAACTTTTTGGGCATTTTCCATACTCTAATGATAAATTAATTATGTTCAACAGCTGGTTTCCAATTACCTCAAAGGATAGTTTTCGAATTCGAAAAACTATAGTGATAATAGCTAGAATATAAATGATTGGTTTTATAATTTATTATTTCTTTTTAAAGATACTTTTTATTTTAAGATAAGCTGGACATGAAACTGAATTATTTTATCTCAAATATTGTGTATTTCTGGCAGTATACTTTTAGGTAGTATAAAATTCATACAATTGATGCATCTTAATTGCCGAACTATATTTGCATGGGATAATTTAATAGTCTAGTCGAGAAGTGAGTTTCCTGCCAATAATAGTTAGACTAAATTTAAAAATATGGGGTTTGGTTTATCGGATTCAGAATTAAATTCTGAGAATAGGGAATTTTTGAATTTTTTTGCCATTAAAAATTTCAATTATTATTAACAAAAAACGAAGAGAAAAAAAGATGGTCTCCGTTTTTTTGCAATAACTATGGAACTATTAAAGATAGCGCCAATATTAAAAAAGATCCTAAAAGAGGAGAAAATTTCACAAAAAAAAGTCCCGATTCCCGGAGTTGTAGCTCCATTATTTATAATTTTAATTTTACGTCGAAAATAGGGTTCCGCGCGGCCGTTGTGGCGCCGTCGCGTCGTCACCGAGCAAAGTGGACGTAAGAAAATAATTTTTTTTTAATATTTAATATAAATTTAAAAATCTGAAAAAATTATAGTCTCATCTAGACACTTGAAGGAATATAACCCCGATATAAAAAAAATTTTAAGTTGATTTTTGTTAAAGTTATTCAATTGTTAACTAACTAATTTTTTGTGTACTTTAGCTAATATAAAATCTGTTATTAAAGTTTAAATAATGTACCTAAAAATTTTTTTCTTCTCGTAGCCTATTCTTATTTACACAATCAACAAGATTCCGCAGTAAAAATTTACTAAAGTTTGTTTATTTGTTTATAATGATTTTTCTAAGTTAACAAAAAATGAAAAATCCGGAAAATGTTAATAAAAAATTTTTTTTTACAAAATCTATGTATTTAACTGTTTTTGTATCTATCAATTGCATTTAGCAGCTTTGCTGAAAAATTTTTTATGTCATTTGTTTATAAATTTTTTATAAACAAATAGACAACTTTAATATTTTTCAAAAATTTTTTTTTGCCATTATATTGTCACGGTGAAATAATGATTTTTAAAAAAAAAATTTTTTCTTAAAAAAATTTTTTAATTGTTTATAATCGTTTTTTTCATTTATCCAACCTTTGAATTATTAATTAAGAAATCGTTTTTTCTTTAAAAATCTTAATTTGTTATTTTAAACAGAATCATAGAAAAAAAAAAATGTTTTATTTACATTTTCATTGTTTATTTTATAAACAATTCGTTATAAACAAATTCTGACTTTCATATTATTTTTTTTCCGTTACTTTAAAAAATTATAAATACAGCAATGTGCATCAAAGTAATGAAAAAAATTTTCTTCTATTTTTTATTGAATTTTTTAATATTTCACCACTTCAAAGTTCAAGCGGTCACCGATTTTATTAACTTATAAATTGCTATAACTTCTTAACTATTGATGATACGGTCTTAGACATTCAAGACGATCTTTTAGATAATTGATTAATCTATTTAATTTACTTTTTACCGGCTCATTATCTCGAACGCTTCTATTTTTATAAGCATTTGTTTATAAAAAAATGAATTTTTTGCATCTTTAAATGCTTATATCTTTTTTATTATTAAAGTTACGGCTTTTGTTATTCAAGACAGTTTTGTTAAGGTATTAATAGACTATTCAAAAATAATTTTTTGAAATTTTTTATTTCATTTGTTTAACTTTTATTTGTAATTGTTTAAATTTATACAAGATTAGGCGTACTTTTTCTGCATTTTTTATCTTTTTTACCTAACTAACGTCGGTAATTTTTATATTTTAACATTTTTCAAAACTAGCTTAGGTAGAAAAAATAAAGATACTTACTTATTGTTGCCGTCATCGTTTATAATTGTATATTTTACATGCTCTATTGTTACTTACGTGCATTGAAAAGAAATTTCATGTTGTTCTAAGTAATTGCAATATAAAAAAAAACAAACAGTTTTACGAGAGGGATTTATAAATAAATTTTGAATATTAACTTAAGTTACATTTTTCCAAACAGCCAGCGACGAAAAGAAGGAGAAGAAGATAATAAAAAAAGATAGAAACGAACTATTCATTTGATTATTTTTATGCATGAAAATCATTCTATTTTTATTTTTTAACAATAAATACTTTTGGAAAAATGTAACTTAAGTTAATATTCAAAATTTATTTATAAATCCCTCTCGTAAAACTGTTTGTTTTTTTTTATATTGCAATTACTTAGAACAACATGAAATTTCTTTTCAATGCACGTAAGTAACAATAGAGCATGTAAAATATACAATAAGGGCACATGCCCTTATTGCTCGCGCTATCTACTAAAGTAAATAGAAACCATGCACTTATGAAGCCATTATTATAATAGGAAAGTGCCGTACGTCGGACCACCTATTTAATACACCGTGATAAAGGTATATCAAATCAATGTCGCTCTGTTAGTTGAGCCGCATGACACTCTTGACAGTTCAGTTCACCACTATCCTCTTTTTACGGTTAAGATATAATTGGAAGTATAGTACTGGTAACAGATATTGTGAAAGGGCCAGCGCGTTAAGATGAGTTGTCGAAAAGTTTGCTAATAAAACAGCCAAAGCTGATAACAGCGACCAACAAAGGCTGCTGTACTCCTTTGCTTTACTATATGTATTTCCTCAACTATACTTACTTATTTCTTAGGTTATTTGAAGTAAGATAATTAAAATGGTTTTGAAAGTAATTGAAGTACTTGTCTGAGTACTTTTATTCGAAATAATGTTGAATTCTGTACGTGTTATTCAAAAATTGTTGTCATTTCCTTGCTCAGCACATCAACTTTGACTAAAATTATATATTTTCCTATGATGCAAAATGTCACAATTCGGTATAATACTAGTTTTGTACGTTAACTTTGATTATATCGAAAAAAAAAATTGTAAATCATGTGTAGCACATGGAATGCATCACAGACACAACATGTTTCATAAATGCTTGCGCAATTGAAAAATTAAACAAATCTGTTTTATTAATTGGCATAATATAAATGAAAATATTTTGACCAATCAACTTGAAAAATATATAATGCAACATACATTTTCTACATTTTAAATAATAAATATAAAAAATGTATTAGATTTTCATACAATTTGTTTATACTAAATAATTTTTTCTATGACTGTTAAAAAAACAAAAACTATACTATTTCCATCATTTTTTGTACCTAAAAGATATTTATGGGTAATAGTGAAAAAAGTAAAAAGTGTGAAAAAGTAACATTATCTCACATTTGTGTATAGTCGGGTCTAAGAGTGCATTGAAAACAATTGAAGTTGTCTCACGATCTTCACTTTAGAAACATCAAATTATGGATTTGTGTTTTGACGTTAAGTTAATTTTGAGATTTATTTATCTAAATATGGAAATTACGAACAGTTATAGAAGAAATATTGTATAAATCTTATGAGATTGCTGCATTCACCTACGGCTCGTGCACCACACTTCCCGTTTGTGAAAAAAAGTACCACTTTATCTAGTTGTTGCATAAATTACTATTTTCTGCTTTAAATAACCTTACGATTGAAGCGTTTTCACCACACTGTTGTTTTAAAAGATTTCCTACTGTGTAATTAATTTCATCTATCATTTCCTATATTTTTTTCAGGTAAAGAAAGCTGTTTTGAAAGAATAGTTACAAGATTTGGACGAAAATGCACATATGTAGTAATAGGAGATGGGCAAGATGAAGAAGCTGCAGCAAAATCATTAAATTTTCCTTTCTGGAGAATAACAAGTCATAATGAAATAGCAGCTTTATACAATGCTCTAGACATGGACTTTTTATGATTTAATAAATTCGGTTTTTCCTTTTTGTAAAAATTGTACATTTTATAAATACTATTATAAATATATTGATAAGAATACAAACAAAAACTTGTTTTTTTTTACATGCCTTTATTTCTTGGTCTTCAGTTAACTGACTTTCTCTATTTAAGTATAGTAAATCTGGCTGGATATAGGGGGGTGAGGTAAAATAAATTAGTAACAAGCTGATCTCAGCAGGAATATTTAGAGAATAACCAGCCAAAAGTCTCATTTGCTCCCAGTGGGGGAAGTTTTTTTTAGATATCTTAGTAGCCATGGCGTTTATGTAATCATGGAGTTTATGAAAAAAATTCAAGATATTTTTTAATGGAGAATTGAAAGCAAATGTTTTTACTGGAATATTTTTTTCCTAAAATGAAAAATAAAAAAAATATAGTAAGAATAGTCATCTTAAATTTTTTGTTTTTTTTTCAATATTGTTAAAAACTATTTTAACAAAAAAAACAAATATACCTGCCTTTATTATTCAGGGTATAAAATTCTGTGTTTTGGTGCAATCTTCATATCTCTAGCATTAAAACTATAAATGTTTATATATTTGTTTCAATAAACACAGCATTTAATAAATAATTTTTATGTACATAATATGTTGACTTTTTAACATTCAGTTGAGGAGCGTGTAATAAAGCCAGTTTAATAATTTTTGATCATATAAAAAGTACATTATTAAAAAAAAAGATAAATATCTGCTATACAAATATTTTCGAAATAATAAATAGCTTGATTGATTGATTTACCAGCATGCGGTAGGCATTGCTGCCACTTCCAGGTATACAGCTGGGCCTGCTACATCCACGCTGGGTTGAACTAAGGTCATGCTTGTTGCCAGCAGCGAGAGCCACATGGCACATGGTAAAGGAATGTGGGATGGGAGGTGTAGATATTTGTGAGATGCGTTACCGCGTTGTGTCGTGAGGGAGCGTTTAAGCTCCCTTTTGTGTTTTTGGTTCTGGACTTCTGCCTTTTCTTGGTCTTCATGTGAAATATGTTGCCGTGTTGTGTCGTGATATGGAGTGTTTATGCTCTTCTTTTTGTGTTTCTGTTTCTTCGAGTCTTCTTTTTCTGAGTCTTCTGATTCCTCGGTTTCTGATACTAGGTTGGATTTGGGTCATGCTTGTTGTCAGCAGCGAGAGCCATATGCCGCATGGTACAGGAGTGGGGGTGGGCAGTGTAGGTGTTTTTTGAAATGCGTTGCCACATTGTGTTCGTGGTATTTAATGTTTATGCTCCTCTTTTTTGTGTTTCTGCTTCTATAAATTTTCTCCTTCTGAGTCATCTGATTCCTCCTTTTCTGGTTCTGGTAGAGTATATATCTGCATGTATTTGTGAAATGCGTGGCCGCATTGTGTCATGATGTGGAGTGTTTATGCTCCTCTTTTTATATTTCTGCTTCTACAAATCTTCTTCTTCTATGTATTCTGATACCTCGGTTTCTGGTTCTGGTAGGATATATAATGGGCAGATTTCTAAATTCACCGGAGGATCACACCGGTAAGCGATAACATTATTTGATTGGCTAATTTGAAACAGAATTCCTTTTTTCTCTTTGCTTTTCTTTCTCAGTATGTTTGGTCCTTTCCTAGTTTGTTCGTGATCCTATCGGTTGTTGTTTTCCACGTGTACCCTGGTCTCCCTGTTTTTAGTGTAGAATTTTTCACTTATCAACGAGCGTAATTTTGACCTGAAAACCTCATTTGATAATTTACTTGAGAAAATATTATGAAATCAGATTTACAACACTATATTATAACACCCACAATGCCAAAATATGCAATACCACCTATTAAACTAGACACCAACAAAAAGTCAAGATCAACAACACTTCTCTGTGGTACCTCTCCTCCCCTTCATTCTCCTCCCCTTTTGATCCGCTCTACCGCACCACACCAAAAACATTGCACCCAGGTCTGGATCATGTACAAAACCAATCACCACTCACAAAATCGTCAATCGCACGTCCTAAGGTATGTTCTCAAACACCCATCACTCACCTAACAAACTCAAAACTGTATCCTTCGCACCCTGTATCCAGACCAAGTGATGGCACACAAAAAGGGTTGTTATGTTTTCTCCTTCCAACGATGGCCCAGCGCTCCACAGAGACAGTTCCCGTCACCGTCGATCCCTCGCACCAGCCGATGTGTCCTCGCTCCCACGCTCCGCAGTGGATACATCATTCTTGTGCTTTCCGGAGAGCTACTATCTCCCACCTATCCCCTGCTTGTCTCTATTATGTTCCTAATATTTTTAAACTTTTTAATAAACTTCCTCAGTCCCACCAGAGCCGCACCAGAAGTAGAAACAATTTGTATGTTTCCATAGCATGGATGAGGCTTTCCAAATTCCCATTATATTCTTAAATTGATTCAATTTCACACGGTGCACTGTTACCCTGATGGGGCAGACTCATATGTAAATTTGCTAGAAAGAATTGTTTATTGACTTATTTTTAAGTTATTACACTTGACAACGAGCGTAATTTCGACCTGAAATTTTACCTAAGAGAATATTATGACCATACTTTTGATTATTACGGGTTCAGTTTATATTAAATTCTCCTGAGTATTTTTAATAATTATGAAAAAAGATTATTTGAAGGTTAACAAAAGAAATTTATATGACCATACTTTACACACAGATCAAATTCATTTGAATATTTTTATAATGGTTAAAAAAATAATTTACAGGTTTACAGAGGGATATCATGCCATGCTTTAATTTATTGCCATAAACTTGTTGACAAATGTCGACTCTTCAAGGGTGATGGGCCTAAACACTTTGTCGATGCTGAAAGCCTTGATTTTCTCTTTTTGAAATGAATGAGAGTTTGGACTGTATTTCTTTTATTTGATGATTTTAAATATATAATTTGTTTGAAGACTGATGCTTCTTTGACAAAACTGTAATGTCACAATTTTCATATATATTATTATTAATGATAACTGATTACTTAGATAAAATATAAATTAACTTAACATACCGCCGCCCTTGAAAGGCTGGACTTTCGAAACAACTTAATAACACCTTATAAATTAAAAATACTTAAAGTTTATAAAATAGGTAAAGAAAATATAAACAGTTCACAATTTGACATTGTTAAATAACTTTTATGGATGAAGTTGTCTCTATTGGATGAACACATATTTTTACTATGGCACGCTGCACTATGTTATTCGCAGTTTTTACGCTCACCACAGACACTTTGTTGTCAGCTCCTGGATGTAATTTTATGATTCGTCCTACAGGCCAACATAATGGCGGTGTATTATCTTCCTTCAGCAACACCATTGCTCCAATGTGTAGGTCGTTTGACTGGCTTTGTCTCCATTTATTTCTTTGTTGAAGCTACTACCTCCTACCTACCCTCTGCTTGTCACTATTATGGTCCTAATCTTTTTAAACTTTTTAATAAACTTCCTCAGTCCCACCAGAGCCACACCAGAAGTATAAACAATTTGTATGTTTCCATAGCATGGATGAGGCTTTCCAAATTCCAATGGCACCAAAACCAAGCCAATGGGCACCAATTCCATCCAAATTCCCATTATATTCTTAAATTGATTCACTTCCACATGGTGCACTGTTACCCTGATGGGGCATGCCCCTGGCCAGACTCATATGTAAATTTGCTAGAAAGAATTGTTTATTGACTTATTTTTAAGTTATTACACTTGACAACGAGCGTAATTTCGACCTGAAAACCCTCATTTGATATTTTACCTAAGAGAATATTATGACCATACTTTTGATTATTACGTTCAGTTTATATTAAATTCGCCTGAGTATTTTTAAGAGTATAATCTGCGGTCAGTGAAATGAAGAAACGAATTATTCGGCTTATTTTTGAAGATAGAAACTTCAAATTTTGTACGTATGTATTAAAATATATATTCTAGTTCGTCACGTTTTTATTTTTTTGTTTTAGTCAAAAACACGTGATCAACGAAAAAATGGACGTCGAAAAATTGGAATTTACAAAAAACGAAATCGTGACGACCTAGATAGTCCATAATTAATTACGTGGATAAAATATAACCTCTTAATTTTCAAACATAGATTCAATAAATAGTTTCCAATTTTGCCGTCAATAGATGGCACTCGCCTCGGCATTCGCATAGCTTTACACGCTCTCAGACTTTAGGGAGGAACTTGTTGTCATGGAGACCTGACGCGAATGAATGCTTGCCAGGGAAGCATTTAGGAGTTCTGGTAATATCTTAAATTTATTTATAAATTATTTTATCTTACAGGAATTACTTAATAGATGAAATTCTTGAAAATGTTAATACATAAATAAAAGGTGCCAAATAGAGAGGACCGTTTTGTATAAACACTCCTACAAATTTTATTATGAAAATTTGAATGCGGTTTTTAGTTAGGTCAGAAACCAATTTATTCGAAATTATTACCAAGCAAAATGTACAGGGTGTCCCTGTCAACGCGCTATGCTGGGTTTTCTCGGTAGTTTCTGAGATAAGTTTATGGTTCAAAATCCAATCTGACGTAGGTTTTCCGAGGAATCTCATACTGCTAAGATATTTAGGAATCCAAAATGACGGACGAATTTCGTCATCTACGATCCTATTCGACTGAAAATCGATATCTGGGGGTTTTCGAGGATGCGGTTAACGAATTTTTGGTCAAAATTTAGGAATCCAAGATGGCGGACGAATTTCGTCATCTATGGACCTATTCGACTGAAAATCGATATCTGGGGGTTTTCGGGAATGCGGGTTATGAATTTTTGATCAAAATTTAGGACTCCAAGATGGCGGACGAATTTCGTCATCTATGGTCCTATTTGACTAAAAATCGATATCGGAGGGTTTTCGGGGATGCGGGTTACGAATTTTTGGTCAAAATTTAGGAATCCAAGATGGCGGACGAATTTCGTCATCTATGGACCTATTCGACTGAAAATCGATATCTGGGGGTTTTCGGGGATGCGGGTTATGAATTTTTGATCAAAATTTAGGACTCCAAGATGGCGGACGAATTTCGTCATCTATGGTCCTATTTGGCTGAAAATCGATATCTGGGGGTTTTCGGGGATGCGGGTTACGAATTTTTGATCAAAATTTAGGACTCCAAGATGGCGGACGAATTTCGTCATCTATGGTCCTATTTGGCTGAAAATCGATGTCTGGGGGTTTTCGGGGATGCGGGTTACGAATTTTTGGTCAAAATTTAGGAAACCAAGATGGCGGATGAATTTTGTCATCTGTGATCCTATTCGAATGAAAATCGATATCTGGGGATTTTCGGGATGCGGGTTACGAATTTTTGGTAAAAATTTAGGAATCCAAGACAGCGGACGAATTATAACTATATTTTGACCCCCCTTTATTTATGTTATTATTGGAGACAAAAAAAAGTTTCGTATAAGAGTTGTAAGGTTGTATACATATTTTTTTAAATGCAATTAAAAAACAATTGCTTGGATATGTCACGTGATATAACAATGAAGGTTGCTTTTTAAATGAAAAACCCTGTATATTTTTACATATTCTTTTAGATCCTTTATCCCTGATTTCAAACATAATAAGGATCTAGCTGTAATATTTTTTGATATATCGGACATTAAATATGCTCCAAACATGCATATAGGTATTTTAGGGTTTCTGACGGAGCGCAGTCAGCGGCGGATTTAGGGGGGGGGGCTATAGGGTAAAATCCAAGCGCGGCAATTTTTTTGAAAAACACCAAAGACACAAAAACAAAAAAATATTATTATTATGTTCTATCAGAACATGTTTAATTTATTTGAGAACGTGTTTTTTATAATAACTAGACTAAAGTTCCTTATTATAGTCAACAGTACAGGGTGGTTGTGCAAACGTTAGAACCTCATTTAACTTCTTTATTTTTGGAGTTACGTAAATACGTTCAAAAATAAAAGTTATGAGATATCACATGTATTTTCCAAACATCATTTCAGCAAAACAATTCAAACAAGTCGAATTTCGGAGATATGAGCTTTACCTTGGTTTTACTTCCACATCCAGTGGAAGTATAGTAACGACAAAAAAATTTTTTAAAACTTTTATTGTTCAAATAGGCTCAGAATGTCATGAAACGTCGAGATTTTAAGTTTGAGCGAAAAAAAAATTTCTGTCTGTCGGTCTGTAACTTTTTTGTGCGCACGTTTACTCTGTAACCGTTTAAGATATTGACTTGAAATTTGGTACACAAATGTACTTTAACGAGATCTGGAACTAGATTATATTTTCATTTTGTTCCGTCAGAGGGTTGGGGGGTAAATTGGGGTAAATTTGGGGTAACCAGCTAAATCAAGCAGCTAATAGTCCAGAAAATTGGTATTTAGTATATACAAGAGAAGCTAAGGTCTCAAAAAATGTTTGGCATTAGCCACCCCCACCCCATTACTAAATTTTTTCGTTGTGAATGAGTTGGATCGAAAATCTGGATGCGGAAGTAGTGATTCCTTGGGCAGCGGTTTTTTTAAATAGAACACCCCCATATATTTTTACACCATTTGAAAGGCCATAGAAAAATCTTTTCAATGATATATGACCCAGTATTTTTCTTAAAAACTATAGTAGATATTAAGTTTTATATTTTCTTACATTAAGTCATGGTAGTCCGAAAAATATATACAGTCTGTTTCACTTTTTAAATTTTTTTTCCGATTTGAATCTAATTTTACTTATGGAACAAATTAGGATCTACTTATTACCAGAAAAAAATTCACGTCCTACAAATGCAAAGCCACCTGCGGTACCAAAATATGCGGATAAAATCGAAAAATCATATTAGGCATATTTTTATTGGAAAATTTTGTTAATGAAAGAATTGTTCAGAAAACTTAAGTCCAAAATTTAATAAAAAAAAATATATAAATTTTTATTAAAATAATGTCTTAAGTCCGAAAATATCATTTGAATGGGTTTTTTCGTTTAGAAAACTGTACTATGACAATTTTGTTTGAAATTAAACCCAAGCTGCAGGTAGTTGTAAAACAGTTTTTTTTTAAATACCTAATTATTTTCAAAATTTTTTAAATTTCAAGTTTTTCATTTTTTAATTTTGATTAAATTTTGGCCATTTTGGACAATTCTGAACAAGTTTTATTAACAAAATTTTCCGATAAAAAAATGCCTAATATGATTTTCCGATTTTCTCCACATATTTTGGTACCGCAGGTGGCTTTGGTACCGTAGGAGGCGAATGTTTTTCTGATCATAAGTAGATACTAGTTTGTTCTATACTTAAGTAAAATGCGATTCAAATCGGAAAAAAATAAAGTTATTGGGGTGTTACCATTTCAAGTGAAACACACTGTATCAATTATTGAAATTCTCCATTTTATTTAAAATAAAGTGAAATTAGACAGAACTAACATATTGTTTATTTTAATTTACATACTTTTGTTTTCCATGGCTAATTTGATAAATTGTAAATTTATAGTAAATTAGACAAAATTTGTTTAAGATAAGTACCATGTATTATATTATAAATACAAAGCTTTTTTTATGGCGTTTCAAATGGTACATATATGGAGTGTTCCTTTAAAAAAAAGCAAAGTAAAGTTCATGTCTCCGAAATGCGACTTTCAATAGGCATGTCCACAAAATTTTAATTTCAATTGGGAATGATAGAATTATCGATATTGTACACTAATTTAACAATAAAAAAAACCGCTGCCCAACTTCCACATCCAGATTTTCTATCCAAGTCACTCACAACGAAAAAATGTTGTATGTGGAAATAATTGTTTAATAATATAATATTTGAAATTCTCTACCTCAAAAACCCATAAAACGATACCCCACATCGGTAATAGGGTGAGGGTGGTGATAGAGGGTGGTAGTGGGGGTGGATAAGGTAAAAAAATATTTTGAGGTTTCTAGTTCTTGTACACACACTAAATTACATTTTTTTTCATCCCCTTTAATAATGGGGTGGGGGCTAATGTCAAAATTTTTTTTGAGACCTTAGCTTCTCTTGTATATAGTAAATACCAATTTTATGAACTCTTACCTGCTTGATTTACCTATTTACCCCAAATTTACCCCAATTTACCCCCAACTCTTCGACGGAACAGGATGAAAATATAATCTAGTTCTAGATCTCGTTAAAGTACATAAGTGTACTAAATTTCAAGTCAGTATCTCAAACGGTTCCAGAGTAAACGTGCGCACAAAAAAAAAGTTAGACCGACAGACAGACAGAATTTTTTTTGCTCAAACTTAAAATCTCGACGTTTCATGACATTCTAAGCCTATTTGAACAATAAAAATTTTAAAAAAATTTTTTTGTCGTTACTATACTTCCACTGGATGTTGAAGTAATATATGTATCCTTATTTTGCCAGTTATTCGTAATAGGCATCACCCCAACATAACGAGGATTTTTGGTAATTTTTCAATAAAAATTCTTGGCCTATGAAGTAAAAAAATATTTTGAGGTTTTTGGTTCTTGTACATACACTAAATCACACTTTTTTTTCGTCCCCTTAAAAAGTGGGGTAGGGGTGGTAATGGGGGTAGCTAATGTCAAAAATTTTTTCGAGACCCTTGCTTCTCTTATATATACTAAATACCAATTTTACGGACTCCTACCTGCTTGATTTACCTGTTTACCTCCCCATTTACCCTAATTTACAACCCAACCCTTCGATGGAATAAGATGAAAATATAATCTAGTTCCAGATCCCGTTAAAGTACATAAGTGTACCAAATTTCAAGTCAATATCTTAAACGGTTCCAGAGTAATCGTGCGCACAAAAAAGTTAGACAGACAGGCAGAATTTTTTTTTCGCTCAAACTTAAAATGTCGACCTTTCATGACAGTCTAAGCCTATTTGAACAATAAAAATTTTCAAAAATTTTTTTTGTTACTATACTACCACTGGATGTGGAAGTAATCAATATTCTATTTTCAAGAAAAAGAACGCCATTGCCATGTAAACCGGAAATGATATTTAAAATTTACATGCCTTTTTTCACTTTCCTTTAATGCTTTAATAGTCAATTAAGAACATAAATAATCCGATCAATTCTTCTTTGATGTTCAATTATATGTTTCTTAGCGGCATCGATTCCCCGGAAAAAAAATACTTATCTCAAAAACTACCGAGAAAATCGGACATAACGCGTTAATTAGGACACCCTGTACACTGTAAATATACATTATGTACCTACAGATAGTTTTTTCTTTTAATTAAAAACCACTGCCTAAGGAATCACTACAACCGCATTCAGTTTTCCTACTCAAATTACTTTAAATAAAAATTCTTGTGCACCCAACGCGAAATTCGACTCTGTACGACAGAAATATATTTGAACTATTTCTCTTATATATTACACAATATGTTATTCTCCGCCTTTTTACTTGGTCGGCATATTTCATTGGTCAAAGGTGCACGCCCGCCCGTATATACCTTTTTCATATATATCAATGAAAATATGTTTTGTCTTACCGTAGATTGTCCTCTTAATAAGTATGAAAAAAGATTATTTGGAGGTTAAAAAAAGAAATTTATATGACCATATTTTACAGACAGATCAAATTCATTTGAATATTTTTATAAAATAATTACAGGTTTACAGAGAGATATATATTCGTTTTTTCCAGCGATTTCAAAAGTGTTGTACCATTTGTTGTAATCTTTTATAAAAGGTCAACCTGTTGGGAGCTGTTTCTTGCAAATTTATTTGTGGGATGGCAGTTAATATGTCCCCTATTAGGAAGTGACTGGGAGTGAGGACAATGAGGTCGTTGGGATCTTCCGACAATGGGATTAAAGGTCTTGAATATAGGACTGCCTCTATTTGAACGAATACAGTATATAGATCTTCGAAAATGAAATGATTATTACCAATAATTCTTTTAAAATGATATTTTGCAGATTTAACCGCTGCCTCTCAGAGGCCACAAAATGAGATGATCTTGCCGGTATAAAATGCCATCGAATGCAATTTTGATTTAAGAAATTGGAAATACTACTTTCGTCTGTAATATTCGACAAAATTTTGCTAATTTCTTTTGACTCATTGTTTGCGCCATTAAAATTTGTACCGTTATCTGACCATATGTTTTTACATATGCCTCGTCTAGACGTGAATTTCTTTAAAGCATTTAGAAAAGAATTAGAAGTCATATCTCCTACTAATTCAAGATGTACCGCTTTTGTTGTGAAACAAAGATGCATAGGTAACACTTTACAATTGTACGATTCCTTAGCTTACCGTCTTTGACATAGAATGGCCCAGCATAGTCAACACCACAGTTAGAAAATGGTCTTTCAGGTTGAAGACGACATTCAGGTAAGTTTCCCATTATCTGACTTACACTTGACCTTAAAACAAGTAATGCATTCGCGCAACACTCGCTTTACTATAGCACGACCCTTTAACGGCCAAAATCTGTTCTGTATGGAAGCCAATGTGGCTTGTGTCACTGCATGTAAATGTCTACGATGCTCATAATTTATTAATAATTTTGTAAATGGATGATTGTTAGGTAATACAATGGGATGTTTTTGGTCATCGGCGATGCTTGATTTTAACAGTCTTCCGCCTACCCAAATTAAACCTTTTTCGTCTAGGAAAAAATTTAAAGATATAAGTTTGCTGCTTCACGTGACAGTATTTGATTTTTTCAACAATTGTATGTCATGTTCAAATTCTTGTGACTGAATTAATTTAATGAGGGTAACCATAGATTCATTTAATTCGTCTATTGTTAAGTTACCTGTAAGCTTGCAAAGCTTATGTGTGGTTAGGTTCTTCTTGAATCTAATACAGTTACTACAAGATGTAACTTAGTTAAAGATGAATATTTAGAAAAAAGGTCTCGTTGTAACGGGTCAATTTTCACCTAGGATATGCATTAATAATTTGACAGACCCTAATGTCTTTTACCGTACCATCATAGTTTTCTGAGGCCGTCCCTGTCTCATTTGGAAGTTACAAAATTTGTCGTCCCGCATCGGAAGCGGACGAGAAGGGAGAAGTGAGCCGAAGCGGCAGAAGCGAAGAGAGTGCAAGAGAGTAAAGTTGGATAAAAACAAAAGTATTGAGATACCTTTTTTTCTCTGCCTATGATTATCGAACGGCTTGCATATTATGGTTCTTTTGGTGTGTTTACCTAGTCTTAAGAATATGTGTTTAAAACAAGTGACAAGTGATTCGAGTAAAATAATAAGTGATGTAGGACGCTACCAGGGATCCAGGTACAACGTTGCATTTATAACAATACGATCTGTTGTTAAAGCCTGGGAAACTGTAAGTACATTATAATAATCCAGTTTGTTGGAGAATCCTGAACTAATTACCTCAAGTCAACTTTCTCAGTCTGGTAACGAAAAAATTACTTTAATTAACCCGGGCCAGATCAACTATATCAGTGCCGAGACTCACAAACTAATGTCCCATTTCTTTACAAAGATGTTTTAGAAATTATGCTGGTGTAACTTTAGACAATATTAAATTCCAGCGTGTGTTCTACATTTTGTTTTATCTTACAGCAGACCCTCCTTTGTGCAAACGACATAACTTAGCAACTGTTTGTAGTGATGTCAATTTGCGGCAATATTTTACTACCTATATGTGATTTAATGTCACCAAATTTTATTTAATTTTGTTTTGTTTAGTGTACCTATAACTGATTGTTCTTTACCTAAATTTATGTTCTTGTTGGTCTAGCTACCATTGTAGGTATAGTTAATTAATACTATTATTTTCGTTATTTTCTCGCCTTGATTTTGATGACTAAAAATGTGTTATGTATCCTAGTTAACTAACGAAGGCTTTAATTAAACTTTCTCACTCCTTGTAAAGAAGTCTCATGCTCTATTCTTTTTTGTACCTATGTAATGTTGAGCCCAGTTGTCATTTTAGTAAATAAATATTTGATTTAAGTTGTTTTTTTTATTTTGTGAGCCTTTTCCCCTTTAAGGAAAACTTAAATTAAGGGCAGCAAAATTCAACGAACTACATCGTTAAAGATATTTGTGCAAGATAAAGTAGTTATTTTAAGTTCTGATAGTTCTTTTTCGGGTAATTGATATTTTTTAGGCCAAAGCTCTGAATTTTGCAGCAACCACGTTGGACCTAACCACCACTGTGGTAGATTTAAAATATTCTCTGGATTAACTCCACGTGAAATTATGTCTGCCGGGTTGTCGTTTGAGCTAACATGACGCCATTCAACATTAAAACTAAGTCGTTGAATTTCGGCTACTCTATTGGCTACAAACGTTTTCCAATTTGTAAGTTCAGAATTTAACCAAGAAAGAACTATTGTGGAATTGGTCCAATGAACTATTTTGCTCACATTTATGTTTAATGCTTCTAGTACTTTACTTGATAATTGCGCTAAGAGTAACGCTCCACAAAGTTCCAGTCTGGGAAGAGTAACGCTTTTGAGTGGTGCTACTCTAGATTTCCCCATAATAAACGAATTTGAGAATCACCAAGTGAATTAGTACTTTTAATATATATAGCCGTGCTATAAGCTATAGTTGAAGAATCACAGAAACTCGATTTCTGTCCAATTCGTTATTACAACTTGTTTTGGTATTTTTATAGTAGATATCAAAGGTATTTGTTTACAAAATTGTGTCCAGTCCGTGAATATATTACTGGGCACCGATTCGTCTCAATTGAGTTTCAGTCGCCATAATTGCTGTAACATTATTTTAACTTTAATTATGACAGGACCCAATAACCCGAGAGGATCGAAAATCTGCGATACTGGTGACAAAATTATTCTTTTGGTTACTCGTTGATTTGAATATTTGATATTAATAGAAAATTGTAAACTATCGAGTGAAGAATTCCATAGAAGTCCTAGCATTTTTGTACACGTGTCATCTGTAATGTAATATTCTAAAAGATTTTCTTGATTGTCCTCAGAATTACTCAATACGTTTTTGTCATTAGGAAGCCATTTGCATAGTGGAAAACCCCCACTTTGAAGTATATTCTGATATCAAATTTGAGCTGAATTAATTCTTCTATTGTGTCCGAACCCGTGATTAAGTCGTCCACGTAAAAGTCTTTTAAAATTACTTGACATGCCTTTGCAAATTTATCGCGATTTTCAAAAGCTACGAATGGCCAAAAATGCAGCTGATGCTGTACCATAACTAACTGTATTTAATAACTAATAATAATAATAATAAAAGCTTTTTATTGATATATATATATATATATACATATATATATATATATATATATATATATATATATATATATATATATATATATATATATATATATATATATATATATATATATATATATATATATATATATATATATATATATATATATATATATATATATATATATATATATATATATATATATATATATATATATATATATATATATATATATATATATATATACATGCATTTAGTACTCATACACCTCCGAATGTTATATGGTTAGGTGGTGTTTGCCTCCGATTTTACGCGTTCGCCTCCGATTTCGGAGGCGGAGACGTTTTGTGTTGTTTTCATCGCGAATGTCTTGATAAATAGTAAATTCATGACTCATTATTATCAATAATGATCAGCTTTATTGGTGCGCATATAAGATTATGACAAAAAGGGAAGAAATAGAGAGATAGAAGCATTTAACGACACTTTTTTTGGAGGCGGAAAATACCTATAAACATATGTAAACATACACCATAGTCCACTAAATTTTTTACCAGGTGGCGCTGCTGTTTTAAACACTTGATGTATATAGGTATTAAATGCTTCCTTACAATAAAGTAGCGATATCGCCTCCTAAACTTGGCAACATAGTAAAGAGGCATACTATTCCTAAATACATCTATAGATATGGTAACAAAAATTATCTTACTAAAAATATAAATAACTTTTATACACAGAAATAATACTTTCTAGAGATCAATGGGTTTTTAAATTTTTTCAATTTGGGAATAAAAAAACGTTTATTTTGTTCAGAAACAAATATTTTTGTACCATTAAAAAAGGTATTTGTTTAAGGTATTTATTTAACAGGACACGAACATTCCTTAACGTAACTAGTTGCCCTTAATCCACTATTTGTCACTGCTGATGGTCTTATATAGTAAAAGTAAAAAAAAAATTAGAAGGCGATTTTTATTGGGGGGGGGGGGGGGGGGGGGGCTAAAAAGCAGAAAATAAAAGAATAACAATAACACAGGTCAACATTTAGTTTAAAAAAATACACAGGACTCTACCTAGGTACCCAGGGGTTTTTGGGGTCGCTAATTCCGATGCCGAGGTCGGTTAAGCTCTATCACGTCAGGTTCAAGGACATCTGAAGGTCAAACTAAGAAAAGGTGGTGAAAAAATCTGAGAAAATTTACACATAGGTTTTGGGGTCGCTGAGTGGGAATTCGGTGTTCGCTTACCCTTAAAAGGCATCCGGAGGTCATTTCAAGGTTAATTTGAGAAAAACGGAGAGGAAGCTGTTAAAAAATCTGAAAAAATTTACATATAGGGTTTTTGGGTCGCTGAGTCTGTACCCGATGCCGGTTGACCTCTATCACGTCAGTTTCAAGGTCACTTGAAGGTCAAACTAAGAAAAGGTGATTGAAAAAATCTGAAAAAATTCACGCATAGGTTCTTGGGATCGGTGAGTCCGAATCCGGTGTTCGTTTGCCCTTAAAAGGCATCCGGAGATCATTTCAAGGTTAATTTGAGAAAAACAGAGGAGAGCTGTCAAAAAATCTGAAAAAAATTATATATAGGTTTTTTGAGTCGCTGAGTCTGCATTCGATGTCGATTGACCTCTACCACGTCAGTTTCAAGGTCATTTGAAGGTTAAAGTAAGAAAAGGTGGTTGAAATAATCTGAAAAAATTCACACAGGTTTTTCGGGTCGCTGAGTCCGAATCCATTGTTCGCTTACCCTTAAAAAAAAGAGGCATTTCAAGGTCATTCTGAGGTCATTTCAAGCCGGCATTCGTCCGCCAGCTTTAGCTGCACATGAAGATTCTTCGGCTATCTCAGTGCAAATATATTTAACTCAATGAATCACCTACCTATTTTCTTCTGTGAAAGGATGGCCTTTAGGTATAGTTGCAGAAACAGAGCGAACATGCAAGTAAAGAGTACCACGGGCGTTGGCTTCACTCACTTGGAGCTCAATCAGTGCTGGTTTTGCCTATAAGCTGAGTAAACGCCAGCTTAGGGCCTCGCATTTAGGGGGCCTCAGAACTCAGATTTCATACGCAGATATGCACGTTTATTTTATTAGAAGAGAAAGCTTCAACGAAAAACATACCTAGAGCTTGGGGCCTCCGGTTACCTAAAACCGGCCCTGACCTCAATCCTGTCAGGGTCAAAGTAATTTAATGGTTTCCCGAGTCAGACAAACTGACAAGGAAGCAGACAGACTGTCAGATAGAAACATTTAGTCATTCAGTCAGACAGAATTACTGACAGAAAGGCAGGATGTCAAATAGATGGACAGAGAGAAAATGCAGGCGGATGATAAATACAGACTAACAAGCAAACAAACAGGTGTGCAGGTATAAGGGCAGACAGATAAACAGACAATAAGTATTCAGGTGAGCATTCGTATAAATTTTTCCTAATTTTTTTCACCTCCTATTCTTACTTTAACCTTCAAATGACCTTGAACATGAGGTGATAAAGGTCAACCGACATCGGATTCGGACTCAGAGACCCCCCAAGAGCCTATGTGTGAATTTTTTAGATTTTTTCAAAAATCTTTTCTTAGGTTGACCTTCAAATGACCTTGAACCTGACGTGATTGAGCTTAACCGACCTCTGCAACGGAATCAGCGACCTCAAAACCCCTGGGTACCTAGGTAGAGTCCGGTGTATTTTTTCAAACTGAATGTTGACCAGTGTAATCTTCCACCTTCTAAAGATATTTTAAAAACCTAGATTATTCTGGAGCTAAAATGTAAATATTTCCCTCTAGCAAGAAATAAAAATGTTTTAAAAAGCATTCGAGACCAAAATTCTAGACTATATTTCTTGGTTAATCATAAATTTTGCTATACTAATTAATGATAGTTTGTTGGAGTCATCTCGAATGCTTTTCAAAAATTTTTAAACAATTCAAAAATTTTTCTCTTGCTGGAGGGAAATATTTACATTTTTGCTCCAAAATGATTAAGTTTTGAACATTTTACTTCTTTAAGTATATCATCTCTTTGAAATATTTTATATTATTTTCTGCTTTTCTGCATTCCGTTGGTTCCAAGTTTTCTCCTCGTCAAACATGAATTTGGAGATATACTCTGTAAGAATGTTGACGTAATGCCTCGGATGTTGCTGGCAGTCTTCGTAGAATCCCGGTAGTACTAGATTGGCGGACTAACTTATTGAAGATAATGAATCTTTGATGATTCAAAGATGTAATTTCTTTTTTCGTTGAGCTACGGTTGTTGAATATACGGACAACCTCTTCGAGATCTTTTCTTTTATTGACGCATTCCACCGTTTGCACTTTTCCTTTACCAAAGAAAGCTGAAGTGTTATCGCATCCACTGAACGTGTGGCCATACAGCTTTTTAAAACTTCCGACGACTGCAAGTCACGAGAACTGTAATCTTTATTTTTTATTTTTCTCTGAGCCTCTCTTAAGAAACGGATATCTTTATCTTCAGGTGCGAGAGCGATAATCAATGCGAGAAGATCAATATCTTGTCCGAGGATGACCACTGTATCGTTTCCATGAGATTCGTTTAAGGCGGTTTGAACTATGAGTACGTCAATGTCGTCTACAGCAGTAATTGTTTTGATTCCCTCGTTTTTAAATCTCTCCACCAATTGCGAAATAAACCGTTCCTTTTTGTGAGATTGTTTATCATTTTATTTTGCGTTTCAGTCAGTGGCGTGTTCTCATGAAAAACAATTTCCGGTGAAATGCGTTTCAAAAGACGCTGCTGTCTTTCGATGCTCTTCATACTCCAGTCAGCATATCCGTCAAACACTACAGTCACTTTTTGGCCGTAATGTTTACGAATAAAGCTGCTTCGGCCATACTACACGATGAATCAAATTGCCGCCATCAACAATGAACTGGCAATCGGAAAAATCTATTGGCCTCTCTCGTACAGCATTGAAAATATCATACAGACGATTTCTTAATTTTCCTCATTAACCCTTTCTTATTGAAGAGAAGAAGTGGAATTGAAGCAAGCTCAGAGTTGAAATATGACTCCAAATCTTCTTTTGTGTGAACAGTACAGATTATCCTCTAATATAATTGCAAAGAAGGGGAAAATACATAAACTACTTGCGACAAAACCCTCTATATATGCATCTAATAGAGAAAATTCTGCTCAATAAATTCATTCCTGAGCATTTTTCTCGTTAAAGTAACCGGTTTTAAGATATTCGGAGTCAAACTTGGAATAGGATGGATTTTTACCTCCGCGCCCCAAACTACGCCTCTGTTCGGACGCTGTTAGCGCGAAATAGGTGAGGATAAGCTACAAGGTTATTAGTACATTTTTTATGCAGAATTTAACATGACGATTTTTTTATTTCCTATACTTTTTTCTCTTTCGACGAACGGTTTACAAGATAAAAGTGAAAAACCAGCGTTAAGTTCCCGTAATATGGCCGAAGCAGCTCTATTCATAATCATTACGGACGTTTCACCCCTAAATTGTGGGGAACTATTCGGGTATCTATTTCGAACCCTATCTAGATTACGCATCCCAAATATTATTACTTTATAAATTATTTCTTCTAAAATATCTAATTTACGTGGACTAATATGTAACAATTGTGTTACAAAATTGAACTGATTCAGTGATGTCTTTTGAAAAGCATTTTAAATAGTAATAATAATTCCCTTAAGAACATATTTTGAATTACATACATTATTCTACAATAGATATTTAGCGTGAACGGTTCATTTTAAAACAGATAATCGCACATTATCGGGTAAAACACCAATGTAATCTGATTGAGTATAACTTACGCAATATGAATCATCATAATAACAAACGCACACGATTGCATAGCGCAACTAATTGCGCAAGCGCTAGAGCATTTTACACTATAGAAGTCTGGCAACCTCGAAGGAGGCAAAGGCTACCGTTATATATAACAGTTTTAAATACATTGAGTCAGAGAGGTACTATTTATATAACGAGGTGTAAACATACCAATCGTATGAACAAAAATGTGTATGTAAAAAAAGATAAAAATCCTTTCCCCTCTCCGCGTGCCCTTGGTAAGTGAAATTTGGCGGTTATGTATATGTAAACAGAACTAATCTATCTATATTATTTCTAGTGGAGGTGCGGGCGCCACAAATTTGTAAGGAGGCGGACACGATACAAATGCACATATATATATATATATATATATATATATATATATTAGAGATATGCATGGTCATATACAGGCCCGTTTCATACACTGAGCGGTTGTAGTGTAGCCCGATTTGACGTTGTGCAGCCCGGGGTCGGGCTCATCAACGTACCCCCGTGTATATCATCACTAAATGGCCAGAAAGCATGTTATCTTCCTTCCTACAAAATTTTGGGCTTCAAAAAGTCATATTTTCATGTTCCGAGATACACTTTTAGTTCAGCACTACTGAGTCAGGCGGCGCTGTTCCTGTATATCCAGGGCTCTTATACAGCTGATATTCATCGCGCGTTACATAGCTCGATATTTGGCATCGTTGCAATGGCTCGATAACGTTCGATTCTTATTTCCTCTTAAATACTTTCCTTATGAAGTCACAATCAATGAATGAAAGCTCTTTATTCGAATCAATTTTTTAACCTCACAAGAGTAGTTAAGTAGTGCCGAAATGAGACCAAACCCGTCAGTAGAGTAGCAATCAGAGTTCTGTGTGACGTCATCATTCCGGAAGCCCCGCGGGGGCGCGCAGGTGCTAGATGATAGATCCTATTATCTAGGTTGTAGTGTGAGGTGGGATCTTCTTAGATGATAGGTCCTAGGACCTAATGGGAGGGGGGAGATGGGGGATCCAATCCCTGAGCTTAGATAAGAGATTATATCTAAAAGGACGTGGCTAAGAGTATACAGGGTGTGTCTAAAATAAGATGGCTGCCGTTTATTGTTTATAGTTATTGGTGAATAGTATTGCATGTTTACGTTAGAGGGCGTTAGAGGTTAAGAAAATGGCTACAGACATCCATCATTGAGTTTAAATAGACAAGTCTTATATATGGAATAAATATTCATCTACTTCAATACGTAAATTTTATATTTGAATGTTAAAACTGTGACCAAATGCAGAGACGTTATCGGATTCCAGGAAATTGTTAATGTAAATAAATGCGACTGTCTACAGCTATATGTATATTTAAAACGCGATTAATTGTCTTTAGATAACAGCATCCGGCGGTTATAATACAATGACTAATAAGTCACGTGATCCATTATAAGGAGCGTCTCAGGTTTGGAGAGAAATAATGTAAACAATGAAATCATCATATTTTTTCCCATATTTTTCTGCTTACTCGATACGAAAAGTGGGGGTGGAATACAGCATAAAAGTAAAGACCTGAGATCGCTGCATTCATTCACAATCTTAAAGTCGATATATATATACAAGCAGCAGCAGCAATGTCTTTCGCAAAAATTAATGTTGAAGCTCATGTCACGCCGTTCATGAAAATCTATGAGCTGGAAGTCGATAGAAAATATAAAGTGCTAGATATATATAAAGCACTTTCACCATATGGTATCCAGGTCCAAGTAATCCTCGAAAATTGTAAAGTGAGTCTACCAGCCAGATACTCACGCATTATTTCTGATGATGATATGGTAACGCTACAACAAACCATTATACTAAAAGAAGTGTACTTAGTATATAGAGGGCTAGCAGGCACGACCACTAACATCGAATTCATCGAGTCCTAAAGATGGATCCCGAAACATATAAGAAGAGGTTACAGCAATTTATGAACAATTTAAAATTACTCAGAGAAGACGTTAAGTACGTTGAAGTTTTACGTACATTTCAACATGTCAGTATCCAGCCGAAGAAGTCCAAGAACAGTTCAGTTCAGCGAGGACGTTAAAATTCATCACATTTACCATTGGAGCTATGCCCATAGAACTGCTAGATGTGGTAACTGGATGCAAGACGCCCGCGATCGAGATCGTTTTCAAATTAAAATATTACGATACGCTCAAATAATTAATCCAGTACTTGAACATAAATATTCTGTTATTATATCACAAAACATGTAACCTCTTTCTTATATGTATTAATAAATTAATTTAAAAAATGGTTGACTATTATTACCCATTTCCTAATTAAATGAAGAATTCAGATTTTTTTTCAAGTTTATTGTAACGAAAATGTTCATGCTACATTTTATGTCTTTTTTAATGTCGAATTTAAATATGCAATCAAAAAAATTAAATCTTAAAAAATAAAGCCAGCCCAGGCAAAAAATGAAAAAATTCATATTTTTCAAGTTTATTGTAACGAAAATGTTCATGCTACATTTTATGTGTTTTTTAATGCTGAATTCAAATATGCAATCAAAAAAATTAAATCTTAAAAAATAAAGCCACCCCAGACGAAAAATAAAAAAATAATTTAATTTTTATAATATATTTTATTTATCTGAACGCATAATACAGTAATAAAGCTTATATATGTACATGGAATACATAACCTATAAAAATAATAGCAATAATAATAATAATAATAATAATAATAATAATAATAATAATAATAATAATAATTAATATAAGTGCATAAAAATTAAACAATGCTACTTTTTTCAATCCAACTGTTATGGGAACTGTCAAATCCAAGCCATTTAACGAAAACTTTATTTCCTTTCTTCCTTAAAACTTTCTCAACGAGATACATGTCTGAATGTTTAACCTTCTGCAGTTCTTCAGTATAGAAGCATCCTTCTATTGGTTGTTTCTGTGCATCGGTCAGTAAGTATGTTATGGGGCTGGTGTAATTAATTTTTGAAATAGTAAATATTTCATTAGACCAATTAGGAGTATAACCTTTATCGAACACGCCTCTGTACTTGCTTATTCTCACATGATCGTTAATTTTAAATTTAGGTAATTGCGAGTATGTAATTGTAGGATAATTGTAAACGGATTTCAAGAGTATTTTTTCATTCTTTTTATTTACATCTACAGGTTTCATGCCGATGGTACGATGCCTAGTATTATTATATTTCTTAATAATATCAGCAAGTAAATTATACCACCGAAAAGAACCATTTATACTAAATTCTTTATACATCATAGATTTTATAGTCCTATTTACGCGTTCGACTACTGAACATTTTTTAGTGCTATACGAAGAATAATGATTAATTTTATATTTTTTCATTAATTTTTGAAAATTAATATTATAAAATTCGGTTCCATTATCAGTCTGTAAATTGACGGGGATTCGTTTATCTGCGACTAATATTTTTTCCATAGCTCGAGTAACATTTACGCCAGATTTAGATTTAACTGGTTCAGCCCATACGTACTTTGAAAAAACATCAATTACAATGAGAATATATTTATAATTTTTATTGTAATTAGCATATGGAATCATTTCGACTAAGTCAGCCTGAAGCAATTCATTTAAACCTCTAACTACGACTTTTCGTCTCTTAAAGTTAATTCTAGCCGGCTTATGTATTTCATTAACAATATCTCTTTTTATAGCAGACATGTTTACAGTTCAACAATAATTTACGTACTGTTAAATTAATCCAGCGGTTCGATTATTTTACTTTCTAATAGTTCCTCTAAAATTCTATTTATTTCATTCGTATGACTTGAATTGCCTGCCTCCTGTGAAGCTATCAAAAGCCTAAGACGATCGACGAGTTCATTAGGATCGTCCCAATATACGTAATCAATAGCATTATCGGTGACTTGCATCATTAATTCGCCGCCTTTTACTTTACCAGGAGCACGTTGCCGAGGTTCGCGAGCGTAAAGCATCGGTTTAATAATATGCAGGTACTTCCAGCTCTTACTACCAGACTTTTGCTTTTCAGAATCATAATTTCTCTTATGTGCGCTAGTCCTTTTTACAATATCAATGTACTGTTTCTTATCATCATAGTTATAGTGATGCGAACGTTTTTTAAATAGTAATTCATAAAGACCGCGAGTGCCCTGATACTCTTTATTATTTATTATTAAATTGTCACCGTCAAACTGAATGACAGAATTTCCAATATAATATTTATCTTCTTCGGGATTATATCGTACACCATATCGAAAATCATGTGTATTTTCAGTATCATGCATCATCTCAGATATATACGTTTTAGGCAGATCGCTAAATTTCTCAAGATACTTCTCATCTGACTGGTCGCCTTCTTCAGAGTCGACAATCGACGGTGACGGTGTAATATTAATATTTTTTTCATCCTCTGAGGGTTCAGACTTTTTCTTAATGTTTAAATTCTCGTCCGTCTCAAGCTTGATATGTTTAGCTATTGAATGTAAAGGTGCGGTGATTGGGGCAAAAGACTTTTCGATTTGCAGATCGTGCATTTTGAGTGCCTCTAATTTGCGCTTTACGGCTTTCCGAGCTTCGATAATTTTATTAGTAATGTCCATGTCGACAGGTGCGTCAGATAACATGTGTAATTATCAACTGATTGAGATAGTAAAATCACAGGTATATATACTCGTCAAACCCCTTTCTGTATCGGCCATGTTTAATATCGCTATCTTTATCTATCACTAGGAATCCGTATTTATCTTTCCAGCATAACGAGCACATATGTTTGAAATCCTCAAAGCTCATATCGGTATTAACGTGATCGGAATATACATGTCTAAGATTCATGTCATCCTGCTTGAATAATATCAGTAAATTTGCATTGTCTCTTATCAGATGTTTTGGAATGCGAGTATAGGTCTGACAGAGATAGAAGCTGTCTATCTGTTTATGCCGTCCCATGCTAAAGTAGTCACGCATCACACTTTGATTGTCGCAAGCTACGTCATCAAATATAAAAATGGAATTAATTTTAGCTTGCGCAGGCGTCATTATTACATCGCTATCCTTGAATTCATGATATCCCACGATCGAGCCGAGTACTTTTCTAAGATATTCATATTTAGGCTGGTAGAGAGATTTCGAGTAGACGTAAACATTCTTGAAACGCAAGCCGTCTGGATGAGTCAGCAGGCTTATCACGATGTTTGTTTTCCCACAATTTGAAGGTCCGCAAATGATACACCTGATGCTGTCGGGTAACAGAGGACCATGTCTACTATCTTTTTTCACATGACTATCGAAATCGAGATTATCGATTTTCAGACTGTTACCTGTCTTGATGAAACGCATGATTGACACTGAGGTATTTCCACCAGGAGTTTAAGTATAAATAGCTTTCGATCACCTGTAACACCTCAGTCTACTATTACATGTGATAGAGGTAACATGGCTGTAAACGCTCTCATAAATAAATTACCTTTCGAAGCCCATATCCCTGGCTATCGTTTCTGCGGCCCGGGTACCAAATTAGAAAAAAGACTGGCGCGAGGAGATCGCGGAATTAATGGTCTAGATGAGGCGTGTCGTGACCACGACATACAATATTCTAAAGTCAATGATGTGAAAGGACGGCATATTGCCGATAAAGAATTGGCAAAACGTGCTCTGAAGCGTGTATTTGCTAGGGATTCGTCCATCGGAGAAAGAGCGGCAGCAGCCGGTGTAGCAGGCATCATGAGTGCTAAAGTTAAATTAGGCTTGGGATGTAAAAAAAGAAAATGTGGCGGTACGATGACGTTTAAAAAAATATCCAATAAAATTCGTAAACTAGTACGTGGAGCTCCCTCTGTCGGGGATGCTATTAAAAAGGCCTCTCGTGCAGTACAGCGTATTAAAAAAGATAAAAAAATATCACCGATGGCTGCTCGCGTTATTCCTATACCGAAGACGGGTGGCGTTCTACCGCTAATACCAATATTTGCTGGACTTAGTGCTCTGGGAGCGCTAGCCGGCGGATCTGCAGGTATAGCGAAAGCTGTAAGAGATTCTCAGGCGGCATCCTCCCAGCTTAAAGAATCTAAACGTCACAATCAGGCTATGGAGAGTATCGCCCTAGGTAAGGGACTCTATCTTCGTCCCTATCGAACGGGACTTGGACTATACATGAATAAAAACACCAACAGCAAGTGACTAGTAAAATTACCAAATCGAGAGCTCACCGACGTGGATCTGAAAAAATATGTTAAGATGTTAAATATACCTAATTTTCGAGGAATATTTATGCGAGACCGACTACCTAAACGCGTACATAAAATTGAGACGGGCATTGTGAACTTGGATAGTGATAGCGGTAATGGTACTCATTGGACTGCATACTTTAAGAACGGTTCGAAAGCCGTTTATTATGATAGTTTTGGTAATTTACAGCCTCCTCTCGAATTAATAAAATATTTAAATTGTTCTATTGAATACAATCACAAGCAGTATCAGTCTTATGACACAGTAAATTGTGGACATCTGTGTTTACAATTTCTATATAATGCGTCATGCTTTTAAGTCACGTTCATTCTCAGAGCTAACCTTGAAGCCGCAACATGTCTTGTACGTTTACATTATCCGGCAAATCATCTAATTTAACCGCGCACTTTTCCCCACCCATAGACCTTGAAGACGGTGCTGAATATTCGCTTGCTTTAATAAATTTCGAGGCGTATAACTCCATACCGAACATAGACGCTACAAATAATCATATATATTATGATACAGACGATAAGTTTATAAAAATTCCGGAGGGCTCGTATGAAATAGAAGATATAAATAATTACGTAAGAAAGCATTTTATTCAGAATCATGGTAACGATGGTCATATTTCTATAGTATCCAATAAAAATACGTTAAAAGTGGAAATAAAATCCAATAAGATGATAAATTTTGAAAAGGCCGGCGGTATTGGCAGTTTGTTAGGATTTACATCTCGTCGTCTAAAACCGCTCGAGAAACATATATCTGATTTCCCGGCAAAAATTCAAAAAGTAAACGCTATATGCGTGGAGTGTAATCTCATCACGGGCAGTTACATGAATGATAGATCTGTACACATTATTCATGAATTTTTTCCTAGCGTGCCTCCCGGCTATAAAATAATAGAGTGTCCCGCTAATGCAATTTACCTACCGATTAATAAGAGGCATATAGATAACATATCAATTAAGATAGTCGATCAAGACGGTGATCTTGTTAATTTCCGTGGCGAGGTCATCACGGTAAGACTGCACTTGAAGAAGAATGGGTCTTAGTTTCCGAAATAGTTTAAAAGGAACACCTGCTCGCGCTCGAAACAGTTCACCTGTAACCTTCAAGGTGTTAACATCTAAAAATAGACGTTTTCTTTACTCTCTCGGTTACAAAGTGCTAATATGAATCCGAATATTTTAAACGTGTTTGAGAAGCCTACGTTTGAAACCGCGATAACTAATTTTGAAAATCATAGTCATGGACCATATTCAATCAGAAATTTAAATAATAACGACGAAATTCGTATACCCATTCAGCAGCAGGATGTGTATACTGCGCCGTATGCTAGTTCGCTGTATATGCGGGGCCGGTTACTTAAAGAGGATGGTACGGTTTCGAACACAGCGGTCTTTGATAAAATGGGGTTATTGTATCTGTTTGATGAGATACGATACGAAGTGAGCGGTAAAATTGTGGACAGCAGTAGAAATCCAGGCCTCGCGACTGTTATGAAGGGATATGCATCATTCACTCCGAATGACGCGAATCACTTAGAAAATGCTGGGTGGACTGATGTGGATGATAATTTTGCAGACGAGAACGGTTACTTTGACGCATGTATACCTTTAAAAATATGTCTGGGGTTCGCAGAGACCTTTGAAAGAATTATTTTAAATGTCCGTCAAGAGCTGGTACTCGTTCGCAGTAGTATTGATACAAACGCAATCATAAATCTTGTAGCCGATGAAAAGATTAAAGTAGAATTGGAAATCGTTCAATGGCGTGTACCACACGTGACTGTATCTGATGTTGAGCGATTAAAATTAATGAAATATCTAGAGAGGAATATCGATTTGCCTGTACCGTTTAGAAGCTGGGAATTACATGAATACCCCATGCTGATGGAATCGCAGACGCATACTTGGAATATTAAAACTTCGTCTCAGTTAGAGACACCGCGATATATTATTTTCGGCCTTCAAACGGGTCGTAAAAATGCAGTCGCTAAACGTATGAGTGAATTTGATCACTGCGAGTTGACTAATTTTAAACTTTTTTTAAATTCGGAATCATATCCCTATGATAACTTGAATATTAATTTTGAGAAGAATTTCTGTGCTACTCTGTATGAAATGTTCTGTCAATTTCAGAAATCTTATTATGAAAAAGAAAATGAACCTCTGCTTACTAAATATAAATTTAAAACTAAAGCTCCTCTGGTAGTTATCGACTGTTCGTGTCAGAATGAGGTTGTAAAGTCGAGTGCAGTGGACATTAGGCTGGAATTTAGCACTAATAAAAATATTCCGAAAGACACTGCTGCATATTGTCTTATAATTCATGATAGATTGATTTATTACAATCCTTTAACCAGTATAGTTCGTCCATACTAATATGTATATAATAGACGTGCAGGGCTTCCAGCATAAAAAGGAGTTAGCTTTTACATGTAAAGAAATTTCAATTTTTAATATTACCGATGTCTCGTGTGTACATCGGATAATTAAACCGACTGTTAGTTACGGGCTTCTTACACACAATATTCAGAAGCAAATTAATTGGATAACTGATCATGTGCACGGTCTCCAATGGTCCACGCCTTATGATAATCTCCGGTACGGCGACCTGCAGGACTTCATCGAGAGCCACGTACTTGGGAGAGAAGCAAAAGTTTATGTCAAGGGACTGGAAAAGAAGCGATGGCTTCAGCATTATCTGTCTAATAATAATAATATTATAGACTTATATAATTGTAATAATATGAATAGTTTAATGTTAAATAATTTAGAATATCACTGTCATAAACATATTAATAATCATTTACGCTGCTCTAGGCAGAATGTCTACTCGATATATCAGTGGTATATTGTAAATAAAGATAAGGATTTTGAATAAACAAATTTATGCTAACCATACTGGCTTTTATTTCTGTATACATGTGTGCGTGTATGAATGACGAGTGGGGTGGGGGGCAGAGAGAGAGAGAGAGAAGTGGGGGGAGAGCTCTCGCCTCGAGTCAGAGCGCGGTGATCAGTTAGACGTTGCAAAGATGCACAATCAAACGGGGCTTAGAGAGCTGATAGCGGGCAATATTTGCCAATGTTCGATGTGTCAAGTCCCACCGGAGGGCTGGAGGTACCTGGGGCTGCCTCAGCCCCAGGACCCCGTAACGCAACCACCACCACCACCACCACCACAGGAGATGCCCCGGCTGATGCTCTTAGCCGACATCATGAAAGGTATTTAAAATATTTTTTCTGTTTCGTATAACTCAATACTTATAGATATTTTTTTAAATTGTTACAGACTCCATTGAACTCAGAATTTCTTCGGAGATTTGGAGAGGTCGATCTGTCAGCCGGCGAGACCAATAAATTTCTTTTTTTAATTAACATACGATCTGCCCTCCTGCCGGATAGCCAGACCAGTGTTTTTATTATTTTATTAATTCTACACAATTTTAATTATAATTTTTTTATATTAATAAAAAATGTTATTAATAATCTTTTTTTTATTTCAATGAGTTGATAGCATCTCATACTTATTAAGTGTCTGAACAGCTCGAACAGCTCCAACAGCTCCAACAGGTGTAACAGGTACCGTACCTGTTACACCTGTTGGAGCTGTTGGAGCTGTTCGAGCTGTTGGAACTGACCATATATAATACACGTATATGTATATGTATATGGGCTGCTTGAACAGCTCCAACAGCTCCAACAGGTGTAACAGGTACCGTACCTGTTACACCTGTTGGAGCTGTTGGAGCTGTTCGAGCTGTTGAAACTGACCCTATATAATACATGTATATGTATATGTATATGGGCTGCTTGAACAGCTCCAACAGCTCCAACAGCTCCAACAGGTGTAACAGGTACCGTACCTGTTACACCTGTTCGAGCTGTTGGAGCTGTTGGAGCTGTTCGAGCTGTTGAAACTAACCATATATAATACACGTATATGTATATGTATATGGGCTGCTTGAACAGCTCCAACAGCTCCAACAGCTCGAACAGCTCCAACAGGTGTAACAGGTACGGTACCTGTTACACCTGTTGGAGCTGTTCGAGCTGTTGGAGCTGTTCAAGCTGTCTCACCTGCCTCTCTCATGATCATCATGTCAGGATAGGTATTAGGAAATAAAAACACGCATTTTATAAATAATTTAATTTATTAAATGTAAAATATTTATATTACAATACTTTAATACTAATTACAAAAAATGTAGACGAACTATGTCAAGCGTCTTAACATAATCTTCTAAGGTAGTCGATGGCCAGTGCCCGCTGTCTGGACCAGAGCTCCAACCAGTCGGCTGCCCAGAGCGACCTTTGGATATATTATCCTCCAGCCATTTTATTAGCTGCTTATGCTCTTCATTGAAATTAATATCTAATTTGAAATGTATATTATTCCTACCAATTACTCGAAACAAAATTTCAAGAAATTCGTATTGTGTAAAGTAAGCTGCCTCGCAAAATGCTTTATTAATCGACCAATCAATACTTTTATAATTATCAGAAATATTTTTAGCCGGGTACGATTTCGAATAAAAATCAATTGACATATAATCATCATTACACGTTAATAATTCTTCTAAAAAAATTCTAAAATAACTATTATTCGCGGCGGGATAATGTCTGTTAATTACTTCTCGTAATCGATACACGGTAAGGTGAGTAATACATTCTCTTTGGAAAATATATTCCAACTGTTGAATAAAAATATCGTTTTGAAGTTTTTTCGTAAATATTTTTTTCATTAAATCGAAATTAGAACTATCTCTTAAAGCCATCCAGTATAAAGCTTTGTCCGGTATAACAATCTTTTCTAAAATTTTATGAACTAATTGATAATTACCCCGATTCAATGCAATTTGAATGTACCTCTCATATATGTCGCGAGTGATAAGTACAAGCTTGTACTGCAATTCTTTTTCTAACCCATCCATCGCGATCAAAGTCTCTAAAGTAAATGAATCCGAACGGCTACTGCCAAGCGCTTCACTGTGTCGATGACGTCATCTGACGAGCCGAGACTTGTTGGAAATTATATCCCCAAGGTTTCGTATCGGTATTTATATAATTTATAATTCTTTTATCATCATACGGACTGAGTGCCACCTTATTCTGTTTGATGGTATATATTTCATGTTTCTTTGATCGAATTAATCGCTGCTCTTTGGTCAAAATTTCTTTATTAAATAGACAATTCGTAAAGTCTTCAAATGTAATTTTTCTGATTACCGAACGCGAGAGACCCTTGATCTTTTTATTTACCGACACCCCCTCCACTTTATAACTATACATTTTTGCACGGAGTCCTACGAATTCTGTCATTACGCGCCCTTGACATTCGTCTTTCATTACGCCTAGTACCTTCTTATTTGCATGAGGTATTCCGTAGACATTGTCTACAGGATAATCCGATGTGTCGAACTGATGGATGTCTTTTTTAATGTACTTGTATATATCAACGTCGCTAAATTCGTAAATTAAACTGTCTGTGTCCGTGTAAAGTAGTTTGGCTTGCTCACCGAATTCTTTTTTAATATAATCATAATGAAAATCGTAAAGAATAATTTTTGAAAGATCTAAAATGGCGAACCCCACATATATTGGCTTATCGAATTTAATTTTTAGTCGATTCATTTCAATAATAATCATATCCTCGCCGAAGACAGTCGAACTGTGAAAGTTCGGTTTCGCGAGCAGAGACTTGGCGCCCCATCTCCCCTCCCATTTAGTTACCAATTTAACATCTTTGTGCTTGCGGACATTCTCCATTGTCTTTCCGAACACCGCATTGTTCATTAGCTTATAGAAATTTTTCTGAAACTCGTTACTTGCCTGTTTTCGTAAATCCGTATTTAAATCAATGTATTTCTTTAGCCATCGCGACTGTTTAAATTTTAAAATTCTATGTACCGTCTTGAGTTTTAATCCGCGTTCTAAACATTTTTTTAAAGTCCTATAATGCATTACATATCGCGTTTTATCTAACAGAGTGGTCATTAATTTTGAATGTTTTGAACCGGGCGGCACCATATGTTCTGGACACATCGGGAGATCCTTATGTAGCTCATGTAATTCAAGTGGATACTCGATATCTACTTCCAAAATATAACCGATGTCTGACTCGTCCGATAAATTTGGAATATCTAAGGCATAAAATTGTTCGACGGGTACCCACTCGAAAGCACCTGTAGGTAGCGGAACAGACATCCCGGCTCCATACATGTTATTGATGTCAAAGTACATGATGTGAGTCTCTCTTTCGTCGGGATTAAACGCATCCCCCATGTACTTGTTGTTAGCTTTCGAATATCTGTTAGATACCTGCGCTACACCGCCTCTCACGCCTTTTTCAATCATCAGTATCATATCAATGTCTGTGAGAAGCTCTAAATTTTCTTTAGTTATTTTTAACATCGCGTCGAATGCCAGCCCCGGAGCAGTATAATAATTTAAAGCGTCAAGTCCGTACGTCTGTATGCATGTCTCGCGGAAATTTTCAAATATATCAGCTAGCAGTAATACATCTGTTTTTAAATATATATCGGAATATTCCCCTAATGTCTTAATATCGAATTTATTCCAGATATTCATAGCGTGGTTATAATCGTCCTCTGTTATGTTTTCGTCAGTCAGTTTACTGTAAAATTCTTCTTTAGCCGGTAGAGATGTCTCGTCTAATTTTTGCCAAGAATTTAAATAATCATAAGGAAAAACACCTTTCCGCGTTAATAATTGAAATTGTTCGTCATTATTACAGTACGATTTAGTGATTCGTTTCTGGTCATCGTCGAGATAGGAAGCTAGTTTTTCGATTTTGTCTGCCATAAACCTAAACGAATCAATAAATCTTAGTTTAATTTTCGTATCTTTAACTCGTTTAGTGAAAGAAATGTATTTTTCCTTATTAATCGGTAATAATGAAATTTGTCCGTCAAATGCCGTTGCTAGCTGTTTGATTATCAGGTGGCCGTCGTAACCTGATAAACAATGAAATATAACCGGAATCACGTGACTATCTTGATAATTAATGTTACATCTCATATGCGCCGGTCCCCTATAGTACCCAGTTAAATGATTGTGATCGGCTACTTTAATGTCCGTCTCTTTGAAGGGCCCCTCACAGATATGACAGACCTGCGCGAGATCGAATTCATTTTTTTGTGTCTCGTTTAACGATTCCATAGGTTTTATGTCGGACATGATTACATTAACTCGGTCTGAAATTTTTTCAAGTTCTTTAACAAACCAGTACTGACAGTCGGCGCCTCGGTACATTTTAAATTGTGATAGACTGTCATCATAGGAACATTTTAAGTAATACGCGACGCTAAAAGCCGTATGTTTCTGGTAATTTTGCGTATTTTGATTCGTGTTAGCATCACAGTCCTCTAAGATACATTCGAAATCGGCATAAATAGCGAACGGTACCCTTTCTTTATATCGGTAATTTTTAAATTTTAAAAACTTTTCATCCTCGTCGGGTAATTCAATTTTGCAAGTATTAGTTTTCGAATTACAATCATTTGAATGTCGGTCTAGAAGTTCTTGAGTAGTAAAATGATTAAGACATCGATTGCAAATAAAATTTTGATGTCCGTGTGAAGATAGTTGTTTAGATAATAATCGAGACATATTCTTTATTCAAGCAAAATGATATTGCGTAGCTTCAGTAAAATTATCGGCAGAATTCGTAGGAATCATTAATAAATTTACGACGCGTTCATAACTGTATTTACTTAAACATACCGGTAAAACTTCCCTTTTAACTACGGTGTATACGTTTATCGAAATATCATTTAAGCGTTCGAATTTTTTAATATTTCTTAATTCCATCGGAAATTCGATGCCGTCATATTTTAAAACTTCCTTAAAATGAGGATATGAAACAATTCTATCAACATGATTTTTAGCGGGGTATAATGCCGAAACTACTGACCATAAGAAGCAATATTCATCATTATTTTTAACGTTAACAACACACATTTTATTTTTTATAAAGCTTGGCATTTCAGCATATGTTGATAATCCCACTGTTATAGGACAATATTTATTAACATTTACTCTTAGCCCGATAATTTCCGATAAGGCCCAGCCTGAATCTTTTCCTTGAAAGTCTTCTAGATGTTTCAATAACCGTTCGGATACATTTTCTCTATACCATTCCTTTAAATCCGTATTTAAGTCTATCACGGTGTTCCTTGTAGCAAATGTTTTTAATTCCACTGTGCCATTAGTAGGCTGTACGAAGAGTTACATTCAAAAATAACATTTACTTTAATTAGCCCATCTTTTAAACATTTTTTAATTTGAATAGAGAAGCTCCTAAACGCTTTTTTAAAAAATAATACCGGTTCTTTAATTTTTACGTTAGTTATTATACCGGACTTAACACGATTTTTAAAACAAGATTCTACCTCTTGATATACTAAATATTTTCGTGCTGCCGGCTTTAAGGAACCGCCTAATATTTTATTGTTTAATTTTAATTTTTTCAATTGCTCTCGGTAGTATTTTAAAAGCGCTAAATTATTTTCCAATTTAAATATATTTTCACCTTTATTATCGATATGAATTTTGATTTTAATTGCCTTGGCTACTAGTTTAATATTGCTATTAATTATCGAAATATGTTGGTTGATTTCATCATCGGTCTTTAAGAGCAGCAATGATTTTTTAGTTAAATTAATTATATCAGTACTGAGTTTAGATACGGTCTCGGTAGACGACATACTGTTTCAATTAGACAACCGTTCACCGCGAGAGATAAACAGCTAATGATCGAGGTGGGGAGATGACGCTGCTTTTATACTCGGCGGTCGAGGGTCACGTGACTTTGCAGTGAACGATTTCTAAAAGGCCCCCGAATTTTCATAATCTGTTCGTCTTTTACATATAAAACAATGTTAAATTGCTATATCGCTGCGGGGTGGCTACATATTCCCATAAGAAACCATGTATTGTAAGACACAAAATTCTTCGCATGCATCTTTACCGTATACCTATCTTATGTTAGTAGGCTATCAGAAATGATTTCATTTGTTTACATTAACAATTTCTCGGAATCCGATAACGGCTCTGCATTATATTCTTATTACATTGAAATCTAAACGTAGAGAAGCGAACGAATATTTATCTTATATAAAACTCAGGCTAACAAGTCTAGACTTGTCTGAAAAGCGTTTATATTGGGTCTCGATATTTCCTTTGATCTAGCCGCTGTAGTTATCTAAAGGTAATTAATCACGTTTTAAATATACATATAGCCGTAGACAGCCGCATTTATTTACATTAACAATTTCCTGGAATCCGATAACGTCTCTGCATTTGACCGCAGTTTTACATTCAAATCTTAACATATAGAAGTAAATGAATATTTATCTCATAATTATAAGACTTGTCTATTTAATCTCAATGATGGACGTCAGTAGCCATTTTCTTAACGCTCACTAACGTAAACATACAATACTATTAGTCAATAAACAGCAGCCATCTTATTTTAGACACACCCTGTATACTCTTAGCCACGTCCTTTTAGATATAATCTCTTATCTAAGCTCAGGGATTGGATCCCCCATCTCCCACCTCCCATTAGGTCCTAGGACCTATCATCTAAGAAGATCCCACCTCACACTACAACCTAGATAATAGGATCTATCATCTAGCACCTGCGCGCCCCCGCGGGGCTTCCGGAATGATGACGTCACACAGAACTCTGATTGCTACTCTACTGACGGGTTTGGTCTCATTTCGGCACTACTTAACTACTCACAAGTATTAGAACATTTTTTCTAAATTAAAAAATTTATATATACCTACTAAGAATTATAAATCATGTGGTACAGTGCTATGAAAGAAGAATAGTTGTTAGCATCTTAAAATGTGTTTTGAATACAGAATTTAAAATAGAGCGATAAAATATATACACATTTATATCATAAGAGAGACAATTTACAATGAGAACAAAATATAAAATACATTGAGTTTCTCCATTTGTTGTACTAAATTGATGTTTCCATGTTCCTAAATTAGGTTTGTGATTTTTTGCATTCAGGATTCAATAATAATATACTTAATTGGTATTAATTCTGGTGCTAAAATTTTCATGGAGAAATATTAAACAATTATTATGCAGAATGATGATTTACGTATAATAAGGATAGATAGACATTGTTCATGATGACAAGTTCGTATTACTTCTACAGCCACATATAGTACAGGAAAACTTTACCTTAACTCGAAAAAAATTTGTGCAGACCCTTATAGGTTCAAAATAGGCCAAAGTTCACGAAACAAACAAGTTTAGGAGTTTTACGGATCCGTGGGGGGGTGAAAAGGTACTTTTAATTAAAAAATCGATTTGTCTTTACTTTCTCGAAATTTACAAAAAATAGTTCAAATACAAGTTATTTCTGACAAAATCATCTTTAATTTGGTGTTTTTTAATTTAATTTTATAGCAATAATTAACCGAAATACTAGAGGTTTTAACTTCAGAATAATGTGATATGAATTAGATCTCGTTCATTTTTGGCAGCTTAATAGTAAATGCATAAAAAAAGAAGTTTCGATATTATGCGAAGGCTTGCTAATTTATAGGGGGTGGATGCCACCCATTTTCAGGGGGTGGCACCTAAAAAAAAACAAAAACATTATAGCTGAGAGATAATTAAATTTTAAGAAGAAAAAAACCTATGCAACTTTTATAAATTGCTATAACCTAATAACTACTAGAAAATTTGTGATTTTAGCTTGAAGAAGTGGTATTTCAAATGCTTTTTCGTTAAATAACGGTATTACATTGAGCAAAACATGCTACAGACAAATAAGAAAGCTACTAAATTAAGGATGAATTTCGTTTTTTTTCTAATTTTTGTAGAGTTAATGGTTTCCGAGAGTCAAGTCTAAAGGTGGCATCCGAACGTTTATAAGACGAAGTGTTTAGTTTCAATGTTAAATATCTCAGAAACTATGGCACTTACGCCAATAACCAAAATGAAAAATTATTAATTAAGCTTTCTAATGATTTTTTTCTTATTTTTATAGCGTAAAAACAAGGAAGTTATGACAAAAACAATGTACTTTTCAACATTTTTTTTTTTTAATAAAAACCGTCGCAATTTTGTTAATGTAAGTAGCCAGTAATGAAAAAAATATAATCCCATATACTATTTTTCGTTAATATAGTATAGTGTGACCCTACACGCTCGAATGTTTTTATCGACTTACAGCCGATGCTTTAGAAAAAAAAATTGCATTATAAACTGTAAAGGGATCTTAGAAAAAACGTAACATTCTTGTTTCTCTGCAAATATTTCAATAAATATTAGTTTAAGAGTATAATCTGCGGTCAGTGAAATGAAGAAACGAATTATTCGGCTTATTTTTGAAGATAGAAACTTCAAATTTTGTACGTATGTATTAAAATATATATTCTAGTTCGTCACGTTTTTATTTTTTTGTTTTAGTCAAAAACACGTGATCAACGAAAAAATGGACGTCGAAAAATTGGAATTTACAAAAAACGAAATCGTGACGACCTAGATAGTCCATAATTAATTACGTGGATAAAATATAACCTCTTAATTTTCAAACATAGATTCAATAAATAGTTTCCAATTTTGCCGTCAATAGATGGCACTCGCCTCGGCATTCGCATAGCTTTACACGCTCTCAGACTTTAGGGAGGAACTTGTTGTCATGGAGACCTGACGCGAATGAATGCTTGCCAGGGAAGCATTTAGGAGTTCTGGTAATATCTTAAATTTATTTATAAATTATTTTATCTTACAGGAATTACTTAATAGATGAAATTCTTGAAAATGTTAATACATAAATAAAAGGTGCCAAATAGAGAGGACCGTTTTGTATAAACACTCCTACAAATTTTATTATGAAAATTTGAATGCGGTTTTTAGTTAGGTCAGAAACCAATTTATTCGAAATTATTACCAAGCAAAATGTACAGGGTGTCCCTGTCAACGCGTTATGCTAGGTTTTCTCGGTAGTTTCTGAGATAAGTTTATGGTTCAAAATCCAATCTGACGTAGGTTTTCCGAGGAATCTCATACTGCTAAGATATTTAGGAATCCAAAATGACGGACGAATTTCGTCATCTACGATCCTATTCGACTGAAAATCGATATCTGGGGGTTTTCGAGGATGCGGTTAACGAATTTTTGGTCAAAATTTAGGAATCCAAGATGGCGGACGAATTTCGTCATCTATGGACCTATTCGACTGAAAATCGATATCTGGGGGTTTTCGGGAATGCGGGTTATGAATTTTTGATCAAAATTTAGGACTCCAAGATGGCGGACGAATTTCGTCATCTATGGTCCTATTTGACTAAAAATCGATATCGGAGGGTTTTCGGGGATGCGGGTTACGAATTTTTGGTCAAAATTTAGGAATCCAAGATGGCGGACGAATTTCGTCATCTATGGACCTATTCGACTGAAAATCGATATCTGGGGGTTTTCGGGGATGCGGGTTATGAATTTTTGATCAAAATTTAGGACTCCAAGATGGCGGACGAATTTCGTCATCTATGGTCCTATTTGACTAAAAATCGATATCGGAGGGTTTTCGGGGATGCGGGTTACGAATTTTTGGTCAAAATTTAGGAATCTAAGATGGCGGACGAATTTCGCGATCTATAGTCCTATTCGACTGAAAATCGATATCTGGGGGTTTTCGGGGATGCGGGTTACGAATTTTTGATCAAAATTTAGGACTCTAAGATGGCGGACGAATTTCGTCATCTATGGTCCTATTTGGCTGAAAATCGATATCTGGGGGTTTTCGGGGATGCGGGTTACGAATTTTTGATCAAAATTTAGGACTCCAAGATGGCGGACGAATTTCGTCATCTATGGTCCTATTTGGCTGAAAATCGATGTCTGGGGGTTTTCGGGGATGCGGGTTACGAATTTTTGGTCAAAATTTAGGAAACCAAGATGGCGGATGAATTTTGTCATCTGTGATCCTATTCGAATGAAAATCGATATCTGGGGATTTTCGGGATGCGGGTTACGAATTTTTGGTAAAAATTTAGGAATCCAAGACAGCGGACGAATTATAACTATATTTTGACCCCCCTTTATTTATGTTATTATTGGAGACAAAAAAAAGTTTCGTATAAGAGTTGTAAGGTTGTATACATATTTTTTTAAATGCAATTAAAAAACAATTGCTTGGATATGTCACGTGATATAACAATGAAGGTTGCTTTTTAAATGAAAAACCCTGTATATTTTTACATATTCTTTTAGATCCTTTATCCCTGATTTCAAACATATAAGGATCTAGCTGTAATATTTTTTGATATATCGGACATTAAATATGCTCCAAACATGCATATAGGTATTTTAGGGTTTCTGACGGAGCGCAGTCAGTGGCGGATTTAGGGGGGGGGGGGCTATAGGGTAAAATCCAAGCGCGGCAATTTTTTTGAAAAACACCAAAGACACAAAAACAAAAAAATATTATTATTAATATGTTCTATCAGAACATGTTTAATTTATTTGAGAACGTGTTTTTTATAATAACTAGACTAAAGTTCCTTATTATAGTCAACAGTACAGGGTGGTTGTGCAAACGTTAGAACCTCATTTAACTTCTTTATTTTTGGAGTTACGTAAATACGTTCAAAAATAAAAGTTATGAGATATCACATGTATTTTCCAAACATCATTTCAGCAAAACAATTCAAACAAGTCGAATTTCGGAGATATGAGCTTTACCTTGGTTTTACTTCCACATCCAGTGGAAGTATAGTAACGACAAAAAATTTTTTTAAAACTTTTATTGTTCAAATAGGCTCAGAATGTCATGAAACGTCGAGATTTTAAGTTTGAGCGAAAAAAAAATTTCTGTCTGTCGGTCTGTAACTTTTTTGTGCGCACGTTTACTCTGTAACCGTTTAAGATATTGACTTGAAATTTGGTACACAAATGTACTTTAACGAGATCTGGAACTAGATTATATTTTCATTTTGTTCCGTCAGAGGGTTGGGGGGTAAATTGGGGTAAATTTGGGGTAACCAGCTAAATCAAGCAGCTAATAGTCCAGAAAATTGGTATTTAGTATATACAAGAGAAGCTAAGGTCTCAAAAAATGTTTGGCATTAGCCACCCCCACCCCATTACTAAATTTTTTCGTTGTGAATGAGTTGGATCGAAAATCTGGATGCGGAAGTAGTGATTCCTTGGGCAGCGGTTTTTTTAAATAGAACACCCCCATATATTTTTACACCATTTGAAAGGCCATAGAAAAATCTTTTCAATGATATATGACCCAGTATTTTTCTTAAAAACTATAGTAGATATTAAGTTTTATATTTTCTTACATTAAGTCATGGTAGTCCGAAAAATATATAGTCTGTTTCACTTTTTAAATTTTTTTTCCGATTTGAATCTAATTTTACTTATGGAACAAATTAGGATCTACTTATTACCAGAAAAAAATTCACGTCCTACAAATGCAAAGCCACCTGCGGTACCAAAATATGCGGATAAAATCAAAAAATCATATTAGGCATATTTTTATTGGAAAATTTTGTTAATGAAAGAATTGTTCAGAAAACTTAAGTCCAAAATTTAATAAAAAAAAATATATAAATTTTTATTAAAATAATGTCTAAGTCCGAAAATATCATTTGAATGGGTTTTTTCGTTTAGAAAACTGTACTATGACAATTTTGTTTGAAATTAAACCCAAGCTGCAGGTAGTTGTAAAACAGTTTTTTTTTAAATACCTAATTATTTTCAAAATTTTTTAAATTTCAAGTTTTTCATTTTTTAATTTTGATTAAATTTTGGCCATTTTGGACAATTCTGAACAAGTTTTATTAACAAAATTTTCCGATAAAAAAATGCCTAATATGATTTTCCGATTTTCTCCACATATTTTGGTACCGCAGGTGGCTTTGGTACCGTAGGAGGCGAATGTTTTTCTGATCATAAGTAGATACTAGTTTGTTCTATACTTAAGTAAAATGCGATTCAAATCGGAAAAAAAATAAAGTTATTGGGGTGTTACCATTTCAAGTGAAACACACTGTATCAATTATTGAAATTCTCCATTTTATTTAAAATAAAGTGAAATTAGACAGAACTAACATATTGTTTATTTTAATTTACATACTTTTGTTTTCCATGGCTAATTTGATAAATTGTAAATTTATAGTAAATTAGACAAAATTTGTTTAAGATAAGTACCATGTATTATATTATAAATACAAAGCTTTTTTTATGGCGTTTCAAATGGTACATATATGGAGTGTTCCTTTAAAAAAAAGCAAAGTAAAATTCATGTCTCCGAAATGCGACTTTCAATAGGCATGTCCACAAAATTTTAATTTCAATTGGGAATGATAGAATTATCGATATTGTACACTAATTTAACAATAAAAAAAACCGCTGCCCAACTTCCACATCCAGATTTTCTATCCAAGTCACTCACAACGAAAAAATGTTGTATGTGGAAATAATTGTTTAATAATATAATATTTGAAATTCTCTACCTCAAAAACCCATAAAACGATACCCCACATCGGTAATAGGGTGAGGGTGGTGATAGAGGGTGGTAGTGGGGGTGGATAAGGTAAAAAATTATTTTGAGGTTTCTAGTTCTTGTACACACACTAAATTACATTTTTTTTCATCCCCTTTAATAATGGGGTGGGGGCTAATGTCAAAATTTTTTTTGAGACCTTAGCTTCTCTTGTATATAGTAAATACCAATTTTATGAACTCTTACCTGTTTGATTTACCTATTTACCCCAAATTTACCCCAATTTACCCCCAACTCTTCGACGGAACAGGATGAAAATATAATCTAGTTCTAGATCTCGTTAAAGTACATAAGTGTACTAAATTTCAAGTCAGTATCTCAAACGGTTCCAGAGTAAACGTGCGCACAAAAAAAAAGTTAGACCGACAGACAGACAGAATTTTTTTTGCTCAAACTTAAAATCTCGACGTTTCATGACATTCTAAGCCTATTTGAACAATAAAAATTTTAAAAAAATTTTTTTGTCGTTACTATACTTCCACTGGATGTTGAAGTAATATATGTATCCTTATTTTGCCAGTTATTCGTAATAGGCATCACCCCAACATAACGAGGATTTTTGGTAATTTTTCAATAAAAATTCTTGGCCTATGAAGTAAAAAAATATTTTGAGGTTTTTGGTTCTTGTACATACACTAAATCACACTTTTTTTTCGTCCCCTTAAAAAGTGGGGTAGGGGTGGTAATGGGGGTAGCTAATGTCAAAAATTTTTTCGAGACCCTAGCTTCTCTTATATATACTAAATACCAATTTTACGGACTCCTACCTGCTTGATTTACCTGTTTACCTCCCCATTTACCCTAATTTACAACCCAACCCTTCGATGGAATAAGATGAAAATATAATCTAGTTCCAGATCCCGTTAAAGTACATAAGTGTACCAAATTTCAAGTCAATATCTTAAACGGTTCCAGAGTAATCGTGCGCACAAAAAAGTTAGACAGACAGGCAGAATTTTTTTTTCGCTCAAACTTAAAATGTCGACCTTTCATGACAGTCTAAGCCTATTTGAACAATAAAAATTTTCAAAAATTTTTTTTGTTACTATACTACCACTGGATGTGGAAGTAATCAATATTCTATTTTCAAGAAAAAGAACGCCATTGCCATGTAAACCGGAAGTGATATTTAAAATTTACATGCCTTTTTTTACTTTCCTTTAATGCTTTAATAGTCAATTAAGAACATAAATAATCCGATCAATTCTTCTTTGATGTTCAATTATATGTTTCTTAGCGGCATCGATTCCCCGGAAAAAAAAATACTTATCTCAAAAACTACCGAGAAAATCGGACATAACGCGTTAATTAGGACACCCTGTACACTGTAAATATACATTATGTACCTACAGATAGTTTTTTCTTTTAATTAAAAACCACTGCCTAAGGAATCACTACAACCGCATTCAGTTTTCCTACTCAAATTACTTTAAATAAAAATTCTTGTGCACCCAACGCGAAATTCGACTCTGTACGACAGAAATATATTTGAACTATTTCTCTTATATATTACACAATATGTTATTCTCCGCCTTTTTACTTGGTCGGCATATTTCATTGGTCAAAGGTGCACGCCCACCCGTATATACCTTTTTCATATATATCAATGAAAATATGTTTTGTCTTACCGTAGATTGTCCTCTTAAGAGAAAATATGGTGGACATCAAAAATTAAGCTTATAAACTGAGAATTTTGTTTTGTTTATATTGATATTTGTGTAGGGTTGATTGTTTCGGAGATATTTAATTTTATAGATGGCATCCAACCATTTTTAGGATGAAGTATTTAAAAAAATTAAAGGTAATTAATTAATCTTTAAAATGATTTTTGTTTGTTTCTACATATAAAGAAGTTATGGCCGATTCAATGTGCGTCTTCACATTTTTGTTAACAAAATGTCGGCATTTTGTTATTGTAATTGCTCAGTAATTAATTTTTCTTCAAAAAATCCTGTTTTTTATATATAGCATCACCTAGATGTTCAATTTATTTTGTTCCTTTAAAACACTTTTTTTAGAACAAACTCCATCCGCCATCCCCCCATCGGAAAATGGCCATATTTCGGTTAATTATTGCCATAAAATTAATTTAAAAACACCAAATTAAAGATAATTTTTCCAGAAACAACTTGTATTTGAAATATTTTTTTGTAAATGCCATATTTCCCGAGAAATTAGGGAAAAATCGATTTTTTTTTAAATACCCATTTTTTACCCCCTATAGGTTTCCGCGGATCCGTTAAATTTCTAAACTTTTTTGTTTCGTGAACTTTGACCTATTTTAAACTTATCTTATAACCAAAGTTTAAAGTCTGCACAAATTTTCTTCAAGTTACGGTCATTTGTTTCAATATTTTCCTGTACTAGTAGTGGAGTGGACGTATATTAACGGTGAAAAAATTGTTTTTTTTTTTTTTAATGGGTTTAGAATGGCATAAACGTCGTAATTTTAAGTTTCAGCAAATAAATTCTATCTGTAATTTCTTTTGTGCGCACGATTACTCTGGAACCGTTCATGATATTGACTCAAAATATTGTACACCTGTGTTTTAAACGAGATTTGGAAATAGATTATGTTTTGATCTTATTCCGTTGAAGAGTTGGTGGATAAATGGGGGTAAATAGGTAAAGCAAGTAAGAATCGATAACACTGGGATTTAATGTATGTACGAGAAGCCGAGTTCTCAAAAAAATTTTGAGATCAGTCACTTCCACTATCACCCTGTTTTTATAATCCACATAATGGATTGTACTTACAGTATCAACCTTTTTTTTTTTCGTTGTAAGAGACTTGACTGTGGAAGTAGTGATTCATTAGGCAGCGGTATTTTCAGTCGGGTTCTCTCGGCTGTATGGCGCACCTAACTGGATGACGTGATCTGTCGTGGTTGCCTGTTAAAAGTACACGGTCTCTACAAAAATAAAATTTTGATGGGCTAACATGAATTGTTTTATTCTATTTGGACGTGTATAAGAGAACAACGCCATGGCTGCTGAATACCTATTACTTAGACACCACGTAGCGAAGTGGAAGTACAGTAATCGTAAAAAAATTAAATTTTCTTTTGCTTTCATAGGATGTCATGAAACGCCTAGATTTTCGTGTAACATTTTTTTGTACGCACGATTACCCTAGAACAGTTGAAGATATTGGCTTGAAATTTGGTACACCTATGTATTATAACGATATCTGGAACAAGATTGTATTTTGATCTTATCCCGTTGAAGGGTTGGAGGGTAAATTGGGTAAAATGGGGTTAAATAGGTTAAGCAAGCAAGTTAGAATCCATGAAATTGGGATTTAGTGTATATACGAGAAGCCAAGGTTTCAACATTTTTTTGGCATTAGCCACCCTCGCTACTACTCTCACTCCATAATTGAAGGAGGTGAAAAAATAAAATTTTGATTTAGCGTGTATACAAGAACCTAGGTCTCAAAAATTTTTCCCCCATCCCGTTATTTAAGAGGATAAAAAGATAAAATTGTGATTTAATGTGTATACAGGAACAAAAGGCCTGAGTACTTTTTTTGTCTCTCTACCACCCCCATTACCACCTCCACCACATTATTAAAGGGAATAAAGAAATAAAATTATGATTTATGTGTACAAGAGCCTCTAAAAATTTTTGCCATCAACTTCCCCCTCTACCATTCCCACTACCGTGCAGCATATCTTTTTATTAGTCCGGACGACAGAAAAAATTTTATAGTGAAATCTCCAAAAACTTGCAAAATGAATAATTTTTTTTAATCAGTCCGTTAAAGTGTATAGAATAATATCCTGAAAAGTTTACAATCCGCTCGGATGCAGAACATAAAAGAAAAGTGAAAAAAAATGTATCCATTTTTTTCAAAATTCTGAAATTAAGTCAGGGTATGAAAAAATAAAAAATACAGTTGGATAGACCACGTGTTTCTGAATAAAAATGTCCTAATAAAATTTATCGCTAAAACCACGGTATTCCTGGAAAAAAAGTGAAGTGAAGTAACTTTGTCACCTGCGCGGCCAAGCACACGCATGGTTAAATGCACACTATGGAACCTCTAAAAATTCTTAGCAGTTCTAACACTTTCTGATTATACATTTTTAACATTTTTCTTAGTGAATAGGAGGATAAATAGTGAGTCTGGAGAGAAAATATATAATTATGAACGCATACACAGACACCACACATAGCCGTTGTAACGAAGCAGATCTGTCGCGCCGTCACTCGCACGAATTTTTAACTGCCTTTACTGTATTGTATTTATTAATGTATTTATAAAAAAAAGTTTCATTAATTTTTCACTCACCCCAATTAAATAAAAATTATAAAAATAAAATGTAAATTTTAGATCTATCCACATTACAACTATATTCAATGGATTCCTTATACATTTGTTGATGTATTGGAAAAGTTCCAGAATTTATATTCAAAACTATAGAGAGTTATAAGGATAAGATCGTGAAAATCGCTATTTCTGATCAAGAATGGGATTGATCATATTTTCGAAAAAATGCATACAAGTAAACGAATTTGTGTTTGAACATTCGAAAAGTATCACACATTTTTTTCGAAATAGTGATATTTTATTTTTTCCAATGCGTAAAGTTCTCGGCAAGTCACAGCCTCCAATATATATATATTTATCAAAAAAATCATCAAGCAAGAAAATTAAAATGATTTGAGATGTACCTTTTTTTGAATCCACATTACTACAACTTAATAAACCATAATAATTATGAAGTGTACGTACTTTTTAATAGTTCTCAATGAAGAAAGAAATTTTTTGAAGGGCTTTTATTTTTTCTATATTTTTTATTGCGGCGATTGTAAGTAACAACACTCAATGAGAAATGAGGAAACAAACTGAAGTATGAGTCGATGAACAATACAGAATTAGACAATAGACATCCTTTGTACCAGAAAACCAAATTAACAAAAAAATTCAAACATGTGGCCAGAGTTTGTTAACAGTTTACTAAAGAGTTTATTAGATTAGAAATTGACAGGCACTCCAGAAGTATCCGGCCATAAAACTATTATAAGGAACATAACAATGTAAGAAAGGAATTTGTAAATTGCCCATTCATTTCTAAAGGGTCAGTTCTAGAAATACAACCCATTGCTGTTTGTTTAAACGAAACTAGAATAACTAAAGACATTTTAGATTGTGAGATTTTCATATAAATTTATAAACATTTTGTATACAATTCTTTTAGTCGCATCCGGAGATGTAATAATTTATATAATCAACACAACTGAAAGTAACATAATTGAAAATATGGAATTTAACCATTGGGTTTTACAAACTAAAATTAAAGTATATCTGGAGATAATATTTATTGGTTGTATTTACCATTCTCCTAACACAAATTACTTGCAGCTTTGTAATTTTTTTGAAAGTTGGAAATTAGTCATTTATTATTTGTGTAATAACATGTTACTTACTGTTAGATTAAATTGTTAAAATATTAGCATACCAACGAAATCATTAGGAAAGCCATAGATTCCAGAGTTTTCATAGTATGAGACTAAAACTTGGCAGGGGTAATTAATATAAACTAAAAATGTCCAATTTTTCATTATTTGAGAAGTTTCGTTCACTTCTGGTTTCCCCGGAAATGATTCCAACTTTGAAAAAAAAAACACCCTGTGCATTTTTACATGTTTTGATTTCGAAGGCGATTTCAAGTATGATTGCATAGTTTAAAAAACAAATTTAGACTACTTGATTCTTTTGTGAATAATAATTTAAAAATCGAGAAAACACCCTTATTAAGTATGCCTTGAAAATTGAAAAAACTATTTTTAAATCATTCATTTCGTCTGCAAATAACAAAAGCGTTCTGTCCGAAATGTCCATTTTATTTAACACCTGTCAGAGCCAAAACATAGACTACTGCTACTCTTGTATTATTTCATGTGGGTAAATATACCTATATATTTTAATAAAAAGGGTATATTTTAGTCACAGTTAGGAAACACTAACGCAAACATTAGGGGGAAAAGAGCAGAGCGTTTGACCTAAACTTTATGACAGCATCAAAAAAGGTGATTAAGAATTTTTTTCTGCCTCGGCTTTATTATTTTAATATATTTTCGATGTGGTAACAGTGCAATGAGAAGTCCAGCTTCATAAAAATTTAAACAATGTATGTTGCAATATTAGAATTTTCTACTATTTTTTTTTATTATCTCCGGTCTTGGTAATCACATAAAAAAAATGAAAATAAAAATTTTGAATATAAATAGACAAAAAAACTTTGTAATAATTTGTTAACTTGCAAAAAATTAAAACCATTAAAAATTACCTTCTTTGTATAATTTAAGAAATATAGTGTAATAATGCATAAATCTATAATAGCCTAGGAAATAGGCAAATTCGAGTGGTTACCGTCTGCCAGTCGGTAATCGAAGAGACCATATAAGTACAAATTTTTTTTCTCTCTGGAACTTTTTGGTATGGTGGGGGGATATGGAGGGGAGGGGGCCATTTATTTTTAAATCGAATAATTATCGATATCTGTCCGCATAGGTAGTTAGTATATGTACTTCACATACCCCAGTTACGCTGGCAGACGAAACTTCCGGCCGGTGCGTGCGCTAACCGAAAATAGAAACTAAAAATTTTTTTTTCTATTTTCGGTTAACGCGCGCCGATCGGAAGTTTCGGCTCTGCCAGCGTAATTGGAGTATGTGAAGTACATATACCAACTATCTATGCGGACAGATATCGATAATCATTCGATTTAAAAATAAAAAAGTTCCAGAGAGAAAAAAAATTTGTACTTATATGGTCTCTTCGATTACCGACTGGCAGACGGTAACCACTCGTCGTCGAATTTGCACGCTATTTCCTAGACTATAATGAAAGTGGGTGAAACTATGCCTTTTATTGATTTATTTTTCGAGTTATGTTCAAATAACAATGACTTTTTCTTAATAAAATAATAAGTTGAAAACATCATGCAAATAACATAGAAAAAAAAGTATCATCTACAGATTTTTAATTGCATTTTAAATGATCCAGAAAAGTATGAAAAAACCGCTGCCCAAGGAATCACTACTTCCACATCCAGATTTTCTATCCAAGTCACTCACAGCGAAAAAATTTTGTATGTAGAAATAATTGTTTATGGAACTTTAATAATATAATATTTGAAATCCTCTACCCCAAAAACCCATGAAATGATACCCCACATCGATAGTGGGGTGGGGGTGGTGATAGGGGAGTGGTAGTGGGGGTGGATGAAGTAAAAAAATATTTTGAGGTTTCTGGTTATTGTACATGCACTAGATCACAATTTTTTTTGCATCCCCTTTAATAATGTGGTGGGGATGGTAATGGGGGTGGCTAATGCCAAAAATTTTTTTGAGATTTTAGCTTCTCTTGTATATACTAAATACCAATTTTATGGACTCTTACCTGCTTGATTTACCTATTTACCCCAATTTACCCCCAACCCTTCGACGGAACAAGATGAAAATATAATCTAATTCCAGATCTCGTTAATGTACATATGTGTACCAAATTTCAAGTAAATATCTTAAACGGTTCCAGAGTAAACGTGCGCACAAAAAAGTTACAGACAGACCGAGAGACATAAATTTTTTTTCGCTCAAACTTAAAATCTCGACGTTTCATGACATTCTAAGCCTATTTGAAGAATAAAAAGTTTTTAAAAATTTAGTTTACACTAGATGTGGAAGTAAAATGACGACAGACAAGTGTTTCGTTACCTCATTTTTGATGCATTGGCAGCCGGAACAAATTTAAATAAATAAAATTAATAAATAAATAAACATTTATTGTGCACAAAAGAGCGTACACACAAAAGGAAGAGGTTAGTCTATACTATCTTTCACCTCCCCATATATATTAGGAAAAAAAACCTGACCAAGGAATCACTACTTCCACATCCAGATTTTTTATAGTTTCTCACAACGAAAAAAATTTGTATATGGAAATAATTGATTATGGAACTTTAATAACATAACATTTGAAAGCGATAAAAAATATTTCCTCTACAAAATATTTTATGAAAAATACATCAAAAAATCGCAATTTATTTATTTTTCCACCATACACTTAACTCGTTTTTAACTCAAGAGAGCATGAGCACATGACATTTTTTTTATGGTCTTTTGACACATCAGTACTTATGTAATTATTTATTTTATATAAAAGACGTAACAACGAAACCTCCACGGAAGTCACAAAAAGCATATTAATAATACACTCTCTGTCTATTTTTAAGTTCAAATTGCTTTCTTACGTCTTCACAGTATTACAGTACTTTCTGATGGGCAAATTAGAAGAATTTACTAGAAGTATCCGTCTTTGCACAGTGGGATAAAATGAATCTGCAAACTTATTTCATAGAATGCAACTCTCAATTATTGATGTTAACTTGGGACAGCTGGTACATAGTATTATTTTTTTTAAATTGAACCTATAAGTATAGTGACACTGAAACAAAATTAAATAAAAAACTTACGAATACTTAAAAGGGAACTTCATGCTTTGTTGTTATTTGATGTCAATCAATTTTTGGTCATATTTGACTCGGAAGTACAAGGGTCACTTGCTGTAATCTCATCGAAAATAAGCACAGTTTCCAAAGAAAAATTGATGCAACAAGGGACTCTTTTGCTGTTAATACCTAATTTTACTGTAGTATCAATACAGTTCGTTTTATATTTTTCTGTTAGGTAAATAAACGTAATTTAATTTCTAACGCTTTGATTCTTTTTATTTCAATGCGAATGAGGCAATACTTTAAAAGTGGAAAACAAAAAATGGGGACAAATTCAAAATATTTAAATACTTATAGGCCTACCACGAATATTACTACATTATCATTTTATTAATAACACAGGTTTACAAAAAAAAAAAAGTTGTCTGGGAACAGACCATACGTTTCTTATGTATTTTTCGACGCTGAATTTGAATCTATTTTTAGTTTTGCTCTATCACGTTCAAAGTTCAAAAAACACGGTTTTTTGACATATTCGAATTTTTTTTCTCGAAAAACCATGTATGGGATCTTAAAGTACAAATCTTCCTTTTTAAAATGCCGTTGAGTTTGCTCAAATATCTTTTTTTTTCTTCGCTGAGATATTGCAATTTAAATGATGACCATAAGGTTTCCGTACTAATTAAATGTATTGGGAAAGATATGATATGAACAGACAATTTTAAAAATTCGATATCTCAGCGAAAAAAAGATATTTGAGCAAACTCAACGGCATTTTAAAGAGGAAGACTTGTTCTTTAAGAGCCCATACATGGTTTTGCGAGAAAAAAAATTCGCAAAGCTACATAACGTCAAATATGTCAAAAAACCGTGTTTTTTGCACTTTTAGGTTAGGATATCTCAAAATTCTGACGTGATAGAGCAATACTAAAAATAGGTTCGAATTCAGCGTCAAAAAATACATAAGAAACGTATTAGGTGTTTTCTTTCTACCAACAATCTTAGCTAAGCTAAGTAGTTTTTCAGTCACGCCTGATGAGTGAAATATTCGTGTATGTACCACAGTTTGCGTGTGACATTAAAACTACTTAGCTTAGCTAAGATTGTTGGTAGAAAGAAAACACCTATTGTCTGACCCCAGATCCAGACAACTTTTTTTTTGTAAACTTGTGTAATTAATGTTTATTTGCCAGCCTGTCTTTTTTTTATAACAAATAAATCATTTACAAAGCTGTTGTACTAATTGTAAATACATACTGTAGAGTAAAAAAAAAATGTTTATATTGGATACTTAAATTTAAACAGTATTAAGGATTTTCAGATAATGAAATTAATATTTCTTGAATTGTTTTTTCAGGAAACTTGAACTTGGAGGGTTGATGTCTTGGTCTGGTAATAAACATATGTTGCATTATTTCCATATTATGATGACGATTGGCAAACTTTAAGGATAGCTCTTTTAATATTTCGAGAAGAGGCTGAATATTTGTTTTGCTGTAAAGTAATTCATTTGAAGGATTATGAAGTGGATTTGTGGGGTGACGAATTTTCGTTATAATTCTTAGGGCTGTAGTTTCTGCCGTTTTTATATTATTAAGAGTTGGAAGTCGACATATTCAAGTATCGGACGACATATGGATGCATAAATTTTTGTAGCAGTTCGGGTACTTATACCTTTGTTTTTGTAGGTTAAAGCTCTGAAGTGTTTGGCTCTTGTTATTGTACGTCTTTTTACTTGGTGTGGTGTTTTAAATTCAATTTGTGATCCAGTAGATGTATTTAAATTATAATGATCTAAAAATAAGTCGGGATGTGTGCGTTGTAAATTACGTTGATGATCTGCGACTTCTACCTGTCGGTACATCTTCTCAATGTCCGCGGTAACTACATAAGTATGTTTTCTGAAACGTAGTATTGTAGAAAAGAGAACGTCCTGTATTGTAGGACCAACCATCAAAATATCATTTAGTGATATACCTGAATCGCTCTTGGCGGACGCGTCAATTACAACCCCGAGTTTGGTAGTAATACCACAGAGTACAGTACCTACACAGAGGCGAAGGCTTTGGCGGCTCCTTTGATTTTTGATGGCTCGTTTTTTGTGACCTTGAGTACCAGTTACGTCTACACTGAGAGAAATATGTTTTTAATTTTTTTCTGTACCCTACATTTAAGGATACACTGAAGAAAAAATGTATTTCAATTTGGATAGAAAAATATTACCATTTGAATTGTTTATAAACTGCGTTTATTTTCAATTGAGTTGGGCCCTAGCAAATTTTCTGAAATGTAATTATTATAATTGCACTTGATATTTTTTTGTTTCGATTTCGAGCTAAAAATATTATTATAATGTGACGAAGGAGTATTCTAATTTCCTTACCAAGGAAATGTATTTTCCAAAAAAACTATATACCTTCTAATATATTTAAATAAGGCGCCATTCTGATTTCCGACCGCCCGGCTGGCCAAATTGCCTATAAAGCAAAGCAAATACCCAAGCAACACACACAGCAACCAAGCTTTATTAGTTTTTATTTCTCAAATATTTAAATAATAATTATTGTTAGTGGCTCTATGAAATATTTCGAACGTGAACCTTTGTTTTTTCTATTTAGTTCAGCTCTATTTTAGTGTCTTCATTCCAGACTATATAAATAAAGTGAGTAGAAAGAAATGTATAAAAATATAACATAACCTTTTAAACTTCATGTTATGAAGAACGTATCTGACTGATTGAATACCTATTTAATTATAGTTATTATAATGTGTTCGAAATGATGAAAATTTAATACGATGTTTTATACTTTCAGAATGCAAGCTAAAAAGGAAGATTTATATATATTCCAGTATTTTAGTTGACAATCGCTGAGAAACCTACAAAATAAAATATATAATTTGGCGAGAATTGAATAATATTGAATCAGCTTGGAGAGAAAATGTGAATCATGTGAAAGTATTATCAAATCTGACAATACATCGCTAACGTTTTGAGAAATGGTGAATGACTAGTACAAATGTTGGTGTAAATATTTCATAATATACTGAGAATTGCTTGATTTTTGAGAGAAATGCGTAGACAAAAGGATGAGTTCAAGGCACTCAAAAATCTTGTAGGTATATGTGGTTGGGTGTAAGAAGTACTCTCCAAGAAATTTGCAAGATAAAAGCTTTTTGCAAAGGTAAGACTTAGTTGTCGATGATCAACCTTTTTTTTCAATATATGCTTACCTGATTAAACATTGCTTAATGAATAATTGCAAATTCATTTTTCAGGTTATGAACTCTTAGCGTAGCATCTTCAACAAAAGCCATCGACTCCTTGGATTACTCATCGTGACTGTGTTACTAATCTAGACAAAATCGTTCACTACCCATCAGTCTTTCCTTTCAATTTCTTAGCAATAAATACGGTGGCTATGTTCGAAGGGTTAACTATTATAAATTCTGTGAAAAATACCATATAAAGTAAACAATAAACAAGATCTGGAGTATTGAACTACTTGAAATATGTAAAAAAGGTGTACACGTCTTCCAGTTTTTGACCCCTTGCCTATGATATACCTATAGATGGAACTATACAAACCATTGTAATTTGTACAAAAACTTCTTTTTATCGTGTCTTGTTAATGTTATACAGTATCGGAAAGCGTTTGATTTGGTGCGGCAATAAGAGCAAGCGAGAGCAAAGCAAGCAATGATGTATATTAAGGGACGTGTCTGCTTTGCCTCTGCTAGGGTACTGGTAGACGCCTTTATTGTAGGCAGTCGGTTAAGTCGTTGAAACTATGCAATCTCAATGGTAGAACTTTCCGATACTGTATAATATTGATGGGTTTTTGACAAAAAGTCGTAAGCGACATATCGTAAATTTTACAGGAAACGACTTTTTTAAAAATAATTGTATTTCTTAGTTCCAACTGTACCAAAATTTGTATTACGATTTTGTTCTTCATTACAAATTGATACCGACATTGTTATTGATGATAATACAAATTTTTGATTTAATTTTGCTGCTTAAGATGTTATGTCGGGAATATTTTATTTGAAATTTGTCACTTAACCCAACAAACACAAAAGATCGGCCCATCAGCGGGCCATCACTGGGCCAGAAATGAAACTTCTGGCCCTGTGATGGCCCACTAGAGGGCCAACCTTTTGTGTTTGTAAGGAAGATGTACATATATACACGAAATACTATGGCTAGCCTTTAGTTTTATGGGACAAGAAAAATTATCTTAAGCGCCTAAAAGGGTATCGTAACCGACACAACTCCATGGTGCTTACGATTTTCTGTCAGTATATGATATCAGCTTACGATATTTTATGGTCATTTTTTTTAAAAGTGGGCGCTTACGATGTTTTAAAATATTTAATATTAGCAGAATATGAAATAATTCACTTACGAGATTTTCTGGGAACCTGTAGTTTAATGTAAGCTACCACAAGAACCAAAAAAGCTAAAAATGAAGATAATGTCGCTTACGATGTTTTGTCAAAAACCCATCGATATGTCTAACACGTATTTTATTATTTTATGTATTACTATTACTTTTTTATGTAGGTAGGTCAATTGTTAAATATCCCTTGTATTTTATTAAATACATATATTCACTTTTTATTATATTTTATTTATCACTTGTATTATTGTTGTTAGCAGTAAATTAAAATAGTCGATTATGTAGAACTTATATATACTTGCATCTAACTGAAAGTAAAACAAAATATATTTACTAAATATCAAATTATTTATTATCCAACGTTAATACTCAGAAGAATTAACAAGAAACTTACTGGAGATATAAAGAAAGATCTATATTGCAATAAAAAATAAATGATTATATTATACACATACTAATATCTAAGTAGTAATAAGTAACATTTGTAATTACATAATTCAAAGAATATTTGCTACAATTTGACACTTTCAAAACCCATTCGGACTTTATTTATGTGTTCACTGACTGGAGGATCACTTTCAGTCTTAATTTCATAGTTTTTGAATGTTAAACAATCCCAACACTGGGTTTTTAAACACCACACAATATATTTTAAAAGGACGTTTAGTTCCAGATCAATCAATGACAGCAATACTTTAAATTTCTTTGATTTAAGCACTTCATCAGATATCTTAATGTAGTCTGTGTATTTTTCTCTTGAGATACCCGATTTAAAAAATGCTATTACGCTTCTTTCTCCCTCAGCATCAGCTCTACCGTCGCTCAACTAAAATTTAAACATAAATGATTATTAAAAATGCTGACAAATTAATATAAAGTGTTATTTTTTACCATGAATTGTTTATTGTTTGCTTAAGCAGTAATTATTATCACAAGCACTTTTAGCTTTTAAAGTTGTATCCCATAAACATCTAAAGGCGAGTTTATAAAAAAAGTCCCAGTCCTAACTTAGCCTATCTTAGTCTTAATTTTTTCCCTAAAAAGTTAAATGTACAGGTTACCCTATGCCGTTTATAAAAGTCGCAATCCTGTCTTGTCCTAACTTAACCTAAAATTTTTAGATTAATTTTTCCTAGGGGCTAATACCACTGAATAGATCAGAAATCAATTCCAATTGGCATGAAAAGTTCGCGTATCTATTTTACGATCAACTTAAGACAAAGGCCAGTTTTTATAAACCCGTCTTAAAACATCAGATATATTTTAGGGAAAAATTAAGACTAAGACAGGCTAAGTTAGGACTGGGACTTTTTTTATAAACTCGCCTTAACTGGATGGATCATAGTGGTCTTGAATTACGGACTTTCCTGCAACATAAATCCACACTAAAAATCAAATTCTTAAATTAACAAGTAACAACTTACCATTAATAAAATACTTGGAATATTCCAGTAAAATAATTCCTTTTAATTGCTTGGAATCTTTTAACCCTAACCTCTTCTGGTCGTAAATCGACGTTATTTTATAAAAACTGATGTTTTCTCGGATTGCCACCCTTCAACAACTAATAATACAACAAAAACTGGCCATTTTGTATGACATAATGTCATTGTATATAGTCTATATACAATGATAATATCCATAAAAACTCCAATATTATGAAAAATTCAATTCTTAAGTTGTCAGTCGCCATTTGACAGCAATGACAAGTGAATTTAGAAAGTGAGGTTGATTGATATACCAGTTAAAAAATGGCGATGCGTATACAAATTTGGTTTTGGCGGGAAGGCTTGCTTTCGCCTCTGTGTAGTTACTGTACTCTGTGGTAATACTGTCTTCTCGTATAACACCATGATGTTGAAAATAAAACAGAATTATCAGGAATGCTCATGTCATCGATAATGATTTTAGACATGTGCCCTAATTGTATATATTCGTTCATGAATTCGATATACCTATGCTTTAATTGCGGATTAGACATGAACTTTCTTTCAAGTGATAAAAATCGTTTTATATCGCGTTCTTGAGAATTTCCAAGCTCTGGAGCATCTTGTGTAGAGGTGGGTAGTACTCGTATGATTCGTATCATTGGTACGAATCCTTGAGGTGGTACGAATGGTACGAATCCCACAAAAATAAAAGATTCGTACATTTCGTATCGCCGATACGATTGATACATTTCGTATCACCGATACGATTGGTACGAATATGGAATTTCGGTACCGGTATTGCGATGCGTAACTGGGCCAGCTGTATAAGGTTAAACTTCAAATGGGGACCGCGCGTTTAAACTTTGTAATATGATGGATATATTCGAAATATTTGATTATTACTATATGATTATTATCAATGTACCTACTGCAAGATAGCATTCATTTTATACGCAACGTACTGATTGCACAATCTGTGATATATTCCCTTTTTTTAGTTTTTTGTTATCGTTTTTTCTTATCGTTTTTTGTTTAGTTGACTTGCTACAAATGTACAAATATGTATATAATATGGTTAAATAAACGCTATCTATCTATCTTTTTACTGATGTCTAATGACGACGACGAGATTATTAATATTAATGTACCTAATAGAAGGTGCTCGAAGTCTTAAAAGTTTAAACTGTACGGTTAATATAACATTATAATACTCTGGCCCCAACTAACACCACATATAATATTCTATAATCTATGCTACTGAACACTGTGGAGTAGAAGTGTGGGTACGAATAGTACGAATAGTGTAGGAATAGTACGAATGGTACGAGTCAGTTTATGATAATATTTCGTATCATGGAATCAGTGGTACGAAACATACGAATAGTACGAATGGTACGAATCAGTACATGATACTGTTTAGTATCATGGAATCAGTGATACGAAGTGGTACGAATCTCCCGATACGAATCTTTTCTTGATACGGATTCATTTGGTACGAATCCTTAAAAAGAGTCGAATCGCCCAACTCTAATCTTGTGGCGTGCCGCCTGACAGTGCACATGCGCTGAATATCAACTTGGTTAGGAAGGACACAAAGTCTCTCTCTGTTTGGCCTGGGCTGTCGTCGATGTTAGATGTAATGTACCAAACATGTATAATGTGATATATAAGGGCTGTGATATTAATAAACGAGATACCAAGTAAAATCGTGAGTTATTCCACTAACCATCTATGTAACGAGACGTTACATAATTGGCGACGAGGGTAAAAAGAAAAACGAAGACATCAAGTAAAGCACGTGTTACCGGGTTCGTTATTAGAAATGGCGGCCGGCATAATTGGACATGTGGGCGAATATAATGGCATTTCGGACGATTGGGTTGTGTATTCGGAAAGACTGGAGCAGTATTTTTGTGCAAATAATATAACTGAAGCAAAAGTGAAAGTCGCGACACTAATCAGTTTAATCAACTTATAAGTTACTGCGAGATTTGTGCCATCCAAGTCTACCCAAGGACAAAACATACGACGAACTAAGTGAATTGTTAAAAAAAACAGTTTAGCCCGCGAGTATCAAAATGGCGAGAGCGTATAAAATATTACGAAGCAAGACAGGGACAAAGTGAAACGGTTAGTGAATGGTATGCCCGAATAAAGAAATTAGCGGTCAATTGTGAGTTTGGTACGTCATTAGAGAACATATTAAAGGATAAGCTGGATTGCAAAAAGGAAAGGTGTTGGATAGATTATGTGAAGAAGATACGGATAAAACCCTGAAAGAAATGGTGGAATTGGCGATGAAAAAGGAATCTGGTCTCAAAGAAGAGGAAGTCAGCCATATTTCAAGATTTCCGCCACTGTATCAGCGCAATAAGCAGCAAGCAGAAAGGAATGTACCGAGGCGTCAACGGATCAATCAGCGACCACCACGACCTCAGATAAACAAAGAAATATATGGATAAATAATACTTTCCGTCTCCGCGTAAGGTATATCACATATTCATTGTTTACATGTCTATCGAGGCGTTCATTGGTTCTCTTCCGAAGGACGTTGACCGTTGTTTACATTTTCTTGTGCCGCCATATTGTTTTATTGCTTTTAACGCTGTTTTATCCAGTTATAAACAATTTTGTGTTGATTTTGCAGTTTAATCACGTTTTATACGGTTCAAAAATGACTACGGATTGTTTAATTTACTAAAAGACCTACAAAAGGGAGTAATCTCGTTCGTTTTATATGCAAGCATTGTTGTGTACATAGTCGTAGGTTAGGGTTATAGTTAGGTTTATTGTCTTATTGTTTTGTTGATTTAGCAATAAATAATTTTTACTTCTGCCTCTCTCGTCTTTACACTCAAGTAAAAAACGTAAAAAGACAGTTGTGTGATTATCAGATAGATTAATAGATTTAGATTTATTTCTCTAAATTTAAATGTTACATAAGTATACCTATTTAAATTTGGCACGAGTATTTCAAACTTTACAGAATGTTTACATTATTACATAATAATAATAGACTGTATTAACTTTTCAAAATAATAATGCACTGGGTTCGATCCCCAGCTTTAAAATTGGCAACGTTGATATGTAATGGATGTATATCTGCGTTTTTCTAAATGTGTAACCCCCTTCTGAACAGTCTTGACTTTGAAATTGTTGGGGTTGCCTGATATATGTGGTACGTTATGTTGTTATTCCGTAGGCTCCCAGAAAATATTACGTTTAGAAAAAAGTGACTCGCTCTCCTACAGGTAACCGACCAAAATTTGAAGTATTTACAATTAGGTATGCTTTAATCGTTTCAAGTTTGATGACTTTTATGTAACCCGGAGAGGAAAAAGATGTTTAAGAAAAATGTTTGTTTCCTAGTAGTTTTACCAAGAGACTCATTTCACTTCCGTTATCGTATCAAGGGTGTCTCATATAATTTGCTTTTTAATACTAACAAGAGTCGAGTCGAGGCTACTCTCTGCTTTATCTTTGCTTTTACTGGAATTAATTCAGAATCGATACCTACAGACCCGACGAGAGAGGAGGGGTGCGGGGGTGATGCCCCCGGGCTTGTCTAGGGGGCCCGGAAATTTTAAAATTTTTTGAGGGTCCATATTTTCTGTCCACGGCCCTGCCAAGATACCGATATAAATTAAATTTACTAAGTTAGAAAATTAACTGCAATTTATTATATTTTTTAATAGCCATATCAGATTGAAATAATTTGATGCGTTGTATCAAAAACAGATTCGATAAAGAATCTGTTATCTTTATCGTAACTATATTCAACAATATTAAAATTAAAAACTGGAAGTAATGGTGCGGGAGCTAAGTGGCTTTTTCGGGCACTCATCGTTACAAGCATTTTCTATGCGCTGATTAGTTCTATCGAACTTGACAAAATAGACTTCTGGCTTATGTCAGCCCGTCGAGTTGGCCATGGTTCAAGATATAAAAATCAGTGAATTTATATCATCGTTACAAAGCCAAGTTTTTTTGTGTGTACACATTTTATGTTTAGAATGAATAAAATAAGATCGCCAGAAAGTGTGGGCCATCAGGGACGCAACCAGAAAGGTCAAAGAGGTAAAAAAACGAAGTTATATAACATCATCGTTACAAACTTTTTTAAGGTTGAACATATTTTATGTTTTGAACACAGAAAAAAATTCCCAGAAAGAAAATGTTTAGGATTTTTGAAGAAAATTGGATTTTTTTCCTCATATTTCATCTCAGAACTCTAAACTCATCGTTACAAGTTCTGGCTCCTTTTTAAAACGTAAATAAGCTCCTTCAACAATAGAATAGCCTCCCCATAAACAAAGTCAACAAAAGTACCATAGGCTCTTAAATATACAGGAATTTAACGCTTTCGGCTAACTTGACTCCGTACCGTATCTCACATGTATTGTATCATTATTACCTTTCTGGCTGCGCCTCCTGACGGCCCACACTTTCTGGCGATCATATTTTATTCATTCTAAACATAAAATGTGTACACACAAAAAAATGAGCCTTGTAACGATGACATGATTTCACTGATTTTTAAACAGTGTTCGTGACGCTCCTGACAGGAGGTGCCCCGCCAGAAGTCGATTTTATGAATGGTTATCATTCATTAAACCATAAAAATATCTCAAAGTTCATAAAGCGATGAGCTGCCGAAAAAGCCACTTAGCTCCCGCTCTATAAGGTAGTGCATTATGTAGAGTATATTTGTTTATAATATAGAGATTTAAAAGTAATATGATGTTATTTTTGTTTTATGTATATGGTACGGGTAGTGTATGACCAGATTCATTATACAGTATCGGAAAGTCTTGGATTAGGCATGCAAACAGAGCTCCCTACGCACATGTGGTGAGGAAAGCAGGTGGCACGAGTAGGATGTGTTATACGATAAAAAAAAATAGCCTAGTTGTTTCGCTCTCGCTTGCTCTTATTGTCATACCTAATCAAACGCTTGCCGGTACTGTTGAGTGATAAGTATGTAAACTTTTAGATGAATATGTTATACTGTAATATGAAAAAATACTGATTGGTTTCATTTATATGCTAACATATATAGATGTTTTTATTTTCTTGACCGTTGATATCAAATTAACTTGATGCAGTTATATCCTGGGTTATCGGTCTTTATAATAAAATTACTCTTTTCTTACGTTTCGGTTTATTCAACCATCGTCAGAGAACTACAATTAAGTGAAGACCAATATTTTTTTAAATGCTATTTTGTATACACATACAATTTAAATCCATGTGTATAAAAAATAGCATTTGAAAAAATATTTGTCTTCATTTAATTGTAGTTCTCTGACGATGGTTGAATAAACCTAAATGTAGCAAAAATAATAGTTTTATTATAAAGACCGCATAACCCCAGGATATACCTATATCAAGTTACTTTTATATCCTAACTAAAAGTTAATTTTTTTTTACTCAGAAAATGTAGAGTAACTTATCGTTTAAGAACCATTTAACTTTGAGAATTGACAGTTCAATACTTTCATTTCTCTTCAATAACACATTTTGTAAAAATTCTAACCAAACAGTACTCTTTTTGTCTCAATAGAGTCGTATTATTGTCAGATATAGTATTAAGTAATAGTCGAGAACATTAATCGATTATTTTAAAAATTTTAACCCCCTTATCTGTCTACGCCTCTGATTAGGCGACTCCATAAACATAAACATTCCTCTCCACTCTGCCACTTTGAAGGTTATCCTCCCTACACACAACTTCTGTGTACTTCAAATGAGATTATTTATCCATATATTTCTTTGTTTATCTGAGACCACGACCAAGGAAAGCAACGCAGACGCAACACCGCAACCGTCAATGGTCGGATGGGGAAAATGACAGAAATCAAAATGGCAATCATACTTACGTCAAAGGGTATAATAAAAGTTGTGTGCATTGTGCAAAAATACATCAAGGATTATGTAAGTACGCAAATTATATATGTAATAGATGCAAAAACAAAGGTCATTTAGCCAGAGCTTGTAGAAATAGTGGTCATTTTACAAATTTTGTAGAAACTAAGGAAGTTGAAATGGAAGGTTATGGCGATAACGAGACACTTTTCACCGTAAATCATAATGTAAACATAGACAATCCATTTAAAATAAGCATTTTAATTAACAAAAAATCTTTTAATGTACAGTTAGATAGTGGAGCTAGTGTAAGTGCTTGTAGCAAATTGATGTACGATCAATATTTCAGAGATAAACATCCTTTAAAAACTGATGAGACCATTCTACGAGGTTATAATGGGACAAAATTTGACACCTTGGGAAGTTTTGCAACAAGTATAGAGTTTAATAATAAAAAACAAGTAATTAAAATGTTCGTAGTCAGCGAGGGAGGCCCTATGATAATGGGACGTGATTTCTTGTCGAAATTCAATATAAAATTAAACATAGTAAATGCAGTAGCATCTAGCAATGCCAAAGTAGAAAAATTATTAGAAAAATATAAGAACATATTTAGAAATGAGTTAGGTTTATTTAAATACAGCAATGTTTCTTTGCAGCTCAAACCCACTGCCAAACCTGTTTTCCTTAAGCCTAGAAATGTACCTTATGCGTACAAAGAGAAACTGGAAGAAGAATTGGACCGATTGGAGAGAGATGGCATCATAACTCCTATCCCAAACAGCGAATGGGGTACACCTCTCGTTGTAGTGCCCAAGAATGATGGAAAGTCGTTACGCCTGTGCGGGGACTATAAGAGCACGCTAAATAAACATCTGGAGGAAGTAAGATATCCGTTGCCAACAGCGGAGGATATTTTTACCAAATTACATACAGGTGAGAAATTTTCAGATAGATTTATCGCAAGCATACGCGCAATTTGAGCTTGATGACAATTCAAAAAAACTTGTATCTTGGTCAACTCATAAAGGAGTTTTTCAAGTAAATAGATTACCATTTGGAGTGAGTCCTGGTAGTGCTATATGTCAACGTAATATAGAACAACTTTTTATAGGAATGGAAAAGGTTTCAAATTTCGTAGACGATATAATAGTGACTGGCAGAGACGAAAATGAACATGTAGAGACGTTGGACAAGGTTTTCAAGAAAATTGAAGAAGCTGGGTTAACAATAAAGCGAGAGAAATGTAATTTCTTCCAAGAAAAGATAGAATATCTAGGACATGTGATAACAAAACAAGGAATTCAAAAATCTGAAAAAAAAGTAAAAGCAATTGTAGGTGCAAAAAGGCCAGAAAATGTGCAGGAGGTGAGATCTTTTATTGGATTAGTGAATTATTACAGTAAATTCGTTAGCAACATATCATCCTTATTGAAACCGATCTATAATTTGTTAAAAAAAGATGAAAAATTTAACTGGACAAGTAAATGTGAGGAAGCTTTTATAACGATCAAAAATAAAATCGCAGAAGATATCATTCTAGCACATTTTGACCCAAAGTTACCTTTAGTACTAACCAGCGATGCATCGAACCAAGGAATGGCAGCCACGTTGAGCCATAGATATCCTAATGGGGAGGAAAGACCTATCGCTTGTGTGTCTAGAACTTTAATGAAAAATGAAGAAAATTGGTCAGTATTACAAAAGGAAAGTGCAGCATTGATATATGGGGTAAGAAAATTTGAAAAATATCTAGCAGGTAGACGTTTTATATTGAAAACTGATCACAAACCCCTAACAACTATTTTTGGACAGCATAAACAATTACCAGTCATGCATGCCAGTAGAATACAGCGCTGGGCAGTATATTTGTCAGATTTTGACTACGAGATCCATTATATAAAAGGCAAGAATAATAATATGAGCGATTATTTATCTAGAGCACCCCCAAAAGTATTTTTTTCAGACCCAGAATACGACAGTAAAGGCGAGTACCTGAACTTCGTCAGAAATGCAGTAGAATGGCCCATAGACGGAGACGAAATAGCCAACGAAACAACCAAAGATCGTTTATTAAAAAGAGTATTAAAATACGTCAGCAACAATAATTGGCCAAGGAAGTTGGATGATGAAATTAAATCATATTACGCAAAACGTGAGGAATTGTCGGCAAACGATGGACTACTGATGTGGGGTCATCGAGTTGTAATACCTAAAAAGTTTAGAACAAAGCTACTTCAAGAGCTTCATACCGCTCATCTAGGTATTGGTAAGACAAAATCTTTAGCACGAAGTTATATGTTTTGGCAAAACATCGACAAAGATATAGAGAATATGATAAATAGCTGTGAAGCATGCTTGTGTCAAAGACAAAGTCCACCTAGAGCACCGTTAACGTCGTGGCAGGCTGAGACGGAGGCGTGGAATAGAGTTCATGCTGATTACTTAGGTCCAGTCAAAGGAAAAATGATTTTAATAATAATAGATGCGTATAGCAAATATCCAGAAGCATATATAGTGAATTCATTGTCAGCCGAGGAACTAGAAAGGAAATTACGAGAGTGTTTTGCAAGATATGGGATACCGAGCACATTTGTAAACGGACAATGGCACCCAGTTTGTATCCAAACAGATGAAAATATTTTTTCAGAGAAACGGCATCAAACATATCACGACGCCAGTAGCGTCACCGTCAAGTAACGGACAAGCAGAAAATCTAGTTAAAACGTATAAGGCAAAGCTTAAAGCAGCAATTTGTGACATAGATAATAAACATGTTTCTTTACATACTCTCATTTGCAGATTTTCAATGGCGTATAGAAATGCAGAGCACGAGACGACAAAGTCGGCACCAGCAGAAATATTGATGGGAAGAAAATTACGTAGCAGATTTGACTTATTAAGAAAACCCCAAGAAAAGCAGCAGAATGAAACATCGAAGCGCATAAAAAGAAGTCAATTGAAACAAGCTAAGTATTATCGGAGCAGCAAAAGCAATACCAAAAATTTCCAAGTAGGTCAGCCAGTGATGGTACGAGATTATCGAGGCAACAAATAGGTAGATCGATATATCTCTGCCGATTGTTAGAAAATGGCAAATCGTGGAAGCGTCATCAGAACCAGATAATAAATAGAGGTCAGGGGCATAAGAAGGTTAAAGGAGGCAGGTCGGCTAAAAAAATTGGCAGTGGGGGGATTGAGCGAGAAAACCAACCAACTCGAATTTCGTATGAAAGCTCGATGGTAAGACCGATGACACGCACACATGAAAATAGCACAGATACCCATGTAAGTAATACTAGTAGTAGAATGGTAGACGAAGTTAGCGATTTGAGTGACGAGAACTATTGCAGTTCACATCAAACTTTTTGCAGCGCAAGCAATGACAATTTAAGTGTAAAAAACTCTAATAATGATAACGAAAGACCCTCGGGTCGTGATAGTATATCTACTAATGTAAATTCTCTTAACAGATCCAAGAAAACGACGATAAGCCAGGAAGACGACAGCAGCAGTCGAGACAAGCAGAAGAGCAAAATCACCGTAGCTTCACATGCAGCCAGCAGCAGTTCAAGGCCTAAGCGGAAGTGTAAACCACCAGTGAGGTACAATGAGTATGTTTTGGACGAATCGGAATGAAAGAGTCCGTATAAGAAATATAAATGTAACAATAAAAAGACAGGCAGCTCAGAGCATATAAACATAAAAAAAATTTGGATAGCTCTTTTGTATTGTAACATTCTTAACACAGGTTAGGGAAATAGATTGAATTTTTCAATTACAACAAAAAAATAGTAAAGTAAAGTAGTTAAGGCAGCCACATAGGAGGTATTGAATAAATAGAATAGGAGATTAAATAAAAATGAATTCAGTGTTATACAAATAATAAATATTGTGTAGAACAGGGTATTTACAAAAATAGGATGGATTAAGTTAAATATAAAATTAATTTATATAGCAAGGAGCCAAAAAGCTCAGAGTAGGAGTGTGGCATGCCGCCTGACAGTGCACATGCGCTGAATATCAACTTGGTTAGGAAGGACACAAAGTCTCTCTCTGTTTGGCCTGGGCTGTCGTCGATGTTAGATGTAATGTACCAAACATGTATAATGTGATATATAAGGGCTGTGATATTAATAAACGAGATACCAAGTAAAATCGTGAGTTATTCCACTAACCATCTATGTAACGAGACGTTACACTGGGTTTACGGATCGGCAATGTGACCATAAATCGTCCAGATTCTAAATGTTTTGTAGTTTCAACAAAACAACTTTTCTAACTGATTTTGTTTATTTCCTTCAACTGATAAGTTGCACGAAATATTTTTTGAACCTTGACTTGATTGCGAATTGATAGGTCCAGATATAACCCAACCTAAATGAGATTTTTGCAGGACAGGGTTACCTTTCCCAAGTCGCATCTGTCCGACACAAAGTATATTGAAAAATATTTCTGCCCCGAGCAAAATGTCAATTTGTCCAGAACTATTGAAAGTAGGATCAGCTAAAGTTAAATTTTCTGGAATATTAAGATTAGCTGAACTGAAACCTCCGATTAAAGAACTTATATCTAGATACATAATGGCATTACTTTGTGTGATCCCGAAAGATTCACAATCTAAGGCACTTCTTCCCATAAGTTCTTGATTGGCTAGTCGATCTGTTCGCGACCGATTCGGGCACCATCGGTTGAGTTGGATTATCATAATCTCAGTTTGACACTTTTGACAATATATCCGCCATTAATGTTAATAAACGTTTTTCGTGTTTTTCGATCAAAATGTGGTGAAGTCTTTTAATTTTAAGTTGTGATTTGCTCAATACCTAAATAATATTCTCTATTCATATTTACACAGTTTAGTGACAATATATATTTAGTGCAAATAAATAGTGAAGTGCTGTGCCGTTTGCAGAAAGCAGTTTAGAAAAGAAGAAAATCGAACGTTCCATAGTCGTAACATGATGAAGTTCAGTTTACAGTTATAAAGTAAATAGCAATTAAATTTTAATATCCTTTCAATACATATTTATCTTACTGTAATATCGTATGCCTACATCACGTTATATAGAGCCGGTAATGCAGGAATTACAATAATTCATTTTAATGAAAATATTTACCATTCTACACATTTTCTACACACACAACGCCACTGTTGCCTGAATTTAAGATGCCAGCGCCGAAGTGGAGAACTCGTGAACTAATCATAGGCTTTTTGTTTGTTTATATGGAGAATACTTATATTGATTTTTTTCTGTTTATTGTTATTTTTGGCGTTAAAAATAATAACATTAATAATATATGATCTAAAGGTTTGCAATATTTTGTTGTAATTGATTTGCAAGACGTTAATGGCATTATTCAGCAAAATTCATATCTTTTTAGGTTATCTAGTTTTCCCCTTGAAAAGTACAGTTTCTTCGACATAAACGGTGTCTGGCAAGTTAAATATTAATAAACTTAAATATTTCTTTAAATTTATGTACAGTTGTAGTTTAAATCACTTTTTTTTTCAGGAAACATGAGTGACATTTAGGTTAAGCATATTGCAATGTATGGAACATTTGTAAAGCACTAAAAATGTAAAAATTCTAAGTGTGTGTATGAAGGGGAATATGATTTAAATGCAGGACATATTATTTTGTGTGGTACAACCCATATTCAACACAAAACTTAATAAATCAATGTGTATGCTCTATGTTTACAAACAAGTGTCTCAGATTCAAATACCCATGAAATTAGTGGTACATTGAATATAACTGAAAAGACATTTATTAATTCTTTGAGTAAAATAAATGAAACAGTATTTTGTAAAATATGAAATAGAAATATTCAGGGGTTAAAACATAATAGTGCATGGTGCAATAGTATATAATACTTTTAAATATATTGGAATTACATATATTTACTTATTTCAAAAATTTCACTTACAATGTGTGATTGTCTAGGATATTATTATTACTACCCGGGCCACGGTTATTTGCACCAGCTTTTTACCTCTCAATGCCTGGTTAAAGGTGTCTACATCAAAGAGGGTATGCTTTGAACATTGTCGTGCGAACTCAACTTTCACGAGTTGTCCCTGCAATCTACAAAGGATATCGACTAGGTTCCCAGTAAACATTAATATAACTTTACCTCTCTGAGAGGTAAGATTAATAGAACATTTTTATATAAAATATTTTACATAATTTTACATAGCATATATGTAAAATAATATCATATTTAAGTCAAAATATTAACTTAATTACTTATACACAGGTTTACATATTTGCTACATAATTTTACTTAAAAATGTTTACCTACTTCATTTTACGACATCGAAATCATGGAACGCGTCACACGCTCACGCAGCACGCCAGTGTAAAATGATGTAAAATCTAACGTTTGTGTTTTTTGATCATTTTTGTGAAAAATTGTGGATGATGTCTTTTAATAACTTTGATGCAGAACTGTGAACCATAAAGCGTTGTGACTTCTTTAAATATTATTTTGTTTGGACGTTTTATTAGTGTAGAGGTTAGGTGCAAACATAAACATGCCCTCGTTTGCGAATTTGGTGTACATACCTATAGGTCGTGTGCGCGTGACGTCACAGAGCTGAGACCTTAGGAAAACAAACCGCTGTCATTGCTGTCAAATGACGACTGACTGAACCTAAGAATTGCATTTTTCATAATATTAGAGTTTTTATGGACATTATATCGTACAAAATGACAAGTTTTTGTTGTATTATTAGTTGTGGAAGTGTGGCAATACCGAGACATCAGTTTTTATAAAATAACGTCGATTTACAGCCAGAAGAGGTTAGGATTAAAAGATTCCAACCAATTAAAAGGAATTATTTTACTGGGGTATTCCAAGCATTTTATTAATGTTAAGTTGTTGCTTATTAATTTAAGAATTTGATTTTTATTGTGGATTTATGTTGTAGGAAAGACAGCTGTAATTCAAGACCACGATGATCTATCCAGTTAGGTGTTCTCTGTTAATATGGGATTTAACTTAAAACTCAAATGTGAAGCACTTTTAGCTTGTGATAATAATAACTACTGCTAAACCAAACAAGAAACAATTCATGGTAAAAAAATAACACTTTATATTGATTTGTCAGCATTTTTAAAAATCAGTTCTTGTGTTTAAATTTTAGTTGAGTGAGGGTAGAACTGATGCTGAGGGAGAAAGAAGTGTAATAGCAGAAATTGTTGTACACCTCAAGAGGAAAATACACAGGCTACATTAAGATATCTGATGAAATGCATAAGTTAAGGAAATTCCAAGTATTGCTGTCATTTAGGGATTGCAATTTACCGTAAGTTTTAATAACCGGTAAATCGGTAAATAAAAATGTAAATAACCGGTTAACCGGTATTTACCGGTAATTTTTAGAATGGATGATTAGGGTGGCGAAAATGGCAATTGTCTTTTTCCATGTAAAAAATTATCTAAATTTAACAAAAAACATTTTTATATACGTATATTTGATATAATGAACAAACAAAAGGTTTTTTATCAACAGTAAAATCACAAGAGCTTTTTTTATCGGATAAATTTCTCTTTGTAACGAAATAATTTTGCCAATCAATGATTTTATAAGAAAAACTGACATGAAAAAATCGCGAGAGCGGAGGTCGAGCAATTTTGTCAAATGTCAGTTTTTCGAGCAAAATTACTGATTGGCAAAATTTTGAGTTAAAAAGAAATTTATCCATAAAAGAAAAGCTCGAGTGTTTTTTGGCAAAATAAATTAACGACAGAATATGAATGTGAACGAACGACAACAATAATTTATTAAAAATAATTGTAATTTTCCCAAAACGACTCATATCGTACAGTATAGTTTCCACAATACTTAAAAATTATAGCTGACAGTACAGATTTCAAAGTGACGTGCGACTACTGGTGTACTCTGCTTTTGAGAAACAGGCATTTTTATCGGTGATAAAAAGCGATGCACTTTTTTTATCGCTGTCAAAATGACAAAAATGTGACTGCCAAATAGACTTTTTATATAGGAGTTAATTTACCAAAAGGAAAAAATATAAATGAAATAAATTTAAATCAATAATTATTCTGTAAATAACAAAAATATCCACTTAAATAACAAAAATTATAAACATAAACTCAAATAGGGCATTTACTGAATACCTAATCTAAAAATACAATATTTTTTAAAAATAGCCTGTTAAAAGGGTTAGTTTTTCATAGCTATATCTGTTAATCGTCTGATATTTGTGCATAGAATACCACCAGCTGAAGATGCCCTTCCTCAATCGATATTGGTGGGTCGATAAGTTAATAAGAATTGGTAATAACATACTTCTAAATGTATTCTACGGATATTTGCGGCAGTGACATATTCAATTTTCTGTCGTAAGATATTGTCAATGTCTCTCTTGTATTTCTTAGGGCTTGGTATTTGGAGTTTACTTTTTATAATATTATTTATTTATTGTTAAAAGTGCTTGGTGTTGGGACAGTCACTCTGTATTTAGTGAATACTAGTCAGTGACATAAATAGAAACGTTGAATACGTTACATATCGCAAGTTCAGAATTTACCGAAATAACCGGTAAAAAATTAAAATAGCCGGTAATTATTATCATGTGTTTTTTGGCCTAATAACCGGTTAACCGGTTAACCGGTTAACCGGTAATGCAATCCCTACTGTCATTGATTGATCTGGCAACTAAACGTACTTTTAAATTTTATATTATGTAATGCTCAAAAACCCAGTGTTGAATTTTTAACATTCAAAAACTATGAAACTAAGACAAAGTGACGTGAAGTGAGTGAACACATAAAGTCCAAATGGGCGTTGAAACTGTCAAATTGTAGCTATAAATGTTCTTTGAATTATGTAATTACAATGTTACTACTTAAATACTTCGTACCTATAAGTATATAATATAATCATTTATTTTTTTATTGCAATATAGATCTTTCTTTGTATCTCATGTTAAGTTTCTTGTTGATTCTTCTTACAAGTACGAATGGAACATATGGAACCTTGGATAATAAATAATTTGTTATTTAGTAAGTATATTTTGTTTTACTTTCAGTTATATGCAAAGATGCATGTATATGTAAGTTCAACATAATCGACTATTTCAATTCACTGCTAAGAACAATAAAACGAGTGATAAATAAAAAAGTGAATATACGTGTTTAATAAAATACACAAAATATTTAACAATTCACCTGCCTACATAAAATAATAAAATACATGTTAGACATATTATATAACAATAAGACATGATAAGAAAAAGTTCTTGCACAAATTACAATGGTTTGTATAGTTCAATCTATAGGTATATCATAGGTACATTGGAAGAAATTGTGTACAGCTGTTTACATATTTCAAGTAGTTCACAGTACTTCAGTCCTTCATCTTTAATTTATATGGTATTTTTCATAAAATTCATAACAAACCATAGCCACCGTTTACTGCTAAAAATTGAAAGGAAATACTGGGTAGTGAACAAATTTTGTCTAGACTAGTAACACAGTCACAATGAGTACTGAAGGATCATCTGGATCAGTAATAGACCACCCTGCCAAAAATTCCACATAGAAACTTATAAAAAAAAAGTGATGCGGTTTTATCGTTCCTATAAGTTATATTAGTATTATACAGACAGGATTTTATCTGTTTTATTAAGTTTTAAATCGGTTATGAAACAGTAATTCCGAATGAGCTATTTGGAATTATCATGTTGCCCTTTCATGAGTACTTATATGAAATATACATCAACAAATCTACAGTTTAGTGTCTGCAAATGCACCCTTGCCCTTATATCTGTAAACATATGGAATTACAGATACAACTTTAAAGAGATTCTAAACTTTTCTATAAGTAATATCATAAGAGTTCCAGTCCGTCCTTTCTCCAGTATCTATCGTATGTAACACACCATTTATCAACATGTTTTTATTGTAAATTTCAACATTGTCTTTTATTAGTATTAATGTGGATATACATGTCAACAAAGGTACAGTTTCAATTGTATATTTTACAGATGTATTTTTATTGTAAACTTCCATTTTGCTTTTTTATTAGTATTAATTTGGATATGCATGCCGACAAATGTACAGTTTAAATTGCATATTTCAAATAGAAATGCTAATATTGTGGTAAACACAAAATTCTGCAAAGTCCTTATTTCCTCGGGTGTTCTTGTTCTAGCCTAGAAGCAATGAATGAGTTAGCAGTGAAAGAGACTGCTTTGTTTTTAATTTAACAAACACACTTCAGTTCCTTAGGTCTCATTAGATTAGATATGAATTAGCTACACGTATACAGCTCCCTCTACTGGAGCCTGGAGTAAAGTTGCTGCTAAAATTTCTATCAGTTTCTACCAGAATGGAGCAGCAAACATTTACTTATACCACATCAATGAGAATTTATGAGAACAGTATCTAAGGTAAAACGTGCGGCTTTCCGTGGTTAAATGGCAAGTGTTTCTATAAGAAACGAGCTGCATTAGGTTGATTGCAATTGAAGATTACTAATTATAATGTTTGAATAGGGTTTATGAGATCAGTTTCTATGAGTATTAATGTTTTTTTTCAGTAATATATTAAATGTGTTTTCATTTGTTTGAATGGGTAAAAAGAAAGGTCAGTTTTCAACTGCAATTACAAATACAAGTTTAATCACTTTGAATGGGGTTATATGCGATTAATTTCTAAAAGTATTTATGCTGTTTTCCGAATATAATTGTGATGAGGTTTAATCAGTAACAAATTGTTCACTACTTGTTATGATATGGTCGGAAATTCCAAGTACACATTTAGTATTCCTTCAAAAGGATTGATGAGAGCAGTTTCTACGAGTATCTATTTGTTGTTCCTCTAGTAAATTATATAAGTCTTTACATTTACTTATACTATCTCAATGAGAATTTATGAGAACAGTATCTAATGTAAAACGTACGGCTTTCCGTGGTTAAATGGCAAGTGTTTCTATAAGAAACGAGCTGCATTAGGTTAGAACAGTTTTGATTTGCAATTGAAGATTACAAATTATAATGTTTGAATAGGGATTTATGAGATCAGTTTCTATGAGTATTAATGTTTTTTTTTCAGTAATAGGTATATTAAATGTGTTTTCATATGTTTGAATGGGTAAAAAAAAAAGGTCAGTTTTCAACTGAAATTACAAATACAAATTTAATCACTTCGAATGGGGTTATATGCGATCAATTTCTAAAAGTATTTATACTGTTTTCCGAATATAATTGTGATGGGGTTTGATCAGTAACAAATTGTTCACTACATGTTACGATATGGTCGGAAATTCCAGGTACATATTTAGTATTACTTCGAAAGGATTGATGATAGCAGCTTCTACGAGTATGTATTTGTTGTACCAATAGTAAATTATATAAGTCTTTATCAGTATGCATTCGGATCTAATTTAAATATGAAAATTATATCAGAATAAAGCAACCAAATATTTTAAACAGTATCTATTTGTAAATCCAGACATTTACTTATACTATCTCAATGAGAATTTATGAGGACAGTATCTAATGTAAAACGTGCGGCTTTCCGTGGTTAAATGGCAAGAGTTTCTATATGAAACGAGCTGCATTTGGTTAGAACAGTTTTGATTTGCAATTGAAGATTACAAATTATAATGTTTGAATAGGGATTTATGAGATCAGTTTCTATGAGTATTAATGTTTTTTTTTCAGTAACATATTAAATGGATTTTCATTTGTTTGAATGGGTAAAAAGAAAGGTCAGTTTTCGACTGCAATTACAAATACAAGTTTAACCACTTCGAATGGGATTATATGCGATCAATTTCTAACAGTATTTATGCTGTTTTCCGAATATAATTGTGATGAGGTTTGATCAGTAACAAATTGTTCACTACATGTTACGTGTGGAAATTCCAGGTACATATTTAGTATTACTTCGAAAGGATTAATGATAGCAGTTTCTACGAGTATGTATTTGTTGTGCCAATAGTAAATTATATAAGTCTTAATCAGTATGCATTCGGATCTAATTTAAATATGAAAATTATATCAGAATAAAGCAACTAAATATTTTAAATAGTATCTATATGTAAATCCAGACATTTACTTATACTATCTCAATGAGAATTTATGAGAACAGTATCTAATGTAAAACGTGCTGCTTTCCGTGGTTAAATGGCAAGAGTTTCTATAAGAAACGAGCTGCATTAGGTTAGAACAGTTTTGATTTGCAATTGAAGATTACAAATTATAATGTTTGAATAGGGATTTATGAGATCAGTTTCTATGAGTATTAATGTTTTTTTTTCAGTAATAAGTATATTAAATGTGTTTTCATTTGTTTGAATGGGTAAAAAGAAAGGTCAGTTTTCAACTGCAATTACAAATACAAGTTTAATCACTTCGAATGGGGTTATATGCGATCAGTTTCTAACAGTATTTATGCTGTTTTCCGAATATAATTGTGATGAGGTTTGATCAGTAACAAATTGTTCACCACATGTTACGATATGGTCGGAAATTCCAGGTACATATTTAGTATTCCTTCGAAAGGATTGATGATAGCAGTTTCTATGAGTATGTATTTGTTGTTCCAATAGAAAATTTGTCTTTATCAGTATGCATTCGGATCTACTTTAAATACAAAAATTATATCAGAATGACACAACCAAATATTTTAAACAGTATCCACTTGTAAATCCAAACATTTAAAGATATATTTTAATGAGAACCAATCAGAACAGTATCTAATGTAACGCGTGCGGCTTTCCGTGGCTAAATTTTAAAAGTATTTTTAATAAATAGCTTTAACGGATTTGAACAGTTTTAATTTGCAATTCCAGATGAATAGTTTTAATTGTTAAATAGGGATCTATGAGATCAGTGTCTTTGTGTAACGTTTATTTTCCAATAAAAACACATTTTATTGAAAAAAAACATTACACTGACCTCATAGATCCCTAACAATTAAAACTATTCATCTGGAAATGCAAAACTGTTCGAATCCGTTAAAGCTTATTTATTGCAAATAATTTTAAAATTTAGCCACGGAAAACCGCAAACGTTACATTAGATACTGTTGTGATGGATTCTCATTATAATATTATCTTGGATTTACAGGTGGACACTGTTTAAAATATTTGGGGTTTCATTCTGATATGATTTTTGTATTTAAATTAGATCCGAATGCATACTGATAAAGACTTATATAATTTACTGTAGGAACAACAAATAAATACTCGTAGAAACTGCTCTCATTAATCCTCTTGAAGGAATACTAAATATGTACCTGGAATTTTCAACCATATCGTAACATGTAGTGAACAATTTGTTACGGATCAAACCTCATCACAATTATATTCGGAAAACAGCATACATACTGTTAGAAATTGATCGCATATAACCCCATTCGAAGTGATTAAACTTATATTTGTAACTGCAGTTCAAAACTGACCTTCCTTTTTACCCATTCAAACAAATGAAAACACATTTAATATATTACTGAAAAAAAACATTAATACTCATAGAAACTGATCTCATAAATCCCTATTTAAACATTATAATTTGTAATCTTCAATTGCAAATCAAAACTGTTCTAACCTAATGCAACTTGTTTCTTATAGAAACACTTGCCATTTAACCACGAAAAGCCGCACGTTTTACATTAGATACTGTTCTCATAAATTCTCATTGAGATAGTATAAGTAAATGTCTGGATTTACAAATAGATACTGTTTAAAATATTTGGTTGCTTTATTCTGATATAAATTTTCATATTTAAATTAGATCCGAATCTTTACTGATAAAGACTTATATAATTTACTAGAGGAACAACAAATAGATACTCGTAGAAACTGCTCTCATCAATCCTCTTGAAGGAATACCAAATGTGTACTTGGAATTTCCGACCATATCATAACATGTAGTGAACAATTTGTTACTGATTAAACCTCTTCACAATTATATCCGGAAAACAGCATAAATACTTTTAGAAATTGATCGCATATAACCCCATTCGAAGTGATTAAACTTGTATTTGTAATTGCAATTGAAAACTGACCTTTCTTTTTACCCATTCAAACAAATGAAAACACATTTAATATATTACTGAAAAAAAAACATTAATACTCATATAAACTGATCTCATAAATCCCTATTCAAACATTATAATTTTGAATCTTTAATTGCAAATCAAAACTGTTCTAACCTAATGCAGCTCGTTTCTTATAGAAACTCTTGCCATTTAACCACGGAAAGCCGCACGTTTTACATTAGATACTGTTCTCATAAATTCTCATTGAGATAGTATAAGTAAATGTTTGGATTTACAAATAGATACTGTTTACAATATTTGGTTGCTTTATTCTGATATAATTTTCATATTTAAATTAAATCCGAATCTGTACTGATAAAGACTTATATAATTTACTATAGGAACAACAAATAGATACTCGTAGAAACTGCTCTCATCAATCCTCTTGAAGGAATACTAAATGTGTACTTGGAATTTCCGACCATATATCATAACAACTAGTTAACAATTTGTTACTGATTAAACCTCATCATAACTATATTCGGAAAACAGCATAAATACTTTTAGAAATTGATCGCATATAATCCCATTCGAAGCGATTAAACTTGTATTTGTAATTGCAGTTGAAAACTGACCTTTCTTTTTACCCATTCAAACAAATGAAAACACATTTAATATATTACTGAAAAAAAACATTAATACTCATAGAAACTTATCTCATAAATCCCCATTCAAACATTATAATTTGTAATCTTCAATTGCAAATCCAAACTGTTCTAACCTAATGCAGCTCGTTTCTTAAAGAAACACTTGTCTTTTAATCACGGAAAGCCGCACGAATTACATTAGATACTGTGCTCATAAATTCTCATTGATATGGTATAAGTAAATGTTTGGATTAACAAATGGATATGGCTTGACTCATTTTGCTGGTCAATGCGGATATAAACTGATAACAATTTCAACAGCAACTTTACCTAACTCTTATAGAAACTTATTGACCATATAGGTTCTCATAGATACTTATTAATTTTTGATAATTTTCAATACGGATTGATGAGATTTTTTTGACAGGGCAAGTAGTCGATGGCTTTTGTTGAAGATGGTAAGTTAAGAGTTCATAACCTGAAAAATGAATTTGTATGTTAGCAATTACTCATTAAGCAACATTTAATTAGGTAAGCATATATTGAAAAAAAGGAATGTTCATCAAGAACTAATTCTTACCTTTGCAAAAAGCTTTTATCCTGTAAATTTCTTGGAGAGTACCTACTTCTTTCACCCAACCATAAAAAGCTTCAAGATTTTTGAATGCCTTGAACTCATCCTTTTGTCTATGCATTACTCACAAAAACCAAGTAATTCACAATATCCCTATGTGAAATATTATGAAATACACCAATATTTGTACTGAAGTCATCATTTCTCAAAATATAAAGGATTTAATTCGATGACACCAACTTTTTCCATGTACCTAACCTCTACAATATGAGACGATTTTGTAAAATATAAACTTATCTCCATATTAACGAACAAAATTCACCACACGAAATAATTAAGGATAGTTGTGGATGTTAAATAATACAAAATTAAGTTTCAAAATATCACAAAAACGGCAAAACATACTTTAAAACAACACGTTCAATCGGCACGTCACTCGATGACAGCTGTTTGTTTTCCTAAGGTCTCAGAATCTGTGACGTCAGCGCACGCGACCTATATTGAAGGTGCAGCACCATTTTCCAGTGAATGACCCAAAAGTAAGTTTGTGTTGTACCGTTTTTATAAAGATATTTATTTAAATGAAACGTAATCTTTTTATAGGTTAGAATTATTTCACGGGCAATCGTTATTCTCGACAGACAATTATATCATTACATGGATTTTGTTACACAAAAGCTGTATGTTGGTGCTGCTCCCACATTATTAAGTTCAACTGAATCCAGCGTAAGAAGTTGTAATTCAAGGAAACCCAGATCACAAGCTTTTGTGAAGTAAGTACTATGCATAGGTATGGTTATTGTTTACCGACATTTTATAGCACCTACTTTGTGTTCGTTATTGTATTGTAAATATATTTCAAGGTTTTGTATGTGTAAAGTAGGCTAATATTTTCCTGCAATTTTTCTTTTGTCCAAAATTGGCTTAAGCACGTCAAAATAATTCAGAAAAATTAGATCATAACCTTAGGACAAAACCATTGCCCCTTTTTAGGGGTGGTAACCAAAAACTGATAATTTTTTTTTTAATATCAGAATCGGTTTCAACATGTTAAAAAACAGGATTAGATGGTTCTGATCAAAAGCGCAGCCCCTTTTGTTGTTGTCTTGTGATTAATGATATTGCTTGTATCGCCATTAAAAAAATTAATTTGATCATTATAAAAATACGAAGAAAACTAAAATTGTCTGAAACTTCATGGTTAATTTTGTTGCAATAAATTAAGACAATTAAGATTTGTCATTATTAAAAATATGCTTCTGGTAGAATTAAATCATCTTGGTAAAGGTCCCCGCACATTTTCTTATATCAAATGGCTCTCGGTGAATGTAATAGTATAATATAATTTAATATTTATACAAAAAACGCTTAAGAAACAGTAACAAGTTCGAAAATTGAATCGTTGATTGTTTACTTTTCAGTGGCGTTAATTAACAATTTGTTTATATGACTGTTAAAGAAACTACTTTTATCGTGGGATTCTCACAAGATTGATGCACTCGTCTACAACTTATGCATGAAGAAAGTACTGCTTTACACACTTGTTGCATAAATAAGTAGGTATTTTAAAATTATTTAAAACAATTTTTTGGCAATTATTTAACAAATGCATTTTTTTCATGCTTCACGGCTCCCAATTGGCGTAGAAAACCCCGTTTTTTTAAAAATTTTTTTTTTTGTGATCTTTTGAAGCATTCTAATAATTTTTAATTGTTTAATTCTGAGAAAAAACGTTCTTCATAAGAAATTTAAAATGATTTTAAATAGTTTAAAAAAATTTTGTTAACACCACTGAAGAGTAGGAGAAAAATCTACATTCTGAAACAAATTGTTCTATGACTTGATGACAGTCAACGGTTCAATTTTCGACTTTGTTATTGTTTTTTTGGCGTTGTTATAAACATTTCCACTTGAAATTTGGTGTGATGATTTAATGGGCTTATTTAGCATATTTTTTTATTACATTTTGTAAAAAAATCTCTTAATTTTAGAACGAAATTCAAAAAACCAGGATATTCTAAGAGGCTTTAAAATTAATCAAGAATATAGAAGCTGCGTGAAGTCATTCACTCCTAGTTGCATTTTCATTCCCCCTTTTTTTTGGCAGTTACATGCTGCATACTCTTATGTTGAAATACTCCATAGTCCCCAAATCACCATCTCTGACAGATTAGACAAATCTGATTTTAAATAGCTGGGTTTTAACAGTGTAAACTCAACTTTGAGGCAGACTTTCGGATTGAATGACAGCACTTTGAGCACATCGTTTCATGTTTAAAGCAGTATACTTCTGAAACTTATCGGATCGACCTCAAATTTTCCATTCCATTGGAAGCGTGTTTTCGTAAAGTTTTGTTAAAATATATACATTATTATTTAAGCTATCATAAATTGTTTAATAACTTAACAAATTGATCAAAATAGTTTGCATCTAGTTTTCTTCACAATTTAGTAAAGGGATACAAGCTATATAACCAGATTTACTACACTATACAGGGTGCGCCACTTAAAACTCCCCAGACTTGTAACTTTTTTATTTTCGAAGCGATGACCATGTTGGGCACATCAACTTGTAGACATTTTTAAAGCCTTTAAATATCCATACAGAGTGATTAATTTTTTTTTTGAATGGTTAAGAAAGGAAACTTAATTTCTTTGAATATTTTTTTACCTCACCCTGTACATGGACTGTGTTATTGTTTTCTTATAAAGGTTTTAATTAGCTTCAATTTATGTTATTAAAATAAAAAAACTTAAGAAATAAAAAATTTGCAATTTCCTACTTAGTACATTTTAATATAAGTTAGTTTTTAAAAATATATTTTTTTATTTTTTGTTACTGTTTTATTACGCTGAATTTTGTTTGTGATATGTCTTTTACAGATAAAGCATAAAATTATTATTTACATTCCTTTCAAAGTAATTTAAAAAGGAGTGTTTTTACTTCCTTTCTCTAAAACCAAAAAGAATTTCGAATATGACGTAATAATATAAATTGAAGCTAATTAAAACCTTTATAAGAAAACATTAACGCAGTTCATGCACAGGGTGACGTAAAAAAATATTCAAGGAAATTAAAATTTCTTTTAAATGCTTTAAAAATATCTACAATTTGATGTGCCTTAAAAAATAAGAAAATTACAAGCCTGGGGAGTTTTAAATGATGCACCACCCCGTATATGAAATAGACTAATATTTCAATTATTTTCACAGGTTGTGTAACTGATGTGCAAATAGCAAATGTCAGAGTGATGAAGGCTGACCAAAGAACGAGTACAATCAGAAACGACCCGAGAAATGCTTAACACTTATTGTAGATACTTAGTTAACTTGAATATAGATTAGTTACACAAAAGACACTAGTATTAATCTCTCCTAAATCAACAGTTAATAAAATAAATTAAATGAAATTTGAGCTTTACTAAGAATGCAAGGCAAGATAGGTGGTGGGTATACATCAGTGGAGAAGAAAAAATATCGTATATCTGCTTTCTAAAGAACAAATAGATGACAACGTCGAGGACAATGCCTAATGCCTGGTTTACCTACTGGGATATGCAGAGATTAAGATGGAATTGAAACTTTGTTGATACTAATTAACTTAGTTTAAACTGTCATTCAACTCTAGAATCTTTCCTAAGCTAATATATGTTGACAAATCAGACAACCATATCTTGCATTATATATTTTTTATCTCTTTTTGATGTAGCATGTATTTGTTTTATATACCTACCATAATGTTCAAAATATCACCCTATAGTACTTTTTAAATATTGATACTAGAGAACTGGATTCTTGGAGTTAAATATATGAATATAAATTCCTCATAAATTGTCCAGAAAAATTGATATTCTTTAGGAAATAACTGGAGGAGACATCAACTTTTATTTTTAAGTAGAATACCTCTGAACATTTTTAGAAAGTTAGATAGTTTTATATCTTAAATATAACCATTTTTTACAAAAAAAATTTCATTCAAAATATAAAACTACTAGGCTCTCTAAATAAGGTATCCAACTTAAAAATAAAACTTGGTGTCAACTTCGGTAATTTTCTAAAGAAATATATTTTTCTGTATAACTTATAAGGAACTTTATTCATATATCTAACTTTAAAAATCCAATTGTGTAGTATCAATATTTAAAAAGTGCTGGGATATGCTATTTTGAACATAGGTTGGTAGATAAAACATATACATGCTAATCATAAAGAGATAAAAAGTATATAAGTTACGTATCGTAAGGTCACTATCAAGTGGTTGAATATACATACACTGAAAAAAAAAATGGTTTGATTCAAGCATATATTGGTTTATATATAGGTACGCAAATAAATGTATTCTTCATATAAAACAAATACATTTGTGGCAAGTAATCAAAAGCTGGTAGTAAATTATTATTCTTGTAATAATTGTTTTATATGAAGAATATATTTATTTGCGTATATATATAAACCAATATATTCTTGAATCAAACCATTTTTTTTTTCAGTGTATATGCTACATTATAAAGAGATAAAATTAGTTACGTATGCTTTACATAGCAAGTGGTTGAATATACATATACGCTACGTCATTTGTTCTATACCGTGAGGTCACAGTGTTACCTCTTCACTATGTAAAAATCATATGCACATGTTGCTGACATTTCGCAGAGTATGCACATATGATTATGCGTCACATTTTACATAGCACGTTACTTCTGCGAAACGTAGCATTTACGTATATACTATATATTTATGTTTGCTGGGTTGGCTCCAGCAAATTGTAGCCCCTTTAAACGCTATCATATTTTTAATAACTTAGTATCTCAGTTTATCATTTACTTATTGTTGATATCATCGTACACTAAAGAGACAATGACAGAAAAGCCCATAATTAGTTTGACTATAGACCACCAGGTGGCGTAGTCCTTATTTTCAGACGCCTATAGCCTGTTATGTATCTAGATATAACTTCTTTAATCGGAGATTGAAACCTATCATAAGAATGTTATCTATCTGTTATTTTTTCTAGCACAAGAAAAGTGAGATTCGTAGAGTGCATTATAACATGATTTTATGCAAGTTTCAGTTTTTTCCGAAATCTTGATTGGTGCCTGATTTATGCCGGTTACAGGCCAATTTATTTTATTAATTGAGAGCCCCAAGTTTTTAGAAAGTTGTCTCTTGATAAAATTTGACTGAGACCCCGAATCTAATAAGGCTTGGCATTTTACAAAATCGCCTTTATTATTTTGAATATAAATTAAAGCGGTTGATAATAAAATATGTGGTATTTGCTTAAGAGCACAATGCGTTGTGATCGTTGAATCTAATTGTGATTCATTGTTTGATTGTGATACATGCGATTGTACTAAATTGGAAGATGAAGTTTGTTGTGATGAATTTGCTTGAGTTGATTGTGAAAATGACGATTGAGATTGCTTTAGGCGATTCTTTGTTTATGTGTAGCAAAGTATTGTCTATCGTTGCATTCTTTGCAAGACATAGATTTGCAATCAAAATTGGAATGACCCCATCGCAAACAGTTTGTGCATAATTTCAATTTTTTAGCTTCGGCAAGTCTAGATTTTACGGGCTACTTTAAGAAAATCTGGCAACTATAAATAAAGTGCATTCCTTTACAGAAATTGCAACGTTTCCAGGATTTCCAAAAATGTTACAAATTCTTTTATTTTGGGTAAATCCTTAGTCGTTATTGATTTTTCCCATTCGCGCTTTGAGACGTTATCTAATTTTCTCGATATGATATTAATTAATAAAGCACCCCACTGCTCAGTAATTCCCTTGTTTTTGTAGGTCATGCAGCGAAAGTGTTTACTTCTGGAGATGCACTTTTTCTTTATGAATTTTGTGTGGTTGTTGAAGTTCAGCTTGTGATCTAGGCTTACACCTAGATATTTGACTGTTGTTTGGGCCGTAAGGGTGTTGTTGTTGATTGTGACTGTTGGTGAGTTGTTGTTTGCGATATGATTAAATATAATATATTGCGATTTCATAGGGTTTAGTTTTAATCTCCACTTGTTAAACCATGTCATTGTTCTGTTCATTAGGTTCAATTAGAATATTAATATGTGTGTTTACAATTACTCTTTTGTTATCAAAGCGTTCATGTAAAAGTTCCCATGCTAATTTATAGTTTGAATCCGAAACCTCGATCGACTGAGTAATCGCTGCAGCTTCACCTTTTAAGCTCGAATTTAAATATAAAAATTTTTTAATGTTGCTTAAAGACAAGTCTTTGTTCACTAAAGCCTCGAATGCATCATGAAATTGTTGCTATTGTTCATACTGACCACTAAAAGTAGGTAATTCTAATGTCGGTAATTTTACTTGCCTGCTTCGAAAAGTATTTGTGTCTTGTGACTTTACTGGCGTGTTTTCGATAAATAAACGTTTTGCTTTTGCGACAATGTCAAAAAATTTGCTTTCGAAAGATTCACGTTCGTTTATTTGAGATTCACTTTCATCAAGTATCTCAATGTCTGATTGAATAATGTTAAATTCACTTAAAAGGGTTTCAATTTTGTCTGAACGGGACGTTAATTCGATAATGCATTTTTTGTTGTCATTAAAATTAGCTACGAAAGTAGTAAATCTGGTTAGCTGTGCTTTAATCTGTCCGCGTTTCATGACAAGACCTCTTAGTTTTGTTTGAATTTCTTCCATTTTGAAAGAGTATTTGGCAATATATTCAAACAAAAAATATAATGTACCCAGAAAGGCGTGAAATGAATCTGAATTGAATGTATTTGTAGTTTGAAGTTTTAAATATAGTTAAATATACTTAAAATGCGATAAAATGTCAAGCAAATGATAAAACATATTTAGAAAATGTGAATTAAATAGGTACAAAAACCAATTACTGTATTTGAACAAATGTAATGTGGGAAAGAACTTGCGTAGAAACTGCTTAACCTGGTCGACTGCTTCGTCGCCTCAGATATCCAAAACGTCGTGGTACCAAGCCGTGTTCTCCGCAGGTTAGTTACAACTTTGGCTGCGTACAACTCTACTGACGCTGCGTCGGCCGTGTAGAAATGCAAAAATACTTGCCAAATTGTGTTGGATGCTATCCACGCTCGAAGGAACCATATGTTGAGGCTGAAAGCCTTGATTTTCTCTTTTTGAAATGAATGAGAGTTTGGACTGTATTTTTTTTATTTGATAATGATTTTACTTCCACGTCCAGTGGAAGTATAGTAACGACAAAAAAATTTTTAAAAATTTTTATTGTCCATATAGGCTTATAATGTCATGAAACGTCGAGATTTTAAATTTGAGCGAAAAAAAAAATTTCTGTCTGTCTGTAACTTTTTTTTGTGCGCACGTTTACTCTGGAACCGTTTAAGATATTGACTTGAAATTTGGTACACATATGTACTTTAACGAGATCTAGAACTAGATTATATTTTCATCTTGTTCCGTCGAAGGGTTGGGGGGTAAATTGGGGTAAATAGGTCAATCAAGCAGGTAAGAGTCCATAAAATTGGTATTTAGTATATACAAGAGAAGCTAACGTATCAAAAAAAATTTTGGCATTAGCCACCCCCTCGGCCACCCCCATTACCACCCCCACCCACTTATTAAAGGAGACGAAAAAAAATTGTGATTTAGTGTATGTACAGGAACCAGAAACCTCAAAATATTTTTTTACTTCATCCACCCCCCACTATCACACCTTATCACCACCCCCCACCCCACTACCGATGTGGGGTATCGTTTTATGGGTTTTTGGGGTAGAGGATTTCAAATATTATATTATTAAAGTTCCATAAACAATTATTTTCACATACAAAATTTTTTCGTTGTGAGTGACTTGGATAGAGAATCTGGATGTGGAAGTAGTGATTCCTTGGGCAGCGGTTTTAAATATATAATTTGTTTGAAGACTGATACTTCTTTGACAAAACTGCAATGTCACAATTTTCATATATATTATTATTAATGATAACTGATTACTTAGATAAAATATAAATTAACTTAATACACTTCAAAAGTTATAAATATACTTGTCTGGGAAGGTACTTAAAAATGAAAAAGGAGGTATTTAGCTTTCTTTTGCCTGTCTTGGGTTGTTTGGTTTATTTACGCTCTTTTCGTTTCTTTCTACACTAAATAACTGTATTCGTTGTTTTAAAATATTAATTCTATTTCAACTTTGTTCTTTTGATATGAGGTATCAATTTACGCGGAAATTCTTGGGCTACAATTCACCTAAGTTTGATCAAATTTGACGGAGTTTTTCCTGGTAATTTTGCGTTTATAGTGGAAGTGTTTCAAGGACCCAACTGTTCGCTTCGAAGGCACAACCGACTATCCCTTCGAAAAATAGCTTGTGCTAAAAATGTTCTTCATTGCCTCTCCATCTTCTTCCATGGAACAAGAACTCGTACAACCGATGTCATAACATTGGCCAGATTTCGGACACTTTAGTTCTATATTCCTGTATGATTTTTGTCACAATGACTTTCCCTAATAGCACAACATTGTCCTGTGGACATCTGAAATCCTCGACGGACATACAGGACATCCGATGGACGTTCGTTTTTGGTCCAAAGTGCATCCGACGGGCAGACGAGGGATGTGCAAATGTCACAACTTTGGACAATATTTGTACATTCCAATTAATTTTGAAAAAAAAAACCGGAATGAGCAGGGATCGAACCGTCGACCTCGTCCTTTGTAACTTACAACAACAACAACAACAACAAGCATATTTATTAATATTCACATACAATAATGCGTCATTCCAGAGTCCGGCCCGGAGCCAGCCAGACAACCACGGCGAACATCGCCGAGGTGGGTGTGAGGTTGGGCGGGGAGGGTCCGGTTTGGCGATGACGAAAATTAATTGTGAGTTAAAACTCCTGTGTCTTCGGCGGGGGGAAAACGTAGGGGGGAACTGTCTGGAGTTGGATGGTGAGAGCGCCGGGGTGAGCCTCCGCGATTCTGCGCTCCCGACGTCACGACGCATCTGGCTGTGCATTTCTCGAGGCGGCGTGTCGCTGTGGCCCGAAGACGATGCCGTTTCATGCCCCCTCCCGAAGCTTACACCTTTCGGCATCTGCATTTCTCCAGCTTGGCCCTGGCCTGTGCTTCCTTGTGCACTGTGGCGAGAGAGAGCTGGCCTCGCCGTGTGGGTCAGGCTTCCATGCCTCCCAGATCGCCCGACGCGTGCTTCTGGTTCCCTGTCCTGGACGTCAAGTCCGGAGTTTGTTGTTGGCGTGTGTTGCCTCCTGAGTGGGCTCGTCACCACAGTAGTTTGAGGGCTTGGCGTTAAGTCACGGGAAAAGAATCGAAGGGCTGGATCTTCCTGTAGATTTTGCCAATCTCTTCTTAGGTGAATTGGGGCTGTGTCCGTGCTGCTGCTCGCGCGCGACATGATGGAACGCGGCCCGCACTTGGAAACTGAAGCCGAGAAGAATTCGAAAGTACCACGAAAATTGTCTCTGGTAAAATTCGAAAGTACGTCGAAGATTGTCTTTGTGGTTGCGAGGAAAATTAATTCTCTCGCAGCCCGCGAATTTGACGTTGTGAGACTAGTTCTGATGTATAGGAGTGCTTGTACTCATAAACAACGAAGCGTAGTTGAGATGAAATTGTTTGTTCGAAAATGTCCGAGGCAGCGCTGAATGTTTGGCCCCCAACGGAAACATGAGTTGAGCGTTCGAAGCGGTGCTGAATTTCTGGCCCCCAACGGAATCGTAATTGTGAACGTCCGAGGCGGTGCTGAATTTCTGGCCCCCAACGGAACGCGTTTTGAGGTGACCCGAAAAAATTTATTTTCTTTAATAATAGTTTCGGCGCCGTGTGCACCTGGGGGATGCTTTCTGCGTTCGTCAGAACGGAAAATTCACTTCACAAAAGTTTACATTTTCTCAAGATACAAAAGTTACAGACTTATTGGTGAATTGTTAGTGGTGCATTTGGGAAAGACGGCTTGTGCTACTTGTTACGCGAGTTAACTTCAACGAGGCACCTGGAGGCCTGGTGAATGCAAGTTAATGAGTAGCCGGCGCGGCACAAGCGATCCCCCTTTGCTGCAGGGCTGGAACTCGGCAACTTGGCTGTAAGAAATGTACAAGAATAATGTCACTACTGCTCAGCTGGATGGCTTCTCCGTAGCTTACTGTCTATGCACTGGCTCTACGTTACTAGAGGACTCCCTAGAAGAGGGCTAGCAAAGTAAGAAAGTCTTTGTCCTTATCTGAACCTCAGCAGAGAGTTCAATTAAGCAAATGTCTCTAAGTGCAGGCAGGCAGAAGGCCCTGACCTAGATCAATGTTTTTTAGTTTGAACCTCCTCGGAGAGTTCAACGCACTGACTGTCTGAACAGCTGGGGCTGCAGGCTGATGGCCCCGCTACCCAGGTTAAAGTTTATGGTGGTTCTTTACCTTTAAGTCCGGTGTAGAAGCACTTTAGTTTAATCACTGTAGGAAATAAATTAGACGTTGCGAGGCCTTATGCTTGTTTAGAATTTTATTTATTTCAGCTTGTCCTCCTCGGAGCTGAGGGGGTTTGAGCCCAGCTCTGGTAGGATAGGAAAGAGATAGGATTCACTCATTCATTAAACACTCGAATTCGATAATACCTTATATTAATTAATTTTCACCTAATGGTAAGGTAGCCAAACTCCTAACTTCGCGTCTCGCGTAATTTAGAAAAATAACTAACTAATTAATACTTGTCATTCGCAAATTTCGGTGCCTAGCTGTGGAAGCTGTGTAGCGAAGAGTTCATCAGTATTCTATGATTTAAAAAATTGTTGGAAATGTTGTTGGAAATGTTGTTGGACCAGCTGGGGTTACTTCTGAGAGCTCCCTCGGTGGTGAAGATGAATATGGGCCCGCTGGGGTTACCGCTGTGGGCTCCCTCGGTGGCAGAAAGAAAATGATCGAGTCCCGAAGCGACGTGGAGAGTGCACTGCGAATGACTGATAGCGTCTCCAGTGTCGCAAATATATTTATACTATGCCGGGGAGAAATGCAGCAATTTGATTGGCTGGCTTATTTTCAGCCGGACTATAACACCACCCTGCCGGGAAGGCAAAATTTCGGGAGTGTTGAAAATTAAGAAAGAAAGTTGGAAAGAAAATTGAAAGAAATCTGACCGGCGAAATTTAAAATTTGACCGGGCTGATGAGGTTTAAGAAGTTCGAAACGTTCTTGATAAAATGGATCGTACTAGTTTCGATTGGAAAAATGGGAGAGAAATTTGATAAAAATCAGCCTGAGCTAATTTAAAATGAAGTTGAAAAGATTTGAAAATTTTCTTGACAAGTGGGTCGTACTAATTTTCAAGAATGACTGGTGAATTTTGGCTACCTTGTATACAAAACTACCTTAGAATCTAAGTTAAAATATTTGACCTATCTGGGCGCAGCTAAATATTTATCAGTACAAAACATGTAGTAAATATATTGCAATATAATTTTAGTACATAAGGCACTTTACTTAAATAATTAGTGGCACAGAAAGTAAATAATTTTCGGAAATTACAATGTAAAAACGCGTGTCGATGTCTTCGTCCGTGTTGTGTTCGAAGTGGTCACAAGTTGCCCTTCGGAGGCAAGGCATCTCCAACCTGAACCTCGACGGGATTGTTGGCCCTTTCGTAGAATCATGGGGCAGGGTTTGGCCCATCCCACGACAGGACTGTTGAACGTCGACTTGGCAGATCACTGGCCCAAGTCGGACTCGTACACACGGAGGGGTAAAATGTACAAGTTTTCATACTTGCACAGAAGTTAACGGAAGTGTTGAGATGGCTGAAGTTCGCAGCAGGGTTTCCTACTGGGAACTCGAGAGATAAGGTTGAAATTTGAATGAGATGACAGAAGTTTACTGGCGGATTTTAATCGAAAATAAAGTAAAATGGCCAGTAAATAAGGTAAGTATGGAAGGTAAGTATTAAAATACTGAAATAACGATAAGTAATAATTTTCACCTTATACAGGGTGAAATTAGAAAATAAATGGCGGATGCGCCGGTAATTTCGAAAAATTGATAAAATTGCAGGAGCAATGCCTCCTGGGGTTTAGAATAAATTTGGGTGGTGTAGCAGCAATGCCTGTTGCACCAGAATAAAATAAAAGTGGTTATGTAAGTTAGGATAGTATATAATGATGGTTAAAATATGTTAGAATAAGATAATTCCCTATACGGGACAGAATAAGAAAATGAAAGTAAAATGGCGAATGCGCCGGTAATGAAAATAATAATTTGGCCAAAAGGCCTTGGAGCAATGCCTCCGAATAATATGGGTTCTTACCAGTGGGCCCGTAAGCGTCCTCGAACTGCGGTTCGCGGGGAGCTGGGGATGGTACCGGGTGCTGGTCTGCTTGACTCAAGCAGGGTCGTCGGCGGCTGTGCCGGTTGGCTTTGTAAACATTCCCACCCGGGGATCCAACCCGGGGTGAGTGAGTCCATTAGATTAGGCGTTGATGAACGCTGTGCTGCTACCGTCGATGGGGGTGGGACGTCTAGCATTCTAAGTTCATTGAGAGAGCTTAATAAGTCTCTGTCGTCGTCGTCCAGTCTTTCTGGCGAGGTTGGCAGGTTAACCCTCGTAGAAGTCGTTAGCGCGGGCGTCGGAGATCCTTTACGCACGCACGTCACTGGCAGTTCACACTTAGATGGCTCACGCGCGACACTAGCCGATACCGGATCGTCCTGGTGCCGCTCACCTGAGTGATTAGTGTTCTTTGGGATGTGATCCCTGGCTCGTAACGTTGACCTAATATGACTTGCCATACCCGGCCAATAATATCTGTTTCGGATAAACTCGGACACTTCACCAGGCTGCATCGTGCCCCTTAAATGTTCGTATTTGTCTATTACTTCTCCTCGTACTTGAAATGGCACTACAAGGGCTTTGCGTCCATTCCGTATGTACCACAGTACGTCGTTCTCCAGGATGTAATCTCTCTGGAGATCTTGCTTCCAAGCAGGAAGTATGCTAGGTTCCACTTTCCGAATTCTTTTCCACACCATTATTAACTCTCTTATCTCGGGGCTATGGTGATGGTATTGAATAATCCTTCCCTTGAGGGTGTCTGCCCACTCTAACCTTGGCATCGTTGCCTTTTTGGTAAGGGCCAAGGGAATCCTTCGTTCCGCATTATGTCTGGATGTCCGAGTCGTTGCGGAGGGCTCCTCTGCGAACTTCTCTTTTACTTGCATATTTTGCAATACGAGCGTTCCTGCTCCTATGGGCGGATGCGCCCGTGTCGTCTTTGGAATAGCTCCACTTTCCCTACCAGGGGTTCCGTGGCTTGGTTGTGTGATCGGCTGGGTAGCCGCTGGTGTTTCGGGTTTATTGAAATACATACGAGTGCTGCTGCGCTCTTCTGTGCCGAAAACCAACGTACAGGTGGCGTAATCTATAGTGGCCTTCTCTTCTTGTAACCAATCGGCACCAAGGAGGATATCCTCGTGCATTTGTTCCAAGACATAGGACCTGACTACCAGCAACTTCTGTCCAATGTACATAGGCAGTCTGACTGGGCCATAGGCGACGTCCGTTCTGCCGTCTGCCAACCGTACAGGTTGGGTGGTGTCCGGTAGTTGTTGGGGTTCAAGTAGCTTCCGATTCACTATTGTAAAGGTTGCCCCTGTATCCAAAACTGCTCGCACGTCGATTCCATTGAATCGGATTTGTACACGTGGTAACTTGGTATTGTCTTCCATTTTACCGCACGTTAACTCAGTATTATTCACACTTGCCGGCATATCCCGCACTCTTGCCACTTCACTATCCGTTGGCGTACGTCGATGCGTCTCACTCGCTATGGTTTCCACAACTGACTGCTGCTGGCGCGGGCAATCTTTATTGTAGTGGTTTCCCCTACAATGCCTGCATGGGTAGAGGGGGGTGTTTACATCTGCTCTCGCCTGGCTTGTCTGCGCAGGCGCCGCTCGGCGCGGTACGAGGTCTGTGCTTGGCGCTGCTTGCATCACAGCCCGAGGTTCTCGTGATTGCGAATTTGTTTGTCTCGTATTTTGTGGAATACTGGCAGGTGTTTTACGAGTTTCCTTTAAATCGGTTTCGATTTCAGAGGCGACTTTGGCGAGGTGGTCCATGCTTTCGATGTAAACCCCTCTGAGTGCTGTCCTAATCTCGGGTAATAATAGTTCTATTACTATATCGATTAACTCGGCGTCGTCCGCAATTGAGTTCAGCCGGTTATGTAAAGCGATCTTCTGGGAAATAAACAATTCAACAGGCTCTGTGGATTGCTTTCTCCCATAAAGCTGTGCCCGTAGTTTCGATTTAATTGTCCTGTTATTAAACCGTTCTACTAAACGTCGTTGAAAACTTTCATAGTCTAAATGTACTAATCTGTACATTTCTTGCCAGACTTTGGCGTCTCCACGGAGCTGCGCCACGACGGTAGGCGTCCAGTCCGCATAATGTAGCTGTGTTCGCTCAAAATGGTTTTCGACTTCTTTTAAGAAGTAATAGGGGTCCTCATAATCAGAGCCGCTGTAGGTGATTAGTAATTTTCTGTTTTTATTTTGCATTGTGCTGCGCATCGTTTCTCCAAACTTGTGCAATGCAGTTTCGAACATATTGGCATAATAGGCCTGTTCTTCTGTTGGGCGCCACGGGGTTTCATGTTGAAGTCCCAGAAAGTCATCTTGGGGTTTTGCCATTCCTTGGGCTCCATGCCTCTGAGGAGTGTCATGCCGTTGTGTGTCTCGGTTTGTCTGAAAACCGTATCTTTCATCGTAGATAGGTTCCCTTGGTACATACTGGACATCTCTGTATGTAACAGTTCTCTTTTCGACTTGGATGTATGCATCATCAGGTGCATGCACACTCATCCTTTCTGATTCCCTCCTGGGGGGGTATTGTGCCGGTTGGGTCGCTTGGTTCGAATGCCCCTTGAGTTGGGCGACATGTCTTCGGCGGGGGGAAAACGTAGGGGGGAACTGTCTGGAGTTGGATGGTGAGAGCGCCGGGGTGAGCCTCCGCGATTCTGCGCTCCCGACGTCACGACGCATCTGGCTGTGCATTTCTCGAGGCGGCGTGTCGCTGTGGCCCGAAGACGATGCAGTTTCATGCCCCCTCCCGAAGCTTACACCTTTCGGCATCTGCATTTCTCCAGCTTGGCCCTGGCCTGTGCTTCCTTGTGCACTGTGGCGAGAGAGAGCTGGCCTCGCCGTGTGGGTCAGGCTTCCATGCCTCCCAGATCGCCCGACGCGTGCTTCTGGTTCCCTGTCCTGGACGTCAAGTCCGGAGTTTGTTGTTGGCGTGTGTTGCCTCCTGAGTGGGCTCGTCACCACAGTAGTTTGAGGGCTTGGCGTTAAGTCACGGGAAAAGAATCGAAGGGCTGGATCTTCCTGTAGATTTTGCCAATCTCTTCTTAGGTGAATTGGGGCTGTGTCCGTGCTGCTGCTCGCGCGCGACATGATGGAACGCGGCCCGCACTTGGAAACTGAAGCCGAGAAGAATTCGAAAGTACCACGAAAATTGTCTCTGGTAAAATTCGAAAGTACGTCGAAGATTGTCTTTGTGGTTGCGAGGAAAATTAATTCTCTCGCAGCCCGCGAATTTGACGTTGTGAGACTAGTTCTGATGTATAGGAGTGCTTGTACTCATAAACAACGAAGCGTAGTTGAGATGAAATTGTTTGTTCGAAAATGTCCGAGGCAGCGCTGAATGTTTGGCCCCCAACGGAAACATGAGTTGAGCGTTCGAAGCGGTGCTGAATTTCTGGCCCCCAACGGAATCGTAATTGTGAACGTCCGAGGCGGTGCTGAATTTCTGGCCCCCAACGGAACGCGTTTTGAGGTGACCCGAAAAAATTTATTTTCTTTAATAATAGTTTCGGCGCCGTGTGCACCTGGGGGATGCTTTCTGCGTTCGTCAGAACGGAAAATTCACTTCACAAAAGTTTACATTTTCTCAAGATACAAAAGTTACAGACTTATTGGTGAATTGTTAGTGGTGCATTTGGGAAAGACGGCTTGTGCTACTTGTTACGCGAGTTAACTTCAACGAGGCACCTGGAGGCCTGGTGAATGCAAGTTAATGAGTAGCCGGCGCGGCACAAGCGATCCCCCTTTGCTGCAGGGCTGGAACTCGGCAACTTGGCTGTAAGAAATGTACAAGAATAATGTCACTACTGCTCAGCTGGATGGCTTCTCCGTAGCTTACTGTCTATGCACTGGCTCTACGTTACTAGAGGACTCCCTAGAAGAGGGCTAGCAAAGTAAGAAAGTCTTTGTCCTTATCTGAACCTCAGCAGAGAGTTCAATTAAGCAAATGTCTCTAAGTGCAGGCAGGCAGAAGGCCCTGACCTAGATCAATGTTTTTTAGTTTGAACCTCCTCGGAGAGTTCAACGCACTGACTGTCTGAACAGCTGGGGCTGCAGGCTGATGGCCCCGCTACCCAGGTTAAAGTTTATGGTGGTTCTTTACCTTTAAGTCCGGTGTAGAAGCACTTTAGTTTAATCACTGTAGGAAATAAATTAGACGTTGCGAGGCCTTATGCTTGTTTAGAATTTTATTTATTTCAGCTTGTCCTCCTCGGAGCTGAGGGGGTTTGAGCCCAGCTCTGGTAGGATAGGAAAGAGATAGGATTCACTCATTCATTAAACACTCGAATTCGATAATACCTTATATTAATTAATTTTCACCTAATGGTAAGGTAGCCAAACTCCTAACTTCGCGTCTCGCGTAATTTAGAAAAATAACTAACTAATTAATACTTGTCATTCGCAAATTTCGGTGCCTAGCTGTGGAAGCTGTGTAGCGAAGAGTCCATCAGTATTCTATGATTTAAAAAATTGTTGGAAATGTTGTTGGAAATGTTGTTGGACCAGCTGGGGTTACTTCTGAGAGCTCCCTCGGTGGTGAAGATGAATATGGGCCCGCTGGGGTTACCGCTGTGGGCTCCCTCGGTGGCAGAAAGAAAATGATCGAGTCCCGAAGCGACGTGGAGAGTGCACTGCGAATGACTGATAGCGTCTCCAGTGTCGCAAATATATTTATACTATGCCGGGGAGAAATGCAGCAATTTGATTGGCTGGCTTATTTTCAGCCGGACTATAACACCTGCCTAATAGGGAAAGGCTTAAATTTAACAGTATTGTGCAAAGTAGTACACGAGGGTACTTAAAAATAATTAAAATTAAAACTGTAAAACTATCGATTTAACGCACACGCGAACACTTAAAAATTTTGATTGCTGGCACGGGAAAACAAAACTCAACGAAAAAACCCGTTTGAGACAATTCCACCCTGGTAGTCTTCCTGACGCCAGGAACGTGTCGTGGATAGTTAAAAGTGTGTAATGTTATGTGAAATTGTTGTTTGTTAAGAATTTATTGGTCGAGACTGAATTTAGAGACAAAAAATGGGCAAGGAACAAAAAAGGTAAAAACAAATAGAGAGGGGTTGGTTGTAGTTTTTGGTGAGGATTAAAGGTGGGGAAAGGAGAAGTTGTCGTAGAGGAAAGTGTGGTTAGAGAGGTTGCCGAAAGATAGGCAACGCCTGGTATGGTAGGGGGTGTCGGATATCGAAAAGGATCGCATTATGCTGTCTGATTCGTGTTATGTTGCGGGTTAGCGGACTATCACCCAGCTTGAATTGATAGAATTTTTGGGAGATGCTTTGTAACTTGATGTTCTCTCACTCGGCCACTGTCTAGCTTATTAGTATCTACTTAAAGACTTTACAGTTGACTAATATAACTATTTATTTCAAATGTAGAAAGTATTTGACTGTTTAATAAATGTTTAGTATCAACCCATACAGCACACCAAATAACGATTACGAAGTGTTCGCATTGTGACGATGTATCTAGATGCAGACACAAGGTTACACAATTCTACGATGTAAATGTGCTACGTTTACACATTGTAGGCAAACACGTATGCACAAAGGTTAAACGTCCGCCTCACAATGTAGCCACAGTATACCATTTACATACACACAAATAATTTGATCCACAGTGTGTTATCGGATGCACAGTGATTGACTTCCTAATGTGTCAGACGAATGACGTCTTATGCTAGACGTTAATTTTTTCAGGTTATATTTGGTAATCCCCCCACAGGTTTTTAGCAATGGGAACATATAAAACTACATACTAGTTAGTAAGTCTACTTGATAAAAATAAAGTAATTAATGCATATACGTTTTGTCCTATGAATTTATTTGTTAGCCAACCGTATATTTTATTTACATTAACTATCTAATATTGTTTACCATCACTCCAATTTCTTCTCACAAGGGTTGCCTGTAAATTATAATGTTTATTAAGTTATTAAAAATTCATTTTTACTTACCTTTGCCAATTGCGGTGGGTAGGGATCGAACCTACACGTTTCTGTTGTCCGTATTACAGTACTGACGCTTCTACCAACTGAGCTATCGTGGTGATTGTTATTTCGGATGCTAAAAGCAGTATTTATGATGTGTATGAAGTCTTTATTATGTGTGAAATTGAATTTCTAGCCTTATTTAAAATATATGAAAATCTTTCAAGTTCTCTTTTTTTTTACGTGTTCCCAAACCTGAATTTTTCGAGTTACTAGTATTTTTATTTATTTATAATTATTAAGAACTTATTTAATTTAATTAAACTGTCACCAGTGTCACCTGAGTTAAGAATTAAAGTTTTAAGTTGAAGTACTTATACAAACCTGGGAAACGTGTTGGAGAAAAAACGGTCAGGTATAATATATCATTTACAACATAAATAGAATATTTAATGGTCTAAAACAGACCTAAAATTGAAAAGAAGTATATTCGTACATCGGTTTTATAAGCAATTATTACCTTGAAAAAAACAACTGAAAGTTTTTTCGCAACTATTTTAACAAAAAAAAAAAAAGACAGAGTGAGCACGGATCGAACCGCGTACCTCTTGCCTCGCCGCCTAATGTTTAACTCACTCAACCACTGACTTCTGTTTGAATACCTGCTTAAAGACTTTATAGTAGAACACGCAACGACTAGATTTTGCTTTTTAATGCATTTTAATCTAATTTTATTATTAAAAGAACTCGATATCTTTAAAACTGCCGAATCTTTACAAACTCTTTCGAATATAAATTGTTTTGGATATTGTTAAAAAACAAAAATGCCTGCTGTATGTGTGGCTATGACCACTCTTATAGAGGAAAGAGGACACATGAGATACACATGGCTGGTATGCTCACGCTGACGCTTTGCGCGCGCACACTGTTCCATGCTCGAATAGTCGAATGTAGACACGACAAGACACAACTAAAAAGTGTATATATAGTTATTTGTATCATGTATATATATCGCACTTTTATGTGGTGTATGCAGTAGGCACAAGTATTATATAAAGCATCACACATACATATGACTTAAACCTTGTAGGCATCTTCTACGGACGTCAAATTGCAACATTCTAATGATCCTTCTTTACGTTATATAAAAATGTTTAGAATCTTGAGTGCATACAGTATACAATTATTAAACGTTGTATCACATAAATCTGTCAATATAAACATAAGTGTATCTCATATGTGTACGTCAGTACTAGTTTAACAATTAGATCTACCTTAACATATTTTGTTTCTCATGTATATATCTTGTAGAGACGTAATTACAATTGGACGTGCTGTTTGGGAAATAATATCATTAATAATTTACAAGAAATATTAAAATTAAATTATTAATGATAAATTACTATAAAAAATAAACTACAAATTTTACAGAAATATCGGTCAAATGTAAACAAAAACATTGTTAAAATTGAAAAACCAGTTTTGTTAACATTTTTTTGTTAATGTGTTAAATAGACGTCCTGCTGCTGTCCCTATAGGGACCTAAAATGTGTGTACTTGCCGAAGGACGTCCGTTGCGGCACATATGTTAGACGTTCAGTGTGCTATTCGCTGGTATGTATACATATTTCGGAAACGTGTTGGAGAGAAAACGGTATGGAGATATTATCATTTATTGCAAAAATATAATATTTAAATCAACGGACACGAAAAGGACGTCCATCTCCTGTCCCTATATGGACATAAAATGTACATACTTCCAGTACATAAAATGGACATTCAGAGAATGGACATTCAGAGGACGTCCATTCCGTACAATTTTAAGTAAATCCGATGATAAACGTCCGGTAGACGTCCAGTTTATGTCCACGGACATCAGTACATTAAATGGACATAAAACGGGCGTCCGGTGGACATCGTGTGCTATTAGGGTTGTTTCCACTTGCAAAAAAATTAATTTTAATAGTAGAGATGGTTACTAATCATTTTCTGAATCTAAAAAGTAAGTAATGATAACATTTTAGTTGCAGAAAAATCTACCACTATCATACCTAAAAATGTGCTCTGGAATATGTTGCTCCACAGAGTTTTCAGTAAAAGGCAATTTAGCCAAATTGGATGGATTTTAGCCTTGTCTTCACATAGTTTTATAGTACAAGACATATCTTTGTTGATGTGTTTAATATTTCTTGGGAACCGATACAATTTTAAAAGAAAACTGAGTCCTGGTATATAGTATAACAGTTACACCTGTACACTGTTACTGTTGATATTTACAGTCAATTTATAAAACTTAAGATTCTAACTTTGCCCTGTGTCTATATCCTACCCAAGTTAGCACAAATATGCTATTCAGCTGAGATAATCAAAATGCAGCCATTAAAAAGTTTCAACGGATTTTGTTTAGTTATATTTTGGTCATCTTATTTTAGTCATATTATTTTAGTCGTAGTTTAGCGTAAAATTTAAAAACGAAATAGTCATGATGATCTCTTTTTAGCTTTATACTGGCCATTACTAGTAGCCATAATATCGCCATGCAGGTGTGGTTATAAAGTCGTTTTCAAGATGTCATATATGAGCAAGTAATTAAATGCAACAATTTTAGCTATAGGCGTCTGAATTTAAGATGCCAGCGCCGAAGTGGAGAACTCGTGAACTAATTATAGGCTTTTTATTTATTTGTGTGGAGAATACTTATGTTGATATTTTTCTGTTTATTGTTATTTTTGGCGTTAAAAATAATAACATTAATAATATATGATCTAAAGGTTTGTAAGATTTTGTTGTAAGTGATTTGCAAGACGTTAATGGCATTATTCAGCAAAATTCATATATTTTTTAGGTTATCTAGTTTTTCCCTTGAAAAGTACAGTTTCTTCGACATAAACGGTGCCTGGCTAGTTAAATATTAATAAACTTAAATATTTCTAAATTTATGTACAGTTGTAGTTTAAATCACTTTTTTTTTCAGGAAACATGAGTGACATATAGGTTAAGCATATTGCAATGTATGGAACATTTGTAAAGCACTAAAAATGTAAAAATTCTAAGTGTGTGTATGAAGGGGAATATGATTTAAATGCAGGATATATTATTTTGTGTGGTACAACCCATATTCAACACAAAACTTAATAAATAAATGTGTATGCTCTATGTTTATAAACAAGTGTCTCAGATTCAAATACCCATGAAATTAGTGGTACATTGAATATAACTGAAAAGACATTTATTAATTCAAATACCCATGAAATTAGTGGTACATTGAATATAACTGAAAAGACATTTATTAATTCTTTAAGTAAAATAAATGAAACAGTATTTTGTAAAATATGAAATAGAAATATTCAGGGGTTAAAACATAATAGTGCATGGTGCAATAGTATACATTACTTTTAGATATACTGGAATTACATATATTTACTTATTTCAAAAATTTCACTTACAATGTGTGATTGTCTAGGATATTATTATTGCTACCCGGGCCAAGGTTATTTGCACCAGCTTTTTCCCTCTCAATGCCTGGTTAAAGGTCTCTACATCAAAGAGGGTATGTTTTGAACATTGTCGTGCCAACTCAACTTTCACGAGTTGTCCCTGCAATCTACAAAGGATACCGACTAGGTTGGCTCCAGCAAATTGTAGCCCCTTTAAATGCTTTCATATTTTTAATAACTTAGCATCTCAGTTTATCATTTACTTATTGTTGATATCATCGTACACAAAGAGACAATGACAGAAAAGCCCATAATTAGTTTGACTATAGACCACCAGGTGGCGTACTCCTTATTTTCAGACGCCTATACAAATGACTAGAATGGGTCGCGTGCGCCGACGTCACAGATTTTGAGACCTTAGGAAAAACAAACAGCTGTCATTGAATTATCCCCGTCCCGTATTGAATGTTTTTCTTTAAAGTGAATTTTACTGTGTTTGTGCCATTTAAAAGTTTAATGTTGGATTATTTAACATCTGCAGCTATTCTTATTACTTTCATATGCTCAATTTTGTTCGACAGGATGACGGTTAGTTCGTATTTTGCAGAATTGTCTCATGATGTAGAGGTTAAGTATACTGCTGTCATGGAATTAAATCCTTATATTTTGAGAAAAAAATGCTTTAGTGTAAATATTGATGTAATGCAAGTAATTCGCAGTATCCACATAGGGATACTGCGAATTACTTGGTTTTTGAGAGAAGTGTATAGAGAGAAGGATGAGTTCAAGGCATTTAAAAGTCTTAAAGCTGTTTATGGTTATGTGAAAGAAGTATTCTGCAAGAAATTTACAGAATAAAACCTTGTTGCAAAGGTAAGAATTGTTATCAATGATTTACCATTCTTTTCATATACACTTGCCTAATTAAATGTTGCTTTAGAAATAATTGCTAACATACAAATTCATTTTTCAGGTTAAGTCGTGGCATCATGAAAAAAAGCCATTGACTCCAGATTCAGATGGTTTCTTAGTACTTACTGTGAATGTGTTGCTAGTTTAGACAAAACATGTCCACTACTTGAGAGAGGAAGTATTTCCTTTTTAGCAGTAAACATGGCTATGATCAAGGTATTAACCGCCGTAAATTTTGTGAAAAAGACACCATATAAATTAAGCAATGAAGACTGATGTGCTATAAACTATTTGAAGTATGTAGTAAGACGTGCATAATTTCTTCTCGTCCATACAATCCATTGTAATTTCTATAAAAATTTTATTTTTCATATATTGTTATGTAATGTCTTTCATAATTTTATGTAATTCGTTTGTTCATTATCATTTTATTAAATATACTCTTTTTATTATGTTTTATTTATCACTTCTACTACTATATATTGTTAGCAGTAAATTGAAATTGTCAGTTACGTCGAACTTGTAACTGAAAGTAAAACAAAATATCTTTACTAAATAAGTTATTTATTGTCCAAGGTCCATTAGTACTTCTAAGAAGAATCGACAAGAAAGTTATAAGAGAGGTTAATATTGTAACAAAAAATAAATGATTGTAATGTAGGTACCTAACATAACATAATATATATACTTTATAGTAATATCTATCTAAGCAGTAAGTAACATTTAACTCGAAGGGGTTTTATAGCTATACAATTCAACACTAACAAAGCCGAGTCAGACTTTGCTTATGTGTTCACTGACCGTAGACCACTTCAGAGTTTTAATTTTCAACTTTTTCAGTGTTCAATAGTCCAACACTGAGTTTTTAAACACCACACGATATACTTTGAAAGGGCACATTGCATCATGCACTTGTTGACGGCCGCAGGTACTTTGAATTTCCTTTCTTAATTTATGCACCTACTTTATCAAATATCTTTATGAAGCCTGCTTCCTCTTGGAGTGTACTTTATTTAAAACAATTTCTACCATTGCACTTTTCTCTCCTTTGGCACAGCTTTACACACCTTTCGCTCAACTAAAATTTAAAAAAGAAATAATTATTAAAAATACTGACAAACCAATATAAAATGTTAATTTTCTTTACCATGAATTGTTTATTGCTTATGTGAGCAGCAGTTATTATTATTATAAGCACTTTCAGTTTCACATATGGGTTTTAAATTGTATTCCTTTTTAAGAGAGGATGCCCAAACTGGATGTATCGTAATGGTCTTGTAATACGGCTATTTTTCCTACAACATAAACCCACGTTAAAAACCAAATTCTTACATTAATATGCAACAACGTACCACTAAAAAAATCCTTGGAAAACTCGTAAAATCATTCATTTTAATTGTTTGAAATCAGTTGTGGTATTTTAACCTCTAACTTCTTCTGGTTGTAAATTGAGGTTATTTTATCAAAACTAGCATTGTTTTGGATTGTCACACTTCCACAATTAATAATAAACCAAAAACTTGTCATTTTGTATGTATAATCACAGAGTACAGTATCTACACAGAGGCGAAAGCAAGCCTTCCCGCCAAAACCAAATTTGTATACGCATCGCCATTTTTTAACTGGTATATCAATCAACCTCACTTTCTAAATTCACTTGTCATTGCTGTCAAATGGCGACTGACTGAACGTAAGAATTGAATTTTTCACAATATTAGAGTTTTTATGGACATTATGTCATACAAAATGGCCAGTTTTTGTTGTATTATTAGTTGTTGAAGTGTGGCAATCCGAGAAAACAGTTTTTATAAAATAACGTCGATTTACAACCAGAAGAGGTTAGGGTTAAAAGATTCCAAGCAGTTAAAAGGAATTATTTTACTGGAATATTCCAAGTATTTTATTAATGGTAAGTTGTTACTTGTTAATTTAAGAATTTGATTTTTAGTGTGGATTTATGTTGCAGGAAAGTCCGTAATTCAAGACCACTATGATCCATCCAGTTAGATGTTTATGGGATACAACATTAAAAGCTAAATGTGGAACTAAAAGTGCTTGTGACAATAATAACTACTGCTTAAGCAAACAATAAACAATTCATGGTAAAAAATAACACTTTATATTAATTTGTCAGCATTTTTAATAATCATTTGTTTAAATTTTAGTAGAGCGACGGTAGAGCTGATGCTGAGGGAGAAAGAAGCGTAATAGCATTTTTTAAATCAGGTATCTCAAGAGAAAAATACACAGACTACATTAAGATATCTGATGAAGTGCTTAAATCAAAGAAATTTAAAGTATTGCTGTCATTAATTGATCTGGAACTAAACGTCCTTTTAAAATATATTGTGTGGTGTTTAAAAACCCAGTGTTGGGATTGTTTAACATTCAAAAACTATGAAATTAAGACTGAAAGTGATCCTCCAGTCAGTGAACACATAAATAAAGCCCGAATGGGTTTTGAAAGTGTCAAATTGTAGCAAATATTCTTTGAATTATGTAATTACAAATGTTACTTATTATTACTTAGATATTAGTATGTGTATAATATAATCATTTATTTTTTATTGCAATATAGATCTTTCTTTATATCTCCAGTAAGTTTCTTGTTAATTCTTCTTCTGAGTATTAATGGAACGTTGGATAATAAATAATTTGATATTTAGTAAATATATTTTGTTTTACTTTCAGTTAGATGCAAAGATGCATGTATATATAAGTTCTACATAATCGACTATTTTAATTTACTGCTAACAACAATAATACAAGTGATAAATAAAATATAATAAAACGTGAATATATGTATTTAATAAAATACAAGGGATATTTAACAATTGACCTACCTACATAAAATAATAAAATACGTGTTAGACATATTATACAGTATCGGAAAGTTCTACCGTTGAGATTGCATAGTTTCAACGACTTAACCGACTGCCTACAATAAAGGCGTCTACCAGTACCCTAGCAGAGGCAAAGCAGACACGTCCCTTAATGTACATCATTGCTTGCTTTGCTCTCGCTTGCTCTTATTGCCGCACCAAATCAAACGCTTTCCGATACTGTATAACATTAACAAGACACGATAAAAAGAAGTTTTTGTACAAATTACAATGGTTTGTATAGTTCCATCTATAGGTATATCATAGACAAGAGGTCAAAAACTGGAAGAAGTGTACACCTTTTTACATATTTCAAGTAGTTCAATACTCCAGATCTTCATTGTTTACTTTATATGGTATTTTTCACAAAATTTATAACATTTATAACCTTCGAACATAGCCACCGTGTTTACTGCTAAAAAATTGAAAGGAAAGACTGATGGGTAGTGAACGATTTTGTCTAGATTAGTAACACAGTCACAATGAGTAATCCAAGGAGTCGATGGCTTTTGTTGAAGATGCTACGCTAAGAGTTCATAACCTGAAAAATGAATTTGCATGTTGGCAATTATTCATTAAGCAATGTTTAATCAGGTAAGCATATATTGAAAAAAAGGTTGATCATCGACAACTAAGTCTTACCTTTGCAAAAAGCTTTTATCCTGCAAATTTCTTGGAGAGTACTTCTTACACCCAACCACATATACCTTCAAGATTTTTGAGTGCCTTGAACTCATCCTTTTGTCTACGCATTTCTCTCAAAAACCAAGCAATTCTCAGTATATTATGAGATATTTACACCAACATTTGTACTAGTCATTCACCATTTCTCAAAACGTTAGCGATTTATTGTCAGATTTGATAATACTTTCACATGATTCACATTTTCTCTCCAAGCTGATTCAATATTATTCAATTCTCGCCAAATTATATAATATTTTATTTTGTAGGTTTCTCAGCGATTGTCAACTAAAATACTGGAATATATATAAATCTTCCTTTTTAGCTTACATTCTGAAAGTATAAAACATCGTATTAAATTTTCATCATTTCGAACACATTATAATAACTATAATTAAATAGGTATTCAATCAGTCAGATACGTTTTTCATAACATTAAGTTTAAAAGGTTATGTTATATTTTTATACATTTCTTTCTACTCACTTTATTTATATAGTCTGGAATGAAGACACTCAAATAGCGCTGAACTAAATAGAAAAAACAAAGATTCACGTTCAAAATATTTTATAGAGCCACTAACAATAATTATTATTTAAATATTTGAGAAATAAAAACTAATAAAGCTTGGTTGCTGTGTGTGTTGCTTGGGTATTTGCTTTGCTTTAGCCAATTTGGCCGGCCGGGTGGTCGGAAATTAGAATGGCGCCTTATTTAAATATATTAGAAGGTATATAGTTTTTTTGAAAAATACATTTCCTTGGTAAGGAAATTAGAATACTCCTTCGTCACATTATAATAATATTTTTAGCTCGAAATCGAAACAAAAAAATATCAAGTGGTATCATTATAGCAATTATAATAATTACATTTCAGAAAATTTGCTAGGGCCTAACTCAATTGAAAATAAACGCAGTTTATAAACAATTCAAATGGTAATATTATTCTATCCAAATTGAAATACATTTTTTCTTCAGTGTATCCTTAAATGTAGGGTACAGAAAAAAATTAAAAACATATTTCTCTCAGTGTAGACGTAACTGGTACTCAAGGTCACAAAAAACGAGCCATCGAAAATCAAAGGAGCCGACAAAGCCTTCGCCTCTGTGTAGGTACTGTACTCTGTGGTATAATATACATAGAAACAATAATATTACAAAAAGTTCAATCAGTTGCCATTTGACAGTTAAAGAATTTCTGTTTGTTTTTCCTAAGGTCTCAGATTGTGACGTCACGCGCACGCGACCCTGTTGACAGTTTTTTTATTAATATATACCGAGAGTTTGGGATCTCACCAGATGAGCCATCCAGGTGGCATTAGAGATGGTGCTGAGTGGATTTTCTTCGCAACAGGTCTGAACTGTTCCGAAAAGTACCATCTCCAATGCCATCTGATGGCTCATCTGGTGAGATGCGAAACTCTCGGATAGTGTTGATATCCATACTATTACTAAGAAATTAGCCTAAACATGACTATATTAGTTAGGTTTTATTCTGGTGGTTCTCTTATTGAGGCCAAATGGCAAGATAAAAATATAACCTAAAAAGAAGTATTAATAATGTTGAAAACCTTATATATACGCAAATAAGTTTTATTTCAACAGAAGAATGAAATGTAAAAGAAAATAGAGTTCCACATATTATTGGAAAAGGAATGTCGCCTAAAAGTAAGTTCAAAGAGTAGGTACTTATATAGCGGCATAACACTTTTCACGGGGTGTTTTCATTGACGTTTGTGTCTAGAAAAGCTTATGCATTAATATAAATATTTAGATTATTAAAGTGAAAGTGTCAACCTATCTTCTGCATCAGTGTCCAAGAATGCTGACATTCCAATTTCTATGGCTCTAGTCATCAATAGATAACGCGGTTCTCCAAAGACCCGAGACTTTCAAGGATCTTGGAGTAATTTTTGATCCAGAACTTTCCTTTGTACCACACATAAATAACATGAACTCAGAAGCCTTTAGGACTTTAGGATTTCTATTATAGTCGAGAATCTAAAGGTCCGAATTCGCAGGTATGAAATTAAAAAAATATGGATATTATCCAGAATTTTATGCCGAATTCGATTCCAGAGGGCGCGATGTCGGTCAAGATTGCGAAATTGTAAAAAAGTAATAATTTCTAAAAAAATTTGGAACTTAAATATTGCATTATCTTTCTTTTACATTGCATTTACGAGCTTTTTTATAAAGATTTTTTAATAATTCTTATATCAGTCGAAAGCTTAATGTTTGTAGTTTCATACAAGTGTAATAGAGAGACATTATTCTCATTATAAACAACACTATAAATTGTTTAAACAATATGTGCTCGGAAAGTGTAGTGTAATTTTCAGCATCAAGGTACTTTTGTTATTATTGCAGATAGATGTGTAGTTATTAGAGACGAAATACGTAGAATAGACCAACGAACATTTTTTATTAAAACAATTTTTTAATTCGCTGAATAATTTAGGATATATGATTTTTTAAATGTAGGGCGCGCGGCAGTAGTCATAACTCATCATAATAATAAATATAAGCGTGGCCTCGGGTACGCGATTTGCCAGTGTGCATTTGCCGTTCGCATTGTTTATTAGTTGTAGTCTGACAGGCGAAGAACATGCATGATATCGTTTCGTTTTTAAATAGTAACGGTAAATACCTAAAAGTGTAATTTGAAGTGCAGGATAATAATAAAATTCCGAATAGGAAACTTTTCCTTGCAAAGATAGCAACAAAGCTCGTTTATTGAAGTACATTTCCGAAAAATTCTACACAGATCATAGTAGTCTAAGTACTAACGTTTCTGTTATGACGACAGGGATGGCCGAAGATAGTGCCAGTACAACAATTTCCTCCATGAAACAAAGTAAAATTGAAACAGACTTAGACTTTTCAAATCACAGCGACGCAGACAGTAAAATATTCGCAATAGTTCAGTTCCTATCAAATTTGAATTACAAAAAGGTAATAATACAAGCTACTGATACAGATATTTTTGTGATGGCACTATACTATGGGAGTGCCTAATTTACTGACCAAATACTTTTCAAAAAATAAAATGTATGGTAATGGAAATTTCGATATATAACTATATATATTGCTACTACCAAACGTGATGCACCTACTACCACCGAAATAAACCCCCTACCCCCACCCCTTCGGGTACTTTACTCTTGTGAATTTAAGAGAAATTTCGATATTTTTAGATTTTCTTATAGATTCTTGGGCCCAAACTGATATTACTATTACTACTAACAAGGATGTCACTACTACCACCTAAATAAACCCTCTACACCTACTCATTCTGGCACTTTACTCTTGTACATTTAAGAGAAATTTCGATTTTTTTTGGTTTTCCTCGAGATTCTTGGGCCCAAATTGGATAGTACAACTACTACTAATAAGGATGTAACTACTGCCACCTAAACAAATGCCCTACCCCCACCACTTCTGACACTTTACTCTTGTACATTAAAGAGAAATTTCGATTTTTTTTAGATTTTCTTCCAGATTTTTGGGCCTAAACTGATATTACTATTACTACTAACAAGGATGTAACTACTACCACCTAAATAAATCCCCTATCCCCACCCCTTCTGACAGTTTACCCTTGTACATTTAACAGAAATTTCAATTTTTTAGATTTTCTTCTAGATTCTTGAGCCCAAACTGATATTACTATTACTACTAACAAGGATGTTACTATCACCACCTAAATGAACCTTATCCCTACCCCTTCGGGCACTTTACTCTTGTAAATTTAAGAGAAATTTTAATTTTCTTAGATTATCTTCTAGATTCTTGGGCCCAAATTGACATTACTATTACTACTAACAAGGATGTAACTACTACCATCCAAATAAACGAATCTACTACTCCCACTCCTTGGGGTACTTTATTCTTGTAAATTTGAGAGAAATTTCGATTTGTTTTGGTTTTCTTCGAGATTATTGGGCCCAAATTGATATTACAATTACAGTTGACAAGGATGTAACTACTATCACCTGAATGAATCCATCACGCCCACTGTTTGGTTTACTTTACTCTTGTAAATTTAAGAGAAATGTCAATTTTCTTAGATTTTTTTCTAGATACTTGGGCCCAAATTGATATTACAATTACAGCTAACAAGGATGTAACTACTACCACCGAAATGAACCCTATACCCCCTATTCTGGCACTTTACTCTTGTAAATTTAAGAGAAATTTCAATTTTTTTAGATTTTCTTCTAGATTCTTGAGCCCAAATTGATATTACTATTACTACTAACAAGGATGTTACTACTACCACCTAAATGAACCCTATCCCTACCACTTCGGGCACTTTACTCTTGTAAATTTAAGAGAAATTTTAATTTTCTTAGACTATCTTCTAGATTCTTGGGCCCAAATTGACATTACTATTACTACTAACAAGGACGTAATAACTACCACCTAAACAAACCATCTACCCCTCCCCTTCTGGCACTATACTCTTGTATATTTAAGAGAAATTTCAATTTTCTTAGATTCTCTTCTTGATTCTTGGGCCCAAATTGACATTACTATTACTACTGACAAGGGTGTAACTACTACCAGCCAAATAAACCGTGCACCCCTACCTCTTCTTCTGGCAGTTTACTCATGTAAATTTAAGAGAAATTTCAATTTTCTTAAAATTTCTTCTAGATTCTTGGGCCCAAATTTATATTACTATTACTACTAACAAGAATGTAACTACTACCACCTAAATAAACCCCCTACCCCCACTAATTCTGGCGCGTTACTCTTGTACATTTAAGAGAAATTTCGATTTTTTTGTTTTTCCTCGAGATTCTTGGGCCCAAATTGATATTGCAATAACAGCTAAACAAGAATGTAACTACTACCACCTAAATAGTACCCCTTCCCCTTCTGACACTTTACTCTTATATATTTACGATTTCTTTAGATTTTATTCTAGATATTTGGACCCAAACTGATATTACTATCACTACTAACAAGGATGTAACTACTACCAACTAAATAAACCCTCTACCCCTATTCATTCTGGCACTTTACTCTTGTACATTTAAGAGAAATGTCAATTTTTTTTGGTTTTCCTCGAGATTCTTGGGCCCAAATTGATATTACAACTACTACTAACAAGGATGTAACTACTGCCACCTAAATAGATCCCCTACCCCCACCACTTCTGACACTTTACTCTTGTACATTTAAGAGACATTTCGATTTTTTTAGATTTTCTTCTAGATTTTTGGGCCCAAACTGATATTACTATTACTACTAACAAGGATGTCACTACTACCACCTAAATAAACCCTCTTCCCCTACTCATTCTGGCACTTTACTCTTGTACATTTAAGAGAAATTTCGATTTTCTTAAATTTTCTTCTAGATTCTTAGACCCAAATTGATATTACTATTACTACTAACAAGAATGTAACTACTACCACCTAAATGAACCCTATAACTCTACCTCTTCTGGCACTTTACTCTTGTAGATTTAAGAGAAATTTTAATTTTCTTAGATTATCTTCTAGATTCTTGGGCCCAAATTGACATTACTATTACTACTAACAAGGATGTAACTACTACCATCCAAATAAACGAATCTACTACTCCCATTCCTTGGGGTACTTTACTATTGTAAATTTGAGAGAAATTTCGATTTTTTTTTGTTTTCTTCGAGATTATTGGGCCCAAATTGATATTACAATTACAGTTGTTAAGGATGTAACTACTATCACCTAAATGAATCCATTACGCCCACTGTTTGGTTTACTTTACTCTTGTAATAATTTAAGAGAAATGTCAATTTTCTTAGATTTTTTTCTAGATACTTGGACCCAAAGTGATATTACAATTACAGCTAACAAGGATGTAACTACTACCACCGAAATGAACCCTGGCACTTTACCCTTGTAAATTTAAGAGAAATTTCAATTTTTTGAGATTTTCTTCTAGATTCTAGGGCCCAAATTGATACTATTATTACTACTAACAAAGATGTAACTACTACCACCTAAATGAATCCACTACCCCCACTCTTTGGGATACTTTACTCTTGTAAATTTAAGAGGAATTTCGATTTTTTTAGATTTTCTTCTAGATTCTTGGGCCCAAATTGATACTATTATTACTACTAACAAAGATGTAACTACTACCACCTAAATGAATCCACTACCCCCACTCTTTGGGATACTTTACTCTTGTAAATTTAAGAGGAATTTCGATTTTTTTAGATTTTCTTCTAGATTCTTGGGCCCAAATTGATATTACTATTACTACTAACAAGGATGTAACTACTACCACCTAAATAAACCCTCTACCCCTACCCCTTCTGGCACTTTTCTCTTGTACATTTCGGAGATATTTCGGTTTTTTAGATTTTCTCCGACATTTTTGGGCTCAAAATGATTTTACAATTACTGCCAACTAATTAGGTACCACATACCTACCCCAACTCTTACCCCACCCCGTCAGGCACTTTAGTCTTGATGGTAGGTAGACATAGGTAGGGGGTTCATTTGGGTGGTAGTAGTTATATCTTTGTTGGTAGCAATTGTAAAATCAATTTGAGCCCAAGAATCTCTAAGGAAATGTAAAAAAAAAATTTCTCTTAAATGTAGAAGAGTAAAGTGCCAGAAGCGGTGGGGGTAGAGGGTTTATGTCACGTACACGTATTTTCCGTTTTGTTGTTTACTTCACTTCACTTAGAACATTGTTTGGTTTGCCGGTTGTTTTAAGGTTGCGTTTTACTTTATTAAAATATTATTAAAAACGCCCTCTTAATTCAGCAAGATTTGTTTTATTTTTTTCGCCGACTAGTCGCCTAATATTCACCGACTAGTCGCCGACTACAAAATTGGCCGAATAGTCGGTGCAACTCTAGTTGTAGTATCAATTTGGGATCAAGAATCTAAAAGAAAATGTAAAAAAAAATGAAATTTATCTTAAATTTATAAGAGTAAAGTGAAGCAAGGAGTGGGGGTAGTGGATTCATTTAGCTGGTATTAGTTACATCCTTATTAGTAGTAACTGTAATAGCAATTTGGGCACTAGAATCTAGAAGAAAATCTAAAAAAAGAAATGAAATTTCTCTTAAATTTAAATGAGTAAAGTGAACCAAGGAGCGGGGGTAGTGGATTCATTTAGGTGGTAGTAGTTATATCCTTATTGGTAGTAATTGTAATTTTAATCTAGGCCCAAGAATCTCGAAGAAAACCAAAAAAAAAATCGAAATTTCTCTTAAATATACAAGAGTAAAGTGCCAGAAGGGGTAGGGATAGAGGGTATATTTAGGTGGTAGTAGTTACAACCTTGTTAGTAGTAACAGTAATATCAATTTGGGCCCAACAATCTCGAAGAAAATCTAAAAAAATCGAAATTTCTCTTAAATTCACGAGAGTAAAGGGCTCTAAAGGTTGGGGGTATGGGGTTTATTTAGGTGGTAGTAGTTACATCCTTATTGGTAGTAATTGTAATATTAATTTGGGCCCAAATATCTCGAAGAAAATCTAAAAAAAATCGTAATTTCTCTTAAATTCACAAGAGTAAAGGGCTCTAAAGGGTGGGGATAGGGGGTTTATTTAGGTGGTAGAAGTTACATCCTTCTTGTAGTAATTGCAATATTAACTTGGGCCCAAAAATCTCGAAGAAAATCTAAAAAAATCGAAACTTCTCTTAAATTCACAAGAGTTAAGGGCCCGAAGGGGTGGGGGTTGGGGGTTTATTTAGGTGGTAGTAGTTACATCCTTGTTGGTAGTAATTGTAATATTAATTTGGGCCCAAAAATGTCGAAGAAAATCTAAAAAAATCGAAATTTCTCTTAAATTCACAAGAGTAAAGGGCCCGAAGGGATGGGGGTAGGGGGTTTATTTAGGTGGTAGTAGTTACATCCTTGTTAGTAGTAATTGTAATATTAATTTGGGTCCAAAAATCTCATAGAAATTCTAAAAAAAAAACAAAATTTCTCTTACATTCACAAGAGTAAAGGGCCCGAAGGGATGGGGGTAGGGGGTTTATTTAGGTGGTAGTAGTTACATCCTTGTTAGTAGTAATTGTAATATTAATTTGGGCCCAAAAATCTCATAGAAAATCTAAAAAAAACAAAATTTCTCTTAAATTCACAAGAGTAAAGGGCCCGAAGGGGTGGAGGTAGGGGGTTTGGTAGTAGTTACATCCTTGTTGGTAGTAATTGTAATATTTATTTGGGCCCAAAAATCTCGAAGAAAATCTAAAAAAATCGAAATTTCTCTTAAATAATTCACAAGAGTAAAGGGCCCGAAGGGATGGGGTTAGGTGGTAGTAGTTACATCCTTGTTAGTAGTAATTGTAATATTAATTTGGGTCCAAAAATCTCATAGAAATTCTAAAGAAAACAAAATTTCTCTTAAACTCACAAGAGTAAAAGGCCCGAAGGGGTGGGCGGTAGGTGGTTTATTTAGGTGGTAGTAGTTACATCCTTGTTGGTAGTAATTGTAATATTAATTTGGGCCCAAAAATCTCGAAGAAAATCTGAAAAAATCGAAATGTCTCTTAAATTCACAAGAGTAAAGGGCCCGAAGGAGTGGGGAAAGGGGGTTTATTTAGATGGTAGTAGTTACATCCTTGTTAGTAGTAATTGTAGTATTAATTTGGGCCCAAAAATCTCGAAGAAAATCTAAAAAATATCGAAATTTCTCTTAAATTCACAAGAGTAAAGGGCTCTAAAGGGTGGGGGTATGGGGTTTATTTAGGTGGTAGTAGTTACATCCTTGTTGGTAGTAATTGTAATATTAATTTGGGCCCAAATATCTCGAAGAAAATCTAAAAAAATCGAAATTTCTCTTAAATTCACAAGAGTAAAGGGCTCTAAAGGGTGGGGGTAGGGGGTTTATTTAGATGGTAGTAGTTACATCCTTGTTAGTAGTAATTGTAATATTAATTTGGGCCCAAAAATCTCATAGAAATTCTAAAAAAAACAAAATTTCTCTTACATTCACAAGAGTAAAGCGCCAGAAGGGATGGGGGTATGGGGTTTATTTAGGTGGTAGTAGTTACATCCTTGTTGGTAGTAATTGTAATATTAATTTGGGCCCAAATATCTCGAAGAAAATCTAAAAAAATCGAAATTTCTCTTAAATTCACAAGAGTAAAGGGCCCGAAGGAGTGGGGGTAGGGGGTTTATTCAGGTGGTAGTAGTTACATCCTTGTTAGTAGTAATTGTAATATTAATTTGGGCCCAAAAATCTCATAGAAATTCTAAAAAAAACAAAATTTCTCTTACATTCACAAGAGTAAAGCGCCAGAAGGGATGGGGGTATGGGGTTTATTTAGGTGGTAGTAGTTACATCCTTGTTGGTAGTAATTGTAATATTAATTTGGGCCCAAATATCTCGAAGAAAATCTAAAAAAATCGAAATTTCTCTTAAATTCACAAGAGTAAAGGGCCCGAAGGAGTGGGGGTAGGGGGTTTATTCAGGTGGTAGTAGTTACATCCATGTTGGTAGTAATTGTGATATTAATTTGGACCCAAAAATCTCATAGAAAAACTAAAATAAACGAAATTTCTCTTAAATTCACAAGACTAATGGGCCCGAAGGGGTGGAGGTAGGGGGTTTAGTAGTAGTTACATCCTTGTTGGTAGTAATTGTAATATTTATTTGGGCCCAAAAATCTCGAAGAAAATCTAAAAAAATCGAAATTTCTCATAAATAATTCACAAGAGTAAAGGGCCCGAAGGGATGGGGTTAGGTGGTAGTAGTTACATCCTTGTTAGTAGTAATTGTAATATTAATTTGGGCCCAAAAATCTCATAGAAATTCTAAAGAAAACAAAATTTCTCTTAAACTCACAAGAGTAAAAGGCCCGAAGGGGAGGGCGGTAGGTGGTTTATTTAGGTGGTAGTAGTTACATCCATGTTGGTAGTAATTGTGACATTAATTTGGGCCCAAAAATCTCATAGAAAATTTAAAATAAACGAAACTTCTCTTAAATTCACAAGACTAAAGGGCCCGAAGGGGTGGGGGTAGGGGGTTTATTTAGGTGGTAGTAGTTACATCCATGTTGGTAGTAGTTGTGATATTAATTTGGACCCAAAAATCTCGAAGGAAATCTAAAAAAATCGAAATTTCTCTTAAATTCACAAGAGTAAAGGGCCCGAAGGGGGTAGGGGGTTTATTTAGGTAGTAGTAGTTACATCCATGTTGGTAGTAATTGTGATATTAATTTGGGCCCAAAAATCTCATAGAAAATTTAAAATAAACGAAATTTCTCTTAAATTCACAAGACTAAAGGGCCCGAAGGGGTGGGGGTAGTAATTGTAATATTAATTTGGGCCCAAATATCTCGAAGAAAATCTAAAAAAATCGAAATTTCTCTTAAATTCACAAGAGTAAAGGGCTCTAAAGGGTGGGGGTAGGGGGTTTATTTAGATGGTAGTAGTTACATCCTTGTTAGTAGTAATTGTAATATTAATTTGGGCCCAAAAATCTCATAGAAATTCTAAAAAAAACAAAATTTCTCTTACATTCACAAGAGTAAAGCGCCAGAAGGGATGGGGGTATGGGGTTTATTTAGGTGGTAGTAGTTACATCCTTGTTGGTAGTAATTGTAATATTAATTTGGGCCCAAATATCTCGAAGAAAATCTAAAAAAATCGAAATTTCTCTTAAATTCACAAGAGTAAAGGGCCCGAAGGAGTGGGGGTAGGGGGTTTATTCAGGTGGTAGTAGTTACATCCTTGTTAGTAGTAATTGTAATATTAATTTGGGCCCAAAAATCTCATAGAAATTCTAAAAAAAACAAAATTTCTCTTACATTCACAAGAGTAAAGCGCCAGAAGGGATGGGGGTATGGGGTTTATTTAGGTGGTAGTAGTTACATCCTTGTTGGTAGTAATTGTAATATTAATTTGGGCCCAAATATCTCGAAGAAAATCTAAAAAAATCGAAATTTCTCTTAAATTCACAAGAGTAAAGGGCCCGAAGGAGTGGGGGTAGGGGGTTTATTCAGGTGGTAGTAGTTACATCCATGTTGGTAGTAATTGTGATATTAATTTGGACCCAAAAATCTCATAGAAAAACTAAAATAAACGAAATTTCTCTTAAATTCACAAGACTAATGGGCCCGAAGGGGTGGAGGTAGGGGGTTTAGTAGTAGTTACATCCTTGTTGGTAGTAATTGTAATATTTATTTGGGCCCAAAAATCTCGAAGAAAATCTAAAAAAATCGAAATTTCTCATAAATAATTCACAAGAGTAAAGGGCCCGAAGGGATGGGGTTAGGTGGTAGTAGTTACATCCTTGTTAGTAGTAATTGTAATATTAATTTGGGCCCAAAAATCTCATAGAAATTCTAAAGAAAACAAAATTTCTCTTAAACTCACAAGAGTAAAAGGCCCGAAGGGGAGGGCGGTAGGTGGTTTATTTAGGTGGTAGTAGTTACATCCATGTTGGTAGTAATTGTGACATTAATTTGGGCCCAAAAATCTCATAGAAAATTTAAAATAAACGAAACTTCTCTTAAATTCACAAGACTAAAGGGCCCGAAGGGGTGGGGGTAGGGGGTTTATTTAGGTGGTAGTAGTTACATCCATGTTGGTAGTAGTTGTGATATTAATTTGGACCCAAAAATCTCGAAGGAAATCTAAAAAAATCGAAATTTCTCTTAAATTCACAAGAGTAAAGGGCCCGAAGGGGGTAGGGGGTTTATTTAGGTAGTAGTAGTTACATCCATGTTGGTAGTAATTGTGATATTAATTTGGGCCCAAAAATCTCATAGAAAATTTAAAATAAACGAAATTTCTCTTAAATTCACAAGACTAAAGGGCCCGAAGGGGTGGGGGTAGGGGGTTTATTTAGGCGGTAGTAATTACATCCTTGTTGGTAGTAATTGTAATATTAATTTGGGCCCAAAAATCTCGAAGAAAATCTAAAAAAAATCGAAATTTCTCTTTAATTCACAAGAGTAAAGGGCCCGAAGGGGTGGGGGTAGGGGGTTTATTTAGGTGGTAGTAGTTACATCCATGTTGGTAGTAATTGTGATATTAATTTGGACCCAAAAATCTCGAAGGAAATCCAAAAAAATTGAAATTTCTCTTAAATTCACAAGAGTAAAGGGCCCGAAGGGGTGGGGGTAGGGGGTTTATTTAGGTGGTAGTAGTTACATCCATATTGGTAGTAATTGTGATATTAATTTGGGCCCAAAAATCTCATAGAAAATCTAAAATAAACGAAATTTCTCTTAAATTCACAAGACTAAAGGGCCCGAAGGGGTGGGGGTAGGGGGTTTATTTAGGTGGTAGTAGTTACATCCATGTTGGTAGTAATTGTGATATTAATTTGGACCCAAAAATCTCGAAGGAAATCCAAAAAAATTGAAATTTCACTTAAATTCACAAGAGTAAAGGTTAGTTACAGGGCCCGAAGGGGTGGGGGTAGGGGGTTTATTTAGGTGGTAGTAGTTACATCCATATTGGTAGTAATTGTGATATTAATTTGGGCCCAAAAATCTCATAGAAAATCTAAAATAAACGAAATTTCTCTTAAATTCGCAAGACTAAAGGGCCCGAAGGGGTGGGGGTAGGAGGTTTATTTAGGTGGTAGTAGTTACATCCTTGTTGGTAGTAATTGTGATATTAATTTGGACCCAAAAATCTCATAGAAAATCTAAAATAAACAAAATTTCTCTTAAATTCACAAGAGTGAAGGGCCCGAAGGAGTGGGGGGGTAGGTGGTTTATTTAGGTGGTAGTAGTTACATCCTTGTTGGTAGTAATTGTAATATTTATTTGGGCCCAAAAATCTCGAAGAAAATCTAAAAAAATCGAAATTTCTCTTAAATTCACAAGAGTAAAGGGCCCGAAGGGGTGGGGGTAGAGGGTTTATTTGGATGGTAGCAGCTAACGTAGGTATGGTAGTAACAAGGTATTTAGTAATATTTCGTTATTTTTTGCCGCAGAATGGATATTAATGTAAAACTAAATTTGGTCAGCAAATTAGATTTCCCCCTATACTATGCTACTAGAATAAACATAAATGAGTTGTGGATACATAGATTCGATGTGTATATACCTATTATTCACTGCATAATACAAAAACTGTCGACTACGCAGAATATATCAGACATTTATTTGGGCAATTTTTTTCTTTGTACTTACGTCTTAAGTGGTTGCGATACAGTCAGTTTTCCTTTCAGAAAACGTAAAACTTACGTATTCAAAACATGCCTCAAATATGCCAATGATCCTAAGTTACAGTCAATATTGAATTTCCCACTCGACAATTCATTTGATACTGCTGAATTTGAAAACTCTGCACGATATTTCTTTAAAGTCTAATATGGTAAACCGTTTTTCATTGGTAATTTGGGCAATTTGCGAGCCCATTTATTTCACACTTGTAAATCGAATATTCGAAATTTGCCACCAACTGAAGACTCATTTCACCAGCACATTCTTATAGTTGCCTACCAATTAATTATTTGGAAGACAGCAAGTTGCATCAATCCAGTGCTTCCCAACCCTAAAGATTTTGGTTGGGTTCTGAAGGACAATATATTAGTAATAATAATAATATAATAATAATATGTTTATTTGCAAAAATGACAATAATCTAATTCTTAATAATAACAAAACAGATAAGCGCAATAAACAAGTGCAAAGTCACTGAAATCAATCTAGGTCGATTTGTGCGTGACGTATACAACTTGAATTTAGAGTTAAATATAAACACATTTAAGGTTAGTAATTTGCTAACTACACATACACGCATCCTTACACATAATCATTTATTAATTTAAAACTATATTGCGTTTTTTATGTAGGAAACTATTAATTTATTTATGGTGCGTTATTAACAATTATTAATTATATTAAGCTACTTCAAATATTACCTACTATATTTGATTTATAATGTCGTGTATTGTTTGCCTAGAATTTTGTTTTAGCCACACTTTTATTTTAGTTTTAAATAATCGTAAACTTCCAGAATTCTTTATATCATTTGGTAATCGATTATATAGTCTGGGTGCCAAATATATATAACATCTCTGACCAACAGTTTTCGTACATCTGGGTTCTTGGTAGCTGTGTTCTCTAATTCTTGTATTATATTTATGTATGATAGGATATAGGTTTTCCTTGTTTTTAAAATTGTATGAAAGCATGGTTAGGCAAAATAACTGCCTTAAGTCAAGTATCTCTGCTTCTTTATACAGAAGATCTGAGGAGTAAGTATAATTTTTATTGTAAATAATTTTAAGGATCCATTTTTGTAATTTATTTATGTTTTCTAGGTGACAATCGTTTAATCCTCCCCACCCAATAATGCCATAATTAAGCTGGGATTGAACCAAAGCATAATATAATGTTTTGAGCTGTTTTACGTCTAAGTATGTTTTCAAATATTTGAATCGTGATAGTAATCCCCTCATTTTTTTAATCAAATCCTTGGTATGCATATCCCAACGAAAATGTCTGTCAATCCTGATTCCGAGATATTTGACCGATTCGGCTTCCGGTATTTCTAAATTATTTTCAATTTGAAGTGACCCAAAGTTTGGCAAGTTGTTACTATAAGAAGTAAATGGCATATAGTGCGTTTTTTTAAAGTTCACTATAAGTAAATTGAAATCTAGCCATTTTTTAATTTGTTTGAATTCATATTCTGCTGTTATTTTCAGGTTATTCCAGGAATTTGCTTTAAATGTTACGACCGTATCATCTGCAAAACTAATAATGGATGTATTGGCACTTTCAAGTGATAACAGACTGTTTATATACACTGAATAGTAGTGGCCCTAGGACAGTGCCCTGAGGAACTCCATATTTGATGTATTTTGGTTCGCTAATAGTTTCGTTAATTTTAACGTATTGAATGCGGTCGGACAGATAACTTTTAAGTATATTGTTTACAGTTCCTTTTATGCCACAGTTTTCTAATTTTTGTAATAATTTCTTATGAGATACTGTGTCGAACGCTTTTGCAAGGTCGACGAATATACTTAAACATGGCATTTTTTCATCTAGTGCAGTATAAACATGTCGTGTTAAGTGAGCAATAGTGTCTTCTGTGGACTTACCAGTTTGAAAACCGAACTGATTACTTGAAATTATTTTAAATTTATTAAAAAAGTAGACAATTTATTTTTCAGAATTTTTTCATATATTTTCACAATAGTACTTATTAATGAAATCGGCCTGTAGTTAATCAACTCATTGCTTGCGCCGCCTTTGTGCAAGGGTATAATTAGTCCTACTTTTAGAGCTTTCGGAAAATGTCCATTTTTGAAACTTTTGTTTATTATATGTCAAAGGTTCCACTATTTCGTCATTGATTTCTTTCAGTGTTTCTGCTCGTATATTGTCCAAGCCTGGAGATTTTTTTGGTTTAAGGCTTTTTATTATTTCACTTACCTCTTTTACATTGGTAGGATGCAGATACATAGAATTTCCTAAAATGTTCTCGCTTTCGTTAAAATCTGCTGGAATTTGTATCTTACCTGCATATTTTTCACCCAATTCACTATAGTGTTTAACAAAAGCGTTAGATATTTCTTTCTCATCTGATATTACGTTGTTGCATTCCGTCTTTATTTCACGTATGTGTTTTTTTTTTCATTATTTTTATGGCATAATTTATTGACTACCTCCCAAAGACTGGGTAGAATTGCTGTTTTTTTTTAATTTGGTTCTCAAAGTACTTTATCTTTGCTGTTTTTATAAGGTTAGCGAGTTTATTTTTATGTGTGTTATATTGAATTTTTAAGTTATTATCATTTGGGTGTTTAACGGTTTCTTTGTACATTTCATTTTTTTTATTTATTGATTTGATTAATCCAGCCGTATCCCACTCCTTCCTTGGTTTTACCTCATTTTTTATTTTGACAGCATTTGTATTGTTTGATATACTCATTTTTAATTTATTTATAAATAGTTCTGTTATTAAGAGTATAATCTGCGGTAGGACACATAATATTTTCATTGATATATATGAAAAAGGTATATACGGGTGGGCGTGCACCTTTGACCAATGAAATGTGCCCAAAGGCGGAGATTAAGATATTGTGTAATATAAGAGAAATAATTCAAATATATTTCTGTAGTACAGAGTCGAATTTCGCGTTGGGTGCACAAGAATTTTTATTTAAAGTAATTTGAGTAGGAAAACCGAATGCGGTTGTAGTGATTCCTTAGGCAGTGGTTTTTAATTAAAAGAAAAACTATCTGTAGGTACATAATGTATATTTACAGTGTACAGGGTGTCCTAGTTAACGCGTTATGTCCGATTTTTTCGGTAGTGTTTGAGATAAGTATTTTTTTTCCGGGGAATCGATGCCGCTAAGAAACATATAATTGAACATCAAAGAAGAATTGATCGTATTATTTATGTTCTTAATTGACTATTAAAGGAAAGTAAAAAAAGGCATGTAAATTTTAAATATCACTTCCGGATTACATGGCAATGGCGTTCTTTTTCTTGAAAATAGAATATTAATTACTTCCACATCCAGTGGAAGTATAGTAACAAAAAAATTTTTGAAAATTTTTATTGTTCAGATAGGCTTAGACTGTCATGAAAGGTCGACATTTTAAGTTTCAGCGAAAAAAAATTTCTGTCTGTCGGTCTAACTTTTTTGTGCGCACGATTATTCTGGAACCGTTTAAGATATTAACTTGAAATTTGGTACACGTATGTACTCGAGTATGTACTTTAACGGGATCTGGAACTAAATTATATTTTAATCTTATTCCATCGAAGGGTTGGAGTGTAAATTGGGGTAAATGGGAAGGTAAACAGGTAAATCAAGCAGGTAAGAGTCCGTAAAATTGGTATTTAGTATATATAAGAGAAGCTAAGGTCTCGAAAAAATTTTTGACATTAGCTACCCCCATTACCACCCCTACCCCATTTTTTAAGGGGACGAAAAAAAAGTGTGATTTAGTGTATGTACAAGAACCGAAAACCTCAAAATATTTTTTTACTTTATAGGCCAAAAATTTTTATTGAAAAATTACCAAAAATCCTCGCTATGTTGGGGTGATTTCTATTACGAATAACTGGCAAAATAAGGATACATATATTACTTCCACATCCAGTGGAAGTAGAGTAACGACAAAAAAACTTAAAAAAATTTTTATTGTTCAAATGGCTTAGAATGTCATGAAACGTCGAGATTTTAAGTTTGAGTGAAAAAAAAATTTCTGTCGGTCTGTAACTTTTTTTTTGTGCGCACGTTTACTCTGGAACCGTTTGAGATATTGACTTGAAATTTGGTACACATGTGGAACTAGATTATATTTTCATCTTGTTCCGTCGAAGGGTTGGGGGGTAAATTGGGGTAAATTTGGGGTAAACAGGTAAATCAAGCAGGTAAGAGTTCATAAAATTGGTATTTACTATATACAAGAGAAGCTAAGGTCTCAAAAAAAATTTTGGCATTAGCCACCCCCATTACCTACCCCACCCCATTATTAAAGAGGATGGAAAAAAAATTTGATTTAGTGTGTGTACAAGAACCAGAAACCTCAAAATATTTTTTTACCTTATTCATCCCCACTGCCACCCTCTATCACCACCCCCCACCCCACTACCGATGTGGGGTATCGTTTTATGGGTTTTTGAGGTAGACGATTTCAAATATTATGTTATTAAACATTTATTTCCACATACAACATTTTTTCGTTGTAAGTGACTTGGATAGAAAATCTAGATGTGGAAGTAGTGATTCCTTGGGCAGCGGTTTTTTTTTATTGTTAAATTAGTGTACAATATCGATAATTCTATCATTTCCAATTGAAATTAAAATTTTGTGGACATGTCTATTGAAAGTCGCATTTCGGAGATATGAACTTTACTTTGCTTTTTTTTAAAGGAACACTCCCATATATGTACCATTTGAAACGCCATAAAAAAGCTTTGTATTTATAATATAATACATGGTACTTATCTTAAACAAATTTTGTCTAATTTGCTATAAATTTACAATTTATCAAATTAGCCATGGAAAACAAAAGTATGTAAATTAAAATAAACAGTATGTTAGTTCTGTCTAATTTCACTTTATTTTAAATAAAATGGAGAATTTCAATAATTGATACAGTGTGTTTCACTTGAAATGGTAACACCCCAATAACTTTTTTATTTGTTTTCCGATTTGAATCACATTTTACTTACAAATTAGTATCTACTTATGACCAGAAAAACATTCGCCTCCTACGGTACCAAAGCCACCTGTGTTACCAAAATATGTGGAGAAAATCGGAAAATCATATTAGGCATTTTTTTGTCGGAAAATTTTGTTAATAAAACTTGTTCAGAATTATCCAAAATGGCCAAAATTTAATCAAAATTAAAAAATGAAAAACTTGAAATTTTAAAAATTTTGAAAATAATTATTTAAAAAAAACTGTAAATTGCTTTACAACTACCTGGCAGATTGGGTTTAATTTCAAACAAAATTGTCATAGTACAGTTTTCTAAACGAAAAAACCCATTAAAATGATATTGTCGGACTTGCCCACATAGCACAAGATATTCTAAGAATGATCTGTAAATGTCCTCTACGGAGTATATATATTCGAAATAATATTGTATTGTTCCAGGAATATATATAATTTAACATGTTGATACTAGAATATTTCATACGAATAATAATAATAGTCTTTCTGAACAATAGTATATATATAATTTTTGAGAAGGAAACAATAATATTCCAAGAAAATAATACAAGAATATTCTTTCTGAACAATAGTCTAATATTATTAGAAGATATATGATTTTTGAGAAGAAGACAATAATATTCCAGGAAAAATAATACATGAATATTCCCATTAAACACTCAAACGTCGGTTGGAACTATAGGTAAGAGATTGCGTCAAATGCCAATTATGTAATAATAATAATGTCAGCGATGGCAATTAACTGTTATAAGTCACGTGTATTTAGAATTAATCGCGTATTTATTGGTATTTGACTCATTTCGAAGCCTTTCCAAGTTTGCGATAGATTTTTGTAGATAAATTTGGTTATAAGTCGCCGACTTAGTCCTACTACTGGTCTATGAGTATTCACCTAATAATTCGTATTGCCAATCTAACATAATTCTCCGGTGTGATAACTTGAGACAAAATCTTACATGCAATATGCGCTACATTGATGATTCTGACGATAACCAACAGTTAAAAATCGATAGTTGTAAGCAATTATCTGTCTCTTGTTGTAGTTTCGGTCCATTCTGGTATCGTTCTCGTATAATAAACAATAAGTCAATAAAATAATCATATATAACTGGTAAATGCCATTTCAGTTTAAAATTGGTTATAATTCGTCAATTTATTATTACATATTATGTAATGCAACATAAAAATCCAATAAAATAAGAATTAATCTGTATGTGAGAATAATATAAGCTTATACCCATAATATTCATGAAAGAGTGGAATAATAATCTAGGAATATTCTATTGAGGGGAAATATTATATTTTTAAAATATTCCTAGAGTAACTTGATTATTTCTGTAATATGCGTTTTGGATAATCGTAGAATATCTATAAACTGTGCCATTTGGATAAAAACGAATATTCCTGTAACGTCTGGAATATTTAAAATTTTTTTAGGAATAATCAAATCTTCCAAACGTATAATCAATGAATATTCCAGGAATCAAATTGTGCTATCTGGGTGGACATTATTTTAATAAAAATTTATATATTTTTTATTTTGATTAAATTTTGGACTTAAGGTTTCTGAACAATTCTGAACAAGTTTCATTGACAAAATTTTCCAATAAAAATATGCCTAATATGATTTTTTGATTTTATCCGCATATTTTGGTACCGCAGATGGCTTTGCATTTGTAGGAGGTGAATTTTTTTCTGGTCATAAGTAGATCCTTATTTGTTCCATACTTAAGTAAAATTTGATTCAAATCAGAAAAAAAAAATTAAAAAGTGAAACACACACACTGTATATATTTTTCGGACTACCATGACTTAATGTAAGAAAACATAAAACTTAATATCTACTAAGTATAGTTTTTAAGAAAAATACTGTGTCATATATCATTGAAAAGATTTTTCTATGGCCTTTCAAATGGTGTAAAAATATATTTAAAAAAACCAAGGTAAAGCTCATATCTCCGAAATTCGACTTGTTTGAATTGTTTTGCTGAAATGATGTTTGGAAAATACATATGATATCTCATAACTTTTATTTTTGAACTTATTTACGTAACTCCCAAAATAAAGAAGTTGTACATGTTCTGATAGAACATATTAATAATAATAATTTTTCGTTTTTATGTCTTTGGTGTTTTTCAAAAAAATTGCCGCCCTTGAATTTTGCCGATAGAGCCCCTATAGCCCCCCCCCCCAAATCCGCCACTGACTGCGCTCCGTCAGAAACCCCAAAATACCTATATGCATGTTTGGAGCATATTTAATGTCCGATATATCAAAAAATATTACAGATAGATCTATCAATCCGTATATGTTTGAAATCAGAGATAAAGGATCTAAAAGAATATGTAAAAATATACAGGGTTTTCATTTAAAAAGCAACCTTCATTGTTATATCACGTGACATATACAAGCAATTGTTTTTTAATTGCATTTAAAAAAATATGTATACAACCCTACAACTTGTAATGAAGCATTCTTTAAATTCCTGCTCCATTACTAAGATTCCGGATTTACACACGACACCAATGTGCACACGGCCCGCAAATCTACCAGCTCCCGTCTAGAGGCGCGGATTTGCACACGACACTAAACTATACGCAGTACTACGTCACCAGTAAGCGAGGATTCTCGGATATAAAAGCCCGGCCGCAAATCAACATAATTGAGAGTGGATAATTCTGCCAATCTGTCTACAGCGTGCTGAGCTGGACATATTGCAGTTTTGTGCATCTCCCGACGCAAACACGACGGAACGAATGCAATCTGACCTTGGGAATCCTACAGCGTGTTGAACTGGGACCCCTCGAGTCGTTAGTCATTCCCCGGCGCCGTTTCGCCGCCAAAGCCAGAGACGTCGCATCGCAACCGTTACACTCTCTCTCTCTCTCTCAGATAATAGAAAATGTTGTCCTAAGAACCGTAAAAGATACGGACATATAACCTGTACCTGTATGTTATGTAACACTGCCACACATTACCTGTTTGGAAAAGTAAATAAATTGTTTATATCTTTATTGGGCTGTCTTATTAACTAATCTGGACCCTGATTAATCTCCGAACCAGCTACCCGACAACAAACCGTTACAAACTCTACGAAACTTTTTTTTATTTCCTATAATAACATAAATAAAGGGGGGCAAAATATAGTTATAATTCGTCCGCTGTCCTGGATTCCTAAATTTTTAAAAAAATTCGTAACCCGCATTCCCGAAAATCCCCAGATATCGATTTTCATTCGAATAGGACCAGAGATGACAAAATTCATCCGCCATCTTGGTTTCCTAAATTTTGACCAAAAATTCGTAACCCGCATCCCCGAAAACCCCCAGATATCGATTTTCAGCCAAATAGGACCATAGATGACCAAATTCGTCCGCCATCTTGGAGTCCTAAATTTTGATCAAAAATTCATAACCCGCATCCCCGAAAACTCCCAGATATCGATTTTCAGTCGAATAGGTCCATAGATGACGAAATTCGTCCGCCATCTTGGATTCCTAAATTTTGACCAAAAATTCGTAAACCGCATCCCCGAAAACCCCCAGATATCGATTTTCAGTCGAATAGGACCATAGATGACGAAATTCGTCCGCCATCTTGGATTCCTAAATATCTTAGCAGTATGAGATTCCTCGGAAAACCTACGTCAGACTGGATATTGAACCATAAACTTATCTCAGAAACTACCGAGAAAACCGAGCATAGCGCGTTGACTGAGACACCCTGTACATAGTGGAGTCGGTTTAGGAAAAGATTGGAAAAATTGTTAAGATGGATGCAGACCCTGAGTAAATTGTTTGTCATGACGAGTATAATAAAACCCTAAATTTGAATTTTCAAAAAATGCTTTTTTTGCCGAAAAGGGGTATTTTGGACATTTTAAGGGTCAAATTTGATGTTTTAATTTTTTTTTATCACTTAAACAACTAGTTAAGAAAAGAAAATGGTATCCTTTTATTCTCAATATTAAAGGAACCTTCAGTTTAAATTTGGGAAAGATATTTGACCATCCCCCCTCCTGATATTAATATATAAATACGAAAAAAAATTGAGAAAACCAAATTTCGGCTATCTTGATCAGACCTCAACCGATTTGGCTGAAATTTGGAATGGAAGTATAGTCTTCATCACACAAAAACTGTTGACCAAATTTCAGCCAAAAATGTTAAATAGTTTGGCTGAAATTGCAGTTTCAGTCAAATTTTCTGAAATTAATTTTCAAATCGAAATATCTTCGGACCTAAAAGTCGGATCAAAATTTGCTTTGTGGCAAAAAGTAGGCGTGGTACAATATCAAAACACTCGTTTTGAAAAGTAAAAGATAGACCACGATTACCCCCCTATACATGAAGCGGCTATCTGAGTCACGTAAAAATAAAAAAATAATAAAAATTTACATTCACATATTTACAGAAATCAATACACGCACGCACACACATATATAATATAATATACATTTATCTATACCTAGTCAAAGCAGTAGAGGCACGACTATACAAATAAAAAATATACAGTGTGTCCCACTTCGTATAACTTGGCGATTTGTGTTTGGATTTGTATATATTTTTTATAGCGCATAATACCCATAATGAACTACCTTTGGAAGGTAGAACTGTTACTCAATCTCTTTTTCAAAACCAACTGTGATGTTTTTAAAATGGGAATTTTGCAAAAGTAACATTAGCGATTGAGATAGAGGAAAAATGTATTTGGAAAATTTTTTCAATTTTTTATATATAGATCAGGAGGGGGGGGGGGGTGGTGGTCTGATCTTCACCAAATTTAAACTGGAGGTTCCTTTAAAATTAAGAATAAAAGGATACTATTTTAGTTCCTTAACTAATTGTTTAAGTGGTCAAAAAAAATTTAAACGGCAAATTTGACCCTTAAAATGTCCAAAAAACCCCTTTTCGGCCAATAAAACACGTTCCGTCCCTATTTGGAAATCAAGATTTTAGGGTTTTGTTATACTCGCCATGACAAACAATTTCCGCCGGGTCTGCATCCATCTTAAAAAATTTCCCTACCTCGCTATTTTATTGACTAAATCGACTCCACTATAATAACAATGCCTAATAATAATAAGAATGATAATAATAAACAGTAAACATATTTAGTTTTTAAAAGTTTATTGAACAAAAATACAAAAGTTTGTGTACTTAATAAAAAAACATAAATGTGCAGCGGACCACGGCAAAAACTCGTTTTTAGTCAGTAACTTTTCTTGAACTTTTCAGATTCATTTTGAACTATGCAACTGTAAAATTCTGCTTTAATCTACTTATTCTTGTTTCTTAAATCACATAAGCATGTTCTTAAAGTAATTGTAATTGGAAAAAGTAATTGTAATTGGAGGAAGTAATTGTAATTGGAGAAAGTAATTGTAATTGGAGAAAGTAATTGTAATTGGAAAAAGTAATTGTAATTGGAAAAAGTAATTGTAATTAGATAGTTCAAATAATATAATTACAAATTACAATTCCTTTAACAATTTTCCTACAATTACAATTCCAAATTACTTTAATAAAAAAAAGTACTTAATTACAATTACAATTACACGAAAAAAAAGGAATTGTAATTGCTAATTACTTTTTCACCAGGAATTACCCAGCTCTGCTCAGGGAAAATGTCGGTGTGCAGTGACAAGATAGATTTTATGTAGTGGCATCGCTAATGTAAATACACATTTTTTTAAAACGTATAGTGGAATGCCATCAGGCCCAAATGATAATTTATAGGTTGCTTGGAGAAGTCTATCAATTATTTCAGTTAAGGTGATTGTGTAAGTGGCCGTAATTAGGAATTTGATTTACTTGCTCAATACCATAAACTGAGAAAAAAGATGCAAACAAATTAACAATATCATTAGTATTATCAGCAGATAAGTCATCGTAGCGCATAACTGTAGGTAGATTATACTGATTCCTTTTGTTTTTGAAGTATGTCCAGAAATATTTAGGGTTATTGACGAGATTGCCCAATGAACAATTTTCCTCAGCTGAAGTAACTGACTATTTTCATAAGTGTGTGTGAGTTTTTATTTGTGGTTTACTAAATGGTTGCCAAGGTTCTATAGAAGGTATTTAAAATTACTAAAAGATGTTAAGACCTTAGGTTTTATAAAATAGCAACAGTAATATTTCCACCATAGACTTATATAACTTTTAGTAACTGTTACTACTGTTTATATAAAGAGGTTTTATAAAAGTTGCAGTAACAAATTTATAAAATTAATAGTGTTCAGTTCCTATATAGGCAATTGCTACAATGATTATAAAACTTCCTGATCCTACAATCACGGCAGAAACTTTTACATAACTTGAGGAGAAATAGAATTTAAAAGCACTACAATAAAACATCAATTTTAATTTTGTCTGTAACTTGTAACTACAGTTGCTTTTACAAAACCATTAGAAATTTTCAGAAACACTAAGTATATTACTATTTGGTACTTTGCTGTCAATATGGGGTATAGCATATACATAAATATAGCTACCGAGAGTTTCGCATCTCACCAGATGGCATTAGAGATGGTGCTGAGTGGATTTTCTTCGTAACAGGTCCGAACTGCTCCGAAAAGTACCATCTCTAATGCCATCTGATGGCTCATCTGGTGAGATGTGAAACTCTCGGCTAGGGTAAAAAAATCTGTGAGCTTTATTGCTTTCTGTGTAAAATGGAAAAATCGAACTGGAAAAAAGTTAAATCCAGTGGTACTTTCCGTCGAAAAATCAAAAGAAATTTGCCTAAAATCTTATATTCCATGCCCTTACTAAATTTGCAGCCAGTTAACAATAATGCAATAGAATCTGTCATTGAGAACGATTATAATGTACAAGAAACAAATATGTGCCAATATAATGAACCACTGTTTTCCCATGCAGCTGGAACAACAGTGACTATTGAGTATAGGTAATTTATGTCCTGGCTCTTGGGTTTGTACTATTTTAAAAGACATTGTTTTAATAAATTTGTCACTACACATACATATGTTTAACTGATGTTCATATTTACTACCCACATATGCAAAAGAAAAGCTTCCATACTGTAAGAAGAGAAGATATAATAAAGTCAACATCATCACTTAAAAGAAAGAAAGAGCAAGCGAGAAGTCCAATAAAGTATTAAACTTCATCGTTACTATTGTAAAGATTGTTTATAATGGTTGCGAAAATATTTCCATTACTTTATGAAGGTTTTGAAAAGTACATAAGGAAGTTATATAGGAGTAACAGTTATATTTCTTTTACTTTTTGCTATAAGGCTTGGAGGTTACTAAACAACGGTAACGGTAACCCTTATAGAGTGCGCCATTTAAGCTCTATAAGTAATATAAAGTGGTAACTGAAAAGTGGTCATCAACAATCTACTTTACTAAAGGTTTTATAATTTGGTGATGGTAATATGGACAATACCTTTACAAAACAAAAATTGTTCATTGGGTGTTTTCAGTTCTAGTTATTCTATAGTTCTTAAAACAAATGTCTTTTAATCTAGAGCACTCTGCTCTTAAGAGTATAATCTGCGGTCAGTGAAATGAAGAAACGAATTATTCGGCTTATTTTTGAAGATAGAAACTTCAAATTTTGTACGTATGTATTAAAATATATATTCTAGTTCGTCACGTTTTTAATTTTTTGTTTTAATCAAAAACACGTGATCAACGAAAAAATTGACGTCGAAAAATTGGAATTTACAAAAAACGAAATCGTGACGCCCTAGATAGTCCTTAATTAATTACGTGGATAAAATATAACCTCTTAATTTTCAAACATAGATTCAATAAATAGTTTCCAATTTTGCCGTCAATAGATGGCACTCGCCTCGGCATTCGCATAGCTTTACACGCTCTCAGACTTTAGGGAGGAACTTGTTGTCATGGAGACCAGACGCGAATGAATGCTTGCCAGGGAAGCATTTAGGAGTTCTGGTTGGTAATTGTAATCTTAAATTTATTTATAAATTATTTTATCTTACAGGAATGACTTAATAAATAGATGAAATTCTTGAAAATGTTAATACATAAATAAAAGGTGCCAAATAGAGAGGACCGTTTTGTATAAACACTCCTACAAATTTTATTATGAAAATTTGAATTCGGTTTTTAGTTAGGTCAGAAATCAATTTATTCGAAAATATTGCCAAGCAAAATGTACAGGGTGTCCCAATCAACGCGCTATGCTCGGTTTTCTCGGCAGTTTCTGAGATAAGTTTATGGTTCAAAATCCAGTCTGACGTAGGTTTCCCGAGGAATCTCATACTGCTAATATATTTAGGAATCCAAGATGGCGGACGAATTTCGTCATCTATGGTCCTATTCGACTGAAAATCGATATCTGGGGGTTTTCAGGGATGCGGATTACGAATTTTTGGTCAAAATTTAGGAATCCAAGATGGCGGACGAATTTCGTCATCTATGGTCCTATTCGACTGAAAATCGATATCTGGGGGTTTCGGGGATGCGGGTTATGAATTTTTGATCAAAATTTAGGACTCCAAGATGGCGGACGAATTTCGTCATCTATGGTCCTATTCGACTGAAAATCGATATCAGAGGGTTTTCGGGGATGCGGGTTACGAATTTTTGGTCAAAATTTAGGAATCTAAGATGGCGGACGAATTTTGCGATCTATAGTCCTATTCGACTGAAAATCGATATCTGGGGGTTTTCAGGGATGCGGGTTATGAATTTTTGATCAAAATTTAGGACTCCAAGATGGCGGACGAATTTCGTCATCTATGGTCCTATTCGACTGAAAATCGATATCGGAGGGTTTTCGGGGATGCGGGGTACGAATTTTTGGTCAAAATTTAGGAATCTAAGATGGCGGACGAATTTCGCGATCTATAGTCCTATTCGACTGAAAATCGATATCTGGGGGTTTTCAGGGATGCGGGTTATGAGGTTTTGATCAAAATTTAGGACTCCAAGATGGCGGACGAATTTCGTCATCTATGGTCCTATTCGACTGAAAATCGATATCGGAGGGTTTTCGGGGATGCGGGTTAGGAATTTTTGGTCAAAATTTAGGAATCCAAGATAGCGGACGAATTTCGCGATCTATAGTCCTATTCGACTGAAAATCGATATCTGGGGGTTTTCGGGGATGCGGGTTGCGAATTTTTGGTAAAAATTTAGGAATCTAAGACAGCGGGCGAATTATAACTATATTTTGACCCCCCCTTTATTTATGTTATTATTGGAGATAAAAAAGTTTCGTATAAGAGTTGTAGGGTTGTATACATATTTTTTTAAATGCAATTAAAAAACAATTGCTTGCATATGTTACGTGATATAACAATGAAGGTTGCTTTTTTAAATGAAAACCCTGTATATTTTTACATGTTCTTTTAGATCCTTTATCCCTCATTTCAAACATATAAAGATTGATAGATCTAGTTGTAATATTTTTTGATATATCAGACATTAAATATGCTCCAAATATGCATATAGGTATTTTAGGGTTTCTGACGGAGCGCAGTCAGTGGCGGATTTAGGGAGGGGGGGGGGGGGCTATAGAGGCTATACCGGCAAAATCCAAGGGCGGCAATTTTTTTGAAAAACACCAAAGACATAAAAACAAAAAATTATTATTATTAATATGTTCTATCAGAACATGTTTAATTTATTTGAGAACGTGTTTTTTATATTAACTAGACTAAAGTTCCTTATTATAGTCAACAGTACAGGGTGGTTGTGCAAACGTTAGAACCTCATTTAACTTCTTTATTTTTGGAGTTACGTAAATAAGTTCAAAAATAAAAGTTGAGATGTCACATGTATTTTCCAAACATCATTTCAGCAAAACAATTCAAACAAGTCGAATTTCGGAGATATGAGCTTTACCTTGGTTTTTTTAAATAGAACACCCCCATATATTTTTACACCATTTGAAAAGCCATAGAAAAATCTTTTCAATGATATATGACACAGTATTTTTCTTAAAAACTATAGAAGATATTAAGTTTTATATTTTCTTACATTAAGTCATGGTAGTCCGAAAAATATATACAGTGTATTTCACTTTTTAATTTGTTTTTCTGATTTGAATCAAATTTTACTTAAGTATGGAACAAATTAGGATCTACTTATGACCAGAAAAAAATTCATCTCCTACAAATGCAAAGCCACCTGCGTTACCAAAATATGCGGATAAAATAAAAAAATCATATTAGGCATATTTTTATTGGAAAACTTTGTCAATGAAACTTGTTCAGAATTGTTCAGAAACCTTAACTCCAAAATTTAATCAAAATAAAAAATATATAAATTTTTATTAAAATAATGTCGCAAGTCCGAAAATATCATTTTAATGTGTTTTTTCGTTTAGAAAACTGTACTATGACAATTTTGTTTGAAATTAAACCCAGGCTGCCAGGTAGTTGTAAAGCAATTTACAGTTTTTTTTTAAATAATTATTTTCAAAATTTTTAAAATTTCAAGTTTTTCATTTTTTAATTTTGATTAAATTTTGGCCATTTTGGACAATTCTGAACAAGTTTTATTAACAAAATTTTCCGATAAAAAAATGCCTAATATGATTTTCCGATTTTCTCCACATATTTTGGTACCGCAGGTGGCTTTGGTACCGTAGGAGGCGAATGTTTTTCTGGTCATAAGTAGATGATACTAATTTGTTCTATACTTAAGTAAAATGTGATTCAAATCGGAAAAAAAAATAAAAAAGTTATTGGGGTGTTACCATTTCAAGTGAAACACACTGTATCGATTATTGAAATTCTCCATTTTATTTAAAATAAAGTGAAATTAGACAGAACTAACATATTGTTTATTTTAATTTACATACTTTTGTTTTCCAAGGCTAATTTGATAAATTGTAAATTTATAGTAAATTAGACAAAATTTGTTTAAGATAAGCACCATGTATTATATTATAAATACAAAGCTTTTTTTATGGCGTTTCAAATGGTACATATATGGAGTGTTCCTTTAAAAAAAAGCAAAGTAAAGTTCATATCTCCGAAATGCGACTTTCAATAGGCATGTCCACAAAATTTTAATTTCAATTGGAAATGATAGAATTATCGATATTGTACACTAATTTAACAATAAAAAAAACCGCTGCCCAAGGAATCACTACTTCCACATCCAGATTTTCTATCCAAGTCACTCACAACGAAAAAATGTTGTATGTGGAAATAATTGTTTAATAATATAATATTTGAAATCGTTAAAACGATACCCCACATCGGTAGTGGGATGGGGGTGGTGATAGAGGGTGGTAGTGGGGGTGGATAAGGTAAAAAAATATTTTGAGGTTTCTGGTTCTTGTACACAAACTAAATCAAAAATGTTTTCCATCCTCTTTAATAATGGGGTGAGGGTGGTAATGGGGGTGGCTAATGCCAAAATTTTTTTTGAGACCTTAGCTTCTCTTGTATATAGTAAATACCAATTTTATGAACTCTTACCTGCTTGATTTACCTATTTACCCCAAATTTACCCCAATTTACCCCCCAACCCTTCGACGGAACAAGATGAAAATATAATCTAGTTCTAAATCTCGTTAAAGTACATATGCGCACCAAATTTCAAGTCAATATCTCAAACGGTTCCAGAGTAAACGTGCGCACAAAAAAAAAGTTACAGACCGACAGACAGAAATTTTTTTTCGCTCAAACTTAAAATCTCGACGTTTCATGACATTCTAAGCCTATTTGAACAATAAAAATTTTTAAAAATTTTTTTGTCGTTACTATACTTCCACTGGATGTGGAAGTAATATATGTATCCTTATTTTGCCAGTTATTCGTAATAGAAATTACCCCAACATAGCGAGGATTTTTGGTAATTTTTCAATAAAAATTCTTGGCCTATGAAGTAAAAAAATATTTTGAGGATTTTGGTTCTTGTACATACACTAAATCACACTTTTTTTTCGTCCCCTTAAAAAATTGGTAGGGGTCGTAATGGGGGTAGCTAATGTCAAAAATTTTTTTGAGACCTTAGCTTCTCTTATATATACTAAATACCAATTTTACGGACTCTTACCTGCTTGATTTACCTGTTTACCTCCCCATTTACCCCAATTTACACCCCAACCCTTCGATGGAATAAGATGAAAATATAATCTAGTTCCACATCCCGTTAAAGTACATACGTGTACCAAATTTCAAGTCAATATCGGTTCCAGAGTAATCGTGCGCACAAAAAAGTTAGACCGACAGACAGACAGACATTTTTTTACTCTGAAACTTAAAATGGCGACCTTTCATGACAGTCTAAGCCTATTTGAACAATAAAAATTTTCAAAAATTTTTTTGTTACTATACTTCCACTGGATGTGGAAGTAATTAATATTCTATTTTCAAGAAAAAGAACGCCATTGCCATGTAAACCGGAAGTGATATTTAAAATGTACATGCCTTTTTTTACTTTCCTTTAATAGTCAATTAAAAACATAAATGATCCGATCAATTCTTCTTTGATGTTCAATTATATGTTTCTTAGCGGCATCGATTCCCCGGAAAAAAATACTTATCTCAAAAACTACCGAGAAAATCGGACATAACGCGTTAACTAGGACACCCTGTACACTGTAAATATACATTATATACCTACAGATAGTTTTTCTTTTAATTCAAAACCACTGCCTAAGCAATCACTACAACCGCATTCAGTTTTCCTTCTCAAATTACTTTAAATAAAAATTCTTGTGCACCCAACGCGAAATTCGACTCTGTACGACAGAAATATATTTGAACTATTTCTCTTATATTACACAATCTCCGCCTGTTTACGTAGACGGCATATTTCATTGGTCAAAGGGGCACGCCCACCCGTATAAACCTTTTTCATATATATCAATGAAAATATTATTTGTCCTAGGGCAGATTATCCTCTTAAATGACAAAAATTATGGTAGTGGTGAATATCACCATTCGATTTAAACTGTTTAAGTACTCTTTTTTTCTCACTAATAGTTTTTTTAATTTCAGTACTGAACCAGCGGGGATAGCTAGATGTCTTAAATTTTTTGACAGGAATGAACATGTGAAGACCATCATAAAATATGTTGTAAAATTGTTCCACTGCTGAGTTTACATCAGATTTATTAAGAGCAACTTCCCAATCAATATTAGCTAGAAAATTATTTAATTCAAAGTAATTACCATTGCGGAAGTCAAAAAAATACTCTTCATAGTGGAGATAGTTGTCTAAGTTCAATTTTAAATCAAAAGTTACTGAAGTGTGGTGCATACTATTCAATAGCAGTGGATCAATGGATTCTGCACATGTATGTCTCTAAAGCTAGAAAAAATGAGATTCAAGTAGATTCCTCTACTATTTGGTATGGTGTTTATTTGGTAAAGGTTGTAAATGCTAAATCCAGTTAGCAGGACAAATTACATACAAGCCCAAATCATCATTATACCAGGTGGCATGAGGCAAATTATAGTCCCCACAGATAATAAATTTTACCTACGATCACTACTGTAAATAGTAAAAAAAACACACTACCTGCCATCCATGTAAGTTGAATTTTACGTATTGTAAACAAAACGCACTGTAAACAAATCGCACGGTAAACAAAACGCACAGGACACCCAATTATAGGTGGCTTATATCGCTGACGCGGGGTTTAAAAAAAACAAATGCGCCTACGTAATTTTCAAACGCTGTCAAAACTGACATAATATTTGTTGAATGACATTGTTGACTAGTAAACTAAATCCAGATTTTACTAAATAAATAAATAAATATGATCGTAGGTAAAGTATAGTACATAATTTGAGTTGTAAAGCAATTACGCACTCATGGAAATACGCACTCGCAGCTACGCGGCATCGTGCGTAACTTTTCCATTCGTGCGTAATATGCTTCTTACAATTCTCATTACATAATATACTATAACATTAACTATATTGTTTGAGATATATTCAATAGCACTAACATGATCAATATATTTCATCTCGTCAGATGCCGGAGGAATATAAATTCCTTCAAATACAATTGTATTATTATTTACAACGATTTGTACAAATAATTGTTCAGTGCTACTTGTAGGTATGCTTAATAATTTTGCAGATACATTTTTTTTGACAGCTTTAAGGATACCTCCCCCACGAGCCATACCTGATCAAGCCTAAAAACATCATAACTAACTAAACCCAGCTCATTATCACTATAATCATCATTTAACCAAGTTTCAGTAATAATAATAATAATACTATATATCGAATACAAAGCAGAATGTTGAAAGTTTACAATTTTAGCATTGTGATAAAAAACAGAAATGGAGTTTTTATTTTTTAGTTTTTTGGGTTATTCACAATTTTTAGGGATTCCTTTTGTATACCTAATGAATACATCTTCACCTTTCTTCCTTTTGTTTAAGATCTTTAATTTTTTTTTTATGTTCATCTGGAGAGTTGTCATGTCGACATCAATATAAACCTTCCTCTTGTTACGGTTCAAAAATAGTTTAAGCTAGTTCAATTAAAGTTAGTTATTTTAAAAGGTTACTTCTATAAAATTAGTTATTAATTAATTTTGAATAATACTATAATCACCAAGGTAGAGCCATCTAGTTTGAATTCTAATTCATCCATGCGCGATGAATACTTTTAATTGATAAGAAGGGAGTCATTACACTTGTGAACGGCTATACGTTAATACCTGTTGTGCAAATTCCAAAATTGTGAAAAATTTAATAGTGACTTGGTTTGGTTTAGAAAACACTAGTCGAATTCTTTCGGATTAAAAAGATTTTTCCATTTGGATTAATTTCGTCTGAGGTACGAAAATCGTCTTTTGGTTGACGGAGTATAATTTTGCACTCTCCACGCCGTGCATTAAATTTTATTTGAAACGCCTCAACAACATCTAGAGGTATGCATACATTTTACTTAATTAATTTATCCTCATTTGTGGGAATTATTTTTAGGCGTTTTTGCTTTGGTTTTATTTAATTGGGGATAATAATAAATTCCGTAATAGTCCTTTGGATCTGATTTTAAATATTCACTGGGGTTTGAGAGAGATAGGAGATAGCTGCTAGACGTTCCTGTTAGTCCGGCTTATCAGTTCGCAGCGTTTTTCGGCTAGTAATTTCCTCCGCTGCCCTCGACCCGCTGGAACACCCGACCTGCGATCAGCTGGCCGACCATCCACGTAAACGTCAACTGCAGAGATCAGATCCACCCATTATTATTACTCTTTTATATTATTGAATTAGGAAGTTTTATCTTTTACCAAATTTCTATTTTAAAATGTTGTTGTATTTAATTAGTGTATTTGTTTGGTATATTTATTTGGGTAGGTACCTATTTCACGTCTTCGCGTAACGTACATAGTTATTTGTTTATTTTAAAAATCGTCTATTTAACACTCGAGAGTAACCAACCTTCTCTGTGTAAAAGTAATATAATATTGCTACCTTTCCATCCATATCACATTTGGACATATATTGCGTTATAGTGTAAAATATTCGTGATGCACTTTTCTGCGCCATTAATAAAGATCTTTATTATTTCAGCGTACGTCTATTAATAACATAAAGCAATTGAATACTGAGTTATTAGATTAATTTATTATATTACTTATCCCGCGTGATTTAAGTATTTAGGAAGTTTAGTTCGACAAAAATTAGCAGCGTGTTAGAATTTCCCTTTTATGAATATAATTTAATATTTGTCATTTCTATGTGCTGATTTCTGCCTAGTAATATATGCATTATTTAATTAAATTGATACATTAGTTTCATTCCACAGAATTTAAATCCAACGTATAATTTTGTTTAGTTTGAACATTTCCCTTAAAAGAATTGAAGTTTCGTAGTTTCCTAGTCAGGAGCCGAATACCCGAGTATAATTTAAACTACGTGGCGCCCTGAAAACATCGTAACATTTTGTTGGTCAGTATTTATTTTAACTTTAACCTATCCAAGATTAATATTCATATTTATTTCTTGTGGAGACCCACACCCTAGCTCACTACAGATTAGTCATAGCCGGCTCGTGCGCTAATTCTTTTGAGGAAGATAGCCCATTATAGTTCGCACGATTTTATAACCGTCCCAAAATGACGTTATACTCTGTTTGTTAATATTTCTTTTACCCCTGATAACGAGAGGCCTCCTCTGAAGATTGATATATTACTTTTAATGGACGGGCTCCATTTTTGTTATTTTTTCCCACACGTAGGACTTTTACTATATTTAGATCTTCTTTGGTTACTTCTTTGCTTATTTCTCTTATTTGTAATATATCACTTTGTGCATTTGCACTTTCTGGTAAATTGTAAAACATGACATTATTTGCCTTTCTCTGACGCTCAAGGATTTCATTTATTATTACTTCCTCAGATGTGCCATTTTTACCTCCATTTTTCATGTTAATTGCGGATTCTTATTTATTTTTTTTTTATAAGTTTAGGAACCATTTTTACATGCACCAGTCTGGCAATCCTCACAATAAAACTTAAGAACTTGTTTACCTCTGAGGTCAAGTACTTTCAGTTCTGATGCAGTTAGATCAGAGCACTGTCGATGGACGGACTCTCCACATCCGTCACATAAAATTACTGGATCGTCATTCTTAACATCTAATTTGCATTTTATACAGATCATATTGTTGAAAAATTCCAGAAAAACCGACTTTTTTAAAGATAACTCAAAGACCTTTAATGATAGGTTTTTCAATTTGTAGATACTGTTGGAACTTTGAAAAACCGTTAATTTGAGAGGTGTTTCGTTTAAGACGCTTGAAAATTTGTTTAAATAGTTGCAAAAAACCGCGAAAATTTTCGCAATTTGCAAATATTTTTCATTCTTTAACAAAAGCACTTTAGTGCTTGAAACTTTGACAAAATATGTCTTTTATTACCCCAAAGTTACCCCTAAAATTTCATGAAAAAATTTTAATTAGTTTATTAAAAACATAAATAATGTAAAAGGCAAATTCACCCTGTCCCCGTTGTCGTAGAGGGGTGCTCCGGATATCATTTTTTTTGTAGAGACAAACTTTATGTTTTCATTAATGGTAAATCAAATTTGCATTATTTTGAACTTTAAAATGGCGTTTGAACAGGTGTCATATTTTGAGGTTAGGTTTTTTGCTAATAACTTTTAAACAAATGAAGATTTTGCAATATCGTTCTCATATCTTTGTTGCTGGGGTTTTTTCACACATTTTCAAAAAAAAAAAAATGATTAGCCTTACTAGAAGCCAAGATGATTTTTTTTTAAATAAATTCGTAATTTGTTTATTAATGAAACTTGGCGAACAACTAGTTTAATAGTCTATTTTTGTAATACAGCTGAGTTTGGGGGAAAAATTCAATTTGCAACAATAACAATTAATTTTAAATCAGCTTCAGAATAGGAGAGAGAAGCATGAGTCATAGTCCACAGTACATCGGCCCATTTTTTTTTTATGATTAGTAACAGGCTGAATTTTCGTGAGTAGCTTCGTTTTGACGAGACACCCAACTTTTCCCTCTGCGAAAATTCTCGGTAGTGGTAGCTAATAGCAAAAATTATTTTTTCTATTTCGCACGAATTAGACAATTCGACAAATTATTTTGGCAATATATTTTTCATTCTTTAAACGTTTGTTAAAGAGTTTGTTTTTCGATTGCCTTGGTTACGTTTGCGCGAGTTAATTATAATAAGCCCCGTGTTTGTCCACAACATATTGCCAAAATAATAACAGGTTGTCGAATTGTCTAATTCATGTGAAATAGAAAAAATAATTTTTGCTATTAGCTACCACTACCGAGAATTTTTGCAGAAAGGGCGTCAAAACGAAGCTACTCACGAAAATTCAGCCTGTTACTAATCATTAAAGAAAAAAAGGGCGATGTACTGTATCATATCTATAACACGTTCATAAAATGATCGAGACGAGGCCACAGTTTTTAAGATATTTGCAACAATACTGTTTTCGCGAACTTTGACCCAGCGGCGGTCAAATCGATAAGGAACTCCCACACATTATTAAGAACCCTAATACTAAGGTGCATGCAAAAATTCAGTCCGTTACAATTTTTTTCCAGCTTGCAATATTTTTGTCTCCTGGATTACTTGGCTTGGTGGCAAATGGAAAATACACATTGCAGTGAATATGTTAATAAAATAGAAAATGAAGAATAAAGTAATATTGTGCTGTAAATCCTTACAGAATATCAAATATTTCCTGATACTAATAGAGTCATTTGGGCAAGGGAGTTTTAAAACATGTTTTAACAATCTTTTAAAATTATTATATCGATAATTTCTTGGTTCAAAACACATGCATTTCTAAATTTATAGCAGCTATGGTCCAATTATTTAAATGTATGATTTTCTTATTTTTTTCTACTTTAAAGCGCATTGCGTTTCTGATTATTTATGAATTAGAATTTTACAAAAATTATTTTCTCAACTGATTAAAAAATGTGTATTAGAGAATATTATTCAGATATTAACCAAATCACAATTTACACACTTTTTTATTTATTATGAAATTACCTACTTTCTATACCGGGTGGCTCAGCCGATAGGGTCACTCTTGTAACTTTTGAATGGGCGAATGGATTTTTTTCAAATTTGGTGTAGTGATATGGGATGAAATTTTCAATTATATGATGCAAAGAACCACAAAAGTCGACTTCCGGTTTTGATGCAATCGACATGAAAATAAAATTTTTAAATGGGACAACCTGTATATTTTTTCATATTTGGATCCTGCTGGCCAGCCTACATATGAACTGACCCTCAAATATTATTTTGATTTTCAAAAAATATAGATTTTTTAATTTTTAGTTTTGATATTAGAAGGCCGCGATTTTGCCAAAATTGTTAAAAATTGGTCTGCAAGCATCTTTGAAATATTATCTCTTCAGATACTAACATTAAACACGATTTATTCTTCAGTAAGTTCAACGATATGGTTTTTCAACGAAAACTAAATTTTTTTGAATGGAATCCCTATGGGACAACCTCTTATTTACCTAGATCTTTAAATTATGAAGAAAATGGTATGCATAATGTCTACCTTCTCTTTGTACTAAATTTATAATTAAAAGAAAAAAATGTTTTGTTTTTTTTAAATCAAAATAATATTTGAGGGTACATCATATGTATTTTGGGCAGCAGGATCTAAAATGCAGGTTGTCCCATTTAAACATTTGATTTTCATGTAAATTACATCGAAACCGGAAGTCGGCCATTTTGGTTCATCATATAATTTTAAATTTCATCCCATACCACTGCACCAAATTTGAAAAAATCTATTGGCCCATTCAAAAGTTACAACAGTGTCCCTATCAGGTGAGCCACCCGGTATATTGCTGCCCTAATCTGGGCACACTAATATAATTGTTAGGTAATAGTATATTACGTAATGAGTGTTGTAAGTAGCATATTACGTAATTGCTTTACAACTCGAATTATGTACTATATACTTTACCTACGATCATATTTATTTAGTAAAATCTGAATTTAGTTTACTGGTCAACAATATTATTCAACAAATATTATGTCAGTTTTGACAGGGTTAGAAAATTACGTAGGTGCATTTGTTTTTTTAAACCCCGCGTCAGCGAACTAAGCCACCTATATTTGAGTGTCCCGTGCGATTTGTTTACAGTGCGTTTTGTTTACAATATGTAAAATTCAACTTACATAGATCGCAGGTAGTGTGTTTTACTATTTACAGTAGTGATCGTAGGTAAAAACTTTAAAACGCTCATTATTGGAGAAAAAATCAAAACAACTACTCTTCTAGCTAATACTTTGTCAGCATTAGATAGGTCATTTTGATTGGTTCTCCAATGAGCGTTTACCTAACCAGTATATTAGAGTGCCCATATTAAGGCAACAATACACAGAAAGTAGGTAATTTCATAATGAATAAAAAAGTGTGTAAGTTGTGATTTGCTTAATACCTAAATAATATTCTCTAATCATGATGAAAACAAATAAAAAATAGTTAATTGTAAAAAATGCGCCTTGGAACAAATCTGAAAGTCAAAAATAAGGACCATCCCTTTATTAACACTTTCGCTGCGATCATTCAGGCCCCCTACATTGACTGTTTTTTTTTTTGAAAATATGGCATAATTAGGTGTCAGAAATCGAATAGTGTCAATAAAAATTGTATATACAGGATATTCCATGTTTTTTAGACTGATTCTCAGGAGAACCATGCACACTTGGCCAAGAATTTCTTGTTCAGTGCTGACTGGCATAATAATAATAATACATAAATGGCCTGGCTCACACGAGTCATGCGCAACGAAAGTGTTAAGAATGTTTCCAGATTGATTCTTTCTTATGCTTTGAAGATTAAGATGTATCTACTTTCAATTTAGGTAATTTTCTTGTAGGGTTAAAAATGTGTATCCATATTACCTGTTTTGATGAACTTATTTGGGTACATTCCTGTTCATTGATGTTTTCCTTTTTTCCTTTGAGCAAGAAAGATGAAAAGCACTTAAATCTTTGTTATCATCTTCGTTGCACCAGGGTGGTGCAAATTTCTTGGACCTGAATGTATATAATTCTAAACATAAGGTAACAATTAGAGTAAACATTTATTTCATAAGTCGAAACACTTTACCAATTACATATTGCCTGCATTAAAAAAAAAATAATAATAATAAAAACAAGATTTCAAGTGTTTATTAATAATAATTATTTATTAAACGAATAATAATTACAGAATACTTTGTCTATGTAAATTATTTGCAATGATTGCAATTACTTTATTTCCAGTTATCCTTTTCATAGTCCCATTTTGATGATAGACCTTGGATTGGGTTTGCTTGCAAATCAAGAATACGTCTCAGTTGAGCCTCTCTGTATTCTTCCCCAAAAGTATGAGGTAGAGGACTGTAAACTATTAAAAACATTAATATACGTGTCAAACTGAAGATGATTATTTTTATTAGTAGTGAAGATTTGAAAATTGGTGGTCGATAATTTGCTTCATGTTTGGAGACATGAAAAGAGTAATTAGAAAAAGTTTTTAATTTCAGCAATGTGACATAGACCAATTGTGTACATTTTAGAGTGTTATTGAATAAAAAGGAACCAATCAGTCAGTCATCAGAAATATCGCACCATACCTTCTGTGATATCCTTTTCGATATGGAGTTCTGTATTGAAAAGGATTGCAGTTGTAGCCCTTATGATAGCTTTCATTAATTAAACTGGCATTGCGCAGAAGAAAATAAATGATTTAACTATGTATTGTTACTGGACTAAAAGTTTTCCTAAATATTTCAAATTTTGTTGAATAAGTAATTAGTGTTTTTTCACTGGTTTTTGGCAAATTCTTTTGTTTCCATGGCATTCTAAGCAAAACTGAGGCAGCGCAACATTATTAAGAGATTCACGCGAATTTTCCGTCAAAATTAATATTTAAAATGCCTTCGCCTTAACTGCGAAAGGGTTAGAGGGTCTGAACAGACGCATCCTAGACAGAGATCAATAAGAATTTTTTCAGACAGCCAAGAACTCTAGTTGACCTAAATACCAGGCATTGCAGAAGAAATCACCACCTACACAGAATTGGAATAGCAGATAACTCTGAATGCCGGCTGTGTTTGGAGAAAGATGAAATGGCAGCGCATGTTCTATGTACCTGTCCTGCTGCAGAAAGACCTGGTTCTCACTTTTTGGCAAAGGGGAACTGCTACCAGAGGACCTGGACAATCTCTCACCCAATAAGGTAGTCGGCTTTATCAAAAAGCTGAACCTATTGGGTGAAATGTAATTAGGAGTGAGCCACAATAGACCAGATGGTCTCAGTGGTATATTAGCCCACCCACACATCAACCTAACCTATCCGCGGATATCTCAAAAATGGAGGAGCAAACAAATATGAAAAAATTGTTTACTGTGTGTCCACTGTAAATCACTAACTGAAATTTGTATATCTTACATTAAATGGAAGATCTGCTAAGTTATATCGGTCTACTTTTTAAGTAGATCATACCAACTTTAAATTTGTTACATCTAGAAAAATGTACGTCCTATGTGAATAATATTTTAAATATCAAAAAAATGTTTTTCTATTATACTTTTATTAAAAATGGATACACTTCAACATTAAAATTTTTGTGTTACATATCAGTGGCAAAAACTTATTTATAAATTCCCTATTTCTATACTGGGTGTCAACGATATCACTTGTCGGTCGCCATTTCTTTATTTTTTAATGGATCAAGATGAAAGCAGGTATGTGCCACATGTTATCAAAACAAGTGACCGCACTTTTGATTTTTAAATGAAACACCCTTGAAAGGTTTTTGTGTACAGTACCTAAAGAGTACTCGACAGTACCTGTACATTACCACAGACTATGTACATATACAGTGTGTGTACAGGGTTATTCCATTATATTTAGGCCACCCTCATAGACTACTTTAATAATTGTAATTTCCGATCGTATAATAAATAGCTTAAATACGATTTTCAATGTTCAATAACTCGAAAATGGACTATCATATTTTTGATATCAGGAAAAAAATAATAATTCAAAAATTCAACACTACATAAGGCGTTCCATTAAAAAAATATATTATTGCTTCTTGTACCTCTCAATTACTGCACGCCACTGTACTTCCATTAACTTATGAAAGAGGTTCAGTTAGAGCCCTACAACTTTCGTCCGAAACTTTTTTTTCTATCTCCAATAATAACGATCATAAAGGGTGGCCTAAATACAATGAATAACCCTGTACAATGCTAAACAGTACCAGACAAGTTTATTGAATCTTGTTCCAACTGCCAATTCAACAGGAATCCTGTATATTTTTGCATTTTTGGAATCTAGAGGTCATTTTGCATATGACTTAAAACTGTGATAAATATTTTTATTGTATTAATGACTATTTTAATAATAATTTTAGTGATATAAGTATATAAACTTGTTTTTAATCTGTCATATAAACTTATAATGTTTTTTTTTAATCTGCCCTGTATCGACTTGTGTAAACTAATGGTAATAGCACCATAAACTTACTATGACTGTGCTAATTTCATGACTCTGTCATTTTGAAATTTTTTCCACCAGAAATTGTTTTAATATTCATAAATAATTGAAGATAGATTCTTATTGAATTTTGCTGCTGTTAATTTGTGCCACACAGAGGACAAAAGTTGATAAAATCATTTTTTAGAAATTACTCAAAATTTTTAAATGATTGCTAACTGTCATATTTCAATACCAATCTAGCGATGTATCGCAACACATCCTGGTGGGTCAATTTCTGGTTGGTCACGGGACATTAGATTGACAATTTAAATTAGCTGAAAAGTTTCAAAATGGCAGAAAAAGTCAAGGAATTAGCAGTCATATGCAGAATGACCTCTAGATTTCAAAAATGCAAAAAAATAGGGCGTGCTCTTTAAAAATCAAAAGTAGGTCACTTCCGGTGAAATCGGAAGTTGAGGAAACTTGATAGATGGATAAAAAAAAATGTTGTTTTGATAACATGTGACACATGTTTAGTTTTATCTCGATCCGTTAAAAAATAAAGAAATGGCGGCAGCAAATTGATCTCGTTGACCTTCGGTATAGTTCAGTATCCAGAACACTACACTGACGCTTCCTGCAATATTAAGAGCAATGTATAGTTTTATTCATAAAAAAGGTACAAGTATTAGAAGTTGAAGTGAACTTCATCATATTTGTGTAAAACCGGCTTATTCATGTCATAGGTTGTCAAAAAAAAATATATATGTATATATATATACCGGGTGAGTCACGAATTGCGCTCGTCCCAATATCTCCTAAAATATTTGGAATAGAAAATTGAAATGTGGAGGGCTTATTACACGACTAAAATGCCATCTTTTCAATAAAAAAATCAAGTTTGGTGCACATCCGGTTTGACCGGAAATGCCCACAACTTTCGATTTTTAAATGGAACACCCTATATATTTTTACATTTTTGGAATCTAGAGGAAATTTTGAATACAATACATCCATTTTGGTTACTTTTTGATAAACATTAAAAAGTTTATTAAAAAATCTATTTCTGAATCCAGAGTGCTGTGGTGCTCAAAACATATTTTAGTTTGTGTGCTACGTTACTATAAAAATACAAAGAGCAATATGATTGCATTACTTAATTGTCTAGAGGCGTTTAAAATTTTCAAATGTGATTTTTACCCACTAACTCGGTTTTTTTAAATGGGAAGTTAATCGTTCACCAACAATTTTAAATACCTCATTTTCATACGAATCTAATGATACCAAAATTTTGAAAATCCGCTCAGAAATATTTGAGATTTCAGCCAAAATACAATGCAACCAAGCTTTCAGAAACATGCGGCTAATAGATAATAGATTAGTGGGCTTTGGAAACTAAAATGACACATTTCTGTGTAAATCTGGTAACCTAATAACATTGGAAACATCATAGTAGCCATTGAATGTAATAAAACAATATCAGCTGCCAGACAGACTCGTGTAGTTATAGGCAATCTTGAGCTATCAAACATTTAATAATTGTGAGCGCAAAGAACGTTACAAGTAAGTTTAGCATAGGTATGTTGAGGTAAACACAGTTACATCCACAAGGAAATTAGCAATAGAATGCGACATCAGTACGGTTTTCAGAGTTTTATTTAAATGAACATAAATATCGGGCCTATAAATAAACAAAAATCAATTCCGTTTGAACAATTAAACTTAAATTAGGTAACAATAGGTATCCATATTAAAATAATTAATATAATTAAACCCTAAATTGACATTTATAGATATTGTTCAAAATGTCCACCATTTTTTTCTATACACAATTCGGCTCTGCGTTAGTTCATTAAGAGCCCGTACAACTTTATTTTGCAGCTCTTCACAGGTATTTGAAGAAGTTTGATAAACTTTATTTTTGAGAGTGCCCCATACATAATAGTCGAGGGGTGTTAAGTCAGGTGACCTAGGAGGCCACCTGATATGACCTTGATTTGCGATAAGGCGTTCACCATACAAGTTGTTTAAATATTCCATCACTCTTCTGGAATTATGTGGCGAAGCACCATCTTGTTGGAAAAACAGATTTTGTAAATAGGCAAGAGGAAGTAAGTCAAGAAATTCTGCTGTCTGGTTTTGTAAAAAGAATAAATATCGTTCGCCAGTAAGTGTTCCATCAAAAAATATGGGTCCAATTATTCGATCTCCAAGTACTCCAAGCCAACAGTTAAACCCAAATCTTTCCTGAATATTCCCCCGCCCTACCAACCTCGGATTTTCTTGAGCCCAGTACCTAGTATTATTTCTGTTAAACATACCTTGGTTCGTAAATCTACTTTCATCTGAATATAAAATATGAAAAGGAAAACCAGGGTTTTGTTGTACTGCATTTAAGAACCAGTTGCAATATACTAGCCTCCTGTCGTTATCATCTCCATAAAGATGTTGGTGTATTTGGTATTTATAAGACTGAAACTTATGTTTCTTTAAAATTCTGCAAACCGAAGACTGACTAATGTCGCATTCCGTTGCCAATTCCCTTGTTGATGTTGTTGGGTGTACCATCACAAATCCTAACACATCAATTTCTTTGTCCTCACTTACAATAAATGTTTGATGGTAATCTTGTTGATCGGGTTCGTTTCTTAATTTTTGTTCCACTTTGGCAAACAAGTGTCTGCTTGGAGCACGTCTGTTGGGATATTGTTGCTGATACAGTCCTGCAGCTGCAGTTGAATTTTTGTGACACTCTCCATATATCAGTAACATATCGACCTTTTCATTTCTACTAAAATTATTAATTTTCTTTAATTTTTAATCAAAGAGATTTCCGCAACGCTTTATTTTTTATCTGTCTGGCAGCTGATATTGTTTTATTACATTCAATGGCTACTATGATGTTTCCAATGTTATTAGGTTACCAGATTTACACAGAAATGTGTCATTTTAGTTTCCAAAGCCCACTAATCTATTATCTATTACCCGCATGTTTCTGAAAGCTTGGTTGCATTGTATTTTGGCTGAAATCTCAAAATTTTGGTATCATTAGATTCGTATGAAAATGAGGTATTTAAAATTGTTGGTGAACGATTAACTTCCCATTTAAAAAAACCGAGTTAGTGGGTAAAAATCACATTTGAACATTTTAAACGCCTCTAGACAATTAAGTAATGCAATCATATTGCTCTTTGTATTTTTATAGTAACGTAGCACACAAACTAAAATATGTTTTGGGCACCACAGCACTCTGGATTCAGAAATAGATTTTTTAATAAACTTTTTAATGTTTATCAAAAAGTGACCAAAATGGATGTATTGTATTCAAAATTTCCTCTAGATTCCAAACATGTAAAAATATATAGGGTGTTCCATTTAAAAATCGAAAGTTGTGGGCATTTCCGGTCAAACCGGATGTGCACCAAACTTGATTTTTTATTGAAAAGATGGCATTTTAGTCGTGTAATAGGCCCTCCACATTTCAATTTTCTATTCCAAATATTTTAGGAGATATCGGGGCGAGCGCAATTCGTGACTCACCCGGTATATATATATATAAAAAAAGGAATAGGATTATTATTAAATTAACTTATTATGTTTGTGAGGACCATTTCAATGTAAATATCTATATATTGAATTATTTATTATTAAATTCAGTATTTTTGAAATTTAAATGTTTATTTTTATTTATTTATTTACTGGAGAGCCCATTGAGTACACAAAAAATACATTATACAAAAGAAAGACACATAAATAGTAATACATTAAAAAAAAACAGATTAAGTAGACACATATGACTAGAGTGTAAATTAAAATAAATAACAAATTGATTCGGGTAAAATAGAACAGTTAGTTTCACAAAATATGTTACTTAATTAATCATATCACAAATTGTTTTTTAATGTGTATAGTGAAACATTGAAAAAATCTAGACATGCAGTATTTGCATTTTTCATTATCCTGTCGATACCAAGGTTAGTACCATATAGGGTTCGATGAGTTTGGATAAAAAACGTGTATGGTTCTCTTAAATGTCTTTGTGGTACATGAAAATCTAATAGTGCCAGTAATTCAGGGCTGTCGACAATTCCATTCGAAGACTGAACTGACTTTCTTTTAAAATTGAATCTTCTATAAATCGTTCCATCAGGTCAAAACTCTGGGGAGTTCAATTTGTCATAAAATTGAGAATTTATTCCTACTTTAAATGCATTCAGTCTACCAATTGTTTTAAGCTGTTCGACTACAATATGCTCATCGTTTATTACTGAGGCTTTCACCTTAATAAATTTCTTGACTATCTCCTCAGTTACCTCTTTTTTGATTTTCCCTATATACAGCCACATTTTGCTTGGTACACTTTTAAATGGTTCTTCATCGGCTACTATTGCTGTTCCCCTGGAAACTCTTTGTTTGTTATTGGACTTTTTGTAGAGTACCTTTTGAAACTGTTCTTCAGAAGTGATGTAGTAGCAGTAGTATAGGGAGCATTATTAACAGCATCTCTAACATGCGATGCAGTAATTCTCGAGTATAAAGGTTTTTGTGTACTTAGGTCATACAGTAATACATCGTCATGTTTCTGGTTGCTTAAGTTAGATTTATTTTTGCTATGTTCTAATAAATTTCTAGAGGTTTCGTTAGACTGTTTATCAGTCTGGCTTAGTTTATTATCGTGACTGTGAGGTTTCGTTGGTATATGTGATGTGACTGATTCTTCTATGGTGATAGTATCTAATGGTTTTGGAGTTACAGATGTGTTTGAACACTTTATGTTGAGCAAATTAATAAGTTCGATATTGTTTTCGTGGAGAATTACGACTTCATTCTGTAGGATAGAGATGGAACTTTCCATTTGTTGTTTAAGTGTACTTATATTTTCACTAAAATGATTTTTTAATTCAGCAAACTTTTTAATAAATTCTTCGTATATATCTTCTGCATTGTTAATATTCTTATTTTTGCATTTTTCACATATAAAATTCAGAAAACGTTTTCCAACCAATTACATTGCACGTACTTCAGTACCACTAAGGCTTGAGCAATTTTGACATAAAGTTAATTTGCAATTATCACATTTGATGTTTTTATTTAGTTCCTCAGTAGAAAGTTCTTTATTACATTCTGGGCAAATCATTTTCAGTCCTGACCTGGCTTATTTTTTGCAACATTGAAGGCTGGATGTTCTCAAGTTCTTAGATTACTTTTTATCAGGTTGATACAATTTGCTGATGATACCTCTATTATCTTCACTATGGATCGTAACACAAATAATGCAAACAATCAGATATTTGATACACTGAATACATTAGAAAGATGGTTTTCATCTAACAATCTTCTGTTGAATATAGACAAAACAAATTTGATTAAATTTAGTTACCAAACATTTGAAACAAGAATAAACTTTGTTCAAAACAAAAAAACACTAGTAACAGTACAAACAGCACGGTTTCTAGGAATTGAAATTGACTATAGGCTAGATTGGAAATATCATATTGATTGTTTAGCCAGGAAAATTACAAAATACTGTTATGCTTTAAAGGTACTTTCCCAAAACATCAATGGTGAAACAGCAATAATTGCGTATCATGCATATGTTCATTCACAATTACGATACGGTGTGATTTTCTGGGCTAACAGCACGGAGGCAGACAGAATATTTATTTTGCAAAAAAGATGCCTGAGAAACATTTTTAATTTAAAGCAAACTGAAACTTGTAGACAGAAATTCAAGGAAAATAAAATTCTGACTTTGATTAGCACTTATATATATGAAGCTGTAATCTTTATAAAAGAGAATAGCACACTATTGCAAGATTGTAACAGAAATCATCAACATGACACAAGATATAAATTGGACTTGAACAACATTAAAAGCAATTTCACTTACATACAAAAAAATGTCCAATACTCAATTATAAAGATATTTAATAAAATCCCTATAAACCTGAGAGTGTTAAATATAAAATCATTAAAACAAAAACTAAAAAGTATACTGATAGAAAAGGCCTACTATACTCTAGATGAATTTTACTGTGATACAAACTTTGATCTAAAATAGCTTCCTATATTTTATCTTTTTATTAACATATTGGAATTAATAATTTTTAAACACCTTTCTTCTTATATTTTACACAATATTAATGATAATTTTACGAATTTTAAATTTTATGAATTTTAAACCATATGTATGTACTTTTAACTTGTTACTATTCATTTTTTGTATTTTTCTTTTTTAACTATCAACTTGTGTTTTAACTTATGCTATGACATGTCCTACACCCTCTGGGTAATGTAACTTTTACTACTGGATTAATAAAGACACTATCTATCTATCACAATTTATAGTTCTTATAAGAAATTTTTATAAAGGTCATAAATACATTGTACAGTTAATCACTAATTAATAAATAAACTTTGTTTAAACAAAAATACTGATGTTAACTGACAGTACTAAAGATAGTTTAGAGTTTTAGCTTTCACTAATGTTTATCTTATGTTTTAATTCACTCTTAATCACACATTAATAGCTAACTTTTATCACTATATTCAAAGCACACCATTACTACTTTACGCTAGTGGTGTAAAATGTAAAATAGGGGCGAGCGTAGAGGCGACTTCAATGTGAATATCAGTCGATATTCCGTTGAAGCAACGTCGAGTGCGGTTAGTACTTGGATGGGTGAGCCATCTTGGGAAATACAGCGTTCTCGTCCCACCTTCTAGCGGCTTTTATATCAGTGTATACGCGGAAGTTACGTAATTTCAGACGAGGATTACGTAGTGGATATACCATCCTTCGGAGGGGATGTAAAGCAGGCGGTCCCTTGTCATTAAATTTTAGGCAAGTAAAAGATCCCTACTCTTCTTAAGGGAAGAGGTTCGGCAAAATTTCCAGGTTGGAGGAAGCTCGACTCCTGGCCTCGGTGATAGGCCCTGGTAGCGGAAATAGGCCGACGTTAAATAGTTAAAAAAAAAATGTAAAATATAATTTAAAATTCTAGCAAGTTTTGTAAGACTTTTCCATTTGGTTTAAAAATATTAGAGAAAAAAGCTACTTTATATTTCAACACTGAGCTGCTATTATACAGGGTGTAGCGCAAATATATTTTAAATAATTATTAAATTTTGATTATAGAGAAAAATTGCAAATTTCTTAAGGTTATTTTATAATATACTGTTATTAAAACTTATTTCTTAAGTAATTATTACCCAATTTTATTTATTTTTTAATAGAATTCTTTAAGGCTAGCGATGAAAAAATCTAAAATACTATTTTATTTTTAGCTCGAAAAAGACATGGAAAATTACATCTAATATATAAAAATCTCGTGTCACAGTGTTTGTTATCGAACTTCTCCGAAATGGCTTGACCTTTACTTCGTTATTTTTAGAGTTACGTAAAAAGTTCAAAAATAAAAGTTATAGGAAATCATTTATTTTCCAAAAATCAATTCATAACTACAATTGTTTTTTTTTAAACAGAATACCCCGTATATTTTTACACCATCTGAAAGGCCATAAAAAAGCTTTTTGATGATGTATAAAACAGTATTTTTCTTAAAAACCATACTAGATATTAAATATTATATTTTGTTATCATTAAATCAAATCATGGTAGTTCCAAAAATATATATCAATTATTAAAATTCTCCATTTTAGTTAAAACAAAGTGAAACTAGTTACCAACAAATATCTTGACAGAGCTAACGTATTATTTACTTTTAATTACATACTTTTGTTTTACACGGCTAATTTGATAAATTGTAAATTAGACAATTTTTTTTAAAGATAAATCAGAGTTCGTACTTTTAAAGAGGTAAAATTCCCCGACTTTTGCAGGTTTTCCATGTCTTAACTGCAGTTTTCTAGACAATTTTAATTTATTTTTTAGTACGTAAATACATTATTACTTTTAATATTAATTTGAAAATAAACGAGCAGATTATCACTCATGTTAATTTTTTTTTTCCATAATTAATCACATAACATAATAAATTAGTTCATATTGTAAATAAAATGTTATTAACTGGTTTAGGTTATAATACAAAACTTTTAGAATACATTTTTAAAACAAAACTTCTTAAATTTTCTAGTAGGAATGCTCTTCTCTAACTAAAAAAAAATGTCTATCGTGTCAGTTTCCCTCTGCCACGCCTAGGAGATAAAAGGTAGAGGGAAACTGACACTATAGAATTTTTTTTGTTCAAAATTGGCTTCAGTGCGTCAAAATACTTCAGAAAAGTTAGATCAGAACACTTCTTAATGACAAGACCTTTTTTTGCCATTTTTAAGGGATAAAAGGAGTGGTAGACAAATACCATGGTGTCTACCAAATCCGAACGTGGAAATTCCCGACTTTTTCCCGGTTTTTCCCCGATTTTCCCGTTTTTTTCCCCAAGCTTCAATATACCATAAAAAAACGGTCCTTAACACGTTAGCTGCGATACATATCCCCCATGATATGTATTGAATTATTTTGATATGCGCGCTACAAATCTGACATAACCTTCCAGCATGCGAAACCAGATTTAACCACTTATACCTAGAATTTTACCACTTCAAATATAGCTTTAGAATCGTCGGAAGTTACTGAATTCATATCAGAAACAATACAATACATATCGCGAAGGTTATGTAATGCATATGAATAGAAAAACATAGTTCACTTGCGGTACATATCCTCGAGGATATGTACAGGTTTTAGTAAGTCGATACGTGAGACTGCGCTTATGTATCTATCAGCTACCGGAAAAACAGACATCAGTAGAGCGTTGCCAGTGTTAGTATGTCAGTGCTACTTTCATTGTGTCAGTACATTTTTTGTATGAAGTTTTACTGGCTTACTTTGTAACTTTAGACTCCTAATGTAAAGAATTTATTCGGGAAACAAAATCATTTTTTTTTCGGATTTCTCTTCCCACTCATCAAAATTTTTTTTGGGATTTCTCCCCTCCGCCGATGAACATTTTGAGGGGGCGGAATTAGATCTTGATTTTAATAGTGGTGTTCAAACCGAAACTAATAGTGATTCTGGCGAGGATGAAACAGATATCTTAGAAACACCTGTTGGTAGTGAAGACTGGGATATAATCGGTAGCCCTACAAATGATCCTTTTGATTTGCATTATGAAAGAAGCACACTTAGTCCAAATGTAGCATGTCAGTAAAAAGGTCCTAAGATGTTTTTATCTCTTTGTTAATGATGAATTGCTTGAATTAGTTGTTACTCAAACAAATATTTACGCAAGTCAACAGCTCAACGAACGTCTATCAAATAAGTCTAGGATTAAGTCATGGACTGACCAATAAACTTAAAATCAGCACATTTTTAGGAGTTACACTGGCAATGGGCTTGACAACAGTTCCTACCATAAATCTTTATTGGTCGAAAGATCCCCTATATATATATCTGGTATCTGATACAAAATTAGGCATAACTGAATTTCGGAAGCAATTATCAAATAATTTGGTGCAACTTACTGAGAAGATAGAGAATATTCCACCTAATCCACGAAAAAGAACACATACATTAATCAAACCAGAGGGACCTGGTAAAAAGAAAAGGAAACCCTGCAGAGGGTGCTATAATAAGCTGAGGGCAACGTTATCCAGTCGGAAAGCGGACAAGAAAGTTCGGCGTGTAATCAGCTTTTGTGTCTATTGTCCGAAGAAACTGGGCTATTATGCCTTCCTTGCTTCAATACAGATCATATCTGAAATATCATATTATAATATATATCACACATTGGTTGAAAATATTTGTTTTGTTACGATTTTTTCCTCAAAATAAACCTTAAAACTCTAGTTGTTCATTTCCTCATTCATATGCGGTTCTAGTCCTGAGAGATATGTACGGCCTCAGTACCAGATTAATTGACTATCGAACTAACAGATTTCTGCATTAAAAGTTTTTATAATTCAGCCTACTCTAGTCTAGAGGGCAGTAATCTCGAAATATTTTACATATCCTCGGAGATATGTATCGCATGTTAGTACAGTTTTCTTACATATCTTTGAGGGCATGTATCGCAATATTGGAGAGGCAACAAATTTCTATATCGCAGTTAACGTGTTTATAATTTTTGGGTATAATATCTGTTCTTTCATGGTAGATGGATAATATTGGATATCTGACCGTAGTTTTCAATTAGGATCAACTTTTCTAAATAACGATTGTCAATATTGTAATAAATAAAGGTACTTTACTCTTGAGCAAAATTTACATTTTTCGACAAACCTCGTATACGACTGCAAAAAATTGATATCTGATTATTTCATTTTGGGTTTTAGGCCACGCAAAACTTTTTATCAAGAATAATAGTACATACCTGGAGGTAAAAAATATGCAAAACTTCGGAATAATGTCATATTGAACGGATTTCGTTCATTTTTGGCAGTATAATAGTAAATTCTTCACAGAAAAATTTCTATGTTGTGCGGGGGCTTGCTAATTTATAGGGGGTGGACGCCACCCCTTCTCAGGGAATGGCACTTAAAAAATATATATATTTATTTGAGCTGAAAAAGAATCAAATTTTAAGAAGAAAAGGTTCAATGCAATATTTCACATAAATTGATAGTTTTTAAGTTATAACGACATCGAAATTGCGATTTTAGCTTAAAAAAAAAGGTATTTCCAAACGGCTTTCGTCAAATATCTCGAAAAGTATTGCTTTATCAAAAAAATGTTACAGACCAATTACAGAAAATACAAACTGGGAATTAATTATATTTTTTGTTTATTGATGTAGGATTAATAATTTCGGAGATATTTAAGTTTATATTTGGCATCCAAGTGTTCGTAAGATAATTATTTCGAGTAAGAGTTAAATATCTCAGAAACTGTGACACCTACGTCAAGAATGCTAATAGGTAGAATAATAGGTTATTAATTAAGCTTCCAACTGTTTTCTAACTTGTTTTTGTAGCAGCATAAAAAACAAAGAAGTTATGACCGAAGCAATGTGCGTCTTCACATTTTTTTAATAACAAAGTCGCCATTTTGTTACTGCAATTAGTCAGTAAATAAAAAAAAGGAATTTCAAACACTGTTTCTCATTACTATATAGCATGAAGCAGATGCTCAAATTTTTTCGTTTGTATACAGCATTTGCTTTAGAAAAAATTACAGTTTAAACTATAAAGGTATTTTCGATAAAACGTAATTTTTCTTCCTTTTCCAAATATCTCAATAAATATTAGTTTTATTGAAAAATGGGTAGAGACTAAAAATAAAGCTTATAAACTGATAATGAATTTCGGTTTTTTATTTATTTACATAGATTTAATAGTTTCGGAGATATGAAAGTTTACAAATGGTGTCCAAACATTTATGAGACGAAAAATGCAGTTTAAATGTTAAATATCTCAGAAATTGTGTCACCTACGCATGCTAAGAAATGAAATTAAAGACAATTAATTGCGCTTTCGAATTATTTTTTACCCGTTTCTGTAGCATAAGAGATAAAGTTATGACAGAAAAATTTGTGTATTTATATTTTTTTATATAAAATGGTCGCCATTTTGTTACTGTAATACAATACAAATACATTTTTTCGTCAAAATGCATTATCTAGATGCTCAAATTTTTTTGCTCATTTAAAGTACTTGTTTAAAAAAAAAATGCATTTTAAACATTAAAGGTAATTTCGAAACACTTGGATGCAAAATATAAACTTAAATATCTCCGAAATTATTAATTCTACATCAATAAACAAAAAATATAATTAATTCCCAGTTTGCACTTTCTGTAATTGGTCCGTAACATTTTTTCAATAAAGTAATACTTTTCAAAATACTTGACAAAGCCGTTTGGAAATACCTTTTTTTTTAAGCTAAAATCGCAATTATGAAGTCGTTATAACTTAAAAACTACCAATTTATGTGAAAAATTGCATAGAACCTTTTCTTCTTAAAATTTGATTCTTTTTCAGCTCCAATAACTATAGATATTTTTTAAGTGGCATCCACCCCATATAAATTAGCAAGCCCCTGTACAATATAGAAACTTTTCTGTGAAGCATTTACTATAATACTGCCAAAAAAGAACGAAATCTGTTCAATATGACATTATTCCGAAGTTAAAAACCTCTAGTTACTGCACTATAACTTTTTTTTATAAAACCAATAATAAAAAAGTTTCCCATATGGTGCCGACTTAGTTGGACACACTGTATATTCTCATATTACAGGGTAATGTAAACAAACATATGGGGAACTACAGTACAGTATAAGCTACTCTTGCGAATGCAAATATACCTATAGTTATTAGCCGACGTTTGCAATTCCCGATTACTTTTTGAAATTCCCGTCTTTTTCCCGGATGGACTAAATCCCCGTCATTTTTCCGGTTTTCCCGTTTTTCCCGGTTGGTAGACACCCTGAAAAACTGATACGATAGAAAAATTTTTTGTCCAAAATTGGCTTCAACGTGTCAAAATGCTTTGGAAAAGTTAAATGATAACCTTAGGACAAGACCTTCTTTTTTTGTAGACCTATGTTATTAATCAGACCCCGGCCACATAACATAAAACAGCATTAACAAAAAGCCACAGATTGCAGAGTATAGAAAAATTAACGATACTTCTACGACAGAAAGCACAAAATCGCCCTAATGGTAGGCGGAGAACACAAATACAACATACAAATCCAAACAAGGCACTGAGCTGCAGTTTATTTCTTAGCGCACATTTCAACAAGGGTGAAAATCGTAAAATAAGTGTGCGCATTCTCATTTACTAGCAGATAAATTAGACAGGGACGGCTTCAGCTAGAAAGTCAGCAAATCGTAAACAATTATTAATATTACATATACAGTGTGTTTCAGTTAACATTCCCACAGCCGATATTTCGGAAAGTAAGAAATATATTTTTATTCTGTAAACAGTAATAGATTTCTATGGTTAATGCCTTCTTCAGGAAGTACAATTTACTATTATAACATTATCACCAGAGATGGTGCTGCAGTTTAAAAATATTTTTCGATCAAGGAAGGTTTGAAACATATGCCATTCGATTAAGAATTAAATTTTAAACAAAATTGTTCTTATTCCAAAAAGTCAGATCTGCAGTAGTTTTTGCATTATTTTAATTTTACTGTCTAATTTTTGAGTGTCATATATTTTTTAATTGCTGTAACTTTTTTAATCTTGATTTTCAGAGGTGGGTTCTTAGTAATTTTTTTGGCCTGCTATAAGAGAATTATTTACTGGGAAATTTTTTTAACAGCACTTCCGATTTTACCGGAAATTACTTTAAATTGAGAAATTTAAATTACAATAATTAAATAAGTTTAATATTCGTTTGCGTGTCTCATTTTAAGAATACGTTAGTAAAATTTGTCCAAAATATAGCCCATACCAATGTTGACAAAGAGTTAATATGTTATTAAATTATATATTATATTAAAGCAGCCGAACGTATGTATCAATTACCATTTCCAAACAGACCACATGCAACCCGATCGCAAGACTTTTTCCAATTTGTGTAATAACTTATTACAATATGGTAGTTTTAAAAAGTTGAAACGTGAAACAGCAAGAACCCAGGAGAATATGGCTTTAGTTTTACAACCGTTAACAATGATCCCCACTCATCATTGCGACAAATAAGAGCCTCCACCAATGTATCACTATCGTCATGCCAAAGAATCTTAAAATAAAATAAGTATTTTCCACACTTATCATTTGCTGCCTACGGACTATGATCGTCGCTTAACCTGTCTTGCTGAGTTTTCTGTTCTTTATGAAGGAAATTGTAATTTCCTTAAAAATGTACTGTGGAGTGACGAAAGTAAGTTTCACAGGAACGGCACAATTACAAAACATAATTGTAGATATTGGTCGGAAAACAACCCAAGATGGATGATTCGAACAAGGAACCAAACTGTGTTCAGCGTAAATGTATGGTGTGGTTTTTTAAATGATTATATTATAGGTCCGTTTCTATACCATGAAAATTTAACCGGCGGTGTGCGTTATTTAAGAATTTTAGAAAATGAGTTACCAAGACTTTTACCACACCAGAGCTGAAATTTGGTTTCAGCAAGATGGCACCCACAACTCTAATGTTGTAAATTATTTGAATGACATGTTTCCAAGGCACTGGATTGGCACCTCAGGACCGGTTAGATGGCCCACGCGTTCTCCGGACTTTTTCTTGTGGGAATATTTGAAAAGTAAAGTATATCAAGAGCCAATAGAAGATATGGCAGATTTACACAATAAAATCTACGCTTGCGCTTGCGCAGTAGAATTAGTAAAAAAAGACTGAAATTTATTGTAATTCGTTTCAGGATGCCACGTGGATTAAACGATAGTTTTATTGATTACGAACATGACCCTGAATTTGGTCCACTTTTTGACCGCCGGAACATTGTTTATTTAACGATTTATTGTTGAAAAATTCCAAAAAATCAACTTAATAACTCAAAGACCTTTAACGATAGGTTTTTCAATTTGTGGATACTGTTAGAACTTTAAAAAACGGTTAATTTGAGAGGTGTTTCGTTTAAAACGCTTGAAAATTTGTTTAAATAATTGCAAAAAACCGCGAAAATTTTCGCAATTTGCAAATATTTTTCATTCTTTAACAAAAGCACTTTAGTGCTTGAAACTTTGACAAAATGTCTTTTATTACCCCAAAGTTACCCCTAAAATTTTATCAAAAAATTTTAATTGGTTTAAGAGATATTCAATTTGTTTATTAAAAACATGAATAATGTAAAATGCAAATTCACCCAGTTCCCGTTGTCGTAGAGCGTTGATCCGGACATCATTTTTTTTTGTTGAGAATTAAACTTTGTTTTCATTAATGGTAAATCAAATTTTAGAGCGGGAGCTAGGTGGCTTTTTCGGCAGCTCATCGTTTTATGAACTTTGAGATATTTTTATGGTTTAATGGATGATAACGATTCATAAAATCGACTTCTGGCGGGGCACCTTCTATCACGAACACTGTTTAAAAATCAGTGAAATCATGTCATCTTTACAAGCCTCATTTTTTTTTTGTGTGTACACATTTTATGTTTAAAATGAATAAAATAAGATCGCCAGAAAGTGTGGGCCGTCAGGAGGCGCAGCCAGAAAGGTATATTTAAGAGCCTATGGTACTTTTGTTGACACTAAGAACTTTACGGGGAGGTTATTCTATTGTTGAAGGAGCTTATATTTATGTTTTAAAAAGGAGCCAGAACTTGTAACGATGATTTAGAGTTCTGAGATGAAATATGCGAAAAAAAATCCAATTTTCTTAAAAAATCCTAAACATTTTCTTTCTGGCTAGCCTTACTGATGAGTTTCTTTCTGGAATTTTTTTTCTGTGTTCAAAACATTTAAATAAACATGCTCAACCTTAAAAAAGTTTGCAACGATCATGTTATATAACTCCGTTTTTTTACCTCTTTGACCTTTCTGGTTGCGCCCCTGATGGCCCACACTTTCTGGCGATCTTATTTTATTCATTCTAAACATAAAATGTATACACATAAAAAAAATTGGCTTTGTAACGATGATATAATTTCACTGATTTTTATATTTTGAACCATGGCCAACTCGACGGGGCTGATATATGCCAGAAGCCTATTTTGTCGTTATATAAGTTCGATAGAATTAATCAGCGCATAGAAAATGCTTGTAACAATGAGTGTCCGAAAAAGCCACTTAGCTCCCGCACCATTTGCATTGTTTTCAACTTCAAAATGGAGTTTGAAAAAGTGTCACATTTTGAGGTTAGGTTTTTTGCTAATAACTTTTAAATAAATGAAGATTTTGCAATATCGTTCTCATATCTTTGTTGCTGGGGTTTCTTCACACATTTAAAAAAAAATGACTAGTCTTACTAGAAGCCGAGATGATTTTTTTTTAATAAATTCGTAAACATTTTTTTAACAAAAATAATTGTTTATAACAAATTATTGTTTAATTAGGAAAAAATCGACATGACAGATATTATTATTTCATCACGCTACCTCAGATTTAAAAAAAAAGTCTAAATAGGAGAAACGGTAAATTTTTTGTTGGCATACGGATTTGAACTCCTCTATCATTTTATGAATGTGTTACATATATGATTCATGCTTCTCTCTCTTATTCTGATGCTGATTTACAAAAATTCTAAAACTTTATGGAATAAAATAAATCAATTAAAATTAAACAATAAATGTGCAATACAAATACCTAATGATTTTTCAGATGCAAATCTTATAAATAATCATTTCATAAATAGTGTGCCTCATTATCAGGTGAGTCCGGAGACAGTCAACGCATGGGCTGAGAATGAAGCAACAAGCAGCAACGTCTTTAGCCTTGAACTTGTATCACAAATAGATGAGCTTAAATCATTACATTCTATCAAGAGTAATGCTGTAGGAATAGACGGTATTACACTTACAATGCTAAAATTTTGTTTGCCATATTGTCTTAACCCTCTCACACATATTATTAATTATTCTATAGAACAAGGAGAAATTCCGACATTATGGAAAACAGCAATGGTCATCTCATTACCTAAAAAAGAAAATCCTTCACTTAGTGATCTTAGACCAATTAGTGTGCTACCGACAGGCTCAAAACTATTAGAACAAATGATACAAGTTCAGATGGTCAAGTACTTAAATGATAATAATATAATATCAATGTACCAATCAGGTTTTAGGAAGGGCCATAGTTGCACCACAGCTCTTCTTAAAATCACAAATGACATCGTAGAAGGATTTGATAATAACAAATGTACAACTATGGTTTTTTTAGATATGTCTAAGGCGTTCGATTCAATCAACTTTGAGTTGTTATTGGCAAAATTAAGATATTATAACTTTGATATAAAAGCAATTAACTGGTTCAAAAATTATCTTTATGGTAGAAATCAAATGGTTCGTCTCTGTAGTGCTGACGGTAAATACGATATTTCTAATCCTTTGGAAATAATGTCGGGAGTCCCGCAGGAGTCGATACTAGGGCCAATACTGTTTACAATTTTTAGTGCCGATATTAGTAAATCTATAAAATATTCCAATTTTCACATGTATGCTGATGATCTTAATATTTACATGTCATATAATTATCAAGAGTTTGAAACAGCTAAACATCTTATAAACATTGATCTTTTAAATATCAATAATTGGGCCATTAGTAACTCATTGTTGATAAACGCTAATAAAACCAAAGCTATAATGTTTAGTAAAACTAATGTTGATACACCACTTCACAGTCTTCACATTGACGGCACCGATCTCACGTGGTGCGATGAGGTAAAATATCTTGGCTTACACCTTGATAAAAGTCTTACTTTTAGTTTTCATCTAAATAAAATCTGTCAAAAATCATATTTTGCCCTAAAAAACATATATGAATATCGTAATTTGTTGCCAAAGTCAGTAAAAATAACTCTAGTCGAATCATTGGTACTATCAATACCTAACTATATGGACCATTTTTAACAGCTTTTAATAAATATCGTATTCAAAAAATTCAAAATGCATGCATTAGATTTGTTTGTCAACTAAGTAGGTATGATCATATAACTCCGCATCTACGTGGTGCAAATATGTTAAATATGAGCGAAAGAAGGTTTATGCATATGAGTTGCCTAGTTAATACGGTTTTAAACACTAATTGTCCGGAATATTTAAATGATCTATTATGTAGACATGGCGATATACACGATTTAAATACAAGGCACAGAAATAATCTAAGTATACCACGACACAAATCAGAAGGTTTTAAGAGTTCTTTCTGCTATCAAGCAGCTCATATATATAACATGTTACCGGTTCGCTCATCTACTAATACTAGAAGTTTTAAAGACAAAATAAAAAAGTTTATATTAGATTTAGGATTAGGTTTATAATTATTATTTTAATTTGTTGGTATAATTCTTTATGTAAAAACATGTGTGTATGATAGTTATATATTTTATATTTTATACAACTGTGTAATGTTAAATCCTTGAAATATTTTTACACTTGACATATATATACAAATATTTTAGTAATTAGGTATACATGAAAATATGCGAAGCAGTACTGTATACCTTTTGTGACATGTATTTTTTGTTGCAATAAATCTATATTTATTTATTTATTTAAAATTAATTGTTATCGTTGCAAATTGAATTTTTTTCCCCCAAACTCAGCTCTATTACAAAGATAGACTATTAAATTAGTTGTTCGTCAAGTTTCAGCTATTATACTCGGCCTCGTCTTGTAAATAAGTGATGTAGTACCCCCGTTCCAGCCCGCTTCGACCACAAATTTCAAAGCTAAAACACTTAACCCTGTAACCCTACACCCCGCTGCGATTATCTGTTAGTCAGTCTTCGTTTTTGTGCCGTATCGACCACGTCGATTCGTACCGTGCTCTGAGATATCGATTTTTTAGATCGTACTTATGAGTAAGTGAGCAGTGAAAAATAAATAATGCGGAAACATTCAAAAAAGAGACATTGAAGTCGCAGTGCTTTGTTAGAGAGGACAAAACAATATGTCGTTAGTCGGATTTTAAGAAGAATAAAGCGACGTCTTGATAAGATATAGACAGCAGAAGAGGCGTCGTACTAGGTCTAGGTCGCCAACAACGGATTCACCGGGGGTGGTACGTGAAAGAGAGAGCGAACTTTTCTGTGGCGCTGTCAGATTTTGAAGAGGGCGGTGCTAATTTACGATTTGTTGCTTCGGCTGACGTGACAATAGGGATCTCCCTCCAGAAAGTAAGTAGTTAATTGTATTGAATTATAGGACAGTTTTCTTTTATTATAATATAAATGCACAATTAAGCCAATATTTTAAAAAACTGTCAGTGAGCACAGTAATTGCCTAGGGTGACATAAATGTTTATTTTACTATAGCACTATTAAAAAAAAAAAAAATTGTCAGTGAGCACAGTAATTACCTAGGGTGGCATAAATGCTTTTTACTACAGCAATATTTTGAAAGACTGTCAGTGAGCACAGTAATGGCCTAGGGTGACATAAATGCTTATTTTACTATAGCAATATTTTAAAAAAAAAATTGTCAGTGAGCACAATAATTACCTAGAGTGGCATAAATGCTTTTTTCTGCAACAATATTTTAAAAAACTGTCAGTGAGCACAGTAATTGCCTAGTGTGGCATAAATGCTTATTTTGCTACAGCAATATTTTAAAAAATTGTCAGCGAGCACAGTAATTGCCTAAGGCGACAAATGCTTATTTTACTATAGCAATATTTTAAAAAACTGTCACTGAGCACAGTAATTGCCTAGGGTGCCATAAATGCTAATTTTACCATAGCAATATTTTAAAAAACTGTCAGTGAGCACAGTTATTACCTAGAGTGGTAAGATCATATATTTTTATTATCTAGGGTGATAATAATGAGAAGATAATAAAATAGTAAGAAGATACAACCAGGTAAAAATCTGTTTCACTTCAGATGAACCGTTGACTGAAAATCAGGGCCAGAACTGGTCCCCACTCTCTATACAATCAGATATTTTATCCAACACGAAGCGTTGATAAAAAATCGGAAAAACATTTTTCCGACCCTATACAGCCAGAGGTCGCTCCTCGTTGGATTACGATTTTGAGAGGCGGGTTACTAGATGATAGGGGAAAAGACTTAATTAAAAAATACCTTCCTCCGGAAAACTGCAACAGTTAGGTCCTCCAAATTTGAATTCAGAGGTAAAAGTCGCGTTGCCTGAAAATGCAGTACGCCGAGGTGTACGTTTGGTGCGACTGCAGGAACAAGTGGACGCCGCAACATCGGTTATTGCTTCTGTAATCACAGACATGCTAAAGGAAGGAGAGAGGGTGAATAAAAAATATATTGAAGTTGTGAGACGGTTGATAAGCGATATTCACCATTCCGAGTCTGTATCTCGTAGAGAATTAATAGACATCAATTTAACACCTTTAAAAAGGCTTCTTTTAGCGAATAGTTTTTTGAAAATGAATTAGATAGTAGAATCAAGACTGCTAAAGACCTAGAGAAGTCTGGCGAGCAGCTTAAACTCCAAAAAAGCAGTTAAAATAGTGGACCGTCTACTTTCACTTCCAAACAGAGAAACTACACGTCCACTTCTGCAAAAGAGGGAAGTACAGCAGAGTGGACAAGAATGTGGTGACCTTATGTTCAGCAATACCAACGGAAGAGGTCACGAATTATGCGGCAGGTTAAGTCATTTTGTTCAAAAATGGCACGACTTGTCCATTGGCAAGAAAATTATGTTGTATGTTAAGGGAGTTAGCATTCCATTATTAAAAAAAAGCAATTTTACCTGTCGAACCAAAACGGTCACCAAAAGAAATGGACCTTATTGACGAGTTGGTTTAAGATTTGCTAAAAAAGGGTGCCTTAGCTATTGTTGATCTATGTGAAGATCAATACGTTTCTAATATTTTCATAGTTTCCAAGCCAGATGGATCTCATCATTTAATTTTAAATCTAAAATCATTTAACCAGTTCGTAAAAGTGTCACATTTTAAATTGAAGATCATAGAACTGTTGCTCGTTTAATTACTCCTAACAGTTTTATGGGTACTGAAGATTTAAAAGATGCTTATTACCTAGTATTCATCAAGAAGTCTCACAGAAAATATTTAAGATTTAGGTGTAATGGACTTTTGTATAAGTACAACTGTTTATCTTTTGGCTTGATTCCTTGATTTTTGGATGACAGTTTTCTCCTTGGAAGAACCAGAACACAACGTGAAAATAACGTAAAGGAAAAGATAAATATGTTAGAGCATTTGGGTTTTCTTCCTAATCAATTGTGTAAATATTTGGTTTTTTTGTATAATTCCAAGGATAAGTCACTGTCCCTACCAAGTGAAAAACTTTTAAAATTAATTGAACTCTTGAAAAAAAAAATCATTTTTGAAAGAATGTAATATTAGAGATTTTTCAAAATTTATTGGAACTTTAATTTCTGCTGCATTAGCTATAAGTATAGTTTTGTGTATACAAAATGGTTTGACGCCAAAAATACTAGAGGGGATTATGAGCAAGGATGTCCATACCACCAATTTTATCTGCAAATTTTCCTGAAGAATCGAGAAAGTAGAGTTTGCCTCAAATGCAATTCGTTTTGATACATTTCAAACGGAAATATTAACGGATTCTTCTAAAATGAGGTGGGGGGTTATTATAATGACTGTGTCACCTTTGGTTATTGGTTAGGAGATGAGAGAAAGTGCCACATAAATGATCTAGAATTATTAGCTGCTTATTTAGGTTTAAAATGTTTTGCAACGAAATTTTAAAATTGTAATATATTATGTAGAGTTGATAATACGACGGCAGTATGTACTACTAATGGTATTTACATTTTTGTCATACGTCAGTACGTCAGCTCAGTAGATAATTTTGATGCTGACAAAGCATCTCGACAAGTTCATTAAGAGTCAGAATGGAGTCTTGCAGATTATGCCTTGACAAGAATTAAAATAATAATAGTAATAATAATGATAATAATAATTTTGGGAATCCAAATATAGACTTATTCGCAAGTCGTTTAAATGCGAGTTGCCCTAAATTTGTGGGTGAGGGATTGAGAGGCCTTTAAAGTAGATGCCATTTTTATTCCTATGCCTATGCCGCAAGAATCCCTAGATATATGTATAGCTTCTGTAACAGATTCTACTCTTAAACAGTAAGTATAATGCTGGATTAAAACTGTGGAGGCAGTTGTGTTTCTTACAAGAGCGTAACCCATTTCATATTACTATACCAAATGTTCTAGAGTTTTTTGACACAAAAAAAAAAAAAAAAAAAAAGTACTTCTTGTGGTAGCCTAAACTCTTACAGATCTGCTATTGGCCAAATAGCTGGTCCAGAAATAGGTCTGGACCTTATAGTAAAAAGATTTATCAAGGTAATCTTTGGTATAAAACCACCAACGCCGAGATATGGGAATATTCGGAATCCTAATATAGTATTAATATATGTAAAATCACTGAAGAGTTAACTCAAAAACTTGCGCTTTTATTAGCTCTAGCTACTGGGCAATGCCTTCAGACTTTAGGCCTAATAAACATTAAAAATATAATTATTCTTGCCGATAGAATCGAAATAAAAATTTTGCCATTCTATAATACAGACCCTCAAGTATGTGTGGGAAGAGTACTTCTAGAATATTTAAAAAGAACTAATGACTTAAGAAGTTGTGCCAGTCTTTAATTATTACTTCATCTCAAACCATCGGTAGGTGAATATGAATTGCGCTAAGGAAAAGAGGGTTAAATACATCCCAATTTAAACCGCTAAGCACTCGTCATGCTTCCACGTCTAAAGCAGCTCGGGCAGGTGTCAGTTATGATACTATTAGATTGGTCGCAGGCTGGTTACACAACTATGAAACATTTGCAAAATTTTATAATAGGCCAATAATCAGCAATCAAAAGTTTGCAAATATTGTGTTAAGATCAGATAATAATCAAAATGTTATTCATATGTAGGTTTTTCTGCTTAGATATACTCAATATTTATTTCTTTTTAGAAAAATGAAATTTTTCATATTTATTTCACAAGTGTCATAGTTTTTAATTCCCATAGCTTGCGTAGTGTTAACAGTACAAACATTTTCCAAAATAAGAACGTGTTTATTTTTTGCCTGTTTAATTAGCAAGCTATTGATTATTTTTGCTTCGAAAGAATGTTTCGCATAATAGGTATTTCTTAGTTGTTGCAACTTTCTTTAAACATCTACATCACTTATTTACAAGACGAGGCCGAGTATAATTACAAGATCAAACGAACTTACCTTAAGTGATGTTCGATCTTGATTATATGAGGGCCTCGTCGAAGTAAATAAGGTCCCTCCCACCCTAATTTATCCATGATAAATCCCATAATTATGTTGCAACAACAGCTTTAAAGTTGACTAATAGATAATCGCAGCGGGGTGTAGGGTTACAGGGTTAAGTGTTTTAGCTTTGAAATTTGTGGTCGAAGCGGGCTGGAACGGGGGTACTACATCACTTATTTACTTCGACGAGGCCCTCATATAATCAAGATCGAACATCACTTAAGGTAAGTTCGTTTGATCTTGTAATTAATGTTTATTAATAAACAAATTACGAATTTATTAAAAAAAAAATCATTTTTTTGAAAATGTGTGAAAAAACCCCAGCAACAAAGATATGAGAACGATATTGCAAAATCTTCATTTGTTTAAAAGTTATTAGCAAAAAACCTAACCTCAAGTTGAAAATAATGCAAATTGATTTACCATTAATGAAAACATAAAGTTTAAGTCTCAACAAAAAAAAATGGTGTCCGGATCAACCCTCTACGACAACGGGAACTGGGTGAATTTGCATTTTACATTATTTATGTTTTTAATAAACAAATTGAATATCTCTTAAACTAATTAAAATTTTTTGATGAAATTTTAGGGGTAACTTTGGGGTAATAAAAGACATATTTTGTCAAAGTTTCAAGCACTAAAGTGCTTTTGTTAAAGAATGAAAAATATTTGCAAATTGCGAAAATTTTCGCGATTTTCTGCAATTATTTAAACAAATTTTCAAGCGTTTTAAAATTAACCGTTAAAATCAAATTAACCGTTTTTCAAAGTTCTAACAGTATCTACAAATTGAAAAACCTATTGTTAAAGGTCTTTGAGTTATTTTTTAAAGTCGATTTTTTGGAATTTTTCAACAATAAATCGTTAAATAAACAATGTTCCGGCGGTTAAAAAGTGGACTAAATTCAGGGTCATGTTCGTAATCAATAAAACTATCGTTTAATCCACGTGGCATCCTGAAACGAATTACAATATGCATATTTGCTAATTCCACTGGACTATTATGAGATACCTCTCTACCAGGTATCGAAAATATCATGATATTTATATAAATATCAGACAAACTGATATATATCACAAAAAACGTGATATATATCACTTTTTGATATTTATGATATTTAATTTTATTTTTTTAATTCATGTAACTTATTCATGCAAATAAAACCACGATTGAATTTAAAAGAGTGCATATCATATTTTAAATCGTTTTTATTCAATGTTTTTTAAGCTTATTATGTCTTGGCTCTGAAAATGTAACAAACAAAACATAAATTCTAACAATTTAAAATAAAGTCAAATTCTGTTCAGCTGCTTCGGGTGCCCAAGGCACCCGCCCGAAAGTTCTTCTCACGGCCCAATGATGTATCACTTTACCCGGGTTACCTCCTCTATCCTCCCAGCTACATTTGGGTTTCATTGGGTTCGTACAAGTGGGAAGAGAATCATGAGTTTTGTTACATCAAAATAAAACTGACGATCTTGCCCCATCCAACTGTAAAGCTAACCAGCTGAAAAGAATTTGGCTCAAAATTGCTCTCATAGATGTTCAATATTAGTATTATAAGGACAATAAAGAAGTACCTATAAGTATTAAAATGAAACTATTTAAAAAAATATACATATATATATTTTCACCAATGGCGTAGGTGTTTAATCGCGCACCATAGGCGTAGGCGTTTTATTTTTATATTTGCGATATATATCCTCGATCCCTGCTCTCTACAAAGCATGTTTGTGTTTTTGTATTTTTTTTACATGTGTGTATATACAAGGTGATCTACCATGACATGCAGAAAATTTATCAGTAGGTTGTCTCCGCCGAAAGGAGTTAAAAAAATGAAAAATTAAAAAAAAATGACTTTAACCAATCTGACGTTACGCGGTACGACCACTTTATCAGACTTGACAGTATTGACAGCAAAGCTGGAGAGGGTAGAAGTGACTTTTTGGTTTTAATCAAATCACACTGCAAAAATAGCTAAATAAATCGAAAAGACATTGACCCCATGCTAGTGAACTCTACACAACAAGTAGATATTTACTTTAACCTGTCAATAACACAAAAACACCAACATCGACGGTGCTTTGTACTTGCCGATGTCCTGATTGTTCGACCGAAAGCAAAAAACGCGGCACTTTGACCGCACCCGCCAGCGTCACTTTTTATGCCAATTAAGGAAATTAAATGTAAACATCTCCAATATGTTCTTTCACAAGTAAGTTCGTCGCCCTATTACTGACTAGACAATATCAGTAGTGTACCTTCGTAAGTTTTAACCATTTTTAATATACTAAATTACCGCGGAACCCTCTAAAATTTTGCAGCCCCACATTGAAGACTAGTACACCATTTTACTTTCCGCATATCATGGTAAATCATGTTGTATATGTTTTGATTAATTTAATATCAATAATTAATTATATTTCTTACCAAATGCCTTCAAAAAATAAAATACCCAGAATGAACCAGAAAGTAATAGTAATCCCAAGCCAATGACAGACTTCCATTCCCCAGTGGGTGCTTTGAACTCTGCAAAAGTTTGGCAAAAGGAAGCCCTGTATAATGCTTTCTTTTCTGCAACTGACAACTGATTCCAATCTCCTTTTTCCTTTTCTCGAAGAGCCTATGAAAGATTGCTTAGAGTTAGCTTTTATTAAAATAAGAGGTCAGTAATATAACATTCGCAATAGAAAATGCAATGCCTAAGAATCATTACAGTATTTTACAATCTTCTACTAAACATTAGGCTTATAAAGAATAGCAAATAATTAAATTCCTTCTCCGGTCAACATCTACAGCTAGTTTCTCGTACATTCTGCTGTCGAACTAATAGCTATCGCTTCGCTAAAGTTATGTAACTGATAACTTGCAAAGAGTTTCTGAAAACTTGTGTATCGATAAATTTCAATCGATAATAATCCAGCCACAAAGTTGGTTAAACTACTGTACACTAGATGGACTTTTATTGTAGCCAACTTCATGCTATTATTTTTAATGTCATTTTACTTCCACATCCAGTGGAAGTATAGTAACGACAAAAAAATTTTTAAAAATTTTTACTGTTCAAATAGGCTGTCATGAAACGTCGAGATTTTAAGTTTGAGCGAAAAAAAATTTCTGTCTGTCTGTCGGTCTGTATCTTTTTTTTGTGCGCACGTTTACTCTGGAACCGTTTAAGATATTGACTTGAAATTTGGTACACATATGTATTTTAATGAGATCTAGAACTAGATTATATTTTCATCTTGTTCCGTCGAATGGTTGGGGGGGTAAATTGAGGTAAATTTGGGGTAAATAGGTAAATCAAGCAGGTAATAGTAGTATAGGTAATTGGTATTTAGTATATACAATAGAAGCTAAGGTCTCAAAAAAATTTTTGGCATTAGCCACCCCCATTATTAAAGGGGATGAAAAAAAATTGTGATTTAGTGTGTGCACAAGAACCAGAAACCTCAAAATATTTTTTTACTTCATCCACTCCCACTACCAACCACCCCCACCCCACTACCGATGTGGGGTATCGTTTTATGGGTTTTTGTGGTAGAGGATTTCAAATATTATATTATTAAAGTTCAATAAACAATTATTTCCACATACAAATTTTTTTCGTTGTGAGTGACTTGGATAGAAAATCCGGATGTGGAAGTAGTGATTCCTTGGGCAGCGGTTTTTACTGTCTGTCAGTTTTCTAATGTTAATATTAGGTTAGCATTTTTGAAAATGTGTATGTTATGAAATCTGTATGTTATCAGGATATTACAGTAAAGTTTTGTCCAATCTGGGAGTGGAGGGTATTTTGTAAATTAAGTTTTAATTTTGAAAAATGTCTTTTTGTCTCATTTTTCTTCATCGGATCAGGCCAAACAAAAAATCAAAATGTTTGTAAATAAATTATGAATAAAACTGCATGTGGCCAAATTCGATCTGCCATTTTGTTTTTTGCAGAAAAATAAAAATCACGAAAATGTTCAATTTTCAATTTAAACCGAAATTACTATATATAGCCCAGGAATTTTAGTTTTTGAGCCGGAATTAATCATTGTAAAGCTGAAAATTTCCAGGATTGTAGTTTTAGTCCAGGACAACACGTAGCAAAAAGTCCCCTGCTCTCCCCCGTCGGTTTCCCTGTTTTTTCGGAGCAACAAGGCCCTAAATTGCAAAAATTGCAGAGCTGGCTATAAAGTGCAACAGAAATGTTGTTACTGGTCCGATTTGGGTCGAAATAATCATAAAAAATAGGAAAGCATATCCGTTCATATTTCAGATGTTCCATGGATATTTTTATTCATAATTTTCCGTTCTAGTTCTGTCAACATTTCAAAAATTTTTTAAAATTCCGAAATGACTTTATTCGGCAAGACATTATCGATTTACTGGGAAGAGGTCCATATCCACTGACTTTTGTGCAGCCTGGATCCTCTACAGCTCCTGCACATGATGCTGCAGTTGAGACCAGAATTCCTGCACTCGCACCGGGTACCGCAGTCTGCCTTGCAGGCACAGGAAATTAGCCGTAGTAGGCTATCAGGTGCTGGCTGCCTTGTAGCAGGAACAGGAACCAGGCCCTGGATTTCTGATTTCCACTCCCGTTTTGAACTGTCTACTAGACCACCTGCTCTCTTCGATGAGGTGTTGATGCAGAAGACTGCAAAGTCATTTATTCAAAAGTTTTTTCCAAACACTACATCTGAAGAACTTGCTGACAGTGGGGCTAGTTGCAAAGTGCTTGACGGTGGTTACCTTCTTAATAATAATAATAAAGCATTTATTGCGCATGATAATAATAATAATAATAATAATAATATGCTTTATTTCAATTGCCAAAATACATTGGATATGAAATGTCACAAATGAAAAATTGTAAACTGTGGAGACATTGACACTACAGCTATTAAGTAAAACATATAAAGTATAATATAAAGTAAAATAATTTTAAATATAATTTTGTAATATAATGACAATAACATATAAGGTAAATATACAAAATAGTATTTTATAGAAAAAATTTAATTCCACCTGTGCGCCTGATCAAAGTACTCACCTAGTGAATAATAAGCTTCGTTTTGAAGTAACTCTAGTAATTTTTTTTTAAGTTTAGCTCTACCTAACTCTTTTAACGGCTGAGGGAGATTATTATATATATTGCTACAGGTGTATTTTGGGCTTTTTTTAAAAGTACTTAGGTTGAATTGGTCTATTTGAATATTTGTGTTATTTCGTGTAGTGTAGTTGTGAATATCATTTCTGTGACTATATAACTCTGGCTTTAGTTTGGTGAACATTACTGCTTCTAAAATGAGGATGCTTGGTAAAGTTAATATTTTGTTATCTTTAAAAGTAGATTTACAAGACTCTCTTGGTGATAGCCCAAAAATTATTCTTATAATTCGTTTTTGTAAAATAAAGACTCTGTTCCAATCAGTTCCCTGTCCCCAATATATGATTAAGTATTTTAGATGTGGATAAATTAATGCATAGTAAACATTAATCAGATATTTTCGATCTAAAAAGGATTTGAGGTTTCTAATGGCGAAATATCCACTGTTGAGTTTACTCACAACATTGTCAATATGATTTGACCATGAGAGTGTCTCATCTATTGTAATGCCTAGGAACTTAGTACGTTTTGATGGTGATATTATTTTTTGATTTATGAGAAGCTTTATTGGTTCTATTACTTTTTTTTTATGAAATGTGATATATGTGGTTTTAGATACATTAACTATTAATTTATTTCTAATACACCATTCCTCGAATCTGATGAGTAGATTCGTTGCGTTTTTATGAAGAGTCTCTAGAGATGTGGCTGATATCAGTAAACTTACATCATCAGCGAACATGACTAGGAGTGAGTCTGGGTTCCTCATATGTGCATCTAGATCATTGATAAAAATTGTAAATAGTAATGGAGACAGCGCCGCTCCTTGTGGAACACCGAGATTCATTTCCCGACTGTGAGAGGTACTATCATCTAATTTAACAAATACCTTGCGATTTTTTAAAAATGATTCTATCCAGCCATTTAACTGGCCTCTAATTCCTATTTTATGGAGTTTGTCTATTAAGGAGTCCGGAATTACACAATCAAATGCTTTTGTTAAGTCGAAGAAAAGGCCTAGGACAAATTTGTTTTTATCCAATCCTTCATATATAAATTGCAGAACGTCATAAGTGGCAGTATTTGTTGAGTAATTTGGTCTAAATCCATGTTGTCTTGAACTAAGTATCTTGTAGTTTTCTAAAAATGTCGTAATTCTATTGTGTATAATTTTTTCTAAGATTTTACTAAAGATAGACACCAGTGTAATAGGTCGAAAGTTTTCAATTAATTCATGGCTTCCTTGCTTAAAAATGGGAATGATAGAAGCTATTTTCCATTTATCGGGAAATGTGCTTGTTCTAATCGATAGGTTATATATGTAACAAAGGGGTTCTATTATAATTTCTAAGCAGGATTTCACTACAGAGATTGGGACACCGTCTGGTCCGCTAGATTTTTTATTGGGCATTATGTTTATTACATCTCTGATTTCTTGAGCAGTTATGTCGTCAATAAAAATTGAATGCAATATTCCATTTATTTCACTGTTGTCATAATCAAGGACCAGGAAGTGATTGTACAGAGTAGTTTCAGCAACCGTTGTGAAGTATTCACAGAATGCTTCACACAGTTCAGTGGGATTATCTATTGTATTTCCTGAGATATTTAATGAGCTAATTGTGGGTGATATTTTCTTATGATCTAATTTGTCATTGACTATTTTCCAAACCTCTTTACATGTTATATTTGCCTTTGAGATCTTTGAGTTATAATAGTCTCGTTTCTTTGTATTTATCATGTTAGTAAATAATCGCTTAGCATTCTTATAATTAGTTGTGATTTCATTATTGTTCAAAGACTTACTTAGCCAATATAAATCTCTTAGTTCACTACTTTTTAACTTCACCTCCTCGTCTACCCATACTGATTCCTTAAAATCATTATTTTTTTTGACATTAATTATGGGGCAAGCAGTATCAAAGCAAAAATAGAATATTTCCCAGAAGTAACCAAATGCATCATTTGTATTGTTAAGGTTATATACATTATTGAAATCAGAATTTAATAATAAATCGTACAAAGATGTTAAGTTGTGTTGACTGAATATTCTTATTTTTGTTAATTTGTCTTTAGGTTTGTTAGGTAGAGTTATTTGATCAAGAGTACAAGTGGACATCTGTACTTTGTGATCTGAAAGATCAATGTCCAGGTTTTGTCCAGCAAATTTTTTAATGTTAGTAGTTATATAATCAATAGCTGTTGCCGAGCCATTTCTTTCACGTGTTGGCTCAATTGGTAAAGTGTTTTTTAATTCAAAGCTGGCAAACAGATCCATAAGTAATCCTCTATCTTTACTTGATTGTAGATGATCTATGTTGAAGTCACCACAAAGGATCATATATTGATAGGATTTACTTACACACAATAATGCTTCATTTATTATATTTAAGGAGTCTACTGGTGCCACCGGTGACCGATATGCACACACAATTGCAATCTTTGAGTACCTAGTATTTATACTTGCGGCACTGACTTCACATGTAAAATCAACACTTTTCACATTGATGGATTTGACCTTTTGTGCTTGTATCTTGTTGCTACAATAGATAGCTACACCTCCGTGTATTCCAGTTGTCCTGCAGTGCTTACTGGCTTACTGACTAATAAATAGCCTTCGATTTTTGTTGTATATATATATATATATATATATATATATATATATATATATTTTTTTTTTTTTTCAAATAACTAACTGCTATTTTTTTATTGTCAGTAAAATTAAAAGTTACAAAGCTGTGTACATAGACATAAGAATAACTGTTCAGGTTAGGTTCGTTTTCCCTTCCGCGACAAAAATGGATAAGAAAGTAAAAAAAAATTGACTATGTGTGCTATAATCTCAAAGCCGCTTTATTCTAATTGTAATTCTAAAAATTATAGTTTCAAACAGCGGAGATAAAAACATAAGCATCGAAAAACAATCAATCCAAATTTCTAGAAAAAATATCGACTTGTTTATTTATAAGCGACCTAAACACAAAAACTGACGTTTCTCGGCCCCAAATGCAAGTAGATCATTAATTTTTTTAGAAAAATGTAAAATCTTTCGTCTATTTTCATAATTCGTTTCCCGCTTTTGGTTTCATAAAAAATCCAGAGTTATTTGAATTTGTTTACAACTGTAACTTTGAAAATAATAAATAAATTTCAAGAAAAAACGGTTTAAGTGAGAATTCTTTTTTCTTAACACTGTTGGAAAATATATGTAAAAACCTACATTTTGAACAAAAATTTACCGCACACGAGTCACTGCACTTAAACAATAAGCGATAAAAATTTCGAAATTATTGGTTTTTAGCCGTTTGAGATTTGTTCAAAAATATTTATTTAGCGCTAAAATTTAGCACAGGTTTAGTTCAATAAAAGACTTGGTTCCAGGGACTTTTGTTAAAATTGATGCATTATTATGTTATATTTATTAAATTATTATCAAAAAAGGCAATTTTTGGTGGTTTTTATTTTTCTTACTAATTAACAAACTATCATCTAGTTTTTGCATAGGCCTAGTCTTATTCAATATTTTATTGCGAATAATTCGCTATTTTTATTTTTACGATACGATTACTAGGACCGGAGATACTAATGAAAATAACAGCAAATTTCAGTGTTTAAAAATAGGTAAATTGTTAAAATATTACAAGAAGCAATGGACCGATTTAAGCCAAAACTGCTGCTCATAGCACTTGTTATTACACATAAAACAAATTAAAACAATAAAATTCCTGCAGCCAAACAGTTTCATTCAAAATGTATTTTCACTCCACTAATAGTGGGGTGCTTTTAGACGAAAAAGTAAGTTATTAGAATATATATATATATATACGTATGCAGAGTACGGTGCCACATCCAAAGTAGATACTGGCTAATCGTTGTCACCTCATATATAACGCTGCTACCTCCGATTTCGGAGGTGACAACGTTTTGCCTTGTTTTCAACTTTATAAGCTTGTAGATGGTATCAGAAGGCTATATTGAAATTTTTGTGTGGAGGTCACAAAGTCACGTTTATACCCGCAATTTAAATTTTTAGTTCCACTGTATATCAGTGGCGCTGCTATCGATTTCGTTTGTATAACAGTCAGTGCGATGCTACCTCCGCCTATATATAGTACTTTTTGGATGGTAGGCTATACGTTGTTACCTCCAAATATTGGCAACGTCGCGAACAACGCCAGAATGAGCGTTTATTAAATGCTTTTAAGAAATGCATCGGGTAAAGGATTACAGTGTGCTGAGTTGGGTACTGCTTAGAATATTTAAAAATGTGTGGGTCATCACGTAAAATTCTCTCCCGCTTCCGAATCTGAATTTCTCCACATAATTCGAAATTGCAAAATATTAGAAAGCCATGTTTTTATGTAGATATTGAAAAACCATAAAAACATTTATTTTTTTATTTCTCACTAATACCTCATTTCCTATAGAGTAAGCGCCAGAGATGAGAAGAAGGCCAAATTACTGACGCGTTTTGGCCTTTTTTGAGGTGGTTGCTGTTTTTTTTTATCGCTAGACTTTATGAATCTGAATAAGTACCTAGACTGAAGAATAAAAATCGGCAGCTACTGGAAGCGGCTGGAACCTCCCCACCCGGTGAATCTTTGAAGCCGAAAAGAGCACTAAACAATATGAACGATCTCATTTAATTATATTTATTAAGTTGAAATATTTTTTTCGTATTAAATCAGAAAAAAAGTCTTGCGTTCGGTGGGATTTGGACCTAAGAACTTGAGTGTTAAATTTATAGTCTGCACAACATTAATGTTTTATTCAATGTTTTTAATACAAATATATGCTTCATCGGATCCTAGCACGGGGCCAGCCAGACAACCACGGTGAACACCGCCGTGGCGAGTGTGAGGCTGGACGGGGTAGGTCCGGTTTGGCTTGGAGAAAAATAGAAAAGTAGCTCCTGTTTTCTGTAGGCAGGCTTAAAGACTAGGTTAAAATTATAATGTGTCCACATGGACCAAAAATTAATATAAAAATAAACACAATTCTATAAAAACGTTCGTAGGCAAGAGCACTTAATAATTTTGATTATTGATACGGGAAACAACCTCGGAAACAACTAAACGAAAAAACCTGTTCGTTGGTAATGGGATGGATGGCAGGGATGGCCATCTTTGGAAAAAACCATATAACTCTTGGTGGACAGCTTCCCTGCCAGATGTAGCCAGGGTAGTGTTCATGGTGGCTCGTTTAAGTTTGAGTTGGTATATTTTGTTTTATCTTTTGGCCTCGATCAATTTTTCACTAAATCGGCCGGGGAAGTGATAGCTGTCAAATTTTTGGTTCCAATATTTCTCTGGGGAATTTGGTTTTTGAAAAATGTTTAGGTTGGTATCAATGTCTTAAATTGTTTTTAGGTTATGTAGTACTATTTTTAGGTTATGTTGCCGGAAGAATTTTCGGCGGGATGCCGGAAGTAGCGGAAATAGTTTTTAAAATATGTCACTGTCACTTTTAAAGTTTTATTGGAAAAAACTCACCGAAAGCGTTCCGGTGGGGTTGCTTACACTTGTAGGGCTTGTAAGCGGTTCAGGATGACCTCTCACACCATTCGTGGGCTTTATAAACGTCGAAAAAACTTGTAATCTCTCGATGCACTTGACACGTCAAAAATACTCAGCATACAGTCTGCACGCTTTAACACACTAGCAGAGAACTTATACCACAAATGGACCCGTAGTATTTTTTGTGAATTTTCCTTTGAGTCCATTTAATAAAATTTGACATTTTTCTGAAAAGTGATATTTTTCCGAAAATTTGATATTTTTCTGGTGACATTTTTTCGAAAATTTGACATTTTTCTGAAGTTACATTACTCCGAAAATTTGACAATTTTCAAACATTTGACATTTTTCTGAAAGGTGACATTTCTTCGAAAATTTGACGTTTTTTCGAAAATTTGACATTTTTCTGAAGTGACATTTTTCCGAAAATTTGACATTTTCCTGAATTTTTGACATTTTTCTGAAAAGTGACATTTCTCGGAAAATTTGACATTTTTTCGAAAATTTGACAATTTTCAAACATTTGGCATTTTTCTGAAAGGTGACATTTCTTCGAAAATTTGACGTTTATCCGAAAATTTGACATTTTTCTGAAAATTTGACATATTTCTGAAAAGTGACATTTCCCGGAATATTTAACATTTTTTCGAAAATTTGACATTTTTCTGAAAGGTGACATTTCTTCGAAAATTTGACGTTTTTTCGAAAATTTGACATTTTCCTGAATTTTTGACATTTTTCTGAAAAGTGACATTTCTCTGAAAATTTGACATTTTTTCGAAAATTTGACATTTTTCTGAAGTGACATTACTCCGAAAATTTGACAATTTTCAAACATTTGGCATTTTTTCGAAGAAATGTCACCTTTCAGAAAAATGACATTTGAAATGACAAAGGTGACATTTCTTCGAAAATTTGACGTTTTTTCGAAAATTTGACGTTTTTCTGAAAAGTGACATTTTTCTGAAAATTTGACATTTCTGAAAAGTGACATTTCCCTGAAAACATTTTTTCGAAAATTTGACATTTTTCTGAAAAGTGACATTTCTCTGAAAATTTGACGTTTTCCTGAAAATTTGACATTTTCCTGAAAATTTGACATTTTCTTAAAAATCTGACATTTTTCTGAAAAGTGACATTTCTCCGAAAATTTTACATTTCTTGGAAATTAAAAAAAAAAAAAAATTTCGTGACTCGTCTTGTAGAAATATTTTTTTGATATCATCATCAGTTCGCCTGTTATAAGAATTTTATGCTTTTACGACGTCATCAGAACGTAGGTGTTTCCAGTTAAGTCGATATCTGCACCAGTTTCTAAGAATTTTTCTTATTTGTGACGTCATGTGACGTAGGTGTATTATTAATTCACTCGTAATCCGTCAGTCTACAATATTTATACCTACGTTTTAAATTTCAGTTCGATATCTTCAACCGTTCCCGAGTTATCAGCCGAAATCACTGAACACCTCTGTCATTATTACACAATATCCCGTTGGAAAAAAATTGTTTCACCGATTTTTCATAAAATGAGCCTATTGTTAATTAACAAATTTTTTTAGAGATTACGTTTATATTTCAAGTCGGATAATTGTTAAACAAAAGCCACTAAAATTATTTCGCTTCATGGAGACCTAATAAAAATTGTTTTGCCATTTTATTATAAAATATTGTGATTAAAAATTAAAAAAATGTCTTAATTTTTTTTTTTAATTGTTTATAATAATGTTTCTCTTTTTTTCATTATTTAAACAAATTATTAAGAAAAAATGTATTCTTAAAATTTATTATTTGCAATTCTCTACAAGACGAAAAACAGAAAAAATTTTGTTATTAATTTATTTGTTTATTTAATAAACAATTTGTTATTAACAATCGCCGAATGTTTTTAGATAGAAAAAAAAACAAAAACAACAGTATACATAAACATGTAAAAAGAAAAATAAATTTAACATGTTTATGTTAATTTTTTTTCAACGGGATATTGTTCCGTTAAGTGTCTAAAAAATACCATAATTTTTAAAAAAATTTAATTTAATATTTAATAACATAAAAAAATATTTTTACTTATTACGGCCGATTTCAGAGTTGTTTTTTCAATTTTCTTAAATATTAATAGTTTTTGAGTTATTTGCGAAAGACGAAACTTGTTATATTTTCAATCTTCATTTGTTTATAACTTTTGCAATTGTTTATGTGCGGGTGTGAAACTTTTACACTTTTTCTAGACGTCATTCCGAATTCAATGAGCCCTCACTAATATTTTTACGAGCTTTATCAAGCATTAACACGGCCTTGAACTTGTAAACTAGTCTGCATCTGCATCATGTACCTAACATAACCTTAAATTTTAAGTTTTTCAAGTTCATTCTCATTTTTAATGTTTGTGTACGCATTTTTAGCTTGGAGCCGGTACTGCCTCCAAGCAAATATTTTAAAATTCACGTAAATAATTTTTAATTTAATAGACTGCTAATTACAGGTTAGATTTCCAACCTACAAAAAGAGGCCTATTTTATTAGGACAAGGTGTTTAGAACTTCATAAACAATACACTGAACTAGACACAGTTCAACCAGCAGCCGAAGAGAGAACATCAATAGTGCAGTGCAGTACAGTAGTGCAGTAGTGTAGTGTTGTGTCGACGCTTCGGAGCCAGGCGAACAGTGAAGTGGCAGCCCCACAGTGAGAGTAGAGAGAGGCGACAAGCAAGTATAAGAAGAGGAGAACTATTAGATCTCCTTTTTAGGACACTAATAGCAAAAGATAAATAAAGTCCCCCGCCTGGGGACACTTTGTTTTTACCTTTACCCCCTTCCCAAACATTACATCTAATAATAATTTTTCTTTCAGGATTAATAATAACTTAGTGCCAGTTATTAATATACACTCTCTTTCAGATAGCCAGATGCATACTGTGGAGGGCAGTATGGACAAAATGGATATGGACGAAAACTCGTCCTCATCCGCAGAGGCCTCGTCCAGGGAGAACTCCCCGGAACGCCAACCCACCAAGAGGGAAAAACTCCTGGCAGATGACAACGCTAGACTGAGGCGAGAGCTCCATGAGGTAAAATCCGAACTCCATGCAGTAAAAGCCGAGCTAGCGCAGTGCCGGGAACAAAGCCAGGGCCATTACACAAACCTGATGGCCGCAATAGCCACCCTCCAGTCCAACCAGACACCCCAGGTGCAGCACCAGGCCCCCCCCGACGCCGCCCCAGGTCCAGGCCCCCGAGAAAGAGACCCCCAAGAGAAAGGCCGACGCCGACATGGAAAGTGACGGCGAATTCACCCTTGTCATCAGGACAAGGGCGAAAAATCAGGCCAACCAGGAGTCCCAGGTGCAGAACAGCACCCAGGAGGCCCCAACCACCAGCCGGGCCGAGCAGAGGGCCCCCAGCCAAACAACCCCCAAGGAAAAGGACCTCAAAATCCTACCAGTGATCCTCCGAAAGGCGGAGACCTGGTCGGCTGTCCGGCAGAGGCTGGATGAGTCAGGGATCAAATTCACAAAGGCTAGGACCGTGCGAGAGGGGATCGCCATCGAGCCCCAAACGCCCGAGGACTACCGCCGTATGACGAAGATGTTCGCGCAGGAAAAGCGCGAATATCACACATACGCCCTGCCAGAGGACAGACTACTACGAGTAGTGATCCGAGGGATCCCCAGTGGAGTCACCGGGGAGGAGGTCAAGGAGGAACTCCAGACCCAGGGCTTCAACCCCGTGGCCGTCCATAGGATGACATCAAGGAGGACCAAGAAAGAGATCCCCCTGATGCTCGTCCAGGTCCCCCTCAACGAGGAGAGTATACTATCGGTGAACCGCTGCTGTTCACTGGTAGTTAGGACCGAGAGGCAGAAAGCCGCCCTGGCAATTGCGCAGTGTCACCGCTGCCAAAGGTTCGGCCATGCCCAAGGACACTGCACCGCACAGGCCAAGTGTGTGAAGTGCGCAGAGCCACACCACTCCGGAGACTGCGAGAAGCCCCGAAATGTACCGGCGAAGTGTGCCAACTGCCAGGGGGCACACCCAGCCAGTTACAGAGGGTGCCCCAATTACCCGAAGAAGACGGCAGCGACAAAACCAGCCCCCGCCGCCAAGCCCATCCAAGCCAGTGCAGCCACACGGAGGGCAACACCTACCTCCGGAGGCCCGAGCTACGCCAGGGTAGCTCAAGGAAAGGCAGGGCATCCCACCAGCCCAGCCCACAGGCACCCGCCGAGGCCCAAAACCTCACCGCGGTGCTTGCACAGATGCAACAAATGTGCTCAGCAATGAGCGCATTTTTTGCCCAAATGCCAGCCTTTTCTAAAGTCTAAATGGCTTTTCAGGTGAAACCAGGCTTCCTGCAGATCGCCTCATGGAATGTCAATGGACTGCTAGGACGCAAACTCGTGGGGGAGCTCCTAGCCAGGGGTGACATAGACATCATGGCACTGCAGGAAACGAAGCTGCGACCAGACCAGGCTATCAACTTCCCAGGCTACCACGTATACAGGAAGGACTGGAACCGGCCTCACAGACGAGTGATGAGAGGAGTAGCCCTGCTAGTTAAGACGAGCATCGCACACCATCCGATCCTGCTCCCGGAGATGGAGAACCTGGAGGCCACAGCCGTAGTAGTGTCCACGGCACGAAATGGCAACATCAGAGTGGTCTCCTGCTACCAGCCACCCCAATCCATGCTGCGAGATGCAGGCCTGGACTCGGTCCTTCCCCCAGGGACCCAGACGGTTGCTATCGGTGACTTCAACGCCAAGTCCCCGGAATGGAACAGTAGGATCACAAACACTCGAGGACGAGAGCTACTGAGATTCCTGGGACGACAGGATGGCAACCTGCTGATCCTTGGGCCGGAAGGACCGACCCATGACAATGGTGTAACCAGGCCGGATGTTCTGGACATTGCGATGCTGAAGGAGATGACCCTCGAAGCAGAAATCACCGCCATGATGGAAGGTTCCACCGAGCACAACCCCATTCTCCTAGAACTAGGAGAAAAGGACGGTGAGAACACGACAACTTTCATCAAAAGGAGGACGGACTGGGAAGTGTTCCGTGCCGCACTGCAAAGGGACATTGCACAAATTCCCAGACTAGAAACCGAGGCGGACGTAGAGAGGGCCATCACCTCCCTGGAAAAACAGATCCAGGCGGCACTGAGGGAAAGTACCACCGAGACGGAAACGAGGCGAGCACCAGCGCCGATGGCCAACCTCCCAGAGGCCACCAGGCAGCTGATACGGGACAGACGAAGTGCGAAGAGACGGGCCCAGAGGACCAGACTCCCGGAAGACAGGAGACACTACAACACCCTGAGCCGGAGAGTCAAGGCCGCCCTTCAGGAACACAGACAAGAGCATCTGGACCACCCAACGGGCCCTGCGAAACTGGCGGACTCCCATGCCCCCGATCCACGGAGAGAATGGTGTTGTCTACACTCGCCAGGAAAAAGCCGAGGCATTTGCCGACAGCTTGGAACTGCAGTGTAGGGAAAACCAACTCGATGATGAGGACGAGGACTGGGAGGACGACGTGAGACGCAGAGTACGTAGGATGAACCGTCTGCCAGATGAAGACCACATCCCCTCGACCACCCCCGAGGAGGTCAAGGAGATCCTAAGGAGCCTAAAACCCAGGAAAGCTCCAGGATGTGATGGCATTGGGAACATCGCCCTAAAGAAGCTGCCCCGGAAAGGAGTAGCGGCGATGGTCAACATCATCAACGCAATGTTGAGGTTGAGACACTTCCCTTCCAGGTGGAAAAAGGCCGACATCATAGTCATCCCAAAGCCAGGTAAGAACCTAACGTTTCCTTCCTCTTACAGGCCAATCAGTCTACTCCCAGCGATGAGTAAGGTAGCCGAACGAGTCATACTCAAGAGGATAGCCGAGAAGACAGAAGAGCTGGAAGTCCTCCCAGACGAGCAGTTCGCCTTCAGGACAGGGCACTCCACCGAATTCCAAGTGCTCCGCCTCACCGAGGAGGTCACGAAGGGGTTCAACCAACGACAGGTCACGGCAGCGCTGTTCCTGGACGTTGCCAAAGCCTTCGACAGGGTCTGGCATGATGGTCTCCTAGCCAAAATGATGAGTATGGGTTACCCCATTGCACTCGTCAAGCTAGTGAGATCGTACCTCCACAGGAGACAGATGAGGGTGAAGATCGTGGACAAGGTGTCCACGTACAGAACAATGGAGGCAGGAGTCCCCCAAGGCTCAGTGCTCTCCCCGCACTTGTTCTCCATCTTCACATCCGATCTACCCCGGACGCAGAGGACCTCCATGGCCCTCTACGCCGATGACACAGCCCTGACTGCCAGATCCTGGAGTGCCAGGCTAGCCACCAGAAACCTCCAGGAGGCGGCCACCCTCCTAGAGGACTGGTGCAACAGATGGAAGGTAGCCGTCAACGCCGAGAAGAGCAAGGCGGTCCTCTTCAAGAAGGTAAGAAAACAAAACCCCACAGGTCACGTTTCCATGTTTGGTGAGGACATCCAATGGCACGACACCGCCAACTACCTTGGCGTGGTCATGGACAAAGGCCTAACATGGAGACTGAACACAGAGGCCATCGTCAAGAAGGCCAGGAGGACGAGAGCCCTAATCTACCCGATGACGGGTAGACAGAGCAGACTCAACCTGAGGAACAAGCTCACGCTTATCAGGTCCGTCATCCGGCCTCAGCTGACGTATGCTTCGGTAGCTTGGGGCTACCAAGCAAAGAGCTACCTCCAACAGATCCAGAGAGCGGAGAACGTCGCCCTCAGAACAGCAGTCGATGCACCCTGGTTCGTCCGCAACGAGGACATCTTCAGGGACCTGGACTACACCCCGGTCACTGAGATCATCAAGGAGAGAGCCAGAAAGATGTACGCCCTTGCCGAGGAGCATGGGAACCCACTAGTCAGGGAGGCAACTGACTATGACCCAGCAGATGCTCCGAGGCACAAGCGGCCGAAGGTGCAGCTCCTGGATAACGGGTGAGTATGAGACATACCACCACCCGACGATCCACCCCCACGGAAGAGACATGACGACATCCAACCACCCACCCAAGACACTGCGGGTACCGGACAAACAACCGTCCAGTACCTGTAGTCCCCCTAGCTCCGGGCAGGCCAAAAATGCTACCAAAGCATTTAGGTCTGCTATGGCATCATAAGCCATTAGAATAAATAAATATTAATAGATTGTTAAGTTGTGTATTTAAGAAATATATAAAATCTGATTCTACATTAAAAACATTATTTTGTTATTTTTTATATCCATAGTAATTGATATTCCTATATGTGTAGCAAGTACCCTACACACCTCCCTCCTACAAAGAAGAAACCAACTTATCAAAGTAGTAATATTTAAAATGACATTTAAAAGAAAAGTCAGATTTAACTGACAAAATATTATAACTCAAGGAAAACTTATTTCTGCAATAACATAATCCTTAGTGCAAGAATGTCAATAATAACCAATTCATATAATAATGATTTAATAAATGACGAAGAAAAATGAAATAATTAATCCCTAATAATATACTATACTTATTCAATAAGAGACAATTACTTAAATCATTAAATACTCCACCATAGTGCATAGAAGAAAATGATACTTTTGATAAGTTGGTTTAAAAAATGTAGGGAATAAAATAGGGTACCTACCCTCACATGTATATAATTGAAAATGTAATTATAAGTCTTCTGGAAATTTTGAAGATCCAGTCTGACTTGTTTCTTGTGAAAACATCTATGGAACGGCCCGCCTTTAGTTGGCTGTCCTCATTCTGGACGTCGTCCCCATAGGTCGTTAAAGCTGTCAGCAGCACGAGTAGTTGCGTTCGCTCACTCAATCTCGCAGCGACTGACAAAGTTTGAAGACTAATCATGGGAGAATTATTTGGCATAACCATTTGCTCACATACAATACACATTATTCAGTAATACTGTCAATAATTAATAAACTTTAGACTTCATCACCAATTTTCGACAAATTCCTCCAATACTCATCGACTCGGAGGCACACAACAGGAATATCACGTCTGGGTCACCAATATGTCATCATATGCCTTTAGAATAAATAAATATTAATAGATTGTAAAGTTGTGTATTTAAGAAATATATAAAATCTGATTCTACATTAAAAACATTATTTTGTTATTTTTTATATCCATAGTAATTGATATTCCTATATGTGTAGCAAGTACCCTACATCTGCCCTTCCTCGAGCTACATAGCTCATCCTTACCCTACCGATGATCCGAATGACAGGATGCCTCTTGGCATCCTGTGTACCGGCAGTCACTCCCGCCACAAACCCCAACACACCTAACAGACCGATGACTACCCCCCGGGGGGCAAACAAGCTGGCGAAGAACAGAAGACGAAGAAAGAAGAACGCCAGAAGAGGCCTTAGCCAGCAAGGTCCAACGAGCCAGGACCCAGGGAGGTGGACCGAAATCGTCTGCACCGCTCACATTTGTGAGTGGGGCCGACGTAAAGTTCGCCCGCCCTGCACGAGGCTGGTCCCCGGTCTACAGCGATGCATTGGGGTAAAGGGCAATAGTCCTGCCCGGCCCCAGTCATCCGAGACCGACATCTCTAGTCAAGAATATTGGCGCTGAACTAGATTTCAGTTGAAAATACGGGAACCAGGCAGAAATTTTAATAATAACTGCGTAATACTCTTAAATCTTAACAAGCACATATTTTTGAGGTTAGCTGTGACGTCACGTGCAGATGCCCTATAGATGTGACGCATGCGCGTCTTGTAGGCAACGCAGCAGCTACGAAACAATTTTATCTTTGTCGTATGGATTCTTCATTTCTTTTCAGTTATCATGACGTCACAAGAGCAGTGTCTTACATTTGGAAAAAAACTAAGCAAGTAAATAAATTCATACCTTCTTGAAAATGAAGGGTAAAAAAAAATTTCAAAAGCAAATATTCAGTATATTAAATAAGGAACAGAATGGTATAAAAAAAAATTCGTTTCACCGTTCAAAGTGGTTTTAATTGAAAATAAAAAAATTAAAATTTTTATAACGTTTTTATTAACAATTTAAAAAAAAATCCATTTCTCTGAAACGAATGTTTATATTTTTCTGAGTAAATAGAAACAATTTTTTTCAAATTCATTAACTTTTCAGCACGCTATGATTTTTTAAAGTTGTACATATCATCCCTTAATTTCTAACCAGCCTAACTCCGTTAATTTTAGTAATACCAAAAAAAGTCTAGAGATCATTTTTATATAAAATTTCATGCTTTATAATTTTTATTTGAAACTTTTTTTACTAGCTTTTACACATTTTGAGTAATTTTGAAAAAACACTTTATTTTATTTTTTTTCACCCCTTCCCGGGGGTTCTGAAAAAAATTTCTTTCATTAATCGTGTTCTAATACATCAAAGTTATATCAAAAATTCAAGTATTTACCTCAAAATTTTGATTTGCCGACTTATTTAATTGGACTATGTAGGAGTTTCAATGTGTTGCTTAGTGATGTTCAAACAATCTATTGAAGAATTTAATCATTATATTATCATTCATTAAATTAATGTTAACATCTCCTAAGATAACAAAATTTTCAATATTTAATGCAGCGAAGTTAACAAATATGTCCGACAGTATTGACAAACTAGCATAATTACATCAGGTGGACGATAAATGACTCCTAAACCTAATGAAACCTTACAGAAAATAAGTTTTACCATTAAAAATTCCACAAGTGATGGTTCCTCCAAGGGAATCTCAATAATGTTATATTTTATACTGCTTAAAATGTATAGTACAGGTCCCTCCACCTCTGGTAACACGATCACGCCTTACTATAGAGTAATTTGGAATTTTATACATTGAATTTTGAAGATAAGCATTAAGGCATGATTCACTAATAGCCACAACAGAGTAAGAGTTATCAAGTATAAAGTTTTTTAAACCAATAAATTTATTACTAAGTGAGCAAATATTCAGATAGGCCATTCATATTACCTTAAAAATAGCCCAATAGAAAAAAAAATTATAAAGTCTTGCCACTTGGAGATTAAACTTGTCAAGGGATGTTCTTTCAAAATAAAAAAAGTTCTCAAGCAACAAGTGGGAGCTTCATCCCTAAAACCCACTTCTAAAGCGGAATTCGGTAGTTTTTGCGTTTTTCTGGAAAACCGTTTGTACTACAAAAAAAATTATACTTGCATTAAAAAGTGTTTATTACCTAAATTGTTCAGAACAGAGGTTTTCGAGAAATCAACTATTAACGTTGGGGTTGCATTAACAGAGATTCACGAACATGGTATATAATGTATCACTTATAATTCTAGGCGGCCGGTATCAAACAGGGCAAACAACAGTTTGTACAACTATTTAATCGCAGAAAGGATCTTGACAGTGTAATTCAGATTTTTAATAATGCTAAGTCAACTCCAACAGAAATTGAGCAAGCTGGGGAAAGGTTTACATTGGAGCTCTATAAAGCTAAATCATTAGAGGGCAGTCTCAGTGAGCAAAGATATGCTTATTTTAATAAATTTGTTGGCCAAGCGAGAAGTACCGTGGTTCTTTCAAAATTATCTCCCACGTCGGCAGCAGTACAACAGCATTCCCATCGTAGTTACCTTTAAGTACAAATATGGTATGGACAACATTTGCATCCCGAGCTTTGGGACTGGAAAAAAAATTATGATGCCCTGTAACCTGTCTATACCATTGAGCCACCCGCCCCGGCTTCTATTTTAAAATTAATAACCTGCAGTTGCAAACAAGGTTGTGGAAAGCAATGCAGCTGTACTAAGGCAGGCTTACATTGCACAACTATGTGCAGAAATTGCCGTGGCCAAAGCTGTACCAATACAGATACCACAGATGATGTAGATACTACCGAAGACGTATTATTTTATTTCGACTTAGTGGATTAGATTTCCAGGAGAAAAAAAGCGCCAATAACTCTACCTCAGTGGTGGTGTGGAAACGAGTGCTCTTGTATAAATTGCAAAACTGTTTTTATAAACCCCTTCTCCACTATAATACAACCTTACATTAAATCACAGAGTTCCAAAATTATTAGTAGAGTGCTCGGTGCCCAGATATACGCATAAAAATAAGTTCTGTGAGGGTTTCGTTGTTACAAGCTGAATTTGATATAAAATTAATGATGATATACTGATGTTTCAAAATCTCAAAGTCGTCAAAAGGTCATTATAATCTAAAAACGAGTTATTTCTTAGTGAATTAGGTGTTTTGATATCTCTACTTTTGAGTAATAGCAAATCCTTTTAACCATGAATAGAACTAGACAAAATAAGTAGATTTTCGAACAGACCCACCTCGAGAAATCATGCCTGCTCCCCCTCAAAGGGGCTGCCTGTATCTGCCTATATATATACTTTTTTTCTCTCAAAAACGGTAGGAGGTAGAGGAATGATCTTGGCGGCATTCGATAGAGTATAAAATTTTACATAAGACCCTCCATTTGCTTTTTGCTGCCCCACAGCAAAAAAAAGGGTGAGGAGCCTTCCAACAACGACACATGTTTGGCCAATAAATCAAACTTCTACAAGATATAAAAAATAAAGACCATTATTTTTTCTATCAATTGGTATATTATTTGTGTATGTTATTTGTTTATATAAAGCCGTCAGTGGCATACAAAGAGAAAGATGCGTACAAAGAGAAAGATGCACATGTGCATAATGAATTTATTTAAAATAATTTATTATTGTTGTTAAAAACAATAATAATGTAATCATTTTGAACAGGTACAATCAATATTTTCGCAGTTTGTAACAACATAATAAATTATTTTAAATAAATTCATTATGCACATGTGCATCTTTCTCTTTGTACGCCACCGACGGCTTTATATAAACAAATAACATATACAAATAATATACCAATTGATAGAAAAAATAATGGTCTTTATTTTTTATATCTTGTAGAATTTTGATTTATTGGGCCGTTTTAGAGGTATAGCAAAACATGTGTCATTGTTGGAAGGCTCCTCACCCTTTTTTTTTGCTGTGGGGCCTTAAAAAAAAGAAAATAACAAAAAGCAAATGGAGGGTCTCATGCAAAATTTTATACTCTATCGAATGGCGTCCAGATCATTCCTCTAGCTCCTACCGTTTTTGAGAAAAAAAAAATATAGAATAGAATAGAATAGAATAGAATATATTTCGTACTAGGGACAATATACAGAATTGTATTGTACAAGTCAAACAAAACATGAGCTTAATAAGTAAAAAGAAATCACATTAATAACATTAACATTAGACAATTACAAAATAAATAATCTAAAATACATTAATAAAATCGCAACAGTTACATACTTATTAATATAAATTAAACGTAAGAAGGACATTACATTACTTCATTATTTGGCATCACTACAGATTAGTCATAGGAAGGTGGCATCATTAATTTCATTTAAATTGTATGGTTCAGATTGTATTAATATTTTCCTGATTGTTTTTTTAAATAGTGTTAAGGTTTTTATTTCTTTTATGTGTCTGGGCAGGCAGTTGTACCATTTCAAACATTTATAATAACAGCCCTTTTCGAGCAAAGCACTCTTGTGTATGGGATAACAAAAATTATCTTTATGCCTTGTGTCGTGTTTGTGGTCTATAATAGCCTCTTTAAAGATTTCTCTATTATTGTAAACAAAACAGAGACTTTCATATACATAAATCCCCGTCACAGTTAAAATGTTAAGTGCTCTAAATAAACCTCGACATGATTCGTTTGCTCTGCTCCCTGTCATTGTTCTGACCACACGTTTTTGTATTTTGAAAACCTCTTAACTGTGTGAACCACACCAAAATAATATTCCATACGTCAATACCGAATAAAAATTACCATAATAGGCTGTTAATAGAGTACTCTCATCTACAACCTTTTTTAATTCTTTAATGGAGTAGCAAACTTTGCTGAGTTTTCCACACAGCAACTGTACATGGACCTCCCATTTCATATACTGATCAACAGTAACACCTAGAAATTTTGTTGAATTTGCAAAGGTAACATCTACATTATTAATCTGGATTTCTGCTGGGTAAGTATTTTCATTTCTACTATGCCTGAATAGAATGCAATTGGTTTTGTCCGTATTTAGCACTAATGAATTATTTTTAAACCATTCTGAAATTTGTGTCATGTTAGCATGTGTCTTTTCTTCTATCATCGCAAAAGTTTTTTCAGAGATAAGGACGTTTTCAGAGATAAGGACGTTATATATATATATATATATATATATATATATATATATATATATATATATATATATATATATATATATATATATAGGCAGATACAGGCAGCCCCTTTGAGGGGGGGCAGGCATGATTTCTCGAGGTGGTTCTGTTCGAAAATCTACTTATTTTGACTAGTTCTATTCATGGTTAAAAGAATTTGCTATTACTCAAAAGTAGAAATATCAAAATACCTAATTCACTAAGAAATAACTCGTTTTTTGATTATAATGACCTTTTGAGTAGCGCATTTTTTGACGGCTTTGAGATTTTGAAACATCAGTATATCATCATTAATTTTATATCAAATTCAGCTTGTAACAACGAAACCCCCACGGAAGTCACAATAAGCATATTAATGCACTCTACTATATACCTAAAATACATGATTAAACCACGTTCGCGAATCTCTGTTAATGCAACTCCCAACTTCAATACCTAGCTGATTTCTCGAAAACCTCTCTTCTAAACAATTTAGCTAATATACACTTTTTTATGCATAATTTTACTGGGCACATTTTTGTAAGTATAATTTTTTTTTTTAGGACAAACGGTTTTCCAGAAAAACGCAAAAAACTACCGAATTGCACTTTGGGGGTGGGTTTTAGGGATGAAGCTCCCACTTGTTGCTTTATTTTGAAAGTACATCCCTCGACAAGTTTAATCCCCAAGTCGCAAAACTTTATAATTTTTTTTTTCTATTTATGCTAATATGAATGACCTAAGATGACGAGGTAAAGTTTTGCAGTTTAACAAAATTTTTATTTTGTTCAATTCCTATTATGTCTTGACCTGGAGGGAATACCTGTTGTAAAGTTATCTGATCATTAAGAGGTTTGTTTTTTCGTGTTTGGAAATCTGTATGGTAGTAATCTCTTCTTTCGGGAGAGAAAGAGTGTCTTCGTTCAGGAGAGGCATAGTATGAGTCTCCTCTCTGGACAAAAGCTGGATAGTTTCTTCCTTGTTGTTGATATTTGTTTTTCCACTGATGTCGGTCATAGCTTCCTTTCTTGTGAAAATTGTTGTAGCTGATATTTCGTTGAGGAGAGGTAGTTGGTTGTTAGGTCCTGGCGAATAATCTCTGTTTAATCGTGATTTATAGTTTCTCCTTGATTTAAATGAGTTATTATTTCTGATTTCAGTAGATTTCTTTTCGAGGCAGGGAGGCAAAATGTCCTGCGGGACGAAAAAATTCAAATTTTTTGACAGTTATTTTGTCAATCCATGTATCAGGATTCAAAAGCTGTTCCTGTAGTTCAAGGCGAGCATCTACACGAAATGCATTATATTCACCTGAACGTACCTTAAGTTTTTTAACAACAAACTTTTCCAAAATTACCTTTCAAATATTCTTCAAGATCATTCTCTGATACCGTCACTGACAAATTTCCAACATAATATTGAAGTTTGTTTCTGAAGGTGAGCGGCTTTTATAGTTGAATTTTCCAATTTTTTGTTACCCACAATGTATTTATTTGTAAATTATGTCTATTTGTTGGAGGTTTCAAGTTTCGAGTAGTTATTGATGCATCCTTTTCAGTTGTAGTTATCGTCAGTTTATTGTAATTGTTGTTGTTAGTTGAATATTCACCTAAATTTCCTTCTTTATTCGAGAGCAATTTACATGGTGTTTACAAAATCAGGACGTGGAAATTCCCGACTATTTCCCGTTTTTTCCCGGTGTTTTCCAAGCTTCAATATAACAGATTAGTACAAACAATAAAGAAAAAGTAATGAACGAGAAGCAGATTTTTCTAATTATCTCGGTCACAGTTCCAAAAGTACAAGAAAAACCAAACATTCTAACATTTTGAGATGGAAGATACTTGTCATCTCAGAAACCAGTAGTGCGCAAGAACATGTAGGTTTGTTCATTTCTGTTGATTTGTGACTATATTTGCATATCTGCAATCTGTAATAAGGTGAAAATTAACCACAAAATAATTAATAGTCGACGATTACTATAGTCATAATAATAGTTTCATCACTAACTAACAATCTTCATTCTGCTGTTTCAAAAAATCGCGATGAGATAATAATGGTACAAATTGCAATCTCCGCAATTATCACTGGACTTCTTGAAAGTATTAAAGTTGAAAATCTGCAATTAGGTGTTTTCACTGTATAGTCCAATCAATGAATGCCCAAAAGGGGATTGTAGAGAACATTTTGGAGGGGAGAATTTTTCTCTTCAGGAATGTGTTGGGGATAGTCAGGAGGTAAACATACTAAAAGTCCCCGCCCCTAGCCCCGCCGCTTCAGGGGGGAGGGGGGTGGAAAGGTTCCTGTGCAAAATTAAACGTAATTAAATTTTCCACAAGAATGTTTACATTCATTTTCTTCCTATGTGTTATAGTTTACGAGATGTTCGCGAAAATCAATAATTAATAAAAAAAAATCAATTATGTACCTTATATATTTCTATCAAAGCGGTTTACCGTGGTCTGCTAATAAATCACAGTCACAAAACAATCTTTATTTTACAACACTGGACGTATTTACTAATGTTATATTTTGTCGAAATCTATACATTTATTTAAATATACAGTGTGACTCACTTAAAATGAAGATACCCTCATAACTTTTTCAATTTGTTTTCGATTTGAATCAAATTTTACTCAAGTAGACAAAGCCATCTGCGGTACCAAAATATGCTGAAAAAAATAAAACATTTTGAATGTTAGAAATTCTAAAAAATGCATCCGATCGGCACCACAAACGTACATACACCAAAATTTGATTTGATTATTGATGGGGGATATCTCATACATAAGCTCATCTGGCAAAGGGGGTCCTTAGTTTCCGCAATTTGTGGTGGCTACGTAAAATTCATCGTTCGCAAGATTAAAAATCAATATGATTTTTAATCTTTTTCCTCATATTTTGGTACCGCAGGTAGCTTTGCCTTTATAGCAGGTGAATGATTTTCTGGTCATAAGTAGATCCTAATTTGTTCTATACTTGAGTAAAATTTGATTCAAATCGGAAACAAAATGAAAAAGTTATAAGGGTATCTTCATTTTAAGTGAGTCACACTGTATATTTAAGGAAATGTCTAGATTTCGACAAAATATTACGTTAGTAAATACGTCCAGTGTTGTAAAATAAAGATTGTTTTGTGACTGTGATTTATTAGCAGACCACCGTAAACCGCTTTAATAGAAATATTCGAGATACACAATTGACTTTTTTTTTATTATTAATTATCGATTTTCGCTGGCGGATATCTCGTAAAATATAACACATAGGAAGAAAATGAATATAAACATTCTTGTGGGAAATTTAATTATGTTTAATTTTGCATAGATTACCTTTTTTCGTACGACGCATAGTTTCCAAGTTATAAGTGAAGAAACGAAAAAAGGAATCTTTCCACCCCCCTCTCCTACTGAAGCGGCGGGGCTAGGGGGGGGAATTTTAGTATGTTTACCTCCTGACTACCCCCAACACATTCCTGAAGAGAAAAATTCTCCCCTCCAAAATGTTCTCTACAACTCTCATTGACTGGACTAGTATGCAAATTTGCTTTTTTGATATTATTAAAATGAAGTACTCCATGCATTAAAGCACTTACCAATATTTAAACATCATTCTTTCATAGATCAATTTAAAATTTCAACAAATAAATATCAAAACTGAATAATTGAACGGGTATTATACAAAAAGGGCTATGATGTCATCGGTTGCATTAACTCAACAAATCAACTTTAATTTTTTTTAAGTTTATTGTCAGTTTTAATGATTATATCAGTACTTCTCATTTGAAACCAGTATGGCTCCAAGCAAACATTTAAAAATTGACGCATATGATATTGTTGATTACTAAAATAGGTTGGATTTCCAACCTACAAAAATCGTCTTATTTTATTGGGAGAAGATATTTAAAACTTTATGAACATTACATTGAACAAGATTTTAGTTGAAAATACGAGAACCAAGTGGAAATTTTCATAATAGTGACATATTACTCGGAAATTTTTAAAAGATATGTATTTTTGAGGTTAGATGTTTATGACAATATAGAGTAGTGTTTTGGGCGGTAAAATTTTAATTTAAATTTAAACATACTTTTTCTTGGATATTACTCAACTGGTTGTGGAAATTCAAATGTTTTTAGTTATAATTAAGTATTACCTTCACAGTCAATGAGATTTTAAAATTTGTGAAAACACCGAATTATCTATAAAAAAATATTTTATTCATAAGGTCATATACAGTGTGTCCAACTAAGTCGGCACCATATGAGAAACTTCTTTATTATTGGTTTTATGAAAAAAAGTTATTCTTGATAGATAAATTACATAATGTAATAAAATAACTACCTATACTAAGTAAATAAATAGATAAAGAGATTAGGTATGATTGCAAAGGGATGAACCCCGTCGGCAAATTAATCATACCCCACCCATGCTCCAGGTATTGGCGAAAAGAAAAAAAAACATACTTTCCTATACATACAGTGTGTCCCAGGATAGATGTGACAAGAGGTGTAATGGACCAAAAATTTTGGAATGGTATTTGGGGATTGAGTCCTGCTTGTCGTAAAACTAAAGTATACCAAAAATTACTTGTTGGTGTTCTACAGGGTGTTTTATAAGCAAAGTTGTAAAAATCACCACTAATAAAGTACCTTTATTTTTCAAAATATGAAAAAATTCCACTAAGAAAAGTTATTTAGAATGCAATTTTATACCTCCATACTAAATTTCAGGAATATAAAATTATTTTTTTGAAACTTCTCATGTTTTTGCGAATTAAGAGTTGAATTTATATTTAAAGTTGTGTAGGAGCAAATGTTAATCATCTCAAAAAGTAGGCTATTGGTAAATAAAAAATTAAATATACGAGATGTAAGAAGGTATAATGTTAATCGAACTAATTGTAAAACAAGAAACAATTACTAACAGAAGATTAATGAGGTTTAAAAATTATAACAAGTAATAAATATCAAAAACAACAGATTCACAAACAAATTAATTATTGACCAATACAAAACAATGTTTACAATTTTTTTATTATTCGACGTAGCTACCACCCACATCTACACACATTTCGATCCTTCGCCTGAAGTCCTTAAAACTGTTTCGAATATGATCTAATGGTATGGAGTTTACGGCATTTGTAATTCTCTGCTTCAATACTGCTACATCGTTAGGAAGTGGTTCAGCGTAAACCAACTGCTTGAGGCGACTCCATAAAAAGAAATCCAATATTGATAGGTCTGGGGATCTTGCCGGCCACTTGATCGGTCCATTTCTGGCAATCCAATTTTCTCCAAAATTTAAATTCAACCACCGATTAACCATTTCTGTGGAGTGGCCAGGGCAACCATCATGTTGAAAATGAACTAAAGGCATATCTCTTAAAATATTTAAATGTTCTTCAGAAAATCTTTCAAGAAGCTGTAAATAAGTCTGCTGGTTTAACCTTCCCTCAATGAAATAAGGTCCAATAACTCCAACGTGATAAGAAACGGCACACCACACATTCACTTTTTTATAATATTGTCTTCTACAATGAAATTAAGGATAATATTGACTACGTTTGACAGATATGTCAATAATAAATGATAAATGCGTATCCACTGCTTTTCTCATAGCCAACTTTTAGCTTCTACATAACTTTAAATATTAATTCACAAAAAATAATTTCTATGCAGTTTTAATTGAATGGTTCAAAATAAAATACTAATTTATTGAAAGAATGGAAAGTTTCAAAAAAATAATTTTATATTCCTGAAATTTGGTATAGAGGTATAAAATTGCATTCTAAATAACTTTTCTTAGTGGAATTTTTTCATATTTTGAAAAATAAAGGTACTTTATTAGTGGTGATTTTTACAACTTTGCTTATAAAACACCCTGTAGAACACCAAATCAAGTCATTTTTGGTATACTTTAGTTTTACAACAAGCAGGACTCAATCCCCAAATACCATTCCAAAATTCCAAAATTTTTGTTACATCTATCCTGGGACACACTGTATATATGTAAATACATACATACATACACGCATACACCATAACACGCAAGCACGCACGCACGCACGCACGCACGCACACACACAAAGCTAAATAACATTGTTTTAATATTTAATATTCCATATGGTTTATTTATTTTATTCATTTCTTTCATTAATTAGATAATTCATCTCATTTATTACTTCCACGTCCAGTGGAAGTATAGTAACGACAAAAAAAAAAATTATTGTTCAAATAGCAGGCCTCCTACCACTATATTTCAAATTTTTTTTATGACATTTTATGACACAAAATTTGAGTGAATGAAAAATGAACTAGAAGCTATATATTATATTAATAGTTTTTTATTGAAAATGAAAATATGTTATAATACTTTGTATTTAGGTAGTAACGTTATGTGAAAATCCTTTCTGTTTTGGCAATTGTTTTAAAAAATATTTCTTTAAGCCCACTTTTTCAAAATTCGGGATAACAATTTTTTTAAAGAGAGCCATCAACTATTTACGTGCCATAACGTGTTTCGTTACAATATCAGTAATCGATGCAACTACATCAAATTTCGATTAAGTATAGGAGATGAAATAAAATATTTACAAAATGAATTGTAAGTATAATTTATTTACCTATATTTAAAGAAGAAATGCACATCTTGCGCAAAAGAATCGAAATCAAACGAAATTCTTTTAAAAACTCGCCAAATTTTAATGTTCTGATTTGCATTAAATTTTAAATTAGTTTAACAATTTTATGCATGGTTGAAAATGGTAACGGAAACAAATTTTTTTTATGATTTTTATGACAAGAGAATGATTTTATGACAATTTTAGGACATTTTGCGTATTTTATGACATTTTAGGATTTTATGACAAGTATGACCCCTGAAATAGGCTTAGAATGTCATGAAACGTCGAGATTTTAAGTTTGAGTGAAAAAAAATTTCTGTCTGTCTGTAACTGTTTTTTTGTGCGCACGTTTACTCTAGAACCGTTTAAGATATTGACTTGAAATTTGGTACACGTATGTACTTTAACGAGATCTGGAACTAGATTATATTTTCATCTTGTTCTTCGAAGGGTTGGGGAGTAAATTGGGGTAAACAGGTAAATGAAGCAGGTAAGAGTCCATAGAACAGAATAGAATAGAATAGTATATTTCTCACTATAGATATACATAGTATATATATGAACGTCAACAGTATCTAAAATAGTTCAGGATAATAAAATAATAATAAGTTACAGGTAACTTTAGAATAAAATAACAACAGAACACATTGAATAAAATAAACATATAATCACAAACTGGTAAAAATACTTAATCTAGAATGTTCAGAATTTTGCAATATCACTGTGGCTCATAGTTTAGGTACTCATCAACTGAATAGAAACCGTTAGTAGCAAGAAATTTTTTCAGACAAAAATTGAATTTATTTACAGAACCTATGGCTTTGATTTCCGGTGGTAACTGATACATTTTAATACCTGCGTGGTATGGAGATCTTTCATATAAAGTTGTATTATGACTTTTACTTTTTAATAGGTGACCATGTCTGGTATTGTATGTGTGATTATCTGAATTGTTTCGAACATGTTTAAATTCTTTTTAACAAATTTAATGGTGTTTAATATATATATGCTGTGGATGGTTAAGATTTTATTATCTTTGAAATAAGGTTTACAGGAATCCCTTGGCGCAATATCAAATATTAACCTGATGAGACTTTTCTGTAGGATAAATACACGATTTATACTTGAGGCAGCATCCCAAGCCACAATGTTATATGATAAGTGCGAATATGCAAGTGAATAATAAACATTTAATAGTGATTCAACTGCCTTAATGCGAAGTATGCATGATTTATCTTTTTGCAAGCATTTTTTATTTGCTCTTCCCAGCGAAGGCTATGGTCTATTATAGTTCCCAAGAACTTGACAATTGGTGCAAAGTTTTCAGTAGGTATTACTTTGACAAGATCTTCTGAAGGCGATCTTCGTTGAGAGAAGTATACACATTCAGTTTTATCAATATTCAAGATTAGTGTATTACTGTGACACTAGTTTTGATATGAAAGTAGTATACTATCGACTTGACTTTGAAGTTTTACAGGGTCCTGTGCTGAGAGCAGCATCGATGTGCCATCGGCAAACATAACAACCAATCCCTCCTGCATAATGGCAGGAAGATCATTGACAAATAATAAAAATAGTAATGGTCCCAGCACAGAACCTTGAGGAACTCCTTGACTAACATCATAATTTTCTGACATTGTGCCGTATATTTTTAATTGTAATTTTTTATCGGTCAAGAATGATTTAATAACGTTTAATGCAAGACCCCTGATCCCTAACTTTTGCAATTTATATGCAATAAAATCAACATTCAGAGTGTCAAACGCTTTGCTTAGGTCGAAGAATAAGCAAACAATATACTTTTTTCTGTCAACTTCATCATATAAAATTGGTATTTAGTACAGACAAGAGAAGCTGAGGTCTCAAAAAATTTTTTGGCATTAGCCACCCCCACCCCATTATTAAAGGTGATGAAAAAAGATTGTGATTTAGTTAGTGTGTGTACTGTGTACAAGAACAAAAAACCTCAAAATATTTTTTTACTTCATCCACCTCATCACCACCCCCACCCCACTACCGATGTGGGGTATCGTTTTATGGGTTTTTGGGGTAGAGGATATCAAATATTATATTATTAAAGTTCCATAAACAATAATTATTTCCACATACAAAATTTTTTCGTTGTGAGAGACTTGGATAGAAAATCTGGATGTGGAAGTAGTGATTCCTTGGGCAGCAGTTTTTATTTTGTTTTTATTTACACTAGAGGTAAGTGAGGTGAGTTTAGTAACCACTTTCTTATTTCATTTTTAAAATGGCCAATAGAATTGATCTCCTTTATTTGAGTTTGTAATGAAGCATTCATAAATTCATGTTCCATTACTAAAGTTTCCGGATTTACACACGACACCAATATGCATACGGTATGCAAATCTACCCAGCTCCTGTCTAGAGGCACGGATTTGCACACGACACTAAACTATACGCAGTTCTACGTCACCAGTAAGCGAGGATTCTCAGATATAAAAGCCCGGCCACAAATCAACTAATTCAGTGTGGACAATTCTGCCAATCTGTCTTCATCGTGGTGAGCTAGACATATTACAGTTTTATGCATCCCCGACGCAAACACGATGGAACGAATGCAATCTGACCTTGGGAATCCTTCAGCGTGGTGAGCTGGGACCCCCCGAGTCGATAGTCATTCCCCGGCGGCGTTTCACCGCCAGAACCAGAGCGAATGAGCCTGACCTGGAGACCTCCTACATCGTGTTGAGCTGGGAAACTTCTTGAGTCGACAATATTCGCCCGAAGCCACTCCAGTAGCAGCAACTAACGTCGCATCGCATCGTTACACTCTCTCTCTCTCTCTCTGATAATAGAAAATGTTATCCTAAGAACCGTAAAAAATACGGACCTGTATAACCTGTACCTGTATGTTATGTAACACTGCCACACATTATCTGTTTAAAGAAGAAAAATAAATTTTTATATTTTTATTGGGCTGTCTTATTAATTAATCTGGACCCTGATTAATCTCCAAACCAGCTACCCAACAACAAACCGTTAAAAGTTGGTAGGTTGTTATATAAGTGAGGGCCAAGGTAAGTAAAACATCTTTGTGCTGTAGTTTTATTAACTTTATAGTCTAGGTGCCTGCGTACATAAATGCAATTTGTACATATCCTCATATAACTTCTTGTACGGCATAATTGCACCTAGTCTATTACTTTTTTCCTCTACGAGAATTTTCGTAAATGCGGCGTTCCTCCTTAAATGATTATTGTAAGGTCCTCCCCAAGCTAAAATTCCGTACCTTAATTGGGAATCTACATTATTTTTAGTTGATTTAGACAGTAATAATAATAATATTTATTCATGTAAGCCGTATAAAATACAGATATGAAAAGTCATAAAAGGTATACACACATAAAAAAATAAAATAAATAAATAAAATAGTGACAAGTATAGCGTTATCGCTATAAATAAAATTAAAATCGAAGTTAATATTCGTATATTTGTTTTAAATACATGTTCATATTTTATATGATTTTGGTATTTTTTAAGTAGATTAATATTATATTTTTATATCGAATGTTTTTATTTTTCCTAGCGACTCCATGGAAACTTCTCCATTATGGATCGAGTTTTCCTTTTTGTTTCTTAGCGACTCCATGGAAACTTCTCGCTTTTGGAAGTGAGTGAGTCGCTATAGTCGCTATATACACCCCCTCGTTAAAAAAGAAAATAGTCAATCAATCAACGTGTCGATTGCAAAACGTACTTTTTTAATCGGGGTAGGCAAAGTGTCACATCTGTCAACTAATACAAAAGCCGGTTTAACCCTATCAATATTGACAGTTATGACTTTGTCTCCTTTCTTAAAGGTAAATAACTTATCTGAACGAGATAAAACTTTAAACGGTCCTTCATATAAAGGAGTAAATGAACGTTTTAAACGTTCAATGCGAACGAAAATAAAATCGCAAGAGGCAAGATCTGAACTAACAAAAGTTTTGTAATTGCCATGCGAAGTTGGAGGAACAAATTTTAAATTATTAAAATAAATGCGTAATTTGTCAATGAAATAAGGAATATCTGGGGAATTATACGATTCAACGAAAAATTCGCCAGGTAAACGAAGGGTTTGACCATATATGAGTTCAGCAGGTGAACATTGCAGATCTTCCTTGGGAGTTGTCCTAAATGCTAATAAAATGATGGGTAATTCATCTGTCCAATGTGATGTATTGGCTCTAGTTAACAAGGAAGTTTTAAGTGAGCGATGAAATCTTTCAATTAAAGAGTTGCCTTCTGGGTGATATGGAGTTGTACGTATTCTATGAAAACCTAAAAACTTTGCAAATTCATTAAATAATTTTGACTCGAATTGTACTCCTTGATCAGTCGTTACTGACAAGGGAACACCGAATCGACAAACAAAGTTTTGAAATAAAGTACGCGCAACTGTTTCTGCTGTGATGTCGCGAAGAGGGTACGCTTCCGGCCACCTAGTGAATCGTTCAATCACCGTAAGAATGTAAGAGTTACCTTTGGATGGAGGTAATGGTCCTACCAAATCTATGTGGATGTGGTCGAATCTGATTTTCGGAATGGTGAAGTTCCCGAGAGCACTTCGCGTATGTCGACTGACTTTGACAGCTTGACAGTTAATGCACGATTTTGACCATAAATTGCAATCTGTGTTCATTTTCGGCCAAAAATAGTTATTTGAAATCAACAGTCTAGTGGCTTTAATACCAGGATGAGATAAGTTGTGAAAAATATCGAATATCGTTCGTCTGTAAACAAGTGGAACAAAAGGTCTGACTTTTGCACGAGAAACATCACACCAAATAAAATCATTTGAATCTGGAATTTGTATCTTTTTTAAAATGAAATTGGTTTTAGTTAGTGATGATTTATCTGACAATAAATAGTTGAGATTTGAATCTTTCTCCTGAGCTTCACTAAGCAACTTTAGGTCAAAGTTAACATTAAGGAAGGGAGAATTTTTAAGTTGAAGTGGTAAAATATCTTGTTTTAAGGAAGAAGTGTCGTAAATACGTGACAAACTGTCAGCTATTACATTATGTTTTCCTTTAACATGTTGTATTTTACAAGAAAATTGAGCTATGTATTCTAAATGACGTATTTGACGAGGAGATCTTTCTGCTTTTGTGAATAAAGCGTTGATTAAAGGTTTGTGATCTGTAAAACAATTAAACTTTCGACCTTCAAGTATAAACTTAAAATGTTTAATTGCAGTATATAATGCTAAAAGTTCTTTGTCAAAAATCGAATAATTGGTTTGTGCTGTGGTTAATTTACGGGAAAAGAATGCTAAAGGAGCAAGAAATCCCTTATTATCTTTTTGCTCTAAAACTGCACCCATGGCAAGGTTAGAACAATCGACTGAGAGAGATAAGATAGTATCGTCATTATTGCAAGGATGAGCTAAAACTACTGCATTACTTATTGCGTCTTTGGCTTTCGAAAATCCGTCTAAACATTGAACAGGCCAACTTTTTATCTTTGTAATTTTATCATGAGATAAACTGTTACAAAGAGAATATAGGGGAAGTAATATTTCAGCAAAATGAGGTATGAAACGATGATAAAAATTCACCATACCTATGAAACGTTGTAGTTGTTTGAGAGTTGTCGGTAAAGGGAAATTATTAATGACTTCGACTCTCTCAGTTGATGGTAAAATACCTGATGAAGAGATGTGATGACCTAAAAAGGTTAAATTGTCAACTCCTAAGATACATTTAGATGGTTTAATGTTAATTCCGTATGTGTCTAATCTCTTGAAAACCTTTTCCAAATGTTCCAAATGTTGTACATCTGATTGACTTGCGATTAATATATCATCCAAATAGACGAAAACGAAAGGTAAATTGACAAGTACTTCATTCATAAAACGTTGGAAAGTTTGACCGGCATTGCGTAGACCAAAAGGCATGCGGGAAAATTCAAACAGTCCAAATGGAGTTGTTATAGCTGTCTTATAAACGTCATTTTCAGCGACAGGTATCTGATGGTACGCTCGCACTAAATCAATCTTGGAGAAAATAGTGCAGCCGTGCAACTGAGAGCTAAAGTCGTGGATATGGGGTAATGGATATCTGTCTGGAATGGTAATCGTATTTAGTTGTCGATAATCTCCACAAGGTCTCCAGTCATTCTCTTTTTTCGCCACTAGATGGAGTGGAGAGGAAACTTGAGAAGATGATGGTTTGCAGATACCTAATTCTACCATGTTATTAAATTCTGTTTGAGCTATTTTAAATTTAAGATTGTCTAATCTACGAGGTCGTGAAAAAGGTAAATGACCTTCAGTAACTATATGATGTACAATAGAATGTTTAATAGGTAAATCGTAATCTGGGGAACTAATTAAATTAGGAAATTGTAAAAGTAATTTGTTATATTTATCTGTCAAAGGAAATAATTTAAGTGAATCTAATCTACAATGGTCTAAAGGACTATTTTTAATAAAACAATTAACTGACAAATTAGTCTTGTTATCAATTATTCGAGCTCCTTTAAGATCGACAACTAAACCAAAATGAGACAAGAAATCTGCTCCGACTATCGGTATGTCAACGTCTGCTATATTGAAAACGAAAGGAAATAATCTACGTAAGTTTAGATTGACTTTTAACAATTTCTTACCGTATGTAAAAATGGTTGAACCGTTAGCCGCGGTTAATATCGTATCGAAATTCTTTTTTAAATCTGTGAAAGCATTGCGTGGCACCACAGATAAATCGGCACCAGTGTCAATTAGGAAGTTCAGGTTGTTAGATCTATCGTAAATAAAAAGTCGACGACGTTTGCTGTTAGAAATGTCAAAATCAGACGTCATAAAATTATCAAACTTCAGTCATCTTTGAGAATTATCAGATTTTTTACAATTCTTACTGAATTTGCACCATTCACCTCCACAACGATAGGCATTGGCACCATAAAGTTGATGGTAGTAACAAATAGTATTGTCTGTACGATCAAATTTATTGGAAACATTATTACGGCTGGGTGAACGATTGCGATTAGTGGTACGAGTTTGTGAATTGCTTCTACTTTTGCAATTGTTGCAGCATGAAGTAGAAGGTTGAGGCTCGAAGGATTGATTGGAAAGTCTGGATTCTAAAGAGTTTAATCGAGAATTAAAAATTTCTTGTTTTTGTAATACTTGATTAATTGAATCATGGAAAGTGATTGAAAAATTTTTGATAGTGGTAGTTAAATCTGATAACGGGGTGGACTCAGAGTCAAGAGGATTTTTGGAGTACGATGCAACCATTGAATTTTGACAGGACTCCCAGATCCGATCCGCAATATCTAGAATCTCTTTTGTGTCTGTTTTCCCTGAAGCTGTAATGGCAATATATACTGTTTGAGGTAAACGTCTTTTCCATAGCTTTATCAATAAATCTTGACTAACCATGCTGAATCCTCCAACCATATTCAGCATGGATCTATAGAAATCTGAAGGTTTCAGATCGCCCATTTGGGAACCTGATAACAGATCATTCAGACGTTTTTCCTCACTCGATGATAAACGTGAAATTAAAACTTTCTTTAAATTTATATAGAGATCCGTTTCCGGGGGATTAGATATTATATCGTATATATTGTCTATCACATCTAATGGCAAATTAGCTATAACCTGATCAAACTTTTTCTTGTCATTGACAATTTTTGCAACAGAAAACTGTGATTCGATCTGGGTAAACCAAATTTCTGGTTTTGATTTCCAGAATGGGGGTAGTTTGACAGACGTGACATAATGGGTTTGAGGAAAATCCTCGTCTGAAGGTTGTCTTTGCATAACTAATCGATTGTGATTGATTGATTGATTTACTACTCTCTTAGATAAAAAAGGAAATGTACTTTAACTCACTCACCGACAGATGACAGTACTTGTAATGTACAACTTCAGTTGATTGAATTAGGAAATTACCATAAATTATAGGAACATCTATTCAAATTTGGAACCTCTATTCAAAATTCATCGGAAAATTCTTCTCTTCATAAAATGGTCAATTTATAACGGTAGTTGATATATTGAATCTCTTCTGGTATATATTTATCACGTTGGACATAAAATTTTCACTTCTGGCATATATTTATGACGTTGGACATAAAATTTTCACGTCTGGCATATATTTATCACGTTGGACATAAAATGATCACGTCGGGCATAAAATGATCACGTCGGGGTCACCAAATTTATAGCGTTATCGCTATAAATAAAATTAAAATCGAAGTTAATATTCGTATATTTGTTTTAAATACATGTTCATATTTTATATGATTTTGGTATTTTTTAAGTAGATTAATATTATATTTTTATATCGAATGTTTTTATTTTTCCTAGCGACTCCATGGAAACTTCTCCATTATGGATCGAGTTTTCCTTTTTGTTTCTTAGCGACTCCATGGAAACTTCTCGCTTTTGGAAGTGAGTGAGTCGCTATAGTCGCTATAACAAGCAACAAAATAAAATAACAGATAACATAAGTAACATACACATTTCTTGCAAATATCCAGTCAATATACATATTAGATACATTTATATTTAAAAAGTACCACTTAAGAATTCTCCAGCGCTATAATAGCATCCATTAGAAAGTAAAGTTCTAACTTCCTTTTTATTATATCATATAATTTGATATGTTCTTTACATGGGCTGGTAGTTTATTATATAATGTTATACAGTTATAGGTTGGTGATCGTTTAAATGTAGTGGTATTGTGTCGGGGGATACGTAAAAGATTGCCATGTCTTGTACTGTGATCATGGACAGCGGAATTAGCTTCAAATAAATGAAGATTTTTTTGCACGAAGGTTAAACATTTATATATATAAATAGCAGGTGCAGTTAAGATGTCTTTATCTTTAAACACTTGTCGGCAACTTTCATTAGTTTTCATATTAAATATTAATCTTAGAATTTTCTTTTGAGCAATAAAAATTTTACTGACGTCTTTACCACGACCCCAGCTAATAATATTCAAGGAAATGTGTGAATATGCCATTGCATAGTATATATTTAAAAGACCCGAGATATCCAAGGTGCCTTTCATTTGTAAAATGGCGTAGTAGGCCTTATTTAGTTTTTTACTAACATTGTCAATCTGATCATCCCAGGTAAGTCTATTATTCAGGTGAGTACCTAGAAACACTACTGAATCCGAAAATTCAATACCATCTACCAGTTGAATATCACTCGTAATATCCCTTCGAATAAAAAAATTTATGCATTTAGTTTTCTTGCTGTTCATGATTAGTCTGTTTCGTTGACACCAAGTGTCAAATTCACAAATTGCACATTTTATTGCTGATTCAACTGCCTGAGGGGATTCTGCGGATACAGTAATTGTAGTATCATCCGCATACATTGTGAGGACCCCACTAGTGATATGTTCTGGCAGATCATTTATAAATATCAGAAACAACAGTGGTCCTAGAACCGAACCCTGTGGAACCCCAAGCTTAACGTTATGTGGTGCAGATGTGGTACCATTAACTTTAGTGACCATGGTTCGCTCTTCCAGATATGATTTAATCCAGTTGATTATGTTGTTAGGCAAATTAATACTAACTAATTTTTTTATTAGAAATTCAGACCTTATTGAATCAAATGCCTTAGATAAGTCAAAAAATAGAGAAGCAACACATCTACCATTGTCTACTTGTTGATAAACGTAATTTAATAAATCGCAAGCTGTACTAAAGCTGTAGTAAACTTCTAATTTTTTGTTTTAAGATATTTAAATGTTTGTCCCATTTTAAATTACAATCGACAGTTATGCCCAAGTACTTAATTTCGTTTACTGGAGGGGTTCCAGCTCGGTCAAAAATTTTGAGAGAAGACAGTGCATTTAGTTTGGTTACAGAAAAAGGTACATATTTTGTTTTTTTGACATTAATTGTTAAAATTCTTGAGTGGAACCAGTTTTTAAGTATTTTAAAGCCCTTTTCAGCTTTAATTAACAATGTATCCCATGTATCGGCTGTGTAGAGAACGGCGGTGTCATCTACAAAACTAACAATTAACCCCGAGGACTTTTGGTGGAATAAATTATTAAGGTATATATTGAATAGTCCAAGTACTGTGCCTTGGGGGACACCGTATTCTACCTGTCTCATGGAGCTTGTGTAGTCATCTATTTTGACGCATTGCTCTCTATTTTTTAAACAATTTTCCATTAATGTATAAGCTATTCCTCTAAAACCTATCTGCTCAAGAGCTTGCAACAGTAGGGAGTGGCTTACTGTATCGAAAGCTTTAGCCAGATCCACGAAAATGCAAATTGCTGGTTTGCTCTCATCAAGTGCTTTATAGAGATTAGATATTAAAAAGGCAATTGCATTTTGCGTGGATCTGGCTTCTTTAAAGCCAAATTGTGAATTACTTAATATTCTATATTTCTCAAGGTAATCAGTTATCCTGTTTTTTATGACTACCTCCATATTTGAAATATTGGAAATTAAAGAAATGGGTCTGCAGTTACCAGCTTCCAACTGAACACCGCTCTTGAAAATAGGTTTAATATAGAGCTAAGGAGGGGGTACACTTTCTATAGAAGAACAGCCCAATTATGAACAAAAGCTAGAAGCAATTTAGTTTTACGATATTTTGTGAATTTTACTTTCTAATACAATAATAACATAATAAAAAAGTGCTACTACCCTTCGCCGTACATAAAAATCATAAAATATGATTAAAAAATGCGCGATTTTCGCTCATTTCTCAATATAATTTTCTAAAAAATATAATAAAGTGTTTTTTCAAAATTACTCAAAATGTGTAAAAGCTAGTCAAAAAAGGTTCAAATACCTAAAAATTGTAAAGCATGAAATTTTACATAAAAATGATATTATTAAAATTAACAGGGTTAGGGTGGTTAGAAGTTAAGGGATGATATGTAAACCTTTAAAAAATCATAGAGTGCTGAAAAGTTAATGAATTTAATTTATTTTTTCTGTTTACTCAGAAAAATATAAACTTTCGTTTCAGAGAAATGGATTTTTTTTTAAATTGTTAATAAAAAAGTTATAAAAATTTTAATTTTTTTATTTTCAATTAAAACCACTTTGAACGGCGAAACAAATTTTTTTTTATGCCATTCTGTTCATCATTTAATATATTGAACATTTGCTTTTGAAATTTTTTTTTACCTATCATTTCCAAGCAGGTATGAATTTATTTACCTGTTTAATTTTTTTCCAAACGTAAGACATTGCTCTTGTGATGTCACGATAACTGAAAAGAAATAAAGAATGCGTACGATAGAGATAAAATTGTTTTGTAGCTGCTGCGTTGCCTACAAGACACGCATGCGTCACATATATACTGCCGTCATAAGTCATAAGGAGAATAGCCCATCTGTAAATTGTCGGTTGGCGAGGAAAGTAACAAAGGCGTTTGTATTTTTCCCAACTAGTAAATATTTATTAAGAAAATCGCTGTAGCTGCGGCTTTTTATGCACTTATGTTTTTATACCTTAGAATTTTTTAATAATATTTTTAACTGCAGAACTCTCGGGTGCTCATATATTATTAGAATCTCATTTATGACAAATATCTAGATGCGGCTTTTCACATTATGATGGCAATAAGGGCATCCGCGCGTGACGTCACAACTAACCTCAAAAATATGTGTTTCTTAAGATTTAAGAGTATTACGCAACTGTTATTAAAATTTCTGCCTGGTTCCCATATTTTCAACTAAAATCTAGTTCAGTGTAATGTTTATGAAGTTCTAAATACTTCGTCCCAATAAAACAGGACTCTTCTTGTAGGTTGGAAATCTAACCTGCAATTAGCAGTCTATTTCTATTAATCATCAATATTGAAAAATTATGTACGTGAATTTTTATATATTTGCCTGGAGCCAGTACGGCTCCTAGCTAAAAATGTGTATACAAACATTAAAAATGAGAATAAACTTGAAAAACTTTAAATTTAAGGTTATGTTGGTTACATGATGCAGATGCCTTATATCTCAATGCAGCGCTTGTGAATGTTTTGGTGAATAAATGCTCCTACAAATTGTTAACAAAATTTTTAATTGTGGACACGTATAATAAGTGTGTTCCGTTTAAATATTGATTAGCCAACAATTGTCGTTACTCAGAAAAAACTAAATATTGATAAGAATTTTCTTTCTCCATGTTTTGCGAAATCTAAATACTTATACACGCTTCGTTTTGTGTACATTTTGGTTATAGGTATTAGACACTTGGAATTTTGTTTACTTGATCCAAATATTTTTAAAATTAATTTTTGAATTGTAATGAAAGAAATTATTATTACTGTCAATACTTGCTGATTTCTACTATATTTCGTATTATTTGTTTGACATTACTGATTAAATTAAAATTAAGATACACAATAAAATTTTTTTTGCGAGAAAATTTTGAAGACGAATTATTGGAGTATTGAAAATAATTGTTTGAAACATCGTTTACGAAATTCGCGTATTTTAACCAAGGTTGCAAAAAATGTTTTTTTTGTGCATTTTCGATTAAATTAATAAACTAATGCGAAATGTAGAAGTAAAAATTATTTACAAAAATGAATATTTACGATAGTGAAAATTATTTTTTGTTTTCGACAATAACATTTGAAATAATTTTACTTCATACATTACTTATTTTTTAAAATTACAAAATTTCAAATTATTTTAATTTATTATTTTTTAGGACCATAAGAAATTATTATAAAAATTATTATAATTTTATATATATTTTAAAAATTGTGTAAACAGAAATATATTAATAAACAATTTTTTTTTTGTATCATTAATTTCAATTTTAAATGAAAAAAAAATGTAATTTAAAAAAAATAATCGATACATTTCCATTAAAATAGATCATTGATATTATTCTATTCCTAATAAAAATAAAAATAAGCAGTTTAAAAAATAAAATTGGATAAATTAAATAATAAATAATTAAACCATTTTTTAATGGATAATAACAATTAGAAGAAAATAATTCATTCTTAAAACAAAATGTATGATCCATTCATTCTATATTAATTTAATCTTATGAAAAGTTAAAATAAGAATTATTAAAAAAAAAACTTGTTAATAATTTGTAGGAGCATTTGTTCACCAAAACACCACCGCTGCATTGAGATATATAGACTAGTTCACAAGTTCAAAGCCATGTTAATGCTTGATATAGCTCGTGAAAATATGAGTGAGGGCTCATTGGATTCGGAATGACATCTAGAAAAATGTGCAAAATGTGCAAAAGTTTCAAACCCACATATAAACAATTGCAAAAGTTATAAACAAATGAAGATTGAAAAAATAACGAGTTTCGTTTTTTGCAAATAACTCGAAAACTATTAATATTTAAGAAAATTTAAAGGAGGATTCTTAAAGAGGAATGAATTTCCAATAAAAAAAGTCCCAACTCCCGAAACTCTATGTCTATTATTAATAACACAGGCCCACAAAAAAAAAAAATTGTCTGCGCCGCGGTATTGACCATACCTATCCCTTGTATTTTGACCCACTGAACACGAATCTGAGCTTAGTTTTTCCCCTATACGTCAGGTTTTTTTTTTTAAAGCAAGAAAGTCTAATATATATATATATATATATATATATATATATATATATATATATATATATATATATATATATATATATATATATATATATATATATATATATATATATATATATATATATATATATATTTGTCCTGCAAATAATGCTGCGTCCGTACATGTGCACGATACCATACACTGCTGCGTCCTGTACAATACTGCGTCTGTATACCGGACGCAGCATTGTTTTCCCGTGTTATCTTCAACAAATCTTTGAAATGGTCAATTTTCAGCACCTCAAAATGTTCTTCGTCTCCTGGGTTATATGTAAACATAGAAATGAGTTCTGTTTCGTTTCAATTGAGCTAAATATCGACCCGAGTTTTTTTTGGATTCGGACGCAGTACCATATGTTCCGTAAAACTAAAAGTATATTTTTAGTTCCATCGAATTATGTTTGGGGGCGCATAGATTTGTGAACATAAATATACTTCAAATATTCTCTATTCAAAAATCGTATAATGCTGCGTCCGAGATTTGACAACACTGTCACTATTAAATATCCAGTCTTTCTTTCATGCTTACTTGGAAAGCCGAAGTTCGGACGAGTGTAAAATTCTTGTGAACATTTATATAAGTTTACAAGTAATTATGTTTCATATTTAAACAGTTATCTTCTTACTTATAATCTTAATGTTTTTATCACAGAAATTCATTTTCAGGAAATGAAATTAATTTCAACGGAAAATAATTTACAAATATTTAGTTATATATAATCAGAAAAACAATACCTCCTCCAAAATTAAACTGGTAAGCCGTTACTTTGTAGTAATTAATTATGATGATATAATAATGAAACAATTAACATTTACTTTATTTTTTACCGCCAAATTATTGTAACTTGCACCTTACTGCAGTTCGGCACTCAACGTGACATTTTCAGATGATTAAAGTAAATGAACATACAAAGGCAGTCAGTCTACAGGACATTATGCTAATTTTATGGTTACTGTTTTGAATAAGGAGAATTACAGACAATATTGTGAATGTAAATAGGATTAGAAATATTAATAAGATATTGTAGGTAATATTCTAGGTATGCTAAGTTAGGAGCAACAAAAATCTATGACTAATATAAACTACTTTTGGTTATTTTATTTACTCTTATTAACATAAACACACCACAGATAGTAGACAACCCCCAAATCCAAAGCCAAGGCTGTCCGGAAGGGGGTTACACATTCGGAAAAACGCAGACATACATCCACACCCACCGGTGTTGTCAATACCGGGGCTGGGGGTCGAACCCAGAGCGCGGTAGCGAGTCGATCAGCGTATTCACCACTCAATACGCCTTAACCGATTGAGCTACCGTGCCGGTTATTAGGTTATATACTAACTAATGAACTGCTTTTGAACAATTTATAGTATCCATAAACAAATAGCGTGAGTTATAATGAGTGAGTTATTATAAATCACTAGGTGATAGTGCCAATCATCTGTATCTTCATGCCCTAGCCTATCCAATCGACGTAACGCGCTTCACGAAGGTGTGGCTCTGTCCGAGAGAAATCCTTAAATTAAGTTAAGTTAAATTTTACAGTTAATTTTATTAATAAACAAACTGAGTACCTAATTAAAACAAAATTTTCTCAATTTAATATTTATTGTTATAATCGTAGATAAAGTATAGTATTCAACTTGCGGTAATGGTAATAACCCACTTGATGAATTACAGCACTTGCCTGCGGCTCAAGCTGTATTCATTTGCGTGAGTTATTACCTACATTACCGCTCGTTGAATAATATACTACAAGTTCATCAAATAGTGTGGTTTATTATAAGTCTAATAACAATAAATAGAACCATTATTATACCTTTTTGTTTGATAAAAAGGGAGGTTGAAATTTTAGGTTTTTCCAGAAACGGTTAGATGCATGATGCATGAAATTTGGCAGACATATTTTTTGTTGAAATCTATTAGATCGTGTTAAGACGAAATTTCGAATTTTACTTTTTGAAGAGGTCAAAACGGGGGTGGTAGATGGTTTAAAGCACACCTGTATTTTTGAAATCGCGTAAGTCAGAAACGTGATTATTCGAGCGATGGACACTTCTGAGAAAATAAGAAGACACGCACGTATTAGACGGTTTTCAAAAAGAGACCTCCAAACGGGTGAACGGGGAGGGGGAGGTTTTTTAAGCCTTCCGGAAACGGTTAAACCCAGAATCATGAAACTTGGCATAAATACTTTTTATTAGAATCTGTTAGACACGAGTAAGAATAATGGATTGTTATCAAATTGCGATGTGCAATGGGTTTCCTCGAGTACAATGGATGCGCAGTGGGTTTCCCCGAGTACTATGGATGAGTAGAAGGTTTCCTTGAGTGCGCAATGAATGTGCAGTAGGTTTCTCCGGGTACCATGAATGCACAGTGGGTTTCCACGAGTATTATAGATGTGCAGTGGGTTTCCTTGAGTACAATGGATGCGTAGTAGGTTTCCCCGAGTACCATGCGTACCATGATCCTCAATTTTAACCAAACTTTGATTTAAGAATGTTGGGTTATTCCTATTGTTGTGTTAAATTTGATTCGTTTAGAGTCGTTTGGTTAAGATTGTTGGGTTGTAGGGAACACGGTTTCAAATTGATGTCACCTCAAAATGGCTATAACTTTGCGAGGAAACACCATAGATGACCATTCGAAAGCTTATTTTAAAGAGGAAGGATGTTACTAAATGATATATTTATTAGAAATAAGCTGAAAAATTTTTTGGGTTCTAGACACAACTTCAAAACTTGCTAAAAAAGTCATTTTTTAAGTACTTAACCTCAAATATTTCAAAATCCTGACGTGATGGGCCAATTCTGAGGCCAGATTCGGATTCAGCGCGAAAAATTACTTCTGAAATGACCTTAGCTGCACAACAACATTCATGACCTGTGTTATTGAACTGTCAAACTGGATAATATAAGTGAAAACATCCCTAAGGGATCTTATCTGTGTAATTTTGTTCTGATTGGTTGTTTCAGCACACGTGATTAGAAATTAGCGAATTAAATTGCTATTTGAGCTAAAAATTTTCAACAAGTTTTTATTTCCCAGTCAGTACCACTAAAAAGTGTTAAGCTCTCGGAATTATTATTCAATGAAAATTGTATTGAAACTGTCTTTGTTTTATTTAGAATTAGGTTATTATTTTGAGACCAATGTATGATTTCTTGATAAAATCTTTCAGTGTTTTTTTCTTCAATTACGTTGTTGCCGGTAACTAGAATGTTTGTATCATCAGCATAACAGATCACATGAACATTTGGTATCTTTTGTTGATGGCTGACCACATAGTTAGTAAATATTATATATAAAAGTGATCCCAAAATTGACCCCTGTGGAACTCCTTGTGTAATATCACAAATATTACTTTCAACTCCACCGACCATTTTTACAATTTGTGTCCTGTTGTCTAAATAGGAGGAAAATATTTGTAAATCAGTTAGTCGAATACCGTATAGTGCTAGTTTGGTCTTAAGCAGCTGATGGTCCACCAAATCAAAAGCTTGTGAGAAATCTTCGAAAAAACCCACAACTGATTTCTTGTTGTCTAAAGCTTTAATGATTTTGTGATGAAAATCACACAACGCAGACTTGTTGCTTTTGTTTGTAGTGAAACCATGTTCAGCAGGAGACAGTAACATATTCCGATGTAAAAAATCTGATAATTGCTCCTTGAGATGGAGTTCTAAAATTTTAGAAATTCTACATAGTAGACTAATGGCTTCACAATTATTATTATAGTCATTTGGATCTCCCTTCTGGTATAATGAAGATACTATGGCTCTTTTAAATTTACTAGAAAATATGTCTTTCTCTATAGAAATGGACCGCTTATCGCATATTTGCATTTTTTATCCAAATTATTAGAAATATCATGACCATTAGAGTTTGAAGACTTTAATTTATATACAAGAAGTTCAACATCCTTAGTTGAAACTGTAGATATATAGAAAATAAAACCCCTCATTTTCCAATAATATTTGGTTTCTGGTTTAGAAAAGAATTAAATTAAATTAATTAATTAAATTGATATTAAATATGAGTACAAAAACTTTTATCTTCATAAAAACAGTTTTTAAAAATTCTAACGCGGTAAAGTGTTGAAGCCATCTTTTTTTTACTAATTTTGGGGTGTTGAAAACGAATCCGTTGCCAGTTTCGCCAGTCTAGGGAGCACATTAAAAGAAGACCCTTATTTGGGCGCCTTAAAGTGAAGGTTCTCATGTTCCCAACCCAAAGTCATTTAAATAATTAAAGAATTTTTTAATTTAAAAACAAGTAATATTTTCTGAATAGTGATACGCACACCTTACACCCCAACCCCAAAAATATGAGAAATATTCAGAGGTGAGAAATATTCATCTGAATTGACTAAATCACCTCATTATGATAGAAAAACATCAAATTGAGTGATTAGGGATTTCTTTTGCAATTAAAACCAATAAAAACTCTTAAAAGATAAAATCCACCACCTTGATTGGTGGGGATGGGTGTAAGAGTATTCAGCAGTAATAATAACCTGATAATAGCCATTTAACAAGGAGTAATATTGTAAATATACACCGTTCTTAGGGTGGTGAAGGGTGAGGGAAACGAGGGGGAGGGATGGTGAATTTAGAATTTTTGCTTCTTTCATTACTTACCTAATGAAACTGAGTATCTTGAAAGAATTTCCTGCACTAAAGAATAACTTTTTGTTGCAAGCTATAATATCAATTTCAATGCCACCCCCCAAATAAGAGTTATTTTTTACTGTCTTTCCGATGTTTTTCGTCAAATCGAATGACAGATTCGTATTCAGCACCCCAAAACTAGTAAAAAGATGGTTTCTACACTTTACCGTGAATGAGCCTCCCGTTCCCCTCACCTTTCACCAACCATAAGAACGGTGTAAGTTACAATATATAATATACGATTATTTATTTGTTTAAAAAAAAACAAAATTCCTTATTAAAAGGCTATTATAATGTGATTACTTCTGAATACTCTTACACCCATCCCCACCAATTAAGGTGGTGGATTTTGTCTTTTTATCATACTAAGGTGATTTAATCAATTCGGATGAATATTTTTCATCTCTGAATATTTCTCACACTCTTGGGGTTGGGGTGTACGGTGTGCATATCACTATCCAGGAAATATTGTTTTTTATATTAAAAATTCTTTAATTATTTAAATGAATTTTGGTTTGGAAAATCTTCATTTTATGGCACCCTAATCAATGTGTTCCCGAGACTTTTCATTAAAACGGGTGAGAATTCGTTTTCAGCAGCCCAAAATTAGTAAAAAAAAAAAAGATAACTTCCACACTTTACCACGGATGGGCCAAAAAAGCCCTTTTTTAACATTGTTCTTTACAAAATAGTAAATCCGAAGGCATTTATTATCAAACACATTTGTACTTCAAGAAATGTGTTTTTCAACTTTCAAGACTAAAACACTTAATGTGCAAAAAGCAAAAGCAAGAAGCATATGCTCTCCCTTCTATTCTAAGGTGAACTCATCGCTTAGTGAAGGAGTAAATAAAAGTGAACATCTATCCAAAATTCCATTGATCTCCTAAATTCAGCATTTTATATTGCAAATTTGAGGCTACTTTTAGTACACAATTGAAAAACTGATCCTAAAATAATAATCGACAGAAAAATCATATTTCGAATTTTACTGACATTTAGAAATAACTGACGGCTATCGATTTGTTCTACTACAAGTGCAATAAAATTATTAGGGTAAATATGACAACCGCGCCGGACGCAGTAATATGCTAAGTTTCACAAAAAGTAGTCATCTCGGACGCAGCATTGTATTGAAGAAGAATGAAATTATTCTCGGACGCAATAACGTGCTGTTTTTGAAAGGACGCAGTATTGTCCTGTATATTAAACTTTTTTGTTTCTTGAGTTATTACATTTCTAAAACCAGATATTAACTGAATTTGGTTAGTAGATCCAATATACTTCATTAGATTTGAGCTAACTAGCGTATTTCTGGGAGACGCAGTAAGGTTGGCTTGTGAAAGGACGCAGCATTGATAGCGGGATGTATATATATATATATATATATATATATATATATATATATATATATATATATATATATATATATATATATATATATATATAACAATCTAAATTTAGTAGGGCTTCGGACGGCTTCCGAAGCCCTACTAAATTTAGATTGTTCTTTAACTAGTCGGACGTGACTATCCTTCATTATTTATATATATATATATATATATATGTATATATATATATATATATATATATATATTTATTTGTTATTAAAAGAAAAACCTGACGTGTAGGTGAAAAACTAAGATCAGATTCGTGTTCAGCGGCTTAAAATACAAGGGATAGATGTGGTCAGTACCCCCGCGCAGATGACTTTTTTTTGTGGGATTGCGCCACACTAAGTGTGGCACAGTGGCAACCAAAAAAAGTGGTCTGCGCGGGGGTACTGACCACTACTGTATTTTGAGCCGCTGAACACGAATCTGACCTTAGTTTTTCCCCTACACGTCCGGTTTTTTTTAACAGCAAAAAAAGTCGTGTTGAATCGTGATATTTAGATATTTATTTGCTGTTAAAAAAAAACCTGACGTATAGGGGAAAAACTAAGGTCAGATTCGTGTTCAGCGGCACAAAATACAAGGGATAGGTATGGTCAGTACCCCGGCGCAGACAACTTTTTTTTTTTGTGGGCCTGTGTAATTTTTATTTAATGTTGAAAATAGAGCTCTGCACGGCGAACACTAAGCCGTTACGATGCTCTGCAACCGGCCGTAATAAGTAAAAATATTTTTTATGTTATTAAATATTAATTTAAAAATTTTAAAAACATATGGTATTATTTAGACACTTAAAGGAACAATATCCCGTCGGAAAAAAAATGTTTCACCGATTTTTCATAAAATCAGCCTATTGTTAATTAACAAATTTTTTTAGAGTTTTCATTTATATTTCAAGTCGGATAATTGTTAAACAAAAGCCACTAAAATTATTTCGCTTTGTGGAGACCTTTTATAAGTAAGTAAGTAAGTAAGTAAGTAAGTAAGTAAATTTATTGTTCATGTAAAAAGGATTTACATTGTACCCATTGGGTGTTGAACAGAGTGGGTTAATAACTAAAACTTAACGTAATCTAAAAGCTTAAACTCATTCTAAGTCTACCAGATAAAACGTTACAATAAAAATTTTTTCAAAACATAAAGTCAGTAGTGACAGGAAATCAGTGTAAGGTTAAATAAGTGTTTGTTATAGTCATTGAACATCCACTGGAGATGATCTATACTCCTGCAAAGAGTAGTGTGCCTGCTTTATGAGATATTTTTTTATTTTTTGTTCAAATTTTGTGGCGGTCAACTGTCTTATATTCGTAGGTATTTTGTTGTATAGTGATTTGCCCAAATGATATATTGTATTTCTAGTTAGGTTTGAGTAAGATTGAGGCAGACATAAGTGATCAGAGCACCTAGTTTCATAGTTGTGCACAGTTTCTCTTTTTTCCATACTATGTATATTTTTGTGAATGTGTATGACGGTTTCATATATGATTAGATCAAAAAGAGTTAGAATTTTTAATTTTATGACATTGTGATGTCTTTCATTGTTTTTAACTCTATTAGTTATTAATTATTTAACCTAATAAAAAACTAAAAAATGAAAAGAGAGAGCGAAAATTTGTTTTTATTGATTTTAATTATTATTACCGTTTTTGTATTCAGAAGTAATGTAAGATTACATAAACTTTAATTTTTTATTGCTATTTGTTTAAAAAAATTTTATAAACAAATAGACAAATTACGTATTTTTGAACAAAAAAATGCCATTTTATTTGTTATAAATAGCCCATTGTCTATGTACTGTAGAAAGGAACTAAAACTAAAACTATTGTTTCTTATGTTCAATTGATCCCAAAATATGAGAAAACCGTGGAGTGCTACCATTTAAAGGTTTGCTCGAAAACTATGCATTTTTCCTATAAACACTTCAATAGAAAAGTTGTAGAGAATTAAATTTCCAATCGAAATGGCACCCTCAGAAGTCAAATTTTTTTTTACAAAAATATGCCCAGAAAACAAAAAAAAACGAAAAATGCAATTTTTTATTTTTTTTTATTTTAGCCTTCGGGTACATTTAGGCATAGACATTGCTGCATAAATAAAAAGCTGGCGTTTTACCCGTTAAAATGAGATTTTGTAAAAAAATTTACGATTAATAGTGACCGAGATCGAGCGTTTCAAAGTTTGCAACTCTTTTTTTTGTGCTAATTTTTATTTTTCTTTTTCAAATTTCGTCCTGTAACTTTTTTCTGAGTGAATTTAGGTATAGACACCCTTTTTTAAAATTTATTAGTTTTTTGTTAGGTTAAATAATTAATAACTAATAGAGTATAACCATTAAAAACATCGCAATGTCATAATCCCATAAAGTATAGTTGACATAAGGTCTCCGTGAAGCGAAAATATTTTAGTGGTTTTTGTTTAGCAATTATCCGACTTGAAATATAAACACAAACTCTAAAAAAATTTGGTAATTAACAATAGGCTCATTTTATGAAAAATCGGTGAAACAATTTTTTTTTCAACGGGATATTGTTCCATTAAGTGTCTAAATAATACCATAATTTTTAAAAAATTTTAAATTAATATTTAATAACATAGAAAAATATTTTTACTTATTACGGCCGGTTTCAGAGCATCGTAACGGCTTAGTGTTCGCCGCGCAGAGCTCTATTTTCAACATTAAATTAAAATTATTAATAATAGAGAGAGAGTTTCAGGAGTTCAGCTTTTTTATTGGAAATTCATTCCTGTTTAAGAATCTTTCTTTAAATTTTCTTAAATATTAATAGTTTTCGAGTTATTTGCAAAAAATGAAACTCGTTATTTTTTTCAATCTTCATTTGTTTATAACTATTGCAACTGTTTATGTGCGCGTTTGAAACTTTTGCACATTTTTCTAGACGTCATTCCGAATGAATCCAATGAGCCCTCACTCATATTTCTACAAGCACTATCAAGCATTAACATGGCCTTGAACTTGTGAACTAGTCTAATAGGGCATCTGCATCATATACCCAATATAACTTTAAATTTTAAGTTTTTCAAGTCTATTCTCATTTTTAATGTTTGTATACGCATTTTTAGGTTGGAGCCGGTACTGGCTCCAAGCAAATATTTAAAAATTCACGTAAATAATTTTTCAATATTGTTGATTAATAGAAATAGACTGCTAATTACAGGTTAGATTTCCAACCTACAAAAAGAGTCCTATTTTATCAGGAGAAAGTATTTAGAACTTCATAAACATTACACTGAACTAGCTTTTAGTTGAAAATACGGGAACCGGGCAGAAATTTTAATAATAGCTGCGTAATACTCTTAAATCTTAAGAAACATGTATTTTTGAGATTTTAAAGTTTAATAAAGCAAAAAGACAACAATTACGACTTCTATAAAATTTGATTTAATATCGATAATACAAGTTTCTTTTCTGAAAATCAAAAAGATACCGCTGAAAATTTCAATCACTGCTTTGTTTCTAGCATAAATGAAATCCGACAAACGATTCCCGAAACTGAGCCCTGGTCCTCTTCAAACCTACCGGAAGTTACACCGCAATTCTCAAATTTTAAACAAATCTCATTAATGAAACTGAGAAATATTATAAATTCGTTAGATAATAAATTTAATATTGGTGATGCACTAAATGCTAAAATTCTAAAAAAATATTTTCCCGAAAATAGGACACGTATTATTAAAATATATTAACATATCACTTGAAAAAGGTAAATTTCCTGATGCACTTAAAACTAGTATTGTCACTCCGATAACCAAAATTAAAAACAACTATGAGGCATGTAACCATCGTCCAAATAATACACTATCCGCATTGGAAAAAATTCTTGAAATAGCCGTATATAACCAGCTTTATGAATATTTCAATATTAATAACTTATTATTTACGAATCAATCTGGATTTCGAAAAAATCACTCCTGTGAATCAGCGCTTCAACTAACTATATCAACATGGATTAAACTTATTGATGAAGGCCACTATATTATAGCTATTTTCTTAGATTTCAAAAGAGCATCGAAACCATTGATCGTGCAGTATTAATAAATAAACTTAAATATTATGGTATTTCGGGAACAGTATTAAATTGGCTGGTAGATTATTTAAAAGACAGGAAGCAACGAACAAAAATAAATTCTATACTATCAACTGAAATTGTGAATAACTTTGGTGTTCCTCAAGGGAGTGTACTGGGACCTCTTCTTTTTATCATTTACATTAATGATATAAATTATCATATCAATTCTGAGTTTCTTAACCTATTTGCTGATGACTCACTCATTTCGACCAGTAGCATAAATTTAATGTTTGCAATCCAAAAAATGAACAATGAATTAAAAAACGTTGAGAAATACCTCAATATGGCAAAACTGAAGATCAATGTTACTAAAACCAAAGGCATAATTTTAACAACTATATATAAATATGCACAAATTGATCGAAATAATATTAATGTCCTACAAGTCTGTTATTTTACATTAACCACCCTATTTTGAGATACATTAAATGAAAAATAACGCCCTAGGGCGTTATGAATATCTATAACGCCCTAAGGCATTATAAAATTATAATACAACCCAAAACAAGCAAATTATGAAAGCGTTATTGACAAACAAAATGCGTTGCTATGCAACGGCGGCTTTTACAAACAATTTTGATTTTTACTCTATTTTAAATCAAATCGTTCTGAACATAATAGATGTCAAATTAATAAATCGTAAATGTCAAAAAAAATAAAAAATCGAATTAAATAACAGACTTGCAGGACATTAAACGTTGAAGGCACCACGGGTGTTATAGGATAATGACGCCCTCGGTCGACGTACATTCCCTCGGGCCAGAGGCCCTCGGGATTGTACACTGCCGACCTCGGTGCGTTATTATCCTTATAACACCCTTGGTACCTTAATAACTATAACATATCTTTATAGAACAGTAAAATTGACATAGTTAGTGAAATAAAATATCTAGGATTTATAATTGACAATACATTAACATTAAGAGTCATTTCACTTACATTCTAAATAAGATATCTAAAAAATTGTTTTTTTTTATCAAGTGTGGCTGTTAATTTATCCATAAATACAAAGATTACCGTATACCAAACTATAATTCAACCACATTTTGATTATTGTGCCTCAATATGATATTTATTAGACAAAAACAGTAAAGCTTCTCTTCAAAAATTACAAAATAGAGAATCATATTACACTGCAACAGATATACACCAATAAATATGATGCTGGTATGTCTTGAGTGGCAATCAGTTGATATCCGACTTAAATATTTGACTATGATATTTATTTATAAAATTTTAAACAAGCTTTTACCTTCATATCTCTATACGAATATTACTTTCAACAATGAAATTCATAATCATCTAACTAGAGGCAGAGATAATTTGCATATCATTAGAACTAATAATAAAAAATCAATGAATTGTCTGTTTTTTAAAGGACTAAATCAGTATAATAATTTACCAATTAAAATAAAAGGCTGTGAAACATTAAACATGTTTAAAACTAAGCTAAGAAAATATTTAGCATGAGATTTGAGTATGTGTATTGTTGTTTTGTTTATATATCTATTTTTCAGCTGTTTGTTTATGTACATTTGTCTATATAATTTGAGATTAAACGACTTACCTGTAAGGAAGTTCAATTGTAATTATACGAATACTCCGTCAGCCTAGATAACATATCGTAGTATTGCATAAACTGCAAGACAGCACTATTTTTAAAGAACGTTTGTGTGACTCCTCTCGTCTCGCCTCACCCGGTCCTAACACTTCATTCTGCATTTAGTCCTGAGCAGAGCAGGAGGGGGGTGGCTTTATCTAGGCTTTATCTAGGCTGACGGAGTATTCGTATAATTACGATTGAACTTCCTTACAAGTAAGTCGTTTAATCTCAAATTATACTTCATACTCCGTCAGCCTAGATAACATATCGTAGATGTTTAAAGTAAAGTTGTGATCTGCCAGCTATTGTTTAATGAAATGAAATGAAATGAAATAAATTTATTGCATGTGAGGATTTTACAAACATACATTTATTTAATTTATTTGATTAACAGAAAAGAACATCACTAACAATATTATTTAAGTTAATTCCATAAGACTTAAAATGAATATTATAATGTGATAGTACAAGGTACATACATCGTAAGTGTATATTATGTGTAAATAAAAAATATAAGGATAGTAATAATATAAAATTTAAATATTATTGTTAAAATTAGACGAAAATCTATAAGATGCTCCATAAAATTACTTTTGTAAAATAATTGATTTTGCTAAATCTATTGATTTGTCTACTGGTTTGTTATAAAATTTGAAAAAAGTTTGCGAGTTTGGTGTCCAACCTGCAGTTTGCCTAATTGCGTCTATGTTTAGACCAACTCTGTATGCGAAGGATGTTGAAGCATGGCGTGTACTATGAGCTTTGAATTTGTTTGTATCTAGGCCGCTTTTTGCCAATGCTGATTTAATCCATCGAGATATCGATTGTACAGAGGCTACATGATGCGGCCTTTTATATGTAACAAAAAGGACTTCTATATTTCCTCGTAAATTAGCAGTTCGATTTATATAATGAAGTAATGTGGAGGCTACACATAAACTCGGCTCCTGTTTAAAAAATGGAATTGTCAGCTTTGGTTGTGTTCTATTTGGGGCCGAAGTCTTTATAATTTCTGTAATCATTATTTCAAGTCGGTCTTGTAGGTTGTGAATATTGTTAATACTTATTTTTGATAAAGTTTGTATACGGTGAGCTGTAGAAAGAGCGAGTAGTGTAGCTAATTTTATTGTTAGCATTTCTAAAGTAATAGATTGTATTGGATACAAGGTTTTTTAAAAACTCTAGAACCGAGCTGGGGTCCCATGTTGTTGAGTATTTGGGAAACACCGGTTTTAATTTAAGCACTCCTTTTAAATAACGGCTAATATTGTTATTATCATCTCTAGTAGTAGAAATTAAATTAATGGCGGATCTACATGTGTTTAGAGTAGAGTAGTTAGAGCCTATTTTATATTGTTCGTCCAGAAATGTAATAATAGTTTTTACTGAAGGTTTGAAAATGTCATCAATGTTTCCTTTGTTGAAGTGCCACCATTTTTTGTAGGTGGAATTGTATTGTTTCAATGTGTTTTGGGATAAGGAGGAAATCATAACCTCTGCACTACTTTCTGTTAAACCCTGTATCAGGTAGGCTTGCTTGAGACAATCCCTGCCACCAGGGTAAGGGATTTCCATAATGGGTGGCTGCAATGGAAAAGGCATAATAACAGATCCGTCTTAGGTTTGAAAATTAAGGGGGGAAATTTGAGCAATTTTTTGAAAATTGGAAACCATGGTTGTGTCTTCCAGAGTGGAACTACTATTATACCTTCCCCTTTGTCAACAATAATTTTATTTAAAACTTTACTTATTAGGGAAAAGGGAGGAAATGCATAAAAATACATATTAGACCAGCTCAAAGTGAATGCGTCAATCACCATTGATTCTGGGTCCCTCTTCCACGAAACAAAGAGTTTACATTTAGTGTTTAAATATGAAGCGAACAAGTCAATGTCTGGTTGTCCAAAATTCATTTTTATTTTGTTGAACGCTAATTTATTTAGAGAGTATTCGATTTCTATGTTAGTGATTCTTGATTCTTTATCTGCGTCTACATTATGTTTAGATTCTATGTAGGATGCAAAAATCCAAATATCTCTATTTTCACACCATTGCCATATTTCCCTTGCTAAATTTGCTAATTTTGGGTACTTTATTCCTCCCATTCTGTTTATGTAAGATATAGCAGTGGTGTTGTCAATCCTGAGCAAAATATTACAATTTTTTAGATTTTTTGCAAAGCATTTTAAGCCACAAAAGGCAGCTAACAATTCTAAAAAGTTTATGTGGGCATTTACTTCGTCAGAATTCCAAAACCCGTGCGACGCTTCTCCATCGCAATATATACCCCAGCCTGTCTTTGATGAGTCAGAATATATTTCTTTACTGAATTTATAAGGTAAGAGTGAACACCTTGTAGTCGGGATTACTTTTAACCACCATCTTAAATCAGCGCGCATGTCAGGTGTTATAAGAACTTGTTTATCAAAATTATATTTTGTCTTTTGGAGGGCCCTATATTTCCTTCTTTCTAATCTCTTTGTATATAAATATCCATATTTAACTGTTGGACATATTGCAATAAGTACTCCAATTAATTTTGCCAACTGTCGTATTTTGCATGATTTTAGTTTTAAAAAGGCTGTAATTTTGTTAATAATATTTTGAGCCTTCTCTGGAGGAATAGAGATAGAGAGTTCCCTACTATCAAATATGCACACTAAATATTTACACCTAGTAGTAGGTATTAAACAACTTTTCTTATAGTTGATGACAAAACCCAATGCTATTAGTAAGGATAAGACTTTTTTAACGTTCTGCATACATTCTGATTCTGTTTCTCCGATTATTAAAAAATCATCTAGGTAATTAATACAAGTTACTGCACTGGACCGTAAATAATGTCCTATGGGTTTTAATAATTTTGTGAACACATAAGGTGCAGTTGATATTCCAAAAGGCATAACATTAAAATTATAATGTATACCTTCAAAAGAAAATTTTAAATACTTTTTGTGTTTATTATTTATGGGAATGGCAAAATATGCGTCTTTTAAATCCAATGATGCCATGTAACATCTCTCCGTAATTAAGTTTTTCACAGTTTTATAATCATCTAGTTTAAAGTGAAATTTCTGTAATACATTTGTTAAGATTTTTAAGATTGAAAACGAAACGAAATTTTCCGTTTGGTTTTTTAATTAGAAAATAAGGAGAAAAAAAATCTCCTTTTGATTTGTGGCATTTGGAGATAGCTTTAATCTGAAGCAGTTCGTTAATTGATTTTCTAATTAATTTTACATTTTTTGAAGTTAGTTTTCTTTGTCTTGGTATAACTTTCTGTATAGGTTTGGTTATATTAAGATATACAAATTCAACATGACGCTGTGCGAATGGCCTAGCAGCCTTAGCCATCCTCTCGAATTTAGATAGATAGATAGGTTTGGTTATGAAAGGTTTTGTATCCGTTAATACATTGAAGGAGAAAAGAGTCTTTAGTCAGAAGTGACCATGTGGACTTAAACATTTTTAATCTACCAGCATAAGATTTAATTACCTCCATAGAATTTAATGGTGGTGTGGATGAGGTCTGGATGTCGAGGGTTGCCATCTCCGGAGTCTCTCGGTCCTTCCACCCTTTTTGTAGCCTCCCCCCTTCTCCTCTGACTTCTGATGGAACTTTGAGCTCCGAGTTGACTGATTTGTTTTGAATTTGATCTTTGTAAGAGGGCGCTCGGAGTTTAAATACTGCTTCTGTGGGCCTGTGTAAGGTCTTTGAGAACTTGACGCTTTAATTTCTAGGCAGGATTTTTCTATGTCCTGAGCGGCCTTACACCGCTTAACTAAATCGAATCAGAAAAGTTCAGAGTCGAGAACACTCGATTTTGCTACTGTCTGCATAGTATGGTTTAGTTTCGGGTAGAATCAATGACGTCGATGTTGTGACAGCAAGTGATGGCTATATGTAAAAAATTTCGCAGCATCTGCTAAGGCCGGAGTTAGCATAGACCTTAGCTCATCAGACACTAGGTCCTTTTCTAAAAGCTTGTTTAGTATTGTACCTAGGGCGCTTGCGCCTTTCCCCAAATTTATTTGTATGTGTGACAGAAAATTATCGATCCGTTTCTCAGACTCAGACAATAGCAATCATATTTCTTGATTTATTTTGGGAGGATTTAACATCAGACAATTTTCCGGTATTTGCCACTTTCCATGTAATTCGTCTTTCATTTCTTTTGGTAGCCCTAAGGATAAATACTTCGTCCAGCGGGACGTTAAATCCAAATTAAGAGGGGTTCCTACCGCCGAAGAGGTTGATGGGTCTTCCCCCAACAGAGCTACAGTTTCTTGTTGTTGTTCTAAATCGTCCGGTATATTTACTGGTGAATTATTTTTAAATATCTGATCCTCCGTCGCATTGTTTTCAGAGTCTGGTTCGGTGTCTGTATGTGACTCACTTGAACCTGCAAAGTATATTATGTTTACTGTTTTGAAATTTTAACATCCAAAAGATGGTTGTTTTAATTCTATCGATTTATGACACAAGTTCAAGGTTTGCCAGTCCTCAATAGGCGTGCAGATCACCCCCAATAAGTGCTCTAGAAACTGAGTAACCGATTTGTGCGAGGTAACCACTTCTAACTTGGTTTTTCTTCAAGCTGACATCGAAAAGTACTTACAGTAAAGAATTAGCCAAAGTTAGTTGATCGGAACATATAAATAATTGCAAAAAACTATAATTTTTTTATATCACGAATTTTGTCGAATTTCATCTTCAACTCGCGATATCTCGGAAAATAATGAATATTTTTAGATGAAATTTCAGCACGACATTGATCAAGTTATTCGTTAAGATATTGAATTGGTCTGAACCCTTATTTATTTCACAGATGAAAATAATGATTTTTCAAAAAATTTCTTTTGCCAAGCCTAATTTTTTTTTTCAAACACAAAAATTGTGTGACGAACTTTTAATACGATAATTTTTGACAAACTTATATTAAAGTACAATATTTAAAGAAGTTTTCTGTTAAGTTTCACGTATTCATATTGTATATATACAAAGTTATCGCACTTTGAAGTAGCGTCTCCGCGCGCAGCAGACATGTTATTTATGCGCGGCATGTTTCATTGTGGTGGTTCCCGTACTTCACTCGTTTACTATCATATCAATGTTTTCTTACATATTCCCTTTTTACAGGTTACTGTAAAGTGGAAATAAGTAATACTAAATTAATTGTTGATAAATTAAAAAATACATAATACATTGGGTTGTTTTTAATATTTTTAATCTGAATCAATATCTATGGGCTGCAACGAGCAATTTGATGTAGAGTTACAAATGAGACAGCATTTTATACCAGCAGCGTAGCACGAACAAAATTCTTTATCACAAGATGTTTTTTTTTAATCTGCAATTACAAATATACTTTTGAAGCAGCTCCAAACTTGTTGGTCCTTCAAAATATATTGGCAAAAGTTCTTGATTTTCAAATTTCCAGCCAAAATCAGTCAGATTGAGTGCTTCAAAAATGTGAGCATTATACCATACGTGCACTTGCCAAAAACAGCGTTTCATGTGTTGAAGAAGAGCTGGGTACGTAATTTTTCAACAGGGGAGTTTTTTTTGTCGTTAATGTTGTCTTGTTTACTTTTGAAGTCATAAATTCCAATCACAAATTTTGTCCAAGCATTAACAATTTCAGGTGTTAATTTATTCTCAATTTGAGACATCTGGACTAAATGTTCTGTGCTCATTTTTTATGCTACGTTGAGAGCTTTTTTCTTACCAATTCCATAGAAAGCGGAAGTCGTATCGCATCCGGTTAATGCATGAATTATTTGTAATGCTAAACCAATACTACTTCCTAGTTCTTGGCATATAATATGTATTGGTATAAAGCGCCGCAAATCCGTTTTGATGCTATTTTTTCCAGTTTGAAACCATACTTGAATCTTTGTATTTATTTTAAAATAATGTGTGATTAAAAGAATAAACACATCTGTATCTGGGGACTTAACATCACTATCATGTCCTGAGTGTCTAAGTATTGTTTAGAAATGTAGATCAGATGACAAATTATTCGAAAGTCAGCTTCAGCACGATTCGAAAATAAATCTGTAACCTCACGTTTAAGCGAATTAGTGATTTCTTTAGTAACAAGATGATTTTTATTTCCACCAGCCAAATATAATTTTTATTAATAATTTTATCAGAAGTCTGAGGGATTTCAATCTATTTTTCGATGTAGTCGCATAAAAATAGGTTCAAAGCATTTTTATTTGCATCTGTAGACATAACTTTATCCCAATTTAGTATATTTCGACTAGCATTAATATCGTAAGTATTAGAATTTGACCTCTCTTGCGATTTAGGATTCATACTAACGTCATAGCGATCGAAAATGACGTGAATCTCAGAAAAAGTTTCAAATAGTTTCCGAAAATACTTAAAAAAATATTGTCCAACATCTTCGAAACATTTCATATATTTCGTATTTAAACACTGCAAATCTGCCATCATATCTATTATTCTATCATTTAGTTCTGTCCAGCAAGGTTCTGTAATCACAGATGTTACAATATTTTTTTCGATCGCATTTAACAAATCAGATTTTGACGATATTCGCCTATTACCATCCTCTTTAAATAGAGCAGAAGGTATTTCATTCAGTGGGACACTAAGAACTTTTTCAAGGCTTACATCAGCTCTTAGCTTGGTTCACTTTTTCTGGAGCAACATATTCTTTACTTGTGCTATTATCTACTCTTTTTACAGAACTTTTTTTTATCATATCTGTAAAAGTATTCAATTTCGAGCGTTTTAATATATCGTAAAAAGTTGCGGGTTTATTGGTTTTTTCTAATCGTTTGCAAACAAAATTTTGCTACTTCAAAGTGCGATAAGTTTGTGTATATACAATATGAATATGTGAAACTTTACAGAAAACTTCTTTAAATATTGTACTTTAATATAAGTTTATCAAAAATTATCGTGTTAAAAATTCGTCACAAAACTTTTGTGTTTAAAAAAAAAATTAGGCTTGACAAAAGAAATTTTTTTGAAAAATCACTTTATTCATCTGTGAAGTAAATAAGGGTTCTGACTAATTCAATATCTTAAAGAATAACTTGAACAATGTCGTGCTGAAATTTCATCTAAAAATATTCATTATTTGCCGAGATATCGCGAATTGAAGATGAAATTCGACAAAATTCTGGATATAAAAAAAATTATAGCTTTTTGCAATTATTTATATGTTCCGATCAACTAACTTTGGCTAATTTTTTACTGTAGGTACTCTTCGATGTCAACTTGAAGAAAAACCAGGTTAGAAGTAGTTGGTTAAAACGGGGGTGATCTGCACGCCTACAGTTCAAAACAGCTTACGACTCTGGAATTAGTGTATAAGTTTGTCAATGTTTATAAATATTGAAAATGATCACAAGTAAAGATAATCACAAGTGTGACGTATCAAACTTGAAATTTACCGGCATATTTAAAGTGATCTACAAGTAAAGATAATCACAAAATGTGACGTATCAAACTTGGAATTTACCGGCAAAAATTAATAATTCGTATGACGAGTTCTTATCAAGCGCAATAAAAGACTGCTTTTAACATGCTTGGTATTTTGTGCCGGACTCTCATCAAGTGCGTAATAAAAGACTGCTTTTATACCACTTGTAATAAATGCAACGTCTTGAATTTCTCCGTGACTCCGTGCTACAAATTTATTTACATTAAGTGTACTTACTTGTAGAATCTGATGCGTATTTATCCAATAATTCTTCCATCTTCCTCATTTTTTTCTTTAAAACTTTAATGTCCGCACGAGAGGGCCTTTTCCTTCTTTTTGGAATTGTTTTTTAATTAATTTTTCACTCACTTTTTTATAACAATCTAGCACTGTCCGCACTAAATGCAAGAATGAAGTGTTAAGACCGGGTGAGGCGAGACGAGAGGAGTCACACAAACGTTCTTTAAAAATAGTGCTGTCTTGCAGTTTATGCAATACTACGATGTTATCTAGGCTGACGGAGTATGAAGTATAATGAGATGTAACTGTATTTGATTAGGTTGTACCTATTCAAATAAAGGTTTATTTATTATTATTATCTGTGAAGTCACGTGCAGATGTGACGCATGCGCGTCTTGTAGAAAACGCAGCAGCTACGAAAGAATTTTATCTCTGTCGTACCCATTCTTTATTTCTTTTCAGTTATCGTGACGTCACAAGAGCAGTGTCTTACGTTTGGAAAAGAATTAAACAGGTAAATAAATTCATACCTGCTTGAAAATGATGGGAAAAAAAAATTTCAAAGCAAATGTTCAATATATTAAATGATGAACAGAATGGTATATAAAAAAATTCGTTTCACCATTCAAAGTGGTTTTAATTGAAAATTAAAAAAATTAAAGTTTTATAACTTTTTTATTAACAATTTAAAAAAAAAATCATTTCTCTGAAACGAAAGTTTATATTTTTCTGAGTAAACGTAAAAAAAAAATTAAATTCATTAACTTTTCAGCACGCTATGATTTTTTAAAAGTATACATATCATCCCTTACCTTACCCTTCTAACCACCCTAACTCTGTTAATTTTAATAATATAAAAAAAAGTCAAGTGATCATTTTTATGTAAAATTTCATGCTTTACAATTTTTATTTGAAACTTTATTTACTAGCTTTTACACATATTGAGTAATTTTGAAAAAACACTATTATATTTTTTTTCACCCCTTCCCAGGGGTTCAAAAAAAAATTTCTTTCATTAATCGTGTTCTAACGTATCAAAGTAACTTATATCAAAAATTCAAGTATTTACCTCAAAATTTTGATTTGTCGACTTATTTAATTGGACTATTAGCTGTCTGAATTGTTTCATTAAGAGTTTTTTGGTTTTCATCAATTTTCTTAGTAAGGATTTCAAATTTTTCATCAATCTTATTCGTAATTATTTCCAGAAGTTTAGAATTTGTGATATCCTCTCTCATACTTAGTGAAAACGTATATTTTGTGTTTAATTAAGACATCAGCAACACACCCTCTGCCTGTGTGTAGGCTACTGGTGATAATTAAGAAATTAAGCGAAGCAGTATTCAGGTACACAAGTAGTGGGGATAGTTATTCTACTGACATGCGAAATTGGACCTTACCAATGGAATGTATACATTGAAGTATTTTATTTCTTTTTTATTATCTTAATATGTGCATGAATGTCTATATTACTTCCACATCCAGTGGAAGTATAGTAACGACAAAAAAATTTTTAAAAATTTTTATTGTTCAAATCGGCTTATAATGTCAGAAAACGTCGAGATTTTAAGTTTGAGTGAAAAAAAAATTTCTGTCTGTCGGTCTGTCTGTAACTTTTTTTTGTGCGCACGTTTACTCTGGAACCGTTTAAGATATCGACTTGAAATTTGGTACACGTATGTACTTTAACGAGATCTGGAACTAGATTATATTTTCATGTTGTTCCGACGAAGGGTTGGGGGTAAATTGGGGTAAATTTGGGGTAAATGGGTAAATCAAGCAGGTAGGAGTTCATAAAATTGGTATTTAGTATATACAAGAGAAGTTAAGGTCTCAAAAAAATTTTTGGCATTAGCCACCCCCTTTACCACCTCCACCCCCTTATTAAAGGGGATGAAAAAAAATGTGATTTAGTGTATGTACAAGAACCAGAAACCTCAAAATATTTTTTACTTCATACACCCCCACTACCCACTACCACCCCCCTATCACCAACCCCACCCCACTACCGATGTGGGGTATCGTTTTATGGGTTTTTGGGGTAGAGGATTTCAAATATTATATTATTAAAGTTCCATAAACAATTATTTCCACATACACAGTTTTTTCGTTATGAGTGACTTGGATAGAGAATCTGGATGTGGAAGTAGTGATTCCTTGGGCAGCGGTTTTTTTCACTACAAACAAAGTCTGTTTTATATAACTTACACTGTTTATAGTTGTTTTAATTAATTTTCACTATAAAGTCACAAAAATTTAACATTTCGCTACATGAGGATCAGACTATTGTATGCAGGGACATAGTATATATTGACTCGTTGTGGTGTGAATATAAACCACATAGAAAAAATGGTTCGACATTCTAGATACGTAAGAATCATAGATAGGAGAAAATCAGTTGGATTGTTAAGTAGCTCTGTGGACATAGAATAACTTCATGTAAAAATCAGAAAATCTGAAAAAAGTGGACATAGGATAGTCTGATCCTCAGGTAGCGATTTAGTTACTCCCACTTAGCAATAAACTCACACACAATACCTCGAAACTCTCTAATCTATTTCTTTGTTTACATTATATTGTTACTGCTAAGTAGAAGCTGTTTCTGGAATTAATCCTTGCTGAGACGGAGTACAAGTTTAGTAGTCAAGTTGATAAAATGGATATAGCAGTATCTACTTTAACGACAACAGCAACCAATGAGAAGGATCCGCCGAGGAGCACGTGAAAATTTTATTATCTTTTTCCTTTCCAACAAACACAAAAGGTGGGTCCATCAGCGGGCCATGACTGGGTCAGAAATAAAACTACTGGCCGTGTGATGGTCCCCAAGAGGGCCAACCTTTTGTGTTTGTAGGGTTATGTTAAACAATGTAATAGATCATTTTCGGTCAGCTGATTTTGACGCAGCAGTCTTGAGGGCACCCGAAACCTCATCCAATAACAGGCAATGAAAATGAAAACAATTAATTAGAGATGAGTTGCTATTTAACAACCTATCATTTTATTAAAAAATAACAGCTTGTACCAATCTCTAGAAAACAAAATATCAGTTGGGTGCCCTCCACGCCGGCAGCGTGACGTCAACCGAAAATGATCTATATGGAAAATTCAAAAAAATATGCGGGATGATCCCATTGTATTTTTTTTTAAATATACTATTTAAAACATATTATCAATATATAGAGTTTCTGAAATAAGCTATCCAAATAGTTACCAAGATATCTGCAGTTGGCTCCCTCCATCTAACTGCTGGCATAGGATAATCTGGGCGATCAACATAATTCGGTTCTCCGTTAAAACCAAATCCTACAATTTCCCTTTTACCAATTAGCGTTCGCGCGTAACTGCTCATAGCGGCAGTTTGAAATGGAAATCTAGGTACATTTTTAATAACCATTCCGAGAATATGTGTTCCAGCCATGATCTAAACAATACCTACTGATTAGTGGTTATGTCACAATTGTTACATAATTGTATTTTTCTAAATTCATAATTTGCTTGATAAAATATATTTTAAAAGTTGCTAGTATATGAGCATTAACATTATTTGGGAGAGCAAGGTAAAAAAAAGCAAATTTATTGATATAAAGTTGACGTTTGTATTTGGTAGTTATTCGCATTAATATTTATTCCCGATTATCTACTTATAATATAACTTCACCTCTCTAAACACAAATTAGCCGTATGTAATGTAATATATGTAATCAATAACTTCAAAATTTTACCTTTAGTTAATTCCAATAGCTATCTCAAATGGCGACTATCAACAGAATCAGAGACGAATCGGCAAGGACTAGTGATGGGCGATATATCACGAACTGTGATTTAATCACTGATATTAAGAAATCACAGGTAACGGCTGTTAGTAAAGTTGGCAGAAAAGCGTGACGTGATCACGACTTTCCGTATTTCGTTCCCTCGCCGTGGTCTAACCAAGACGATATTTCACGATATTTACTTTGAGTCGATTATTGTTTGCGGTCGTATGTATTAACACGTAAAGCAAGCGATCCCGTGCCTTATTAGCGTTATTTCACATTATTTACATAAATATCTTTCTTTTATTGACTGGCGATGCGATGTGGCGATTCGAGGCAGGGTCGTGACGGAACATTTTTGTTATAACACCAGAAGTATAACTACTAAAACCATGCGTAAAAATATTTTATATGATTAAATATACTAGCAATTTTATTGAAAATATTGAGCATTTACGTTTCGGCATGAAATATGAATAAAAATATGGAATATTCGACAATAAGCAAATGAAAACATTTTTAAAAAACATCCTTTTAGGTATATTATAAAACAACAACAAAAATAACTTTAAAAAATAAATATACCATTTTAAATTAACAAAAATTCTTATAAAATAAACATAAATATAAACAAGAAATTTATTGATTCTTCCGAAATGTTAATGTTTGTACTATGTCGTGAGCAAAAAAAAATAGGACAACTATTTTTCTAATGTAAATCTGTCTCTATTTGCACAAAAATTAAAGTTAGATGTACACAACTAGATTTTAGCAAAAATGCGTTATAAGACCTGTCTCATTTTTTTTTGTGCACGACATTACAACTTTACAAAAATATCCTATTATCAAGTTCCATTCAAAACCTAGTATGCTTTTGCTTTATTACCAATCCATACATCAGATAGGTTATTTGGATAAACAAATCATAATATATTATACATATTATGCATATCTGCGGCAGCACAGATTACCAAAAGTAGCTAATTCACCATTCATCGTCTGTCGGCGCTTATTTAGGGATAGGGAACAATTAACAATTTCTCTCGTACGTCGTTATATGAAAGTCGTGATCACATCACGCTTTAAATTCACTGATATAAGAAAATCACAGTAACGATTTACGTTGTGATTGAAAAATCACGATATCGCCCATCACTAGCAAGGACAACTCGATCACAGATAACTCGATAACTGGACCTGTGACTGGACGCTAGTGATGGGCGATATATCACGAACTGTGATTTAATCACTGATATTAAGAAATCACAGGTAACGACTGTTAGTAAAGTTGGCAGAAAAGCGTGACGTGATCACGACTTTCCTTCCGTATTTCGTTCCCTTGCCGTGATTCAACCAAGACCAATATAATAATTAACAATTTCTCCCGTACGTCGTATTATGAAAGTCGTGATCACATCACGTTTTAAATTCACTGATATAAGAAAATCACAGTAACGATTTACGTTGTGATTGAAAAATCACGATATCGCCCATCACTACTGGACGCTCGATCACAGCATAGAGAGACAGCAAAGAAACTCTCGTCAACTCCTTTGTGTTGGCGTGACTAAAATCATTCACCTTGAAGTCGCCATTACAGCTTAAAAGTCAGAGTTGGATTCCAAACAATTTAAATGTTTCCGACAGGACCGTATTCTCCAATTTAAATTAAACAATATATTTTCATGCACAGTGTGTGTGCTTGAAAATGTAGACTTGAAACTACGAAATTGTAGTAATAAACTGAAAAAATACTGTGATATTTAACAAGAAAAATTTGTGTTATATTGAAATATCACAAAGTAACAGACAACTCTATTGATTTCTTTAAATAAACAATAATTTTAGATAGCTAAAAAAGTCACAAGTAATTTTTTTTCCAACATGTAAAAATAGGAAATAAAGCATGTGAAACAGAATTTTCTTTTAAATACATTGATATAATTTTTTTTCAGTATTTTTTCAAATAAAAATAGCTCAAAAAAATAGAACAATAGTTTCTTCATAGTTTCAGAAGGGCTTTCTTTACTTGAGTTAAGTGATGATAATTATACTATATCAAATAGTAGAATGCCTGTGTTCCACTACGGGTTCCCAGGCAGCAAGGTGTCGTCATTATGACGTCGTTTTTTCGGCATTAATTACGTCAATTTCACCTTCATCATGACGTAAAAATAACGTGAAAAAGACCTCACAATGTCACAGCCCAATGACGTCATATATATGACGCAAATATGACGTATTGGTAATCAGTAAATTTTGCGATAAGGGATGCAAACCTCTCATTATAATATTTTTCCACAATTATTAATAAAGTTTTTGACGAAAAAAAAAACCGGAATGTGCAGGGATCGAACCGCGGACCTTTTGCCTCGCAACCTAACAAATCAAATCAAATCAAACAATACTTTATTTAAATTAAATTATAAATGTGTCTCCCCGGAAACTGTCCCGGAGCCAGCCAGACATACACGGCGCGCAGCGCCGTGGTGAGTGTAAGACTGGGCGGCGCAGGTCCGGTTTGACTAAACAATAGTTAGTGAGGGGGTTAGAGCTCCTGTTTAAAAGGTATAAACTTAAAACTAACAATAACTTTTAAAAAACATGATATATGAAAATATCTAAAAATAACTAAAGTAGCACAATAAAATTATCGATTTCGCGCACATGAGCGCGAACACTTTGAAATTTTGGTTGCTGGCACGGGAAAACAAAACTCAACGAAAAAACCCGTTCGAAGCAATTCCACCCTGGTGATCTTCCTGCCAGGAAAATGTGGTGAAATGAAAGTTAAGGATTAAAAGGGTTAGGATTTATATAAATTTATCGGCCTAAATGGAATTTGGAGACAAAAATGGACAAAAGAACAGAAAAGGATGAACGAGAACAAAATAAACAAACAGAGAGGGAATAGAAACATATTAAAGATGTAAGTAGAGACATATTAAAGATGTAAGTAGGACAAAGTTTAGGATAGTGATAAGTTGTAGTAGTGGAAAGTTTGGCTAAGGGAGTTGCCGGAAAATAGGCAACGTCTGGTATGGTAGGGGGTGTCTTATATCGAAAAGTATGGCATTATGCTGTCTAATTCGGGTTATGTTGCGGGTAAGCGGACTATCGCCCAGTTTGAATTGATAGAATTTCTGGGAGATTTCTTGGACGTAGTCCGCTAGTGGGATTATGTCGTGACATCGTGCGTATAAATCTCTGAGGGAGGTGTACCTGTCTGAACCAGAGATGAGGCGCATAAATTTGTGTTCTAACACTTTAAGTTTTCTCATTGTCGTGGCCGGTATGCTGCACCACACCGGCGCCGCGTATGTGATTGCCGGCCTGATCACCATTGTGTACAACAGTTTTTTATTTTGTCGGTTAAGTCCGCTACCCCTGGCCAGGAGCGGGTACAGACTCCTGGACATGAAGTAGACCTTACGTACTTCACGCACCGTTTGATTGGAATTTGTTGACCCCTGATCGAAATTGGTGTTAGAATTCGGTTCTCTGTGAACCGGCGCGTGAAGAGTATCGACTCGGACTTCTCGGCGTTGATCCGAATCTTCCACTTGCCGTAATATGCCGTGGCACGAGCCATGTGCGCTTTCAGTAGCATGTTAGCTGCTTGTGCGTTGTGCGAATGCGCGTACATGGCTGTGTCATCGGCGTATTTGGCAAGGTTCGTATTCGGGAACTCCGGGAAGTCGGAGACGTACAAATTGTACAGTTTCGGTGACAGGCACGACCCTTGGGGGACGCCCGCGCGAATGTCCCGCCGAGTTGATAGTTTATTATTCACCCTGACCTGCAGCGATCTATCTGTCAGGAAAGAGTAAATAAGTTTTATTATGTGCATGGGAAAGTCCAGTGCGTTTAGTTTGTGGAGCAGCCCCGAGATCCACACGGTATCGAAAGCTTTCTCAACATCGAGGAGCACCATGACGGTGCTCTTCCCGAGGTTGTATTGTACCTTGACGTCATTCACGATCCTGACGATCTGCTGCACAGTGCCCCTGCCCCGCCTGAAGCCGAACTGGCACTCATCGTCGATGTGGAGTTCATCCTGAGCAGAGTCTAGTCTGATCAGGATAACCTTCTCAATCAACTTGGAGATCGCCGACAGCAACGAGATTGGTCGGTAACTGCCGGCGAGCTTCGCGTTCTTGTTCTGCTTCAGGATTGGCACGACCACGGCGCATTTCCACTGGTTGGGCCAGTGTTGCAGTCGCAGGATCGCGTTGATAATGTACGTCAACTGTACAATACCTTTCCTCGGGAGATATTTAAGTAACTTATATTCGATGCCGTCTGAACCCGGGGCTTTGTTGTTAGGTAGGGTCCGTAGGATCTTAGCTACCTCCGAGGGCTTGGCCATGACTTTTAGAAATTCTGTTCGTGTCAATTGGACGTCATGGCCAATTAGTTCGTTAATGTCATTTTCAATGCGGTCGTGTTCAACATTGTTCGGTATCAGTACGTTGTGTATGTCCTGAAAATGGTCAGCTAAGTCATTCGCCTTCTGCGAGTCCGTCATAGCAGTCTGTCCGTTTGGTTTTGTCAGGGCGGGTATGGCTTCCCGCGTATTTTTCATTGCCTTCGACAGTTTCCACAGCGAGTTGTCCTGAGGATTCAGCGCTTCCAGCCTATCCCGCCATTTCCGGTTTTTTGCGGTGATGATAGCGGTCCTGATCTGCCTTTGCAGTCTACCCATCTCGGCCTTGGCGCCGACATCACGATTTCGCTGTCAAAGCCGTCTTAGTCGGTTCTTTTCATGGATGTCTTGTATGACCGCTGCGTCGAGTCGGTCTTTGAATGGATTTATAGTTATGGTTGTTGCAACACTCTGTTTAGCGACCTGCAGTACCCTTGTGAACTCACCCACAGCATTTTCCAGCTCGGCGACTGTAATGATGTTGTTTGTAAGTGTTAAGTGTGTATTAATGTGTGTCTTATAGAGACACCAGTCGGCGTCCCTATAAGACGTGACTTTGCGTGTAATGTCTTCCCTCGACATATTTTCCAACTCTAGAAAGATTGGATTATGGTCGGATGTGAGCTCCTCCAGCGCCACCGGTAATGTGGAGTTCCTCACATTCTTGTTGACCACTATGTCGAGGGTGGAAGGTGTTGTACCGTTATCTGGAAAATGCGTATGATCGTCCGGATACTGCAGCACGACGTTACGATTACTGACGTAATCGTACAGAGTGTTGCCGTTCGCGTTGTTGCGATGGCAGTTCCATGCGCGATGTAGTGCGTTAAGGTCGCCTATGAGCAAGCATCGCGGGCTTGCGTTCAGCAAATTCTCAAGACAACCCGCCGTGAAGCCGTTCAAGGGCGGGTTATACGCGGCAACGATGCTCATGCCGCCGTCCAGCGTCACACATACGTTCTCCACGGACGTGTTCCGCAGAGTACGGTGCGTGTGGGCAATGTCTGTCTTTATGAGCACAGCCACGCCGCCTCCTCTGTTAATGTCAGCTCTATCTTTTCGTATAGTCGTATACCCTCGGACGTGTAGTTTGTCCCGTCGGTTAAGTTTCGTCTCATTCAGAAGCATAATGTCGATTTTGTGCCTCGTTAAATAATTTATAAGAAAGGGAATTTTGTTACCTATACCATTGGCGTTCCATGAAGAAAGTTTTAGCCTAGAAGGCATCTGCAGGAAGACTCTGGAAGAAGGATACCACGATCTGGAATTTACCCAGGGAGGAAGTACACTTCTCGAGCTCATCACTGAGTTCAGTCATCCGTGCCAGTATCATATCCAAATTTACCAGAGAAGCTAACCTCTCTGTCTGTTGTTGTAGCCGGCGGAATTGGTCCATTCCCAATTCCATTGAGTTGGACGGCTGGTTCTGCCGGTTCGTTAATGATGGAGGAGGTGGCCACTCTGGGTTTCTTGCCGCCGCTGGTCTTGGCTGCTGCTGGCTCTGCTGAGCTTTTTGCGTCCATGCGTTCGTCTTAGGCAGTGGTGCCGCCACATATTTCATCTGAGGGGCCGGTGGAACCCTAGCCGTCCGCTGTTCAATTTGTCCTATGCGCCTTCTGTACACGATACAGGCCACGCTATTGGCGGTGTGGGCTTCGCCGCAATTGCAGCATTTCGCCGGTTCGTCCTTTGACTTGACGCATACCTTCGTCAAATGGGCACCGGTGCATTTAACGCAACGGGGAGCCGCGTGACAGTTTGAAGTAGCGTGTCCCCACTGCTGGCACCGATGACATTGAATAATAACTTTCGAGTTAACCTGACGTTCCCATGTGACGGAGGTATGGTCCAGGCAACGGACCCGGCTTTGCAATTCCTTTAGCGTGACCTCGTTCGACATGATTATCATGTACAGGGGGTTGCGCGTTCCTCTCATGGTATAAATGTCGCGGACGACAATTTTATGCACTTGTTCTAGTTCCTCCTTCAGATCTTTTGTTTCCACTTCGTGGTATACACCCCGAAGGACAAAGGCGTGGGACTTCTCATCCCTCGGAGTGTAGGTGTGGTATTCCACCTGCCCCTCGTCAAAGTATTGGTTCATAATTGTCCAGTCGTTCTTGTTAGTCAACTGGAGCATTGTAGAATTGGCCGAATGCTTCCAGGTATAATCCCCTCGCAGCCTGCTCTTCAAGAATGTGTTTATTTTCTTATGGTCTTTGAGCTGCCCGTGAATGACGATGGGCGGCGGCTTCTTACTAGCAGGTTGGGGAGGAGCTTCCACTTCTGCCTCCGGTTCGGCGACTGGCTGTGGCGGCACCACATCCATGTCCTCGTCCATTCTCACTTGGCCTTCATGGCGGTTTTCAGTTTTTGTGGGCGGCGCTGGTAGTGGTGGCATATTCTTTTTAGATGACCCCGGATGGGTGAAATTTGGATTGCCCACCTCCGGAACGGCCAGTTTTCTCTTTTTGGGTGACCGCATTTGAAAAAGTGCGACCATCTCTGCTTGGGGGATTTTTTCCGGACCGGGGGTGTTGCCGGAGATAGCTGTTATCGGCGTCACGCACGCCGGTGCCGCCTTTATGCTGTCCTGGGATCCCTCCGATCTGTTGTCTGCTGGCATTGCTAGTGCTGGTCGTTCTATTAACCTCTTTAGTGGTTTCTTTATGGCCGGCCTCCGGTCTAAACTGACAACAGATGCGTCTGAGTCATTTCCGGAGGTCGGTTTGGTTGGAAGGAGCGGCCAATTGCCTTTTGGCCAACCGATCAGCTCGCGTTGCGACACGTCTGTGTCAGTTACTTGGTCTTCATCCATTTCACTTTAAATGATGGCTTTTTGGAAATTTGTTGGGCCTCGACCGGTTTCAACCAAAAAACCGGTCGGGGAAATGGTCTTTGAAACGAAAACTTTAATATGATGGTGGTGTCACTTTTGAATTTGCAGGTTAAATGTAGGAAAAATTTGTTTGACGGAAGTTTTTCGGAATGTCTAATTTAAATAATTTATAAATGTCACTGTCACAATTTTGAAATTTTCTCTAGAAAGGCTCACCGATGGCTCCCCTGGTTTCTTTTCTGCTTGCACGGGCTTGTGGCCGTCCCAAAAGACCCCTTGTGTCCTTTGAGAGGTTTGAAACACTTTTTTACTAAACTTTATTCAACTTTATCACGGACGGTAATAAATGACTATTGACTCGTAAGTAAACGGGTGTGTTCCACTACGGGTTCCCAGGCAGCAAGGTGTCGTCATTATGACGTCGTTTTTTCGGCATTAATTACGTCAATTTCACCTTCATCATGACGTAAAAATAACGTGAAAAAGACCTCACAATGTCACAGCCCAATGACGTCATATATATGACGCAAATATGACGTATTGGTAATCAGTAAATTTTGCGATAAGGGATGCAAACCTCTCATTATAATATTTTTCCACAATTATTAATAAAGTTTTTGACGAAAAAAAAAACCGGAATGTGCAGGGATCGAACCGCGGACCTTTTGCCTCGCAACCTAACACTTAACTAACTGAACCACTGAACATCTTTATTTAAATATGTTTAAAAGCTGTATACCTAGTTAGAAATAGTAAAACAAAATTATTATTACTATGTGGCAAAAATTGAACTAGTCACTAAATACTTCTATTTATTTTTATTTTATAATGATTTATTTCACGTCATTTTAATGACGTCAAAATAATGACCTAAAAGAAACGTGTATTTGACGTCTTCATGATGACGTCAGAAGTACGTATTAAATATCACGTCTCTGGTACGTCATTTATTAATGACGTCAAAATAATGACCTAAAAGAAACGTATATTTGACGTCTTCATGATGACGTCAGAAGTACGTTATAAATATCACGTCTCTGGTACGTCATTTATTGGGACAATGACGTCGGCGACGAAAAATCACCTTTAAAAGACGTCATAATGACGTCACCTTGCTACCTGGGTTCATTCCCAGGTAGCAAAGGCACGTGAAAATGACGTGAAAAAATGGTCAGGAGTGACGAGAAATTACGAGTTAGATGACGTAAATGAAACGTGAAAATGACTTCCCAGCAAACACACAAGCATCGGCCGAAATGCGGTTTAATGATGGAAATGATGGGGAATCGGTGGCATCAAATGCCAATTAAGTAACAACGTTTTTCTAGCGGTGGCAAAAAGTCACGTTTATGGTAACCCTGCCAAAAATTCCATATAGAAACTTATAAAAAAAAAGTGATGCGGTTTTATCGTTCCTATAAGTTATATTAGTATTATACAGACAGGATTTTATCTGTTTTATTAAGTTTTAAATCGGTTATGAAACAGTAATTCCGAATGAGCTATTTGGAATTATCATGTTGCCCTTTCATGAGTACTTATATGAAATATACATCAACAAATCTACAGTTTAGTGTCTGCAAATGTACCCTTGCCCTTATATCTGTAAACATATGGAATTACAGATACAACTTTAAAGAGATTCTAAACTTTTCTATAAGTAATATCATAAGAGTTCCAGTCCGTCCTTTCTCCAGTATCTATCGTATGTAACACACCATTTATCAACATGTTTTTATTGTAAATTTCAACATTGTCTTTTATTAGTATTAATGTGGATATACATGTCAACAAATGTACAGTTTCAATTGTATATTTTACAGATGTATTTTTATTGTAAACTTCCATTTTGCTTTTTTATTAGTATTAATTTGGATATGCATGCCGACAAATGTACAGTTTAAATTGCATATTTCAAATAGAAATGCTAATATTGTGGTAAACACAAAATTCTGCAAAGTCCTTATTTCCTCGGGTGTTCTTGTTCTAGCCTAGAAGCAATGAATGAGTTAGCAGTGAAAGAGACTGCTTTGTTTTTAATTTAACAAACACACTTCAGTTCCTTAGGTCACATTAGATTAGATATGAATTAGCTACACGTATACAGCTCCCTCTACTGGAGCCTGGAGTAAAGTTGCTGCTAAAATTTCTATCAGTTTCTACCAGAATGGAGCAGCAAACATTTACTTATACCACATCAATGAGAATTTATGAGAACAGTATCTAAGGTAAAACGTGCGGCTTTTCGTGGTTAAATGGCAAGTGTTTCTATAAGAAACGAGCTGCATTAGGTTGACTTACAATTGAAGATTACTAATTATAATGTTTGAATAGGGTTTATGAGATCAGTTTCTATGAGTATTAATGTTTTTTTTCAGTAATATATTAAATGTGTTTTCATTTGTTTGAATGGGTAAAAAGAAAGGTCAGTTTTCAACTGCAATTACAAATACAAGTTTAATCACTTTGAATGGGGTTATATGCGATTAATTTCTAAAAGTATTTATGCTGTTTTCCGAATATAATTGTATACTTCGAAAGGATTGATGATAGCAGCTTCTACGAGTATGTATTTGTTGTACCAATAGTAAATTATATAAGTCTTTATCAGTATGCATTCGGATCTAATTTAAATATGAAAATTATATCAGAATAAAGCAACCAAATATTTTAAACAGTATCTATTTGTAAATCCAGACATTTACTTATACTATCTCAATGAGAATTTATGAGGACAGTATCTAATGTAAAACGTGCGGCTTTCCGTGGTTAAATGGCAAGAGTTTCTATATGAAACGAGCTGCATTTGGTTAGAACAGTTTTGATTTGCAATTGAAGATTACAAATTATAATGTTTGAATAGGGATTTATGAGATCAGTTTCTATGAGTATTAATGTTTTTTTTTCAGTAATATATTAAATGGATTTTCATTTGTTTGAATGGGTAAAAAGAAAGGTCAGTTTTCGACTGCAATTACAAATACAAGTTTAACCACTTCGAATGGGATTATATGCGATCAATTTCTAACAGTATTTATGCTGTTTTCCGAATATAATTGTGATGAGGTTTGATCAGTAACAAATTGTTCACTACATGTTACGTGTGGAAATTCCAGGTACATATTTAGTATTACTTCGAAAGGATTGATGATAGCAGTTTCTACGAGTATGTATTTGTTGTGCCAATAGTAAATTATATAAGTCTTAATCAGTATGCATTCGGATCTAATTTAAATATGAAAATTATATCAGAATAAAGCAACTAAATATTTTAAATAGTATCTATATGTAAATCCAGACATTTACTTATACTATCTCAATGAGAATTTATGAGAACAGTATCTAATGTAAAACGTGCGGCTTTCCGTGGTTAAATGGCAAGAGTTTCTATAAGAAACGAGCTGCATTAGGTTAGAACAGTTTTGATTTGCAATTGAAGATTACAAATTATAATGTTTGAATAGGGATTTATGAGATCAGTTTCTATGAGTATTAATGTTTTTTTTTTCAGTAATAAGTATATTAAATGTGTTTTCATTTGTTTGAATGGGTAAAAAGAAAGGTCAGTTTTCAACTGCAATTACAAATACAAGTTTAATCACTTCGAATGGGGTTATATGCGATCAGTTTCTAACAGTATTTATGCTGTTTTCCGAATATAATTGTGATGAGGTTTGATCAGTAACAAATTGTTCACCACATGTTACGATATGGTCGGAAATTCCAGGTACATATTTAGTATTCCTTCGATAGCAGTTTCTATGAGTATGTATTTGTTGTTCCAATAGAAAATTTGTCTTTATCAGTATGCATTCGGATCTACTTTAAATACAAAAATTATATCAGAATGACACAACCAAATATTTTAAACAGTATCCACTTGTAAATCCAAACATTTAAAGATATATTTTAATTAGAACAGTATCTAATGTAACGCGTGCGGCTTTCCGTGGCTAAATTTTAAAAGTATTTTTAATAAATAGCTTTAACGGATTTGAACAGTTTTAATTTGCAATTCCAGATGAATAGTTTTAATTGTTAAATAGGGATCTATGAGATCAGTGTCTTTGTGTAATGTTTATTTTCCAATAAAAACACATTTTATTGAAAAAAAACATTACACTGACCTCATAGATCCCTAACAATTAAAACTATTCATCTGGAAATGCAAAACTGTTCGAATCCGTTAAAGCTTATTTATTGCAAATAATTTTAAAATTTAGCCACGGAAAACCGCAAACGTTACATTAGATAGTGTTGTGATGGATTCTCATTATAATATTATCTTGGATTTACAGGTGGACACTGTTTAAAATATTTGAGGTTTCATTCTGATATGATTTTTGTATTTAAATTAGATCCGAATGCATACTGATAAAGACTTATATAATTTACTGTAGGAACAACAAATATATACTCATAGAAACTGCTCTCATTAATCCTCTTGAAGGAATACTAAATATGTACCTGGAATTTTCAACCATATCGTAACATGTAGTGAACAATTTGTTACGGATCAAACCTCATCACAATTATATTCGGAAAACAGCATAAATACTGTTAGAAATTGATCGCATATAACCCCATTCGAAGTGATTAAACTTATATTTGTAACTGCAGTTCAAAACTGACCTTCCTTTTTACCCATTCAAACAAATGAAAACACATTTAATATATTAAAAACATTAATACTCATAGAAACTGATCTCATAAATCCCTATTTAAACATTATAATTTGTAATCTTCAATTGCAAATCAAAACTGTTCTAACCTAATGCAACTTGTTTCTTATAGAAACACTTGCCATTTAACCACGAAAAGCCGCACGTTTTACATTAGATACTGTTCTCATAAATTCTCATTGAGATAGTATAAGTAAATGTTTGGATTTACAAATAGATACTGTTTAAAATATTTGGTTGCTTTATTCTGATATAAATTTTCATATTTAAATTAGATCCGAATCTTTACTGATAAAGACTTATATAATTTACTAGAGGAACAACAAATAGATACTCGTAGAAACTGCTCTCATCAATCCTCTTGAAGGAATACCAAATGTGTACTTGGAATTTCCGACCATATCATAACATGTAGTGAACAATTTGTTACTGATTAAACCTCTTCACAATTATATCCGGAAAACAGCATAAATACTTTTAGAAATTGATTGCATATAACCCCATTCGAAGTGATTAAACTTGTATTTGTAATTGCAATTGAAAACTGACCTTTCTTTTCACCCATTCAGACAAATGAAAACACATTTAATATATTACTGAAAAAAAACATTAATACTCATATAAACTGATCTCATAAATCCCTATTCAAACATTATAATTTTGAATCTTTAATTGCAAATCAAAACTGTTCTAACCTAATGCAGCTCGTTTCTTATAGAAACTCTTGCCATTTAACCACGGAAAGCCGCACGTTTTACATTAGATACTGTTCTCATAAATTCTCATTGAGATAGTATAAGTAAATGTTTGGATTTACAAATAGATACTGTTTACAATATTTGGTTGCTTTATTCTGATATAATTTTCATATTTAAATTAAATCCGAATCTGTACTGATAAAGACTTATATAATTTACTATAGGAACAACAAATAGATACTCGTAGAAACTGCTCTCATCAATCCTCTTGATGGAATACTAAATGTGTACTTGGAATTTCCGACCATATATCATAACAACTAGTTAACAATTTGTTACTGATTAAACCTCATCATAACTATATTCGGAAAACAGCATAAATACTTTTAGAAATTGATCGCATATAATCCCATTCGAAGCGATTAAACTTGTATTTGTAATTGCAGTTGAAAACTGACCTTTCTTTTTACCCATTAAAACAAATGAAAACACATTTAATATATTACTGAAAAAAAAACATTAATACTCATAGAAACTTATCTCATAAATCCCCATTCAAACATTATAATTTGTAATCTTCAATTGCAAATCCAAACTGTTCTAACCTAATGCAGCTCGTTTCTTAAAGAAACACTTGTCTTTTAATCACGGAAAGCCGCACGAATTACATTAGATACTGTGCTCATAAATTCTCATTGATATGGTATAAGTAAATGTTTGGATTAACATATGGATATGGCTTGACTCATTTTGCTGGTCAATGCGGATATAAACTGATAACAATTTCAACAGCAACTTTACCTAACTCTTATAGAAACGTATTGACCATATAGGTTCTCATAGATACTTATTAATTTTTGATAATTTTCAATACGGATTGATGAGATTTTTTTGACAGGGAAACGTTGGCCCGAAATTGGCACTTGAACGGCAGATTGGCATCGAAAACAAACGTCTAGAATTAATCGCATATTTATTGGGATTTGATGCGCATTATTTGATGTCATGGGCTAGTCCATGTTCTGTGGATATGGGAAAGATCAAAGACGATCCCAGTAAACATAACAAATTCGGCAAAGTGCCGGGCCAATGCATTTATTGCCGGGCAACTGTCGATGAGTCATCAATACAACGACGAAGTTCATGGCGTTATTGGTTATTTTTTCGAGTTTTGAAGTTTTGTTTATTTATTGAATAGTCTTTATTATCATGAAGAGGTAAGTGGCTTTATAAAATATATGTTATGTTCAGTTTATGGATAAATTATAATTGAGCCATGATTTGCTTGAAGGTTATGTTTACAATTTTTCGATTAATTTAATAATAAGTATTTTAATTTTATATCTTATTTTCAAAACGAAATTTAGATATGATTTTCTATTTATTTTTATTTTAAGGTCTGTCAATTACACTTTCGGCAGGATAACATTGAAATTGAGACAAGCGTGTGTACACAGGAAGGGAAAAGACTCACGGCTCCATTATGTCACCCCCGTTTTATAGAAGGTTTGCTATACTAATTAATACTTAACTTCTTTTTAGTTAATTTTCTTTCTATCATGTGTGGTACTGTCGACGGACCTTTTGCACAGGACCGTCGAATCTCCCTGCAATTTATAAGGCACACCCTGTATGTTCACACTATACCACATAAAAAATTCCAGCCTCGTATCTCAAGAAACTACAAAGTAAAAAGTGCTCAAATAAACTTGAGAATGAAAATAAAAATAAATAAATAAATAAAACTATTTCTTTTCTTTTTATATGCAACACGAGACGCCCCTGTCCGGCCAGCGTTCAAGAGGCTTCACCTCGACCCAGCAGGTAAAACTGGTGCGCTTGAAAGGGCTGGCTAGGCGCCGGTTGTCGCGTAGGAACACAATTACGCACCATTACGCGTCTTTGCATTAAATAAATATTTAAATTCAACCAATCGTCATAAAATTTCACACAATTAGTCTAGAAACCTTCAGTCATATCTCGTCAAAATTTCAGATCCCTACGGCATAGGAAAATATTTTATTTTTGCCCTCAAAGGTGCGGATCGCGCTTTTAGGCCAGGTAATCGATGAGCACGGGGAAGCCTCGCGACTCACAGGTAGTCAAGTGGTCTCATTCGACGAGGCTCGTCGTCCCGCACACAGGGCGCGAGCTATTAACCTAGTAGGTCGCAACCGCGGGGCGTAACTCCAAAAACAACGCGGAGGGCACTCTAGCGGGGAGACTAAACTCTTTAATATTAAATAATTCATAGCTGCCGAGCCATTCACGGTGAAGCGCTAAAAATTGGCGACGAGGGGTAGAAAATCATCAACTTTACGATGGGACCATCCGCGGAACAATCTGCGGGGTGGTTCACGAATTATTATCAAATGAATCACAATTATGCAATTTTGCATATGACCACTTGACCTATGGCAATAAGGGTCCTTATGCTCCGCTCGAAACCTACGCCACCAAAAAGCAACACCCAAACCTTCGAGGGTACAAAAGCAAAGACAAGGAAAAAAGGGAGTGAGTCTCCATTTTTTCGCCAAGTAAGAAACACTCCCTTGCATAAGGGTGTTCGCCGTGTCGAGTTCTTTGTTCTTTCTATTAATGTTAAATCTCATGTAAATTCAGTGAAACAAATCATTGCAGTGTCGCAAACACGTTCAGCCAGTCGATAAAAAAAAAACATTTTTTTTATTAGCGATTTCCACGAGCTAGTAGAACTTAGCCGCAAACCGCGAGAAATTCCGCGGCGTCATTGACGCGACGCCGAGTTGTATCTGAGTCTTCGGTAAATTAACGATCATTTTTAAACATTAATTAAAGCACTTTGACAGTCAGCGAAACCACGGAGAGCATCTCCGCTGAGTTTAATTTTTTTATATATTCATCTATGACTTCAAAGAATAATTTCAGACAATCATAAAGTCTTTTTCTTTCACACTTTCAAATTCATCTAGATCACTCTAGGAACCCTGGCTGGAATCGCGAGTTACTCAACCTAACTGAGTTAATTAAATTCTCCCCCGTCGATCCGCGAGTGTAAACCATAGTGCGAGCAACAGGTGTAGTGTATTCTTCGGGGATTACAGCGAGGGAGAGGAGTAAGCATTTTTTTTATATTCGACGTCATCGAGCCAAGCTCAGGCGAACAGTTTCGTTGTATTCACCTGTGCTATAGCTACCTGTATTGTCTGCAGACCAACTCTCAATTATTACCTATCACAGGTGGGCTGGGCGAAACTAACTCCTTGAGCACGGGTCTGTACCTTTTTCTTTTCGCATTGATTTCATTGCCTTATCGTTAGTGTGTACAAAAAATAGTGCGACGTAAGGGAGAGCTATTGTCGATCTAAACAACAATAAGATTCATAAACCTTTGCTTGAAAATAAAATATAATAAACTTAAGCCGACCCCGACTCTCGAGGGTTGTCAAGAAGTGCTTTTACAGCCTCCTCGAATGATGAATTAGTCCCTCAGGCTAATCGCTGCCAAAATTGCGTAAAATCACGAATTTTTAAAAAAAATTTTAAATTAAATTCAAATAAAATAAAGGACGCTTGGGAAGTCGCCATTTTTACAGGGTTGTAAAGTGCTGTGTCTGTTCGTTTAGAGGGCGTGGGGAGTTGTTACGAGAGTGGCTTCGCGTCAAAGTTAATTACCAGCCTAATCAGTGGCGTAAAGTACGAGATAGTAGGTCCTAGGTCAAGGGCTAGTGGAACGCGCGAAACCGCGTAATCGTGAATCATCTAAATTGTGTCAAAATAATTTTTCTCTTTAAATTATTTAAATTACAGTGAGCCATTGGGCATCCATTAGCATATCCTGCGCGTCTTTCGCCTAGCGGAGACGCGAGGAGCTTAGAGTCTGCTTTTGCGCAGTGGGAAGCTCCGCCTCCCTCTACGACGGATCTTGAAATCAACAAGAAGGTCCGCCATTTAAATTTTAGCATAGCGTCCTTTCAAAATTACTAAAACAAATTCTAAATCATTTAAATTCTTTTCGTTCTGGCTTTTCAATCATCGCAGATACAACTGCCACCTCCTAAATTAAAAGGTTAAGCTCCACTAAGCAGTTGTCAAGGACTTAACGTTTCGCGGGGACAATAATCACCTGCTGCAGACACAGACACCTGTCAACTACCTGTCGAAGGTAGCTACCCGGTGCTTGACCCATATTTAGTGACCCACTAACCGAGTTTCAAGCGTTATGTCCCCTTTTGCTATTGATCAGCTGTCTAGAATTCACAAATTATATTAGTTAAAGCAATTAGCCTTAGCAAATGTCATTAGCGCCCAAATAAATATAACAAATTAATAGTGTAAGCTATTCGGGACTCATATCGAGCTTAAGGTTTGAGAGTACAACTCGCTATCTCGCAAGTGCACGACTATAGCCCCCCTTCGTCGTACTACTTCCAGGTGCGCCAGGTAAAGGGTGTTAGCGTCCAGGTACGAAGGCCACGAAACCGTGAAACCTTGCCTGCACTTCATGCAGGTAGAGGCCGCGTATTTTTTGTGGCAAAGTGCGTTGCTCGTGCTTCCGTTCTCTTGTCTGTATTGTTTACTTATCTTACCGTTCGCTTGTTGTATAGAAGTGTACAGGTATTGCACCAACCACCTGTCACTCGTCCGTAGAATATATGCAGTATTAGAGATACCAAAAACCGCGACTCTGTATTAACTGATGTTAACTGTCATCGAGCGGCTCTGGTACCGTACCTAGGCGCGACTCACCTGGATCCTAACTTCACCATAGAACGGCGAACAGGTGAAACCGAAGTTCAGTTACCGAGAGGTGAATTAGCTCCTAAGAATAGAACTTGCCCGGTTCCTTTTAATTTTTTTATTGTTCTTTATTATTGTTATTATTATTCATCCTTTAGGCCCTGATTCTAAATTTCAAATTCATAAGTTACAAGTAGGATAGGTACTTAGTTTAAATTCCTTAAAACCACAGGTGGAGCACCACGTTTTTTTTTGTTCTTTCGTTTTAGTAACGAATTAAGGGACTCCTTCTTGTACCTACTTATTTTGTTATTTTATAGTTGTGTTGCCTGGCTCAGTTAGTGTTAAGAATTTTAATTAATCACGGCAGGTACTTTAGGTTTTAAATCGTTGCGAAATCAAATCGGATATATCTAGGACTTTTAGAATTTTATTTTTAATTTTTAGGTTTTAGTTTTAGGGGAGGTTTTAATTTTTTTTACGTTTTTGTTTTTTTTCTCCATTCAGTGGAATGCATTATTAATTAGAAATTTCTCGTAATTGTACATTATTATTGCTTCAATCACGTTAATATAGTCCATATTCGAAGGTATACAATCCTTCAGCGGTTAGCTGTATATGTATATACCATTCAATTTTTTTTAATCTTTTTTTATTAATAATTTTTTTTATTATTTTATTATACATAATTTTTTTATTTCATTTATTTCCTTAATATTATTATTAAACTTATTTACACTCATACATTATTGCTCTTAATTAATTTAAAAACTCCGTCTCTTTCATTAAAGTAACTTTTATCACACCTCAATCCCAGCCAGAGGCAGGGCTTGGTAGGACTTTTAAGACAGGTCTTTGGCATCACCCTCTAATGTGAGGATCTTAGTACTAGCCACCATAGTTGTGATAGGACTTGTTGTTGCTTGCTGGTACATCTGTACATGGACTATTAAGCGGAGATTAACCCCCAACGAATTACCTGGTTTTAGTTACTCTGTCATCTTACCGGGACAGTTTCCAAGTTCCAAGCGTAAAGTAGTCATCGTCAGGTGACAATCCGCTATAGCCCTGTCGGTCGGCCCGTCCACCTTTGAGGACCCCTGCGCAGGTCAGAATACCTAACAATTTAGAGTCTCGGGCGCAGTAGCCCCATTCGCGGGAAGAACGACGAACACTAACTCTCTGAGAGCCAGGTAGATTTAAGCCTGGTTACGGTGTTCGTCGCGTTGTTACTTTTTTCTTTTTCTCTGACCTGAGGCATCCTCACTGGCTGCGCTTAACGCGCCGACTTTCGTGATTGAAGGATAGGGCGACTTTCGTGATTGAAGGATAGGGGGTTGGTCCTCCGTCCTCCACGGACCTCACTGCCCCGAAGCTCACCAGAACCTAACCCTGAGAGGTCGGCAGTAGCTGCGTGATACGCATAGGTAGGTAGGCGCTGGCGCCCGACTTCCATTACATAAATTTGTGACCTCCTACCGCTCAATCCGGGGTCTTCCCCAGGACTGGCCGCCCCTATTTCGCCCCCGCACGCAGCAATCTCGTCGACAGTACCTAGTCAGTTTTCAAATTGTGTTCAGTATATGTCGAAGCCAAATAATATCTATCGGGAATATATATCCTACAGATGGTGTTAATTATACTGTTTTTCTAGGTTTGGCAGGTTATATCTATACGTTGATAGTGGTGATTGATTTGTTGGAATTTTCAGCAGACAGATGAGATAGTTTTTCAAATTAAAAAGAAAACTGAAGTCAACATACATCTATTTTTATTATGGACAAGTGAGTATATATATTAGAATTACTTGCTGTAGCTTTCCCACATTTGATTAATAATTTTTATTATGTTTACAAAACACGTGAAAAATTTTCAAACATTACTCTTTTAACAATATCATGCCATTGAAAATAATGACCATTACACTATATTTTTTTGAGATGTCGGATACCAAAATTCCAAAATGAGGGTATAATATGCACGAATATACAAGTAGGTACTTTAATTTAGACCCTCCAAGTGTTGTTTTCGAGGCGTTTTTTTTTTATTTCGGATTTTACAATGGCCAGATCTACACTTGTGTATTGTATATTAAATTAAATTCTTTATTACCCATTATGTAATACATTACATGCATATTTGGTAAGTCAAAACTAATACAAAAGTAGTAAATGTGGGTAACATATTATAAGTATAGGTCATATAAATTGTAAATATTATAAAAAGGTACAACACGGACAGTACGAATGTATGTATAAGGTACAAAATATATTAAAATCACAATATGCATATTAAACAATTCCTAATTGTCTGAAATTTTGTTGCATAACATTAAAACAAATATTCTGAATCGTACTGCTTTGAACCTGTAATATAGACTACCTATTAGGTTTAAATGGACATGTTCACGTTTTTTTAAATTTTAAGGATTTAAGTCCTGGAGAATAAAAATGTGGTTTGTTTTCTATCAGGTCAAAAAATAAATAAATCCGGAAATACCTATTATGTAAGAAAACTTGTTTCAGCTGTAATACGAGGAAATCCAATGGGAAATAGGAACTACCATAACAGGTTTGGTACGATCTTTTGCTAATGGAGAAGATGAAGAAGATAATTAAAGGCAAAGGAGAACAGAAATAAGACCAGGAGAAGGAATATGAAATGTATTTTATTATGTTCAGAGAACTGCGTTTTGATGATTTTGAATGTTAACGTATTGAATAAATTTTAATTTTTTCTTAGTAACTTGGACTCAGTTCTTAAGAAATATTGTGTCAAGACTTCTTAGAAATGTACCGGTTTTCATTTTTTTAGAAGGGGCAAATTTAAAAACCACCTCATATTTATTTAATCAAAATTTCATTTAGACATTCCCAAATATGTCAGTTGACAATTCTAATCAAGCAGTATGTGTTATGTGATGCATGTGGTTATTAACGTACATGGGTAGTATGTAAAAGAAGTTTTGAATATAAATATGCATATGGTGGTAACTTAATTTTTAAACTAGCAATAAAATTTTAAACAGAAAAATTCTATATTAAAGGTAATGGGTCGTTACTTATGGCCTAATTAAGTTGCAGGTGTCTCATATCGTTATGTTCAAATTTTGGGAGCATAGACTTAATTGTAAGATTAAAAAACAAAGGTGGTAGTGCGATTTTTATTCGTTTCGAAGTTACAGGCCTATTCAATTTATGAACAGTAAATAAATAAAAAAAACTTAGTCACGTGGGAATAAATGACAAAAAACGAACCATTTGACCACAGATTTACTGGTCAAAAATTTTATAGTCCTATAACTTCCATGTCTCGAAAACCTTGCTATGACGAAAAATAAAAATTTTAAAAATGAGTAAGGTTTTAATGTCGTCCTCTGTATGTGCACTATTATTAACTTGTTATTTTTAGTTGCATTGGTTGATTCACAAGTATTGTAGATTGGTTTGCAGATTATAATGTTGAAAACTAAAAATTTAAATGTAGCCTATTTCTTTTGCATGGGTCACCCTCTATGTTTTCAGATATTTCCAAAAAAAATTGCTTTAAACACTGAACAAAAAGAGTATAATAATCCGAACAATAGAAACATTATGAGTTTTTTAAATTTAGAAATATAATAACACCTTATTTTTGTTCCGATTTTAATCTTCCGAAATATTTGAAAATATATGAGGCATTTCATTTTAAATATTAGATAATTTCTAACATTAGCTGATTTGTGTTATGTATAAATATACATACGTGTGTATGTCTCTGCCTATGGAGGATCTAGTCTCTCGACTCTAATAGGCTCCTAGAGGAGCCATGGTTGCTTGAACAACATTTCGACAGAATCATCGGTCATCTTTAGGTTTTCGCTGGTAGCTGCTTACTACGGACCATCGTTACATGAACTGAGAATTTCTGAACTAAGTCAGTTCAAATAAAGAGAAACCTCAGTAGAGTAAACAGCATGTCTTTGGTCACGCAATTGATGTACAGATTACTTTTGAAAGTCAAACCTGCATTGCACCATGCACTACCTAGGAAGCTCCTATAGAGTAGTTTACCCCTGGAGCAGGGGACATGGTTGCTTAAACAACGTTTTTACATATGCCATCTTTAGGTTCTCACCTCCGATTAAAGATAATAAGTTCTTTAATCGGAGGTTCTCAGTGATATATCAGTGAGAACCTAAAGATGGCATATGTAATTCTGTCGAAACATTGTTTAAGCAACCATGTCCCCTGCTCCAGGGATAAATTGCTATAGGAGCTTCCTAGGTGGTCCATGGTGCAATGCAGGTTTGACTTTCAAAAGTAATCTGGACGATTCAGTTATTTAAGCATAGACCGATGTAATGCCAATGTACATCATTTGTGTGACCAATGACATTTCACTGTAGGCGAACCTTATTTAAACATTATATGATAGTATGTAAGTCCAGCATTGGTAGTCAATCGTTACTTCTTCGAAAAATACAGAACAACAGCATCTTGCCTGAAGAGGACCATTAAGTTTGATGGGTTTAAGTCGGAATTTAACGTCGGGCCGCTTAAGTCGTAAAAATAGCGGCCGCCGGCGCATTTTGATTCTGGAGATGCATTGGAAGCCAGCATTGTACCAACGTTTCGTTTTTCGGCAAGGGGTTATTCCCCCGACAGCGGTCCAATGTAAATGTGTTTGTTGGGTTCCTAATGTCTCAGACGAATGACGTCTTTTTCAGGTTATATTTGGTAATCCCCTCACAGGTTTTTAGTAATAGGAACATACAAAACTACATACTAGTTAGTAATCTACTTCATAAAAATAAAATAATTAATGCATAAATAAGTTTTGTCCTAATGAATTTGTTTGTTAGCCATCCGTAATTTTATTTACATTAATATATCTAATATTGTTTACCATCACTCCAACTTTTTCTCACAAGGGTTGCCTGCAAATTATAATGTTTATTAAGTTATTAAATTCATTTTTACTTACTTTTACCAATTACGGTCCGTAGGATTCGAACCTACATGTCTCCCGTTGTCCGTATTACAGTACTGACGCTTCAACCAACTGAGCTAGCTTGGCGACCGCTATCTCGGATGCTAAAAGCAGTATTTATGGTGGTGAATGAAGTCTTTATTATGTGAAATTGAATTTTTTGCCTTATTTAAAATATATGAAAATCTTTCAGGTTCTCCGCTTCGAGTTACTAGTATTTTTATTTATTTATAATTATTAAGAAGAACTTATTTAATTTAATTAAACTGTGACCAGTGTCACCTGAGAAGTACGAGTAGTTGTTGAACAATGTAATTATTACATTAATTAGTATTAGTGGCGGTTCGTTAAAAAAAATATATTTTCCCCAGATCTCGAAATTGAAGAGCAGAGAGGGAGAAATCCGAAAAAAAAAATTTTCCTTATCTCAAATTTGATGAGCGGTGGAGGGGAAGTCAGGAGTTAACTATTTTAAGAATTAAAGTTTTAAGTTGAGGTACTTATACAAACCTGGGAAGCGTGTTGGAGAAAAAACGGTAAAGGTGTAATATCGTCATCTACAACATAAATAGAATATTTAATGGTCTAAAACAGACCTGAAATTGAAAAAAACCAATAAGCAATTATTACCTTAAAAAAAAACAACTAAAATTTTTTTCGCAATAAAAAAAACGGAATGAGCAGGGGTCGAACCGCCGACCTCATGACTTGGAAGACGACGCATTAGCATTAGCATTAAAATATCTTTATTTAGCTGTTTTAAAATAAGTATGTACAGGTCATTTTATTTCACATATGGTGTACAATATTTATATTATTACGAGGTTACAACCGCGATGAATCGCGCGAAACCTCATAATAACCAGGTGTTGCGGCAGGAGAAATGTGAACACTGCAGTTGATATTTCATTAAGCGACCTTTCCATAGTTTAAACGCATTATTTTTGTTTACGTGTATGCACACTTAAATTCAATTTTATTTGTTTTTGTTTTGTTGTCATATAAGATGATCTTGTAGGGAAAATTTACAAAAACCCTACTTCTGTTAGTCAATCGATAAAAATTTTGTTACACTTGCGTGCCTGAATTTGATGGGTATTTATCTCGGCAAGAGGTCAAATAGGGTTGAGGGAATGTGAGTTGGGAGTTGTGGTGTTGATGGGTTGGGTTTTGTCTGTCACGTGGGTTGTATGGTTTTAGTCACTGTCAGTTCCCTCGTAACGTTGTATATATTGGTAAACGTTCGTGAATTAGTTTATGCGTATGTTTTATGTTGTCATATTGTCGTATATATGTTATGTTTTGAGTCAGTTCAGACTGGGTTACGTTATTACGAATTTCTGTGCGATTTCGTCTATATATGGTCGTATCATTTGTACCCCCGTGAGTCCATGCAGTGCTTCTATGGTAATATACCGCGGTGAGTTGGTCAACAGTCGCAGTAATTTATTTTGTGTGCGTTGCAGCCGCAAGCACTGCGTGTCTGAAATTGTGTTCCAGGCCACGCAGGCGTAGGTTAACATTGGTCTCAATATGGTTTTATATAGATTTATTTCATTACTTATCGATAATTTGCTGCGTCTGTTGACCAACGGGTATAGTTTTGTTAGAGCTGCATAGACTCTGTTTATGGTGTTTGTGATGTGGGGTGCAAATGTAAGTCGAGTGTCTAGTGTTAGTCCTAGTAATTTTACTGTTTTATGTTCGGTTATTTGTCGGTCAAGTTTTAGTTTTGTTATTGTTTTTATATTCGTGAATTTCCTGTGAAATGTAATAATTTCTGATTTATTGTGATTGATTTTAATTTTCCATTTTTTGTAGTAGGTCAGCAGTTTGTCTGTGTGGTAACGTACTTTCTGTGTTGCAGTTTGTCCGTAAAAACTATGTGAGTAGATTGTCGTATCGTCTGCGTATAGTAGTAGGTTAGTGGTTGGATGTGAGGGGATATCGGATATATAGAGATTAAACAGTACAGGTGAAAGGATAGTTCCTTGAGGGACTCCCGCCGAGAGTCTATACGGGGTTGATAGGCCATTGTTTACCCTAACTGTTATTCGCCTATCCTAAAGGTAGCTCTTAATCAGAGATACCAAATACCCGGGCAGCTTACAAACTTGTTGGAGCTTATAAACTAGCCCGTTATGCCACACAGTATCGAAGGCGCGTTCAATATCTAGTAGCAACATTACAGTACACTGCTTCTTATTGTAAGAGCCAATGACATCCTGTACCACTTTAACCAGCGACAGTGACGTGCTATATCCTCCCCTAAAACCGAACTGACTCACCGGTAGTAAGCGGTGTTTGGTAATTTTTCTGTTGATGATACGCAACACAATACTCTCAGAGACCTTGCTCATCGTGTTCAATAAACATATGGGCCGGTAGCTGTTCGGATCGTGCGGCGGTTTATTCGGCTTTAGGATTGGGATAACTATCGCTAGTTTCCATGTTGCAGGGAAATACTGCAGTTTAAGCACCGCGTTTATAATATACGTAAGTTGGATGAGAGGTTTTTTAACAGGATGTTTGGGATATTGTCAGGGCCAGGAGCTTTAAGGTTGGGGAGGGTGGACATGATTTTCTTAAGTTCTGAGGGGGTTGTTATGATTTTTGCAAGTTTTCTAGGGGATATTGGGTGGTAGGTAGGGACTTATCTAGCTAGTCTAGTTACGTCTTCGTGTTGTGGTATTTCGTTGGGTGTTGTGGTATTTACTGTCTGTAAATGTCGGGCTAGTATATCTGCTTTCTCGGCGTCCACAGTATACGTATTGTTGTTTTGTATAAGTGTTGGGACGGCGTTGAATCTCTTTTTAAAGAGCTTCGTCATCCGCCACAAAGCATTGTCTTTAACAGTAAGTCGAGAAATTTTGTCATTCCACGATTCTATGGACGTCGAGTTTTTGTTTTATATTGTCCTGTAGATCTTTAAGTCTTTGTCTATATATATTGCGTCGATTTCTTTGCCATCTACGCTTGATTTTATTTTTGAATTTTATTAAATTTTTGATTTCGTTCGGAATTGTTACCTCTCTAGGTTTGAGGGTACTTTTCCTTGTAGTCCGGTTTCGTGCGTTCTGTATAGTTTTAGTAATTTTTTGGACTTCTGTTTCGAGTTCATCAGGTGTATTTATATTATTATTTATTTGTGTCGTGTTTTGTAGTATTGTTCGGTATTGCCGCCAGTTTGTCGTTGCGTAATTATACATTTGTCTTTCTGTTACATTTTTGTCAATGTCATGTAGTTGCACGTGTACAGGGTTATGGTCGCTGGAAAGGAGGGGCAGTGATATGGGATGTAGTTCATGTGGGTAATTTTTATTTACTATTATGTCTATTGTAGAGGGGGATGTGTTGTTAGGAGGGAAGTGGGTGGGGGTTTCCGGTGCGAAAACCGCAGCATTACTCATTTGGCAATACTCAAAGAGTGTGTTGCCATTAGTATTGTTGCGCCTATTATACCACGTGACATGTCTAGCATTCAGGTCTCCGATTAAGAGTACCTTGTCGTGGATGGCGAGTAGCATTTCTAAATTATTATACGTAATTTTATGCGAGGGTGCATTATACACCGCAGTGATAACCGTATTGTCGTTTAATTTGATTGATATATTTTACATAGGTACGTCAACTGGGTTGATAGAAATATATGGTATGTTCTTTTTAATAGCAATGGCGACTCCGCCACCGCGTCTATTAAGTCGATCGTGTCTATGGATATTATAATTCGGTATTTTGAGTTTTATATCCGGTTTTAATCTAGTTTCGGTTATCACTGCGATGTCAATGCGCTCGCAATTTAGGTAATTTGTAAATTCGTGTATTTTTGCTTTGAGGCCGTTAGCGTTCCACCATGAGACTTTACTCATTTCTGATGTTATATTTAGGCAGGATATTGGTGGTAAATTCCTGAAATATTTCAATTGTCTCAAATGGGTCGGTGACGGCCTCTAACATTGAATTCAAGTGGGCGATTGCGTTTATGGTTTCCCTTATGTTAATTAGTTGATTTAATCTGTTAGTCTCTTTTACCAGTGTCTGGAAATCCCCCATCGCAACATTGGCTGCGACGGTGCTTCCTGTATTATGCATTTCGTTTTCTACAGGTTGATGCGCACGCCTTTCCTTATTAGTCTGAACTTGTGTACTCCTACTAGGAGGAGCTTCTTTTGACATTGCTTTTGTAGATTATGGGCTGCGACTGCGGCTCTTTGTTGCCATGGATTGGTTGTTGGTTGTGGTGCGGGAATGAATTGTGGGCCATTTTCTTGATTTGTTGTTTGATTTTGATTCTGGTTTTTATTGAGTTGAGAGATTCGAAATTTGTATACATCGCATTCGGTGTTACTTGCTGTATTGTGGACCCCCACAGTTTGCACACTTTGGATTTTTGACTGTTTGCTCCGGGCAAGCTGATGTTAGGTGATGGCCCGCACATTTTACGCAGCGTGGGCTTCTGTTATCTGTCTTTCGTTCCTCCTCCTCTCCCATTCGACTTTCGTGTACAATATGAATTTTACACGTGTTTGTAATTCACGTAATGTGACGTCATTGTCTGTTACGATGAGATATAATGGCGAAAATTTGGTTTTCATTTTATATATGTGTTTAATCATTATACCGTGGTTGTCCTCCAGGTCCTCCTTCACCTCGTTAATGCCAGGATTTCCCTCGAGACCCCTTAATACAAAGGCGTGGGTTTTGTGTTCCGGGAGGGTGTAGGTGTGGAACTCCACGTTGTCATCTTCTTTGAGTCTATTAGTATATTTCACGTATTCTGATCTGTCGGCGACATATAACAGAGTTGAGCGAGGAGCATACTTTATGTAGAAACCTTTTGTAATATATTTACGTAATTCGGTTGTAAGTTCATTATGGTTTTGTGCTGTGCCTTTTAGAACAATCGGTGGGTTTGGGAAGTTCTTATTTTTTCCTTTTTCTGTTGCTGGTTGGGGGTCTAGGCTGTTTATTTGTTGTTGCTGAGAGTGCTTTTTGCCTGATACTTGTAGCTGCGTCATCTGTAACTTCAGGTAATTTTTCATAACGATTTTCGGTTATTAGGGGTTTTTGCTTGGTTTAGAATTCTTGATAGATTATTTCTTTTTCTTGGAGTTGTAAAAGGTACATCTTCTCTGGGCTGTCTTTCTGAATTGTTATCATCTTCTGTTATTATGATTTCTGGTGGTTCAGGGGCAGATGGCGTTCTACCTAATATTTTATTCCCTACATATATGTATTTTTGGTCTACTTTTATTCTTCCTGCGGATATTAATTTCATAACCATCTTCTCGGTTTCCTGTAGGTCATCCAAGGCAGATTTTTGTGTATTTTTGACAGATACAGGGACGTTTGGATTTTTTGGTATATCGTAAGGGCTTTCTAAGCTCGTACTTGGACGTGATTCTTCGATTAGTTCATCCGGTTTGTTTTTAGGGTCGAAAGTGTCCATCTTTTCTTGTTCATGTGAACTTATAAATTCTTTGTTCTGTGTCAGCCATCTCATACCACTTGCAGACTGCAGTTTCGAGCTATTGGCTCTCGTCAGTGCAAGGTAGGTCTGAGACGGCTGTAACGAGGCATTTGTTCACTCTTGGTACATGACGAGATTTATAAAACCACGACATGCAACAAAAATGACAGGCTCCATCTAGCGGCTGATATCCATTACGAGAGCTCCTTTGAATGGGAATAAGTCTTTCGGCTGGTGTCTATTACAATCGAAACTTAGCGTTTTGTGGCAATACATAGTTATTGTACTTAACGCGGCCAGGCTTGTAACTCGTAATTCAGCGCTCGGCGGGGCATTAGTCCGGAGAATAGCTGTTGGTTGCAGTCTGGTTTCTTATTCCTTATATATTTAAGGAAACATATAGAGGAGTTCGACAAAATATTACACTAGTAAATATTCTGCCCTCTAGAAGCATATCTACTAACTGTGCCCATGTCAGGGCTACTGCTGTTTCGATTGTAATGGATATCAGCCGCTAGATGGAGCCTGTCATTTTTGTTGCATGTCGTGGTTTTATAAATCTCGTCATGTACCAAGAGTGAACAAATGCCTCGTTACAGCCGTCTCAGACCTACCTTGCACTGACGAGAGCCAATAGCTCGAAACTGCAGTCTGCAAATGGTATGAGATGGCTGGCACGAGAGCTCCTTTGAATGGGAATAAGTCTTTCGGCTGGTGTCTATTACAATCGAAACTTAGCGTTTTGTGGCAATACATAGTTATTGTACTTAACGCGGCCAGGCTTGTAACTCGTAATTCAGCGCTCGGCGGGGCATTAGTCCGGAGAATAGCTGTTGGTTGCAGTCTGGTTTCTTATTCCTTATATATTTAAGGAAACATATAGAGGAGTTCGACAAAATATTTCACTAGTAAATATTCTGCCCTCTAGAAGCATATCTACTAATAATTTTACATAGTATATACGTAAAATAATATCATATTTAAGTCAACATATTAACTTAATTACTTATACACAAGTTTACATATTTGCTACATAATTTTACTTAAAAATGTTTACCTACTTCATTTTACAACATCGAAGTCATGGAACGCCTCAGTGTCACGCTCACGCAGCACGCCAGTATAAAATGATGTAAAATCTAACGTTTGTGTTTTTTGATCATTTTTGTGAAAAATTGTGGATGTCTTTTAATAACTTTGATGCAGAAGTGTGAACCATAAAGCGCTGTGACTTTTTTAAATATTTTATTTGGACGTTTTATTAGTGTAGAGGTTACGTGCAAAAATAAACATGCCCTCTTGTTTGCGAATTTGGTGTATGTTAGAGGTGCACCATTTTCCAGTGAATGACCCAAAAGTAAGTTTGTGTTGTACCGTTTTTATAAAGATATTTATTCAAATGAAACGTAATCTTTTTATAGGTTAGAATTATTTCACGGGCAATCGTTATTCTCGACAGACAATTATATCATTACATGGATTTTGTTACACAAAAGCTGTATGTTGGTGCTGTTCCCATATTATTAAGTTCAACTGAATCCCGCGTAAGAAGTTGTAATTCAAGGAAACCCAGATCTTAATAGTGACCAAAAGCTTTTGCGAAGTACTATGCATAGGTATGGTTATTGTTTACCGACATCTTATATAGCACCTACTTTGTGTTCGTGGATAAAGTAAAAAAATATTTTGAGGTTTCTGGTTCTTGTACATACACTAAATCACATTTTTTTTTCATCAACTTTAATAATGGGGTGGGGGTGGTAATGGGGGTGGCTAATGCCAAAATTTTTTTTGAGACCTTAGCTTCTCTTGTCTATATTAAATATCAATTTTATGAACTCTTATCTGCTTTATTTACTTCCCTGTCAAAAAAATTTCATCAATCCGTATTGAAAATTATCAAAAATTAATAAGTATCTATGAGAACCTATATGGTCAATAAGTTTCTATAAGAGTTAGATAAAGTTGCTGTTGAAATAGTTATCAGTTTATATCAGAATTGATCAGCAAAACGAGTAAAGCCATATCCATTTGTAAATCCAAACATTTACTTATACCACATCAATGAGAATTTATGAGCACAGTATCTAATATAATTCATGCGGCTTTCCATGATTAAAAGACAAGTGTTTCTTTAAGAAAAGAGCTGCATTAGGTTAGAACAGTTTTGATTTGCAATTGAAGATTACAAATTACAATGTTTGAATAGGGATTTATGAGATCAGTTTCTATGAGTATTAATGTTTTTTTTTCAGTAATATATTAAATGTGTTTTCATTTGTTTGAATGAGTAAAAAGAAAGGTCAGTTTTCAATTGCAATTACAAATACAAGTTTAATAACTTCGAATGGGGTTATATGCGATTAATTTCTGAAAGTATTTATGCTGTTTTCCGAATATAATTGTGATGAGGTTTAATCAGTAACAAATTGTTCACTACTTGTTATGATATGGTCGGAAATTCCAAGTACACATTTAGTATTCCTTCAAGAGGATTGATGAGGGCAGTTTCTACGAGTATCTATTTGTTGTTCCTCTAGTAAATTATATAAGTCTTTATCAGTACAGATTCGGATCTAATTTAAATATGAAAATTATATCAGAATAAAGCAACTAAATATTTTAAACAGTATCTATTTATAAATCCAGATATTTACTTATACTATCTCAATGAGAATTTATGAGAACAGTATCTAATGTAAAACGTGCGGCTTTCCGTGGTTAACTGGCAAGTGTCTCTATAAGAAACGAGCTGCGTTAGGTTAGAACAGTTTTGATTTGCAATTGGAGATTACAAACTATAATGTTTGAATAGGGATTTAAGAGATCAGTTTCTATGAGTATTCATGTTTTTTTTTCAGTAATATATTAAATGGGTTTTCATTTGTTTGAATGGGTAAAAAGAAAGGTCAGTTTTCAACTGCAATTACAAATGCAAGTTTAATCACTTCGAATGGGGTTATATGCGATCAATTTCTAACAGTATTTATGCTGTTTTCCGAATATAATTGTGATGAGGTTTGATCAGTAACAAATTGTTCCCTACATGTTACGATATGGTCGGAAATTCCAGGTACATATTTAGTATTCCTTCAAGAGGTTTGATGAGAGCAGTTTCTACGAATATGTATTTGTTGTTCCAATAGTAAATTATATAAGTCTTTATCAGTATGCATTCGGATCTACTTTAAATACAAAAATTATATCAGAATGAAACAACCTAAACAACCCTAAACAAATGAAAACACATTTAATATATTACTGAAAAAAAAACATTAATACTCATAGAAACTGATCTCATAAATCCCTATTCAAACATTATAATCTGTAATCTTCAATGGCAAATCAAAACTGTTCTAACCTAATGCAGATCGTGTTTCTTATAGAAACTCTTGCCATTTAACCACGGAAAGCCGCACGATTTACATTAGATACTGTCCTCATAAATTCTCATTGAGATAGTATAAGTAAATGTCTGAATTTACAAATAGATACTGTTTAAAATATTTGGTTGATTTATTCTGATATAACATTCATATTTAAATTAGATCCGAATGCATACTGATAAAGACTTATATAATTTACTATTGGCACAACAAATACATAGGTTCTCGTAGAAACTGCTATCATCAATCCTTTCGAAGTAATACTAAATATGTACCTGGAATTTCCGACCATATCATAACAAGTAGTGAACAATTTGTTACTGATTAAACCTCATCACAATTATATTCGGAAAACAGCATAAATACTTTTAGAAATTGATCGCATATAACTCCATTCGAAGTGATTAAACTTGTATTTGTAATTGCAGTTGAAAACTGACCTTTCTTTTTACCCATTCAAATAAATGAAAACACATTTAATATATTACTGAAAAAAAACATTAATACTCATAGAAACTGATCTCATAAATCCCTATTCAAACATTATAATTTGTAATCTTAAATTGCAAATCAAAACTGTTCTAACCTAATGCAGCTCGTTTCTTATAGAAACACTTGCCATTTAACCACGGAAAGCCGCACGTTTTACATTAGATACTGCTCTCATAAATTCTCATTGATGTGGTATAAGTAAATGTTTGGATTTACAAATGAATACGGCTTGACTCACTTTGCTGCTCCATTCTGGTATAAACTGATAAAAATTTCAGCAGCAACTTTACTCCAGGCTCCAGTAGAGGGAGCTTATACGTGTCGCTAATTCATATCTAATCTAATGTGACCTAAGGAACTGACGTGTGTTTGTTAAATTAAAAGTAAAGCAGTCTTTTTCACTGCTAACTCATTCATTGCTTCTAGGCTAGAACAAGAACGCCCGAGGAAATAAGGACTTTGCAGTATTTTGTGTTTACCACTATATTGGTATTTCTATTTGAAATATGCAATTTAAACTGTACATTTGTCGGCATGCATATCCAAATTAATACTAATAAAAAAGCATAATGGAAGTTTACAATAAAAATACATCTGTAAAATATACCATTGAAACTGTACATTTGTTGACATGTATATCCACATTAATACTAATAAAAAGAGAATGTTGAAATTTACAATGAAAACATGTTGATAAATGGTGTGTTACATACGACAGATACTGGAGAAAGGACGGACTGAAACTATTATGATATTACTTATAGAAACGTTTAGAATCTCTTTAAAGTTGTATCTGTAATTCCATATGTTTACAGATATAAGGGCAAGAGTGCATTTGCAGACACTAAACTGTAGATTTGTTGATGTATATTTCATATAAATACTCATGACAGGGCAACGTGATAATTCCAAATAGCTCATTCGGAATTACTGTTTCATAACCGATTTAAAACTTAATAAAACAGACAAAATCCTGTCTGTATAATACTAATATAACTTATAGGAACGATAAAACCGCATCACTTTTTTTTTATAAGTTTCTATGTGGAATTTTTGGCAGGGTTATTTACTCCAAATTTACCCTAATTTACTCCCCAACCCTTCGACGGAACAAGATGAAAATATAATCTAGTTCTAGATCTCGTTAAAGTACATACGTGTACCAAATTTCAAGTCAATACCTCATACCCAGACAGCATTTATTATTCCACGAATGTACATTTTGAATTCCCAATGTTCCAATTGCATTCTGTACTTGCCATGTATGTTCCCTCAACATTCCCATATAAATAATATTTTCACATATACAATATGATTATACATACGATATAAATGGAATATACAGAAAAGTTTATATTCACAGTCGCATATACTGTATACACGTATCAGGGAACGTTCTTCGTATATGTGTTCATGTACATCGTATAAACATTCGTCAATGATTTTATCTGTATAATACAGGTATATTTTTTGTAGAAATATTTGCATCGCTCGAGCGCCGCGCAGACAGTAATATCATCAAAAGTTCAGCACTTTTAACGCAAACCCTGATTGGTTCGATTTTTGAACTAATAAAAATAAACCTGCATCACAACTGATGAGACAGCAAGGCTAGTTTTATAGTACCTATCTACCTACCTACCTACAAAAATAATTATGATATTTCTAGATTTGGTTTAAGCACAGACTACTGTTTAAGTACATTTATAATCATCCCCTGTGCGGTGTATGACGTTTTATAAATTTTAAATCGTTCGTCAATATTATTGTATATATGAAAGATGTTTTAAATTTTGAATCCAGACTTTAGATTTGTGATCGAATATTAAATAATAATGAATATGAAATATTAAATAATAATGAATGAAATATTAAATAATAATGAATAATTTATGTAGGTACTGTGTTCAATTAATTAGTAATTATCTCGGTAACTATCGGCATTTCTTAAGTAGATAGTTCAGAATGGTTATTTAATTACATTTTATCTTTTATATTTAGATTTCCGTTTTCCATGTCATTACAATCCCCTTGTAGAATTTTTTAAATGCGCGCCACGGTCATTAGGTTAGTGCGCATGCTCATCGTACTGCTATATTAGTTCACGTCACGCTTCTGCTGTCAAATGTCAATGCTGTCAATTTATGTTTTGTTTTTTGTTTTCCCGTGATTTATTATAATTATTCCAAGTACATACATTAATTGCATTGCAGTAAGTATTTTACAATTGTATACAATATAACTACCACATAGTTTTGTTGTCATTTGCAGATATTTTATATTTAGACACTAAAGTTTAATGTGTATCCCTTTGTACATATTATACTAAGCATACCACCTATATTAGTTATAATAATTACGGCGTTTGTAGGTATCGATTTTTAGAAAAGAAACTGAGTAGAATCTTTGTAATGGTCTTGGTCCACGAAAAGGAAGCTTGGTGGTCACCATTCAAACAATTGACTGATCATTGAAAAACAGGTGAAAATGCAGATGAAATGTGGACACTTTACGGGGTGTTTAAATCTTATTTTCAAGAAGGTAGGTTCGATCTATTTCAATATTAAGGAGCTTTTGTTTATTTAAATCACAACCACTGGATTTAATTACAACATACGAGTTGTGATAGGTATTTATTTGTAGTAATTTGCTTTATACCTATTTCAGAGGATTATAGAAGAGCTGCAATTAATTGAAAAGGGCAGAGATCACATCTGATTTACAGAGTGAATAAAAAAAATCAAAGGACTATGTACAAAAAGCACGTTATTCCTTCCGTCAGATGATATCGAAGAACATATTGGAAGCCGTCGACTTCCCAAGAAATTTTGTCTCTACTAGAAGTTGAAAGAAGATAGGTATGTTGTTCTTTTAATAACTCTGGTAGGCATTTAAAATCAAATACCTGAAATTTCGAACGTTCGCTTGAACGAATTTCATATGAAAAAGAAAAATTAATAAAAGCCACACCGATTTAGATGTAAAAACTTAAGTATTGTGGATATTTATTGTCAGCAAATGTGACAATGAAGTGTTTATGCCTAAATCGATGTGTGGTTTTTATTAACTTTTCTTTTTCATCTAAAATTCATTCAAGTGAACGTTCGAAACTTCAGGTACATTTAAAATCACACGTTAAACAAATCCTCGTCATAATATGATACTCTCAACTATGACAGCGGGTACCGATATTCCTGATCTTTGACCTTTCATATCTCAAAAACTGGCGATTTTCAGATATTGTGCCCATGAAAACTTTTGATCAGGATATTATGAAGTACAACATACTACATTTTCAGCCCATTTGACTTTACCTTCTTTTCCATTTATTTTGTGCCTGCCGTGTCCTTTATGATAATATCAATTTGTTTAATTTATGTTTGATCAGTTTTGTTTTTTCTGTAAGATCTTTGTAAGATGTTTTTATATTTTTCAACTTTATCAGGGCCAGTTTTAAAGAGAAATAAGTACCTATTCAAATATAATACAATGTATTTTCTTTTGTAGTTGGACTAGCACGTGTATCTCCTCCTCTAGACAGGAAGGAAATACCTTCTTAAAAATTGGAAAAGCCAAAAGAAAGTATTCAGCCAATAGGATCAGTCACAGATGATGTGTTGAGAATGAAAAGTGGACTTTCGCAATTACAAGTATCACCATCTGCAACACCTGGACACTGGTTTTGAAAATGTAAGCCCTCCAATTTTTACTATTTTTTACTTACTGACAAAAAATTCGTTATAGTAAAATATGACAGTTCATAAGTTGTAAAGAAAATTTTTTTGTTAAAAAAAATCCCAATTGACGATTTGCATGAAAGAAAGTTTGGTAAAAAGTGTCTAGATTGGCATCACTGTAATTCACTGCACATGTTGACCAACTTGTCTAATTTCCAAACTTTGCGACAATTAAATACCTATAATATAATAATTATAACATTGTTTTCATTATATTTAATGTTAAACTTACTTCCATTGAATATAAATCATATTAGGTTGTTTCGTAGTCTACAATATTTAAAAAATGTCGAATTATGCACTTTGTCAAACACACTGTTTCCAACTCTCAGTTTAGAAGAGTTGGCAGGAGCGATTGACAAAATGCATAATTCGACGTTTTTTAAATATTGTAGACTACGAAACAACGTAATAAAGATGATTTATATTCAATGGAAGTAGGTTTAACATTAAAGATAATGAAAACAATGTTATGATTATTATATTATAGGTATTTAATTATTGCAAAGTTTGGAAATTAGACAAGTTGGTCAACATGTGCAGTGAATTACAGTGATACCAATCTAGACACTTTTTACCAAACTTTCTTTCGTGCAAATCGTCAATTGAAATTTTTGTCACAATTGTTTTTTATTATTACAATTCATTTTTGTAACAAAAAATAAAAATATATTTAAAGTAACACAACTGTTTTATTTATACCTCTTCCTATTTTATAATTTAAGATGCATACTTAATTGTTACAACAATGTAAAGTAATTAATAAAATAAAATAAAATCATGTTTTGTTCTTGGCAATTTAAAACACGATTTGAAATAGATAAAACTTTAAGGTAATGTAATATGATCATTAGATTTTTTCATAAATAACACGTTAAATATGATTTTTAAGCTGAAGTTTTAGAGTGATAAATGTTTGATCCATTTTAAAATGGTTTTTAACAGATCTTATTTAACGTAAAACTATATTTTTTACATATATTTTTGGACCTTTGTAAAGTATTGTTATAGCAAATACAGTTTTATTTAAGTTTATTTAGCATTTGTGTGCTCCATTCAATAAAATTTGATGAATAAAACATTTGACTTTAGTTGAAAACTAATAGTAAAAACAAATTTTCTGTGCATATATTTCACATTTACTTACATAATATTCTTCACAAGGAATGTGAAATGTGGAAAATTAGAATAAGTGCCTAATAATTGACTGTAACAACTAAAATTTAAAATTAGATATTGGATTTATTATATGCAAGTACTTCACTCATATCATGTATTCTCTTGAGTTTAATTATAATAATTTATTATTTGCTATAATCATAGATGAGTCGCTGCGTCATACTGAACATATTCAGAATGAAGCAGCGACTCATCAATGATTACAATAAGTAATAAATTTTTATAATAATTAAACTTTGAAGAAAATACATGGCATGAGTGAAGTACTTATAGCTGCCACTGATACTTAATGTTCATTCCTACAATATACATGCATCATAGATTTATGATCCATGTGGAACATACCAGGCACCTACGGTTTAATTCCTACGAAAGGTAGTACTCATATACCGTGAACATGCAGTGTACATTGTGAATGTAGGATGGACCTTCCTCCTATATACCTCATGTATCTATCAATATATCAATATACGTTTCTGGTTCATATCAAGTTCCGTTTTGGTCTATGGGTACGTTGTAGGAATCTTACTCGTATATCGAGAGGCGGTCATCTGTACGTCTCTCTGACATTCAGATTTTCTACATGGAATACAAAATGAATATTCATTCTTAGTTCCATGGGTACATAAAGTACGTTCCGAGCACATGCTCTGAATGTAAAAATGCTATCTGGGTACAGTTCCAGAGTACACGTGTGCACAAAAAAAGTTACAGACCGACAGACAGAAATTTTTTTTTTCGCTCAAACTTGACATCTCGACGTTTCATGACATTCTAAGCCTATTTGAACAATAAAAATTTTTTAAAATTTTTTTGTCGTTACTATACTTCCGCTGGATGTGGAAGTAAAGTAGAATTAAATCATCTTGGTAAAGGACCCCGCACATTTTCTTATATCAAATGGCTCTCAGTGAATGTAATAGTATAATATAATTAAATATTTATACAAAAAAAGCTTAATAAACAGTAACAAGTTCGAAAATTGAATCGTTGATTGTTTACTTTTCAGTGGCGTTAATTAACAATTTGTTTATATGACTGTTAAAGAAACTACTTTTATCATGGAATTCTCACAAGATTGATGCACTCGTCTACAACTTATGCATGAAAAAAGTACTGCTTTACACACTTGTTGCATAAATAAGTAGGTATTTAAAAATTATTTAAAACAATTTTTTGGCAATTATTTAACAAATGCATTTTTTTCACGCTTCACGGCTCCCAATTGGCGTAGAAAACCCGTTTTTTAAAATTGTTTCTTTTTTTGTGATCTTTTGAAGCATTCCAATAATTTTTAATTGTTTAATTCTGAGAAAAAAATTCTTTATAAAAAATTTTAAATGATTTTAAATAGTTTAAAAAAATTGTGTTAAACCACTGAAGAGTAGGAGAAAAATCTACATTCTAAAACAAATTGTTCTATGACTTGATGCACTTAAACAGTCAACGGTTCGTTTTTCGACTTTGTTATTGTTTTTTTGGCGTTGTTACAAACATTTCCACTTGAAATTTGGTGTGATGATTTGATGGGCTTATTTAGCATATTTTTTTATTACATTTTGCAAAAAAATCTCTTAATCTTATAGCGAAATTCAAAAACCAGGATATTCTAAGATTTCTAGAGGCTTTAAAATTAATCAAGAATATAGACGCTGCATGAAGTCATTCACTCCTAGTTGCATTTTTATTCCCCTTTTATTCGGTAGTTATATGCTGCATACTCTTATGTTGAAATACTCCAATAGTCCCCAAATCACCATCTCTGGCAGATTAGACAAATCTGATTTTAAATAGCTGGGTTTTAACAGTGTTAATTCAACTTTGAGGCAGACTTTCGGATTGAATGACAGCACTTTGAGCACATCGGTTCATGTTTAAAGCAGTATACTTCTGAAACTTATTGGATCGACCTCAAATTTTCCATTCCATTGGAAGCGTGTTTTCGTAAAGTTTTGTTAAAATATATACATTATTATTTAAGCTATCATAAATTGTTTAATAACTTAACAAATTGATCAAAATAGTTTGCATCTAGTTTTCTTCACAATTTAGTAAAGGGATATAAGCCATTTTTTAGGGGTACTTTACTCTTGTAATTTTTCAGAAAATCCCATTGACCGGGGGTATAGAGTCGTTTTAGAGCACTTATACTATGGACTTTTAACTATCTCTAAGGGATACACCTCTTCATAAAATTTGATCCCCCGAACCCTTTTTTTAGGGGTACTTTACTCTTGTAACTTATTAGAAAAAACCATTGACCGGGGGTATATAATCTATCTAGGGCACTCATACTAGAATCTCTTAACTACCTATGAAAGGTTCGCCTTTCTATAAAATTTGAGCCCCCCAACCTCCTTTTTTGGGGTACTTTACTCTTGTACTTTTTCGGAAAAACCCATTGACCGGGGGTATATAATTCAATTAAAACGTTCATATTAGAATCCCTTAATTATCTATAAAAGTTTCGTCTTTCTATAAAATTTGAGCCCCCCAACTCCTTTTTTAGGGGTACTTTACTCTTGTAATTAATTTTTCAGAAAGTCTCATTGACCGGGGGTCAGCGACCGCGAAAAAAGAAATTGAATCGCGCGCCGCTCAACTTTCCCTTATGGACGGCGCGGACCCGTACTGTATATGAATGTTATATGACTGAATGTGTATGTATATTACATAATATATTTTTTTCTTATTGTCTGTATTAACTGTAATTTATTTTAATGTACACTTACATACTTAATTTTAATATTTTATTTGTTCATGTATCACACTGCATATGAAATCTTACCTAGCAACACTTTGCAAATTTTCAGCATGAGTCGACTCTTTTCAGGGTGAAGGCAGGTTCAAAATTGCTCAAATATAGGAAGCAGTCAAAAGAGACACAGTTTTACAAAGAAAAGAAAGTTTGTATTTATTTTAAATACCTGGAATATTTTTTTAAAGAAAATTGAACAATAAACTCGTACGTAACTTAAATATAATAGGCCTTTACTTTTGAAACTTTAGTTTTTTGTAAAATAGAAATTGTCTCTTAGCAATTTTATATATTTTATGCAAAATAAATTAATGTTAAAGAGCTAAGTTATTTTATATTTATGTCCTACAGGTACCTGTACTCCGTATAAATTTTGTACGCGACTTCACTAGTTTTCCACTAATTTCATAACATGTCTAGATGACGACACGTTCTTAAATAGTTCTTATACTTGAGTCCATAGATTTTTGAGTCTGCTATAAATTCGTGTCTTGATATTTATATTTGATCACCAAACTCAATAACATCAATTTTCTGCTGAAATGAATGAAACTGGATACTCGAAAATATCCCTTAAACAATGCTGCAACAATTTACAACTGGTAAGTCAAATTTGACTTTTTGGATTTGACATATATTTGGTTAACTGCTTTCATACGACATACCATGTAATTTGTCCTTTAAATCACAATATTGGAAAATATGTTTAATTATCTTTAATTGATTCTGTATTTTTCTTCTGGTTATTTATATTCTGATATAATCTTGATTTATTACTTCATTTTAATATCTCTCAACCATTTCATCTCCATAATAATTCAGATTTTTTTTCCTAGCTACTCAATTTTATTTTACCAATTGTTTTTTATTTATTTTTGATGCCCTTAGTCTATTGGCATACTTATGAAGGTTTGTGGTCACTCCAGACAACATTGCCGCACTGTGGTCTTTTTGTGTCGTTGAGTGAACTCGAAGCACTTTATTTTTACTTACTTACTATGGAGTGTTTCACTCTTAAAGGTATGTTAACAAATTTCAATAAATGGATTTACAAAATGTGTCTTTTTATCAATTTTACATCTATGAAATGTGCTTTTGCACCTAGCTTATGATTAAATACTTTCTGAAACTTCCCCCCCGGCTGAGCATAGTCGACTAGCCTTGCGAAGCTTTCAGACTAACAGTAAGCATCATCGGTGTGTTTAAAGTATAATAAATATTTTGTCGATTTGTTTTAGATTTAAACTCACTTTTCATTATCAAACATTTCCTTACAAAGGGTGCATTTTTTCATAGCAATATATATATATATATATATATATATATATATATATATATATATATATATATATATATATATATATATATTGGACCAATAAACGTTATTATTATTATTTTTGATTTCGGTTGACCGATGCCGGACTGGACCACCGTGATAGTCGTGCCGGCCGGCCCCAGTCAATGGTTTTTTCTGAAAAAAGTATCCCTAACAAGAAGGTTGAAGTCTCAAATTTTCTAGAGAGATCAACCCTTTACAGATAGTTAAAATTCTGTAATATGAGTGCTCTAGATCGACTTTATACCCCCGGTCAATGTTTTTTTCTGAAAAATTACAAGAGTAAAGTACCCCTAAAAAAAGAGTTGGGGCCTCAAATTTTATGAAGAGAAGTATCCTTTAGAGATAGTTAAAAGTCTATAATATGAGTGCTCTAGATCGGCTCTATACCCCCGGTCAATGGGATTTTCTGAAAACTTACAAGAGTAAAGTACCCCTAAAAATGGAGTTGGGGGGCTCAAATTTTATTGAAAGACAAATCTTGTATAGATAACTAAGGAATTCTAGTATGAATGCTCTAATTGAATTCTATACCACGGGTCAATGGGTTTTTCCGAAAAACTACAAGAGTAAAGTACCCCAAAAAGGGAGTTGGGGGGCTCAAATTTCATAGAAAGACGAAACTTTTATAGATAATTAAGGGATTCTAGTATGAACGTTCTAATTGAATTCTATACCCCCGGTCAATGGGTTTTTCCGAAAAACTACAAGAGTAAAGTACCCCAAAAAGGGAGTTGGGGGGCTCAAATTTTATAGAAAGACGAAACTTTTATAGATAATTAAGGGACTCTAGTATGAACGTTCTAATTGAATTCTATACCCCGGATCAATGGGTTTTTCCGAAAAACTACAAGAGTAAAGTACCCCAAAAAAGGGAGTTGGGGGGCTCAAATTTCATAAAAAGACGAAACTTTTATAGATAATTAAGGGATTCTAGTAGGAACGTTCTAATTGAATTCTATACCCCCGGTCAATGGGTTTTTCCGAAAAACTACAAGAGTAAAGTACCCAAAAAAAGGGAGTTGGGGGGCTCAAATTTTATAAGAAGACGAACCTTTCATAGGTAGTTAAGAGATTCTAGTATGAGTGCCCTAGATAGATCCTATACCCCCGCTCAATGGTTTTTTCTGAAAAATTACAGGAGTAAAGTATCCCTAAAAAAAGGGCTGGGGGGCTCAAATCTTATGAAGAGATGTATTCTTTAGAGATAGTTAATAGTCTATAATATGAGTGCTCTAGATCGGCTCTATACCTCCGGTCAATGAGATTTTCTGAAAAATTACAAGAGTAAGGTACCCCTAAAAAGGGAGTTGGGGAGCTCAAATTTCATAGGAAGATGAACCTTGTATAGATAGTTAAGGGATTCTAGTATGAACGTTCGAATTGAATTCTATACTCACGGTCAATAGTTTTTTCTGAAAAATTACAAGAGTAAAGTACCCCTGAAAATAGGTTGGGGGTGCTCAAATTTTATGAAGAGATGTATTCTTTAGAGATAGTTAATAGTCTGTAATATGAGTGCTCTAAAATGACTCTATACCCCCGGTCAATGAGATTTTCTGAAAAATTACAAGAGTAAAGTACCCCTAAAAAGGGAGTTGGGGGGGGCTCAAATTTTATAGGAATACGAACCTTTTATAGATAATTAAGGAATTCTAGTATGAACGTTCTAATTGAATTCTATACCCCCGGTCAATGAGTTTTTCTGAAAAACTACAAGAGTAAAGTAACCCAAAAAAGGGAGTTGGGGGGCTCAAATTTTATAGAACGGCGAACCTTTCATAGGTAGTTAAGAGATTCTAGTGTGAGTGCCTGGAGCGACTGGAAAAAGTGATAGACGAGAACCCGAACACAAAACGGGAAATAAAGGAGCTCGCGATCAAGCTGAAAAAAAGCATTGATATCGTCAATAGAGATTCCATCACACAATGGTTGGAGGATAATAAGTGGGAGGCGGTCCAATAACAAATTTTCGACATAGATACTCAGACCGAAGACTGCAGAGATTCTAAATCGGACATGGTGGTAGATGTAACACCAGAGATGAAAGAAATAGGGACAGACTGATCCTATGCAGACAGATATCCCCATACAGAGGGTAAGAAGTGCTAAACTAGCCGAGTAAGTACATAAGGCTATCAAAGAAGGGAAGAGCTTTGATGACTACAAGGAGTTGGTGGAAAAGATCTGGCCTCCCCAGGTATTCGAAAGGAGGCAGAAGGGAACCCGTTATGGGAGCCGAAGGAAAGCGATCTGGCGCTCTGCATTCAAGTAAATGAAGAGCTGAATAAGGGAATAGGGAAGCAATTTAAGATGAGATTTCCCGAGTTAGCTGAGTTGGACAATTACTCGCCGGAGAAAGAAGGGGTCATGCATATTAAGTATGAGACCAGTTCAACAGTGGCTACCAAGAAGAGGGAGGTTAAGGAACGCTTCCTATATAGGATAATGATGGACAGCAGCGAGGAAAACACCTACGGCAATATATTAAAATGGAAAGAATGGCTGGTGGACAACGGCCGGACAAGGGTAGCTTTACCTCGTACGGAATGTAACTGGAGTAGGGTAAAGAAGATGATGGAATTTATCAGTGGCGGCTCGTGATATTGTCTGCAGAGGAGGCTTGATATTTTGAAAGACAATTAGAGACATTTCTACAAGTAAAAGATATTAATTTGGGAGATTCGAAGATATGCTGCTTCTTCCAAAGGGAGGCTCAGCCTCCCCTGCCTCCCCTGACGAGCCGCCACTGGAATTTATAATGTCTGACACGCCCAGATAGCACAAGATATTCTTGGATTAATCTGACAATCTTTTTAAAAAATATCTCTTGATTAATTTTAACAATTATCTTTAAGTAATTCTTAGCATAATCAAATAATTTATGATTACTTTTAGAATATGATCTGGTAAATAATCTTAGAATATTTGAAAAAATATATATAGGATATATTTGGGCATTTATTTTAATAATTTCATAGATCATTTGATTATTTTTAAAAAAAATATTTTATCATAATAACATTTTTTAAAGAGAAATATGGAACATTCAGCTGTTTCTGCCCTTTACCATTTACATATCGCCTTTTCGCGTTCTTCTGTGTTCTGTCAAAAAAGTAATGATTGGATGTGGTTCTTAATTATATGTGTGACGCCGTTTGTTTTGTATTTAGATTACTGTGTCTAGATCATTATAATTATAATAAATAAGGTAAGTAAAAATATATATTTTTGTACTTTATTCAGGGCTTGATGGAATGCAGCCGTGTTTACTGTCAAATATGACAGGCCTATTTCGGTAATTTTTATTAAAGTGGCATGTACTCATTTTATTATTTTATAACATAATAACGGACTGATAACGAAAGAAATGTTGTTTTCCTCCTGTTACTTACAAATCATTACATGCCGTTATAAAGATAACGTACCGTTTACAACTTTGTTAGGTTAAGTTTTCATCTTTTGATCAAAAAATATTTCGAAATGGAACATCGCATCGCGCTGCTGGAAGAGCTCCAAAATAAAATTCTAAAGTTTATGTTTATTAAGTAGATAGGAGATAGGTATGATTAAAGAACAATCGTTTACTTGTCACTGTGACACCAGATATTTTGATCATTTTGCAATAGGTTTATTGTTTATTTATTTTTTTTTTTCAGAGTCGAATGTAGGTACGTATGTCCCCCAATAAGTTGTCTAACGCTAATAAGAAAACTAAAACCACAACGTGGAATAGACATCTAAATGAGAAATTCAATGATGTTTTGAGTGCAATCGAATTGAGTTCATCGCAAAATCATAGTGCTTTCACATCTGACCATGTATTAAGTACCTACTTCGGTTCAAATAGTGAAGGAGATTGAAGTGGATATTTTTTAGTCTGCGTAAGCCTTCATATAGGTCCTATCAAGTAAATTTAAGGTTTCCCACCTTCTCCAAAGCATATAAGTTATCACAGCAACTCTAATAAAAACCGATTTTTTGACAATTATTCTTTTTATATTCGTGATGGAGTAAAAACAAAAACTTTGCTGTATGGCGGACAGCAAAGCATTAATCGTTGAAAAATTGGTTTGCTGCACTGTTATCATTGCTCCATAAACTCTAATTGGAGAAGGCGGAAATTTTGAAATTCACTTAATTAAACGAAGCTACTGTTTAAAGAACTTGTATTAAAAATTACACACAAAACAATTAAAGGAGAAAGGTACTGGGAGAATCAGTATTAAACAGAGAATCTGTTTCAAGTATAAAAGGAGGTAAGAAAGGCCTGAAAAGTAAATTAACTAAAATGTCCAAATCAAATTTATTAAATTTGACACATCAAGCAATCCAAATTCTAAAATAAAGTCATAAAAAAATTTACAAATTTTCAGGAAACAAGACCGTTTCCATGAAAAAGTTTATTGAGTGCATTAATTTTGATATAAAACAAACATGTAAAAAAATTTAATTACCACTTAAAGAAGAAATAAGTATTGAAAGTAAAATTATATGAAAGAAAAGTTTACGAAACATTAAATAAACATTCCAGAAGGTGACAGACCAAATATTGTGAGATTTTGGGTCTGAAAATATTTATAACCTATAAGTCTCAAGAAATGTCAGATTGACTTACCTGTTTAAAAGCAAGTAAATTCCTTTTACCTTTAATACAAAGATTTTTAGATACAAACATATTCCAAAACAAATTATTAACTCAAAATTTATCAGAAGAAAGAAAACTTCACATAGCGGGAGCAGTTAGGTGTTAGATCACGGATCGTCATGTAACCAGCTGTCAACCTGAGTGAATAGTGCGACATCTTTGTGCTACGATTCACAACCGATCTTCCGCAAAACAGGTACCTGTCGTTAGTTATTAAATAAAGGGTAGTTTTAATTTATTTGTAATAAAAGTTGCATAACTGTAAGGAAACAGATATCTGTTAATTAATTTAAATAAACCAAGGCCAAGGTTCACAAATTTAAGAATTGAATCTGTTTAAATGTGAAATTATTTTTTGATTTACCTTTTCTTACAATAAAATTGTTACTATTTGAATTTGTTATTCATATTGGTCTCTAAAATTTATTTAAAAAAAAAATTGAGCAAAAATAAGAACTCGCACTGAAGAGAGTCGACGTCAAACGACGTATCATGCTATCAAAGTGCAAATTTTACTAAAAGGGGCGAAGTCAGTGGCGCCGAATAAATTTCTGGCTTTTAAATCAAAATTAAGCACAACTGAAATAGTAAGTATAAAATTTTGATCCTTTATAGTAAAATCATTACAATATATATATATATATATATATATATATATATATATATATATATATACATATATATATATCTATATATATATATATATATATATATATATATATATATATATATATATATAATATATAATTATACGCTTATTACCAAGACTTAGTCGTAACAAACCTTCACAGGCATATCATATTACATGATAACGACTTCTCTTATTAATTGCTTATCTTCAAGATATCATATTACACCTTTGTTTCTCATAATTTGTGCAGACTGCAGAACTGCAATTCCTTTGTTCTATATTTTGCTTACTCAGGTTCTGTATGTTATAAATATGACTAAACACGCTTTGTTGAATTAGTTATTGAACTCACTTAGAATGAAACACTTCTAATTATTGTACTATTCCTTTTCCAAGAGCCAACGTTGGCTCCATTTAAGTAAATAAAAGTTTTTAAAAAGTCATTCATGTGAACCGTGATCTAACATTGGCGCAGTTGGTAGGATCCGTAAACATCATCAGAACAAGAAGCCTAACCGGTAGTGAAGCGTAAGAGAACAAGGAGAACATCTGCAGAAGGTGCCTAACTAGTGCGTGTACATCTACGAGAACAAGGAGACCTTCCTCACTGGTGGTGGCGGATCCCAATCCCTTGACGGACGAAGAACCTACTCATGGAGATGAAATTAATGTAAGTCATTTTTAAGAATCATCTCGTTATTTTATTTCATTTTTACAATTATTATTTCTCACAATTATTTACGTGTATTATACCGCTAATACACTCGGCGAACAAAGCCAATTCTGTTATCAAACAAATCCTTTACAAGCTACAACGCAACAATCCTAATTTTAAGGTATTTATTTTCGTATTCACGAAACGACTGTGTATTATACAGTTAATACACTATTTATTAACGTACGCAACATAACAAACTATTTCAATTCAATTTCCGTATCATACTGCTGATACGCAACTAATTTTAGTTCAAAAATTTCCAAACAAAAAGCAAAATGCCAAACAGAGCTCAACCAGAGACAGTTCAACCAGTTCAACCAGTTCAACCAGTTCAACCAGTTCAACCAGTAGTGCCGACAACAGCCGAGCAACCAGAACGAGTCGAGCAAGTCGAGCACGAGGTAGAGCCTTACAAACTCTCAGAAATTTTCTCGCTAATTCCGGAGTTCGATGGTAACGCCATCAACCTCCAAACTTTCCTAAACTCATGTCAATGTGCCCAACGCGTGGCAATTCATGACCAAAAAATCTTATTAACTGTTCATATTAAAAATAAATTGAAAGGCAAAGCTGCCGAACTAATCAACTCTCGTAACCCTGCCACATGGCCAGAAATTAAAGCACTCCTAGAAATCCACTTCGGTGACTAGAGATTTAACAGCTCTTATCCAAGACCTACAACGAATTCACCAATTGCCTGGTGAATCTGCACTAACATTTATTTCGCGTCTACAAACGCACAATGCGAAAATGCACGCTGCAGTGCAAAAACAAAATTTAACTTCGGAGCAAAGAACCGCGCAAACAAACCTGATCGAAACTATGACATTAAATAATTTGTTAACGGGTCTAGAACCGAATCTAGGCAGAATAATACGTGCCAGTAACCCTCCGACTATGATGAACGCAATTATTAGAATTCGGAGAGAACTACAACTTTCGTATTTTGAACAACAAAAATTCCCAAAAAATAGTCCGGTCAAAAACCCAGTAATTCAACAAAAGCGACCACAGGGTCCCAATTTGCAACAAAAGTTCTGTTCCTTCTGTAAACGGAATGGACATGTAATAAGCGAATGCCGCACGAGGCAACAGTCTCAAAACTTCCAGAGACCAAGTTTCCAAGGAAACCCAAACTCCCAAAATTTTTCGCATCAAAACTTCGCGCAACTGAGTAATCAATTTGGTCAGAGGACATTCCCTCAAAATAATCAGCCAAATCAATCACAGCAAAACAGGCCCTCAGCCATAAGGCCGAACCCTAACTTTACACAACAACGACCATCCGCTATTCAGCCTAACCCAAATTTCAACCGTTTCAATCAACAGAAGGCTCATCATCTAAATTATGAACCTTACGAAAACCAATGTGATTTTAACCAATACGACGACTACTCGTTCGACGATTATCAAAATTACCAAAGTCAAAATGAATCGTACGAAAATTATATAATTTTGAAACCAACCAAAATTTCCAGGAGAATTATACTGCTAATTCTCAGAACGAGCAATACGAGGATTATACTGCAAATCCTCAGGATTTTCGTTTAGATCCGGAGTACCCCACGGATACTCCGACACAACAAATAGACCAATTCGACCAAATATCAAACCAAATACAAACAATGAATCTCAACGACAGTTTCGACCCAATGCTGAATTTCCCAGAACAGACGTTCATGTAAATACGCCTCCCCATACCCTATTAACTGTAAATTCAAAGAACCTTTACTATATGAAAGATGGAACTGGTAAATTTAAAATTCTTATTGATACAGGCGCAGGTATATCAATTTTTAAACCTAAAACAGCTGAAAATTATAGACGTAGATCTCCTGAAAATGTAATTATACAGGGTATTACTGATCAAAAAATTTATATCAACGAATCTGTTCTCATCCCATTCTCAGACGAGTCACACAAAGTGTATATCTATAATCTAGATATAGATTTTGATGGACTACTAGGCGCAGATTTTCTAGAACATTACGAATGCCAAGTAGACTTTAAAAACAAACAACTAGTCACGAATTTTAAAAACGTACCATTATTTAAAGTCACGGAAGAAACTACAGTAAATTTACCTGTACAATCAACTAGTAACATCAGAAACCAAAATCCAAATTTAAGCAACATCAAAAATTTAATTTCTATCGAACCTCGCATGGAAAAAATCTGTAAATTAAAATGTAATTTGCAAAATACCGAAGCTATACTGTTAGCTCAGGAAAACGAGAAAGTACGCTTACCAAATGCCATTGTCAAAATCGATAACAATGGAGAATTTTTAACCTCAATTATAAACGCGAATGCAATACCAAAAACGGTAAATTTTTCTAACATAAAACTAGAGCCAGTACAAAAATTCAAATCAATTTTCAATTTAAATACTCAAAATTCTGACTCACACCTACAGACGAACAGATCCTCCGAAATCAGGAACGAATTGCGTTTGGATCATCTAAACGAAGAAGAGGCCGAAATAGTAACGCAGCTTTGTTTACATTTCCAAGACATATTCTACTTGGAAGGAGACAATCTAACATTTACTAACGAAATTAAGCATTCCATTGACACGAACGATTCAAAACCGGTTTTCACAAAGTCATATCGCTACCCTCATATCCATAAAGAGGAAGTCAAAACACAAGTCTCTAATATGCTCGATCAAGGCATCATTAGACCTTCGATTTCTCCCTGGTCCTCTCCGGTTTGGGTTGTACCTAAAAAACTCGACGCCTCCGGTAAACAAAAATGGCGAGTTGTAGTGGACTACAGAAAACTCAACGAACTGACTATTGACGATAAATACCCGCTACCCAATATTTCCGACCTCCTTGATCAATTAGGCAAATGTCAATATTTTACAACTTTGGACTCCGGATTTCACCAAATCGAAATTGATGCGAAAGATATTCAAAAAACTGCTTTCACAGTTGAAAATGGTCATTTTGAATTCGTAAGAATGCCTTTTGGACTTAAGAATGCTCCATCAACATTTCAAAGAGTGATGGATAACATTTTGTTAGGTATCCAAAATGAACGATGTCTCGTCTATATGGACGATATTATTGTTTACTCCCCTACTATTCACGAGCATATTTCTCGATTAACGGAAATTTTCAAACGATTACAGAAAGCCAATCTCAAAATTCAACCCGACAAATGCGAGTTTCTCCGCAAAGAAGTCGCTTATTTAGGACATCTCATTACAAAAGACGGCTTAAAACCGAATCCTTTGAAAGCTGACGCTATTCTAAATTTCCCTCAATCAAAAAATCAAAAAGAAATTAAATCATTTCTAGGCTTAGCCAGATATTATAGGCGCTTTATCCCTAATTTCTCCAAGATTACCAAGCCTTTAAGAAAACTCTTACAGAAAGACATACCATTTCTCTTCGACAATGATTGTATAAAATCTTTTCAAGATTTGAAACAAACATTAACGACAACTCCGATATTAATCTACCCTGATTTTGACGAACCTTTCGTTCTAACCACTGATGCGAGCGCATTTGCCGTCGGCTCAGTGGTGAGCCAGGGGCCCATTGGCAAATATTTACCCATTGCCTATGCTTCTAGAACCTTGTGCAGTGCAGAAACTAAATATTCAACGATTGAACGCGAGCTTTTATCCATAGTATGGAGTGTAAAGCACTTTAGACCATATCTGTACGGTAGAAAGTTCAAACTGGTCACCGACCACAGACCACTCACCTGGCTATTCTCTATAAAAGATCCAGGAAGTAGACTTGCCCGTTGGCGACTCAAATTAGAAGAGTACGATTACGAAATAATTTATAAACCCGGCAAAATCAATAAGAACGCGGACGCACTTTCCAGAATCAAAATTAATCATTTTTCCGAATGTTCCAAATTCTATTCAAAGGTTCTAGCCGCGAATGACGAAGAGTCAGACGACAACGAAAACCCAGACGATAATAACGAAATCACTAACGAACAAATTTTCCAAGAATTTGAAACTTTCGCCAACTTATATAAAACAACATCTTTAATTGACTATTCGAAAATCGAAGCCTCGAACAAACAACTTTTGTATCGAGAACATAAAGATATTATAACCTTTTTCCAACAAAACAACTTACAAGACCTACATCACAAAATTATCGAGGACATATTCGAAGAAAACCCCGAATTTCATAACGATAAAATCAATATTGTATCGAGCAAAACAGTCAGATATAGGAGATATTTTATCATTATCTACCTTTTGATATCGAATCTGTAATTGAACATCTATTTTCGGTATTATTTAAAAATCAAGATGTCCTAGATCTCTCTAAGACATACTTTGTCGAAAATAACTTAGACCTCCCCATTCTTGAAATCCTATCATTCATTTTTGCGGAAAAAGACTTAAAAGTAGTAATTTGTCAAGATATCGTCAGAACTGCCGACGAAGATGAAATTCCAATTATATTGGAGCAAAATCATTTTGGTAAAAATAATCTACACCGCGGAATAAATGAAACGATTCGAAGAATTAGAGAAAAATACACTTGGCAAGGTCTTACTAAAGACGTTGAAAATTTTATAAAAAATTGCGAAACTTGCCAAAAGACTAAAGCATGCCGGAAAAACCTTAACAACCCTTTAGTAGTCACAGAAACCCCAAGAACACCATTCGAAAGAATTAATATCGATTTATTTGAATTCCCAACTCGAAATTACGCTTTAACTATTCGCGACGAGTTAACTAAATTTACACAAGCCTATGCAGTCCCGGACAAATCCGCAAAATCCGTCGTAAATACCTTGTTGTTATACTTTCAACATTACGGTACCCCGCTAAGAATCCATTGCGATTACGGTGGCGAATTTGACAACCGTTTGCTCAAAGATCTCTGCACCCTCTACGACATAAAATTAACTTATTCAAGCGTAGGACATCCCCTATCGAACGGATCCATAGAAAGATTTCATGCTACTTTAGCCGAAATGATAAGAATCCATAAAACTGAAAACCCAAACGAACATCCTTTCACGATTTTACCATATGCAGTAATATGCTATAACAATTCAGTAAATAAAACACACGGTTTTACCCCATATGAACTTATCTTTGGTCATACATCTAACAGACCCCCCGAAACTTTGTACAACCAAAAAGAATTAATAACTAAATACGTTAGAGATTTAAACAATAGAATAGCCCGTAGTCGAACACAATCTCAAAAAGAGAAAGCAAAAGTTCGTTTCGACAGAAATATTCCCCAAAAACGACCTGAATACAAAATAGGTGACCAAATAGGTCCCTTTAAAATAAAAGAAATTTTTCAAAATTCTGCTACTCTATTAAATCTCGAAACAAAACAAGAAACTAAAGTAAATTTTGATAGAATGAAACCATATACTGAAAATTTATTTTCAGGTTTCTCCTGCTGTTCGGATCAGCACTCTGTCAATACAAAATTACCCCGATCAATAACACTGTTGGTGTATACTATCACCAAGAGACGGACATCGTGGTGACAAATGACAAATGGACTCTGCTAGTGCATAAAAATATTTCATCCCTCAAACTAGCTTTTGACAAAAACCAAAATAATTTAGACAGAATCTTGAACACCCTCGATGGTGCTGACCAAAAATCAATCCTGTTTAGAAGCGAAGTCAAAACAGAGTTTAACCTTTTAATGCAAATAGCTAGTTCGATAAAAACGAAATTTGACGAAGTCTTTTCAGGCACAAAGAGATATAAACGCGGAATACTTAACGGTTTCGGAACAATATTCAAATCAATTACCGGAAACTTAGACGCCGAAGATGGCGAGTACTACACTAACTGTATAAATAAATTAAATAATGACGAACATCAATTAGAAAATTTAATCAAAAATCAAATCTCAGTTACAACTTCTGTTACCAAAAATTTCAACACAACTATACAAAAATTACAAATTGATGAGGAAACATTTAACAAAGATATCAAAGAAATCGAGCACACAATTCAAACCATGACTCAAACGATCCAAGCTGCCGAAATAAAATTAAAATTTCTATACATTTCCGAACAACTAATGGCCAGCTATTTGTATATCGAAGATAATCTAAACGATATTTTAAATTCAATAACATTCGCCAGATTAGGAATTATTCATTCATCAATCATAACACCTGATCACTTATTAACGGCGTTACAAGAGATTTCACAGAGTTTGCGAAGGAACAATTTACCTCTTCCAATTAAACTATCAGCAGTTGCTCAATATCTGGATATTATTGAACTAAAAGCTTTTCAACTAGATTCTAACTTAATATTTGTTTTAACAATACCTCTCATTGAACCTCAAAATTACAACACCTTTCGTCTGTACCCTATACCTATACTTGATAACAGAACTGGTCTACATCACTTTTATCTATTTCACAAAAGTTTATCGCGAGAGACGATGATTCTTTAATGTACATACCTATATCTTAGTAATGTTTGCAGATGATAACTCATTTTTAAATACAAATGAAAACATAAATAATCTTATAGTTGATACACAGAATAAAATTAACTTATTTGTCGCTAAATTTGAAAATGAAAAATTAATTCTAAATAGCGATAAAACAGTCTTCGTTCATTTCACTCCTAAACTAATTAATTATAATGAGAGCTATCTACTAAAAATTCACGGAAAATCTTTAGAACAAGTCACATCTACCAAATTCTTGGGGGTACACATAGATAATGCCTTAAATTGGGAAAACCACGTTAATATATTGTGTAATAAACTATCGCCAGTCTGTTTTGCTCTGTACAGGTTGAGAAATATTACAAATAGGACTGTTATGCTATCCTATTACTATGCGCAATTCTACTCAAGAATTTCGTATGGCATTGTATTTTGGGGATCTTCCCATCACTTTGAGAGAGTGTTTAAATTACAAAAAAAGGCAATAAGAAATATAATGGGAGTTAGTATGCGTACCTCTTGTAAGACCTATTTTAAAGAATTGCAATTATTACCTTTACCTTGTGTTTATATCTTGGAAATAGTTGTATTTGTAAAGTCTAATTTAAACAATTTTTTAAGAAACAATCATAATCACGAATACAACACCAGAAGACAGAATAATTTATTGACTCCAAGTCATTCTTTGTCACTATACGAAAAAAGGCCCACATATACTGGAATAAAATTATACAATAACCTTCCAGAATGCATCAAGCAGATTAACAATACAAAAATATTTCGTAGACATGTAAAAAAGTTGTTACTAGAATCAGTCTTTTACTCTGTAAACGAATTTATGCAACACTCATTTGAGTCTTAAGAATATATATTTGTACAGATATATATATACATAAGTATACATCTTTTTTTAATTATTTTCATTGAAGCTCGACTTGCGATTTGACATAATTTTAAATATTTTATTTTTATTTTTACTGAGCTGTAAATGTTCTAAATGTAAATGTTAGTAAGTATCTGTTTCTGTTTTCCTTCGTTTTTTTTGTACTTACCAACTTATTTATAGTTTGTTTTATTTACTATCTATTGTATTTTGACGACTCCAATACCTTATTGTATTTTGGTCTGATGGATAATAAATTATTATTATTATTATTATTATTATTATTATTATTATTATTATTATACAAAATTTGAAAGAATGCAAACCACTTTATTTTGGAACCAAACTATGTTCGAACCTGTTTGCATATCCTATCGACCAAAATGCCATTTGTGAAGCTAGAATATTAAAACCATTGCCGAAACTCCCAGAAAATTGTCAAACTTCCTTCATCATTAGTCAAGGATACAACGTCCAAGAACTTGAAGACAACACATGGCTAGTAATTAATTCCGAACCACTTCACATTACCATCAACTGCCCGAAGAGAGAATCCATAACAGAGCTAATTAACAAAAAATTCCATCATAAAATTACAACCAGGATGTTACGCCTATGCAGGCATTACTCGAATACAAGCCAGTGCTAAAGACTTTTCCGAAATTAAGGACAATTCACATTCAATCCAAATTCCTTTTGAATGCTGCAATCACATGCCCGACAAAATCGAAATTCAAAAATTAAAACCGCTTAAATTAAACAGTCTCGACGTAGAAGATTTAGATATTGCTAAAACCAAACTAGAGCAATATTCCAAAGACCTAGATGACCTCATAAACGAACCTTTTGTGACGTTCACATACTTCATAATCACTCTCATCATCCTATTAGTTCTACTTTACATAACTTGTAAATGCAGAAGAAGAAGATGTGGAGCATTGCCAATCCAACCCTCAACGGATAACCCTCCTTCACCTCCTTCAGAGCGAAGCAGAGTATTTACCAAATTTCCTAGACTGATCCCTCCAAGAATGCGACCCGGTATTAGACCTCAAGAAGAAGAGGACATCGAGTTAACATAGACTTTCATGTGGAGTTTTACCCTTGTCTATTAATTTAGACTATTGTATTTTATCCTTATTACGTTATGTAATGTTTTATTATCGCTTACCAATTTTAACTTTTACATTATTTTATTATTTTGCTTTGTATTCATTCAACATTGTTTCAATTTATTTTTGCATTATATTCATTTAACGTTTTAACAATTTTCAAAAGTTGCTGCATAACATCAACCTTTTTATTAAGGGGGAAGTTGTTATATAAAATTATACGCTTATTACCAAGACTTAGTCGTAACAAACCTTCACAGGCATATCATATTACATGATAACGACTTCTCTTATTAATTGCTTATCTTCAAGATATCATATTACACCTTTGTTTCTCATAACTTGTGCGGACTGCAGAACTGCAATTCCTTTGTTCTATATTTTGCTTACTCAGGTTCTGTATGTTATAAATATGACTAAACACGCTTTGTTGAATTAGTTATTAAACTCACTTAGAATGAAACACTTCTAATTATTGTATTATTCCTTTTCCAAGAGCCAACGTTGGCTCCATTTAAGTAAATAAAAGTTTTTAAAAAGTCATTCATGTGAACCGTGATCTAACATGTATATATATATATATATATATATATATATATATATATATATATATATATATATATATATATATATATATATATATATATATATATATATATATATATATATGTATATGTATATATATATATATATATATATATATATATATAAAAATTGATGTGATATAACGATTATACATAAAGGACAAAATGACAAATGTAGTTAAAAGCCTCAATCGAAGCTAGTCTAAAGAACTTGTATTAAAAATTACACACAAAACAATTAAAAGAGAAAGAAATAAACTTGAAACTAGCATTAATCAGAAATAATAATTGCACTGCCAGTGTAACGTTCACTAGTCTAAACAAAGGTTAAATAGTAACAATAAACACTGTATGTTAGCTTAAAACTTAAATAAGTAGATTTAAGGAATAGTGTAAATCTTACTTTATCTTAGAAAGATAGACTTCTGAAATGAAAAACCAAAGGTAATAAATTAATATAAGGAATCCATCGTTACATTGTTTCGGTTCAATAAACAGTCACAAGTTGATCCGGGACATCTCAAAGTGGAAGAACTTTCATTAAATAGGAAGAGCAGATTTCCATATCTGTAAACAAAATATTCTAATTTAATTCAAAAATAGTACTGAAAATCTCAAGAATTAAGTAAAATAATTCAAAAACAATGAGAAAGAAAGAAAGAAAATCACATAAAAACTATGTAAACAGCTCAATGTGTGCATAAAGACTATTAAAGAAAATAAGAGCACCAGCAGATTTAGATTAAAACTTTCTAAAGAATCAGTGCTCGTGTTTAAAATATGAACATTAAAAATCAAAGACAATTACCTAAGGTTAATCATGGGACATCTACCTCTGGATTACATAATTTAGTCTTCATAAAAATTTCAAAATTTAACATCAGTCACCAATTGCATGCTGTTAATGGTTATTTCAACCTTTAAACACTAAGAAACTTTGCGCTCCATGCAATTTTGCAGTCAATTCCAAGAGAATACTGTACAGAACATTTCACGATGATTTCAATTCGATAGGCAAAGGGACAATAGTGCAGAAAGTGAAAACACATTGCCTACGATACCTGAAAATAAGAAGTTAGGAATTTAGCATTTATTTATATTGAAAATATTAATTTGTTATTAGAAATAAGTAAGTTAGGTAAATTGTAGCATAGGAAAGGTAAATCCATATCTTAATATTAGTTTAAAGCAATGTAAAATGATATTTGTTAAAAAAATCACATAATGTTTGGTGCTAGTTTAATTTACAATATTATAAAAGGAGAAAGGTACTGGGAGAATCAGTATTAAACAGAGAATCTGTTTCAAGTATAAAAGGAGGCAAGAAAGGCCTGAAAAGAAAATTACCTAAAATGTCCAAATCAAATTTATTAAATTTGACACATCAAGCAATCCAAATTCTAAAATAAAGTCATAAAAAAATTTACAAATTTTCAGGAAACAAGACCGTTTCCATGAAAAAGTTTATTGAGTGCATTAATTTTGATATAAAACAAACATGTAAAAAATTTAATTACCATTTAAAGAAGAAATGAGTATTGAAAGTTAAATTATATGAAAGAAAAGTTTACGAAACATTAAATAAACATTCCAGAAGGTGACAGACCAAATATTGTGAGATTTTGGGTCTGAAAATATTTATAACCTATAAGTCTCAAGAAATGTCAGATTGACTTACCTGTTTAAAAGCAAGTAAATTCCTTTTACCTTTAATACAAAGATTTTTAGATACAAACATATTCCAAAACAAATTATTAACTCAAAATTTATCAGAAGAAAGAAAACTTCACATAGCGGGAGCAGTTAGGTGTTAGATCACGGATCGTTATGTAACCAGCTGTCAACCTGAGTGAATAGTGCGGCATCTTTGTGCTACGATTCACAACCGATCTTCCGCAAAACAGGTACCTGTCGTTAGTTATTAAATAAAGGGTAGTCTCTTAGTTTTAATTTCTTTGTAATAAAAGTTGCATAACTGTAAGGAAACAGATATCTGTTAATTAATTTAAATAAACCAAGGCGAAGGTTCATAAATTTAAGAATTGAATCTGTTTAAATGTGAAATTATTTTGATTTACCTTTTCTTACAATAAAATTGTTACTATTTGAATTTGTTATTCATATTGGTCTCTAAAATTTATTTAAAAAAAAAAATTGAGCAAAAATAAGAACTCGCACTGAAGAGAGTCGACGTCAAACGACGTATCATGCTATCAAAGTGTAATTTTTACTAAAAGGGGCGAAGTCAGTGGCGCCGAATAAATTTCTGGCTTTTAAATCAAAATTAAGCACAACTGAAATAGTAAGTATAAAATTTTGATCCTTTATAGTAAAATCATTACAATAAATGACGCCCAACGTGTAAGCGACGTGAAATTTACATTAAAAAAAAAAAAAAAGTCAGGAGATAATAATTAAGGGACAAATAAAATCGAAACAAGTTTTAAAATTTATTTACAAAAAATTAAACAAAAGATTCTGAGTAAAAATTAAAAATTAAAATCAAAATAAAAGGTTTGGTAAACAATATTTTAATATTGAATATTGGTGTGGTATTTTCACTATTATTAAAGATATATGAAATTAAGGTCAGGTAAAGTAAAAATGAGTGATAACAACCAACAGGAAGGTCGGGCATCCACATCCCAAGCTGACACCGAGGTCCAAGACGAGACGACGACTCAACAGGAGATGGAACAACGATCAGAACCGATACCAGTGGGTGATACCGCGCACACAACTGCACCGACAGACACAGGCATGTTTCAACAAATTATGCAGATGATGACAGGCATAGGTGCGAAATTAGACGACACAAACAAGAAAATAGACAACACACAAGAAGAAATGAACAAGAAGTTGGACGACACTAGTGAGAGAATTAATGAAAATATGAATAAGAAATTAGATGAACAAAATAAAAAACTAGATAAATGTATACTAGAAATGATGGAAAGAATGGAAAATGTGGAGGGCAAACTAAATAGAATGGACGAAGAAATAAGGGAAGAGATTAGCAGTAGGGTGCATGCGACTACAGATATAATGAGAGCTGAAATAAGTCAACATGTTGAAAATGTTATCGTAGAAGGACTCACGGAAATAGAAGGAAGAATGAAGAAGCAGAGTGAGACAGTTGCTCAACATTTAAAAGAACAGGATGGAAAGTTGAAAATAATCGATACGCAGCTATCAGCAGGTAGACAAGGAGCGAACGCTACTCAAGGATATGTCTTAAATCATGCATGCCAGAAAAATCAATTTTATTTTTATGGTGACTCAAGAACACACCCAAAAATATTCACGACCAGGTTGAAACAGCATCTAGATACGTTACATCCTGAAACAAATATCAAGCAGGTCATACAAAACATGCTGCGGGGAGAAAGCGAGATTTGGTACGCCACTGTGGAACAAAAATTCAGTAATTTTAAGGAATTTGAGTCATTAGTCATGAAGCAGTACTGGGGGGAATACAACCAACAAAAGATTAGGTTGAATCTCTTCAATGGAAGGTACAACGAAAACATGGGAATATCGAGGGAAAACTACATACTACGGAAGGTATACAATGTTAAGCACCTTGAACCAACCTTTACGGAAGCTGAAATGGTAAGATACCTGGCACGACACTTCACAGAGGATGTACATAGTGTTATTATCACGCAGAGGATAACAACACGAGAAAGTTTAATTGATTACATAAGAAGTATAGATGACCATCGCACAGGATGGAAAAGAAACGCACAGCCAGATAACAGGATTATTGAAAACAAAAACAGAAACTACGATGATAGGAACAAAAACTATGACACTGGTCAAATTTATGAACAAAGAAAATACAACTACAATAACAACCAAAATTACAATGGAAACCAACAAAAGTATAACAATCAGCAAAATAGAAATTATTATAACCAACAAAGAACAAATGAAAATGGAAACTATTATAATCAACAAAGAGCAAATCAAAATGGAAATTATTATAATCAACAAAGAACCACTGAAAATGGGAATTTCAACAATCAACTAAAAATAAATCAGAGTCGACAAGACAGGTCACAAGGGAATTACGAACAGAAGAAGGATACAAGAACTTATGCACAGGTAGCGAATACAAACGTACAGGGAAGAAATATACAACAAACACAACAAGACATGCACACGATCGAGACACAAGTTCAAATCAACAATCCACAACAGGATTTTTGAGTAGAAGTGTTTTAACCTCTAAATATTGTCACGCTCGCGAATTTATCACAACGGACGATGAAAACGGAAATTTATATGAAACAAAACAAAATCACCTACCAATGGTCAATTTAGATGTTCAAGGTTTAATGTTAGATGCACTCATTGATTGCGGTTCAGAAATATCAATGATTAACGAAAGTTTATTTAACAAAAATAAAGATAAATTTGCACAAAAATGTATAAAAATTTCAAAAATACAATTAATCAACGCTAATCGCAGGAAATTTTCTGAGAGCAGCAGGATTTTGCAAACATCTTTTAAAGTAGAAAACTATTCCTTTGAATGTGAGCTATTTGTAGTATCTGAATTAAGTTTTGACATTATTCTAGGTGAAGATATTCTATATAAGTTGAGGGCTAATATTGATTTGGGAAGAAGATTACTTAATTTTCAAGGTAAAACGTTACCTATATGGAGTAAAAATGAGGTTATATTAAATAAAAATGACGATCAAGTCAATGCGGGACATAAGGCTGGCACAGTGACCACCCATGTCGGAAAAAATGTATTAATAAATGAAAAAAATGCGGTAATTAATGAATTAAATGACAATAAAGTCAATGCGGGATACAAGGTTGGCACAATGACCACCTGTATCAAAAATAAAAATGCGGAATATATGATGGGAAGCGTACTCACATATGTTATAAATAGTAATAATATTATGCCCAATATTGATATAAAATGTCCACTTAAATATGAAAGAATTATTCATGAACTTTTACAAAAAAATATCCCACTAATAAATTATGAACCAAGAGTTGCAACAGGTTATATTCATAAACTACAAGTAGATGAAACAAAACCATTTAAAAGCAAAAATTATCCTATTCCTTTTAAGTACAGAGAACAAGTGAAAAATGAGTTACAAAACATGTTACAATCCGATATAATTGAATCGGCAAAAACAAATTACATTAATCCGTTGGTAATAGTTAAAAAGAAAAATGACTCAATAAGATTATGTTTAGATGCACGCGTCCTAAATACGTTAACAAAATCACAATTCGATTCACCACAGAACATACAGTCAATATTATCCAGATTAGGGAAAAACACAGTTTTTTCTAAACTTGATTTAAAAAATTCCTTTTGGTTAATTCCGCTTCATCCGGATTCTCGGAGGTATACTGGATTTAGTGTCGACGGACACGTTTTTCAATTTAAGGTGGTACCTTTTGGTCTACAAAGCGCAAGTTCAGCACTCGTTCGGGCAATGCAAAGTATTCTCGATCGCTTTGAAGAATTTTGTTTTCACTATGTAGATGACATCCTAATTTTCTCTGAAACAATAGAAAAACATGGTGAACACCTAGATACAATTTTAAACGTTTTTAATAAAGCAGGTTTAAAGCTTAACATTGAAAAGTGTGAATTTTATCAGACTTCTGTTAAATATTTAGGATACAAGATAACTCAAACAGGTATAAATATCGGGGAAGATCGGGTAAGAGAGATAAAGGACTATCCTCGTCCTACCAATTTAAAAACATTACGCGGTTTTCTGGGGGTATTGAACTATTATAAAAAGTTTATACCAAGGCTATCAGAACTTGAAGTTCCTCTAATAGAACTTTTAAGAAAAGAAACAAAGTGGGAATGGAATGAACGCAGAGAAACTGCCTTTAACAAATTAAAAAGTTTCATGACAACCTTTTACTTCATAGTCCTGATTTTAAATTGCCTTTCATATTAAGAACTGATGCTTCAGAGTCGATAGTAGCGGCTGAGTTAGTACAGTACCAAGGGGGGGTAGAGACGCCCATATGTTTTATTTCTAGGATTCTCAAGCCCTATGAAACTCGCTATTCAGTAGGAGAGCTCGAAATGTTAAGTATTGTATATGCAATATCTAAACTATCTTTTTACTTAACAGCTGCTCATTTCACATTAGAAACCGATTCGCGAATAATCGTATATATCGCTGGTCACTTCTCATCCAAGAGTACTCATTCACTATCACACATCGTCCGGGTGTAAATAATATCACTGCAGACGCATTAACACGAAATCGACAAGTTAAAACTGAACATTCAAACGATTACATAGTATCACTCAATACATTATCACACAATCATGGTCTATACACAATTAGACAAGTTTTAGACAGTCAACAACAATTAAGAACATTAAGAGAAAAAATACACGAAAAACCACAGAGAGGTTATAGTATAAAAGATAATTTTATAATTCAAACCATTCTAGATGAAGAGAAGTATGTATTAGATGAGACTTTAGCCGCAAGGTTAATACTAGATTTACATTTTCGATATGGGCATATCGGGATTAGGAAAACATGGTTAATTTATAGGGAAACATTTTACACGGAAAAAGATTTGAGCTTAACAAAAGAAATTTTATCAAAATGTCATAAATGTTGTTTAGGAAAGAATAAAAACCACGTTAATAAAAACGTAATAAAAAGCACGCTTACAAGCAGACCACTAGAGCTCGTTTCAATTGATTTTATTAGTAATCTCATTTTGGCAGAAGGGGGTTATAGACACATTTTGGTTATGGTGGACAATTTTTCAAAATTCATTAAAATATACCCCACAAAAAGGTGCAACACGATGACAACTATTAATAAAATCAGGCAATTTTGTAAAACGGTTGGAAAACCAGAAAGGATACTAGCGGACAATGCGACGTATTTCAACAACGACAGGTTATCAAAATATCTTGGAAAAGAAAACATAACATTAGGGTTCACAACTATACGCCATCCCAGATCGAATTCAGGTGAGCGATATATCCAAGAGGTCATAAAATTCTTAAGACTTATGGTGCAACGAAACCATACAGAATGGTCTTCAGCAACAGAAACAATAGAATACTACATGAACAATATACCAAGCACAGTGACCAAAATACCACCTATAGTAACTATGTTTGGAAGAGAACCAGACAGGCCATGGGAAAATCAAAATGTAAAGGATTTAAGTGAAATACATGAGGTGGTAAAAGCAAGATTGAAAAGAAATGCAGAAAGATATATGGCACGTGAAAATAAAAGGATTAAAAAGAAAGTATCATTCGAACAAGGTGACATAGTAGTAATTAAAAGAATGAGAATTTCAAACAAAGAAAAAAACATTTGTGCAAAGCTACAATATCCATATGACGGTCCATATGTGATAAGTAGAGTGTTAAACGAAAATACGTATGAATTAATGTATCCAGAAGATGAGCAGATTCGTGGAAGATTCCACATCGAAATGATATATCCTTATATAAGTGATTAACTACTAACAAAACTACTAACAGAACTTAAACAGTGCAAATATCCCATCAAACTTTTCAATCTAATAAAATTTTCAGAACTTTCAAAATTTCAAATTCTTCAAATTTCATTAGTTGGAGGGGGAAATTGATGTGATATAACGATTATACATAAAGGACAAAATGACAAATGTAGTTAAAAGCCTCAATCGAAGCTACTGTCTAAAGAACTTGTATTAAAAATTACACACAAAACAATTAAAAGAGAAAGAAATAAACTTGAAACTAGCATTAATCACAAATAATAATTGCACTGCCAGTGTAACGTTCACTAGTCTAAACAAAGGTTAAATAGTAACAATAAACACTGTATGTTAGCTTAAAACTTAAATAAGTAGATTTAAGGAATAGTGTAAATCTTACTTTATCTTAGAAAGATAGACTTCTGAAATGAAAAACCAAAGGTAATAAATTAATATAAGGAATCCATCGTTACATTGTTTCGGTTCAATAAACAGTCACAAGTTGATCCGGGACATCTCAAAGTGGAAGAACTTTCATTAAATAGGAAGAGCAGATTTCCATATCTGTAAACAAAATATTCTAATTTAATTCAAAAATAGTACTGAAAATCTCAAGAATTAAGTAAAATAATTCAAAAACAATGAGAAAGAAAGAAAGAAAATCACATAAAAACTATGTAAACAGCTCAATGTGTGCATAAAGACTATTAAAGAAAATAAGAGCACCAGCAGATTTAGATTAAAACTTTCTAAAGAATCAGTGCTCGTGTTTAAAATATGAACATTAAAAATCAAAGACAATTACCTAAGGTTAATCATGGGACATCTACCTCTGGATTACATACTTTAGTCTTCATAAAAATTTCAAAATTTAACATCAGTCACCAATTGCATGCTGTTAATGGTTATTTCAACCTTTAAACACTAAGAAACTTTGCGCTCCATGCAATTTTGCAGTCAATTCCAAGAGAATACTGTACAGAACATTTCACGATGATTTCAGTTCGATAGGCAAAGGGACAATAGTGCAGAAAGTGAAAACACATTGCCTACGATACCTGAAAATAAGAAGTTAGGAATTTAGCATTTATTTATATTGAAAATATTAATTTGTTATTAGAAATAAGTAAGTTAGGTAAATTGTAGCATAGGAAAGGTAAATCCATATCTTAATATTAGTTTAAAGCAATGTAAAATGATATTTGTTAAAAAAATCACATAATGTTTGGTGCTAGTTTAATTTACAATATTATAAAAGGAGAAAGGTACTGGGAGAATCAGTATTAAACAGAGAATCTGTTTCAAGTATAAAAGGAGGCAAGAAAGGCCTGAAAAGAAAATTAACTAAAATGTCCAAATCAAATTTATTAAATTTGACACATCAAGCAATCCAAATTCTAAAATAAAGTCATAAAAAAATTTACAAATTTTCAGGAAACAAGACCGTTTCCATGAAAAAGTTTATTGAGTGCATTAATTTTGATATAAAACAAACATGTAAAAAATTTAATTACCATTTAAAGAAGAAATGAGTATTGAAAGTTAAATTATATGAAAGAAAAGTTTACGAAACATTAAATAAACATTCCAGAAGGTGACAGACCAAATATTGTGAGATTTTGGGTCTGAAAATATTTATAACCTATAAGTCTCAAGAAATGTCAGATTGACTTACCTGTTTAAAAGCAAGTAAATTCCTTTTACCTTTAATACAAAGATTTTTAGATACAAACATATTCCAAAACAAATTATTAACTCAAAATTTATCAGAAGAAAGAAAACTTCACATAGCGGGAGCAGTTAGGTGTTAGATCACGGATCGTTATGTAACCAGCTGTCAACCTGAGTGAATAGTGCGGCATCTTTGTGCTACGATTCACAACCGATCTTCCGCAAAACAGGTACCTGTCGTTAGTTATTAAATAAAGGGTAGTCTCTTAGTTTTAATTTCTTTGTAATAAAAGTTGCATAACTGTAAGGAAACAGATATCTGTTAATTAATTTAAATAAACCAAGGCCAAGGTTCATAAATTTAAGAATTGAATCTGTTTAAATGTGAAATTATTTTGATTTACCTTTTCTTACAATAAAATTGTTACTATTTGAATTTGTTATTCATATTGGTCTCTAAAATTTATTTAAAAAAAAAATTGAGCAAAAATAAGAACTCGCACTGAAGAGAGTCGACGTCAAACGACGTATCATGCTATCAAAGTGTAATTTTTACTAAAAGGGGCGAAGTCAGTGGCGCCGAATAAATTTCTGGCTTTTAAATCAAAATTAAGCACAACTGAAATAGTAAGTATACAATTTTGATCCTTTATAGTAAAATCATTACCATATATATATATATATATATATATATATATATATATATATATATATATATATATATATATATATATATATATATATATATATATATATATATATATATATATATATATATATATATATATATATATATATATATATATATATATATATATATATATATATATATATATATATTGATGTGATATTTCGGTCTCATATAAAGGATAAAGAGGCAGATTTAGTTAAAAGATTTAATCGACACTACTATTTGCAAATTTGCATGAAAAACTTGCAAAATACCAGAAAAAACTAATCAAGAAACTGGTATGTTACAAATTGTGAGCACATTGTCCGTGTAGCTTTCTCTAGATTCAACAAGTTTAAATAATAACAATAAACATTATATCTTAGTTGAAAAATGTAAATAATTAGATTTAAGAAATTTTGTTAAATTCACTTTGTCTTGAGAAGCTAGACTTCTATAACAAAAAAGGAAAAGGTGTTAAAAAGAAATCCACCGAGGGAGTATTTTAGTTCACAGACTATCACAGGTTGAGTTTGGACAGCTTGTAGTGTAGAAAATCACAAGATGCGTGAAAAGCAAATTTCTGGATCTGAAACAAAGAAAATTCCAAATTAAATCTAAAAATAAAATCAATAACTTTAAAAAAGTAACAAATATCAAAACTTAGTGAGAAAGACTATATATTTTGCTTAAAGGACAGTAAAGTTTAAATAAAGTGAATGAACTTGAAAACAAGAAGCTTACTATCGTTAAAAAACAACAAACAGTTATTTTACAAAAATAAGTGAGCGCACCAGAGACTTTGTTAATGAAAATCAAAGCAAATTACCTTAAATTCGATAGATCAGGTCAATCTCTAGTTTTAAAAGTTTAATTTTCGTTTTATCATAGAAATGTACCAGCAGCTGCCAAGTTTTGCGTTGTCAATGGTAATTTTGCAATATCAAACCAAAGATGTTGATTAGTTGTTATTTTTCACGTTGTATTCAAAGATGAAAGTTCAGGGAACATTTTCAGCAGATTTCAGCAAGTCAGGCAGTTGAAAAAGGATTGAACTAGCTCGACAAACTTGCATGTCATCCTAAAAAAGATTCAAGTTTATTTAGTTAATAAAATTCTTTGGAAAAACCAAAAAGATGTTAAATTAAGAAATAGGGATTAGTAAGTAGGAAAGGAAAGTAAAATTTCAGACTGTACATAGTTTTAACTAATTTTAAGGTAATTATGTAAGAAAACATACAAATTTGAGTAAAGCTTTAGAAAGAAGCTGGCCAAAAAAAGGGGGTATCAAAATGTAGGTAAAGACACGGGGAATATTATTTTAGCAGTAAAATGGGCAAAAGTATCTATTAAGAAAAATTTTATTCATTTCACATTTCGACATTTCAAAATGACAGGTCCAACAATCCATGAATGTGACAAAAAGTCAAATTTTAATAAAAATCTCATGAAAAAAGTTCGTAACTAAGAAATTTTGTTAAAAAAGGGGAACGTTGTTGTTGAATTTTGAGAAAAATAGTCATGTCAAATTATTATTAATATTATGAAAATTTAAAGAAATCGATCAAAACTACAAATTAATTAGCAGAAAATAGAGAAAATAAGACAAGGCAAGGCTTAAAACATAAAGTTTGTGTATTTTCAAAATAAAATTGGATGGAAAAAACATAACCAAGAACGTAAAACAAACGTCAGAATTTGACTTACCAAACAGGTATCAATTTATATTCCTACATTTAACCAAGTATTTTAGCGTAAAGCTTCACGTTCACATTTAATCACTATTCACTGGAGAGAGTATCGTTGACAAGGAATATCCAGGGGTAGCAATACGTGAGCTGTAGCAGATTGGCACTTTGCAGAAAAGGTTTTGTGCGCTATTCGAAAATCAGTGCGAATAAGATTTGAAACGCCCGTAAACTGACAGGTACAGTGTTAGATATAGGAAGAGAGCTCAATTGACATTATTAAATTTGCAAATTCCCATTTCTTCGAATGCATTAGTTCAAATTTCCACAGGGTAAATTTGCAGATTTAAAACAACAACAGATTTTCTTAGTTTAAAATTTAGTATAAGAGTTTATTGATCACTGGTTTTACTTTCTTGCCAAAAATAAAATTGTTATTATTTAATTGTTGGTTCCTTTAATCAAATCAAAGCTACTGGTTAGCCGAAGTGACCTGCACTGGGACTAGTATCTACATTTGTAGCTCATGCTCAAATTAAATGTGTAATTGATTATAAAAGGTAGTGTACTGTAATAGTGGCGACTTTTAAAAATAAATTTCTATTACAGTCATTCACACACACCTTTTAAATAATAAATAATACGTCATTTAATGTCTAACCCAACGTGGGGCGTTTAATAAAACAGAACTAAGCTTAATAATTTATTCAATTCAAATCTAATTTAAAGGGTATTTGATTACAAATAAAATTTTAAAATTAAAGAAAAAAATAGAATAAAAACAAAAGGCTTTGTTAAAGGTATTTGAGGGTTTTTAAACATTTAGTATTGGTGTGATATTTTCATTGTCATTAAGCTTGCATGAAACTAAGGTCAGGTAAGACAACAATAATGAGTGGCAACGAACAGGAAGGACAGACATCCCAAACTGACGTAGAGGCTCAAGAAGAGACAACAAGGCAACAAGAGATGGAAGGGCGTCCGGAAATAGCACCAGTGGGGGATACCATACAAACACCGGTACAGACAGATGCAAACATGTTCCAACGACTCATGCAGATGATGACAGGCATCAGTGCGAAAATAGATGACACGAAAGAAGAAATAAACAAGAAATTTGAAGAAACAAAGCAAGAGATAAATGAAAAATTAAGAGAAAACAAGGAAGAGATTAATGAAAATATGAATATGAAGCTAGATGAACAAAATAAAAAACTAGAGAAATGTGCACAGGAAATGAAGGGAAGAATGGAAAATGTTGAGAGTAGACTAGATAGAATGGACGAAGAAACAAGAGAAGAAATTGGCAGTAGGGTGCATGCAGCTACAGATGGAATGAAGGCTGAACTAAGTCACCATGTTGAAACTGTTATAGTAGAAGGATTCACGGAGATAGAAGGAAGAATAAAGAGGCAGAGCGAGACAGTTGATCAACATCTTAAAGAACAGGACGGAAGATTATCATTAATCAATACGCAGTTGTTAGAAGGAAGAAAAGGAGCAGATGCTACAACCACGACACCGACACACACAGTCATGTCACTGTCAGAAAAATTTATTTTATTTTTACGGCGATACAAGGACACATTCCAAGGTTTTCACCACCAGATTAAGGCAACATATGGAAACTTTACATGCTGGTACAAACGTAAAACAGGTAATACAAAACATGTTACGTGGAGATGCCGAGACGTAGTACCAGGTGATCGAGAGTAGGTTCCAAACGCTCGATGAATTCGAGATATTGGTAATGAAACAGTACTGGGGGGAGTAAAACCAACAAAAAGTTCGCTTCAACTTATTTAATGGTAAGTATATAGAAAACAATGGTGTATCCAGGGAGAACTATATATTAAGAAAAGTATATAATATCAGATACCTGGAACCAAGCTTCACCGAGGCAGAGATGGTAAGATATTTGGCACGACACTTTCCTGATGACGTACACAATGTTATTGTGACTCAAAGGATCTCAACTTTGGATGGATTGATTGACTACCTCCGGGACATAGATGACCATTATACGGGATGGAGAAAACGACAGAACGACAACAGAAACAGAAGTAATGAAAACAAAAATTGGAATTATGGTAACAAGATTTATGAAGACGGAAACAAAAACTGTGATACTGGACAGAATAAGAACAACGAAAATAGAGGCTATGAAAGAAGAAACTATTATTACAACAACCAGAACAATGGCAATCAACAGAGGACGTATAATAACAACCAAAACAATTATGGAAACCAACCACGACCTTTCAACAATCAGAATAATCAGGGCAACCAAAATAATCAACAAAGGACAAATGGTAACCAACAAACAAGATCACAAGGAACAGAGGAACAAAGAAGGGACACAAGAACGTATGCACAGGTCGCAAATACGAATGTTCAAACAAGAAACACACAGCAGTCACAACAGGAAATGAATAAGATTGAAACTCAGGCACAAATTAATTCACAACAGGATTTTTAAGTAAAATTATTTTAACAACCAGTTATAGCCACCCGCGTGAATTTATATCAACGCACATCGATAATGAAAACATACAAACAAAAACAAGTTATTTACCAATTGTAAATTTAAACATACAAGGATTGAAGTTAACTGGACTAGTCGATACGGGTTCTGAGATCAGTTTGATAAATGAAAATTTAGTTAACAAACATAAGGATAGTTTTGCACAAAAGTTTATAAGAATATCAAAGGTCAATTTATTGAATGCCAATGGCAAGAAATTCACACAAAGTAACAAAATGTTAAGTACAACCTTTAAAGTAGAAGATATTTCTTTCAATTGTGATTTGTTTATAGTACCTGATTTAAATTTTGACGTAATATTAGGTGAAGATATTTTATATCAATTAAGGGCAAAAATTGATTTGGGAAAAGGTTTCCTCAATCTTGAAGGTAAAACGCTACCCATAATAAATAAAAATAAGGTTATAATAAATAATGAATTAAATGGTAATCAATCCAATGCGGTGAAAAATGACAAACGAGTCAATGCGGGATGTGAGGCAGGCACAAAGTCCTCCCACATCGAAAAAAAATGCGGTAAAAAATGAGATAAATGCGGAACATATGATAGAAACGACTACATATGTAATGAATAGTAACTACTTAATGCCCAAAAATATTGAAATAAAATGTCAAACTGAATATGAAAGTATTGTTCATGAACTGTTACAAAAATATATTTCACTCATAAACTACGAAGCTAGAGTTGCGTCAGGTTACATTCACAGGTTACAGGTAGATGAATCAAAACCATTTAAAAGTAAAAATTATCCTATTCCTTATAAATATCGAGAACAAGTGCAAAATGAAATACAGAACATGTTACAATCTAACATAATCGAATCTGCTAAAACTAATTATATAAACCCTTTGGTAATTGTTAAAAAGAAAGATAATTCAATAAGACTTTGTTTAGATGCACGGACTTTAAATACGTTAACAAAATCTCAATTTGATTGTCCACAAAATATCAGTTCAATGTTATCTAGAATTGGAAAGAATACAATTTTCTCAAAACTTGATTTAAAAAATTCTTTCTGGTTGATTCCACTTCATCCGGATTCTCGCAGGTATACTGGGTTCAGCATAGATGGACATGTTTTTCAATTTAAAGTTGTACCATTTGGTCTACAAAGCGCAAGCTCAGCACTCGTCAGGGCAATGCAGAGTATTCTTGATCACTATGAAGGATTTTGTTTTCATTATATTGATGATATTCTAATTTTTTCTGAAACTATAGAAAAACATAGTGAGCATTTGGACAAAATTTTAAATACTTTAGATGAAGCAGGGTTAAAACTTAATATTGAAAAGTGTGAATTTTACCAAACTTATGTAAAATATTTGGGGTATAAAATAACACAAACAGGGATAAGTATTGGAAAAGATAGAGTAAAAGAAATTAAAGAATATCCTCGTCCTATAAATTTAAAAACTTTACGTGGTTTTCTAGGGGTTTTAAACTATTACAAACAATTTATACCCAGATTGTCAGAATTAGAAGTTCCTCTAATTGAGCTACTTAGAAAGGAGACGAAATGGGAATGGAATGAACGCAGGGAAATGGCTTTCAAAGAACTTAAAAAAAAATTTTCATGACAATCTTTTGTTACATAGCCCTGATTTCAACCTACCATTCATACTTAGGACTGATGCGTCGGAGTCAATAATCGCAGCTGAGCTGGTACAAATTCAAGGGGGGGTAGAAACACCCATATGTTTCATATCTAGAATCCTCAAACCATATGAAACCCGCTATTCAGTTGGAGAGCTCGAAATGTTAAGTGTCGTGTATTCTATATCAAAGCTTTCTTTCTACCTAACAGCTGCTCATTTCACTTTAGAAACCGATCACGCTGCCCTATGTTCCTTAATGAAAAATCGATTTGCAAATAATCGAATTTATAGATGGTCATTCAAGAATATTCGTTCACAATTAAACATCGCCCGGGTGTAGAAAACATCACTGCAGACTCGCTAACACGCAATCGACAAGTAGAAACTGAACAACTCAACACATACCTAGTATCACTGAACACATTGTCACACAATAGTGGTCTCTATACAACAAGGCAAGTCCTAGACAGCCAACAACACTTACAAACATTAAGAGACAAAATACACGAAACACCACACAGAGGATACAGCATAAAGGAGAATTTTATAATCAAAACTATGTTGGATGAAGAAAAGTATGTCTTAGATGAATCTTTGGCTGTAAGGATAATATTAGACCTACATTTGCGATATGGACATATCGGGATTAGGAAAACGTGGTTAATTTACAGGGAAACATTCTATACAGAAAAGGATTTAAACCTAACAAAAGAAATTTTATCAAATTGTCACACGTGTTGCTTGGGAAAGAACAAAAATCACGTAAACAAAAATCAAATAAAAAGTATTCTCACGACAAAACCGTTGGAACTTATCTCAATTGATTATATCATTAATCTTATTTCGGCAGAAGGTGGTTTAAAAAACATTTTGGTGTTAGTAGATAATTTCACAAAATTCACTAAATATATCCAACAAAAAGATGTAACACGACCACTACAATTAAATTAATAAAACAATTTTGCAAAACAGTGGGAAAACCAGAAAGAATTTTGGCAGACAACGCGACGTACTTTAATAACGACAGATTTATTAAGTATTTAAACGATCAAAATATTAAAGCAAATTTCACAACAATTCGTCATCCCAGATCGAACCCATCTGAGCGATACATCCAAGAAACGATCAGATTCCTAAGAATTATGGTACAAAGAAACCATACTCAATGGCCTTCAGCTGTTGAAACGGTTGAGAACTACATGAACAATATTCCAAGCACGGTAACTAAGCTAGCTCCTATTGTGATCATGTTTGGCAGACATCCAGACAGAATATGGGAAAATGAGAAACTAGAAAATTTGAGTGAAATACATCAAACTGTGAAATTACGCTTACAAAGAAATGCAGAAAGGTACTTATCACGCGAAAACAAGCGGATTAAAAAAAGAGTAAAATTTAAAAAAGGTGACAAGGTCATAATTAAAAGAATGAGGATATCAAACAAAGAACAAAACATTTGTGCGAAATTGTTATATCCTTATGATGGTCCGTATATCGTGAATAAAGTTTTAAATGAAAATACATATGAATTAAAATACCCAGAAGAAGACGAGGAAGAAAAAGAACAAGAAGAGGAAGAATCAGAAAATGAACGAATTCGTGGAAGATTCCACGTGGAAATGATTTATCCGTATGTCGGTGACTAAATCAAAGAAAAACAAAGAATGACAGTGCAAATATCCCATCAAATTTTTCAATCTAATAAAATTTTAACAACTTTCAAAATTTTCAAATTTTTCAAATTTTATTAGTTGGAGGGGATAAATGATGTTATATTTCGGTCTCATATAAAGGATAAAGAGGCAAATTTAGTTAAAAGATTTAATCGACACTACTATTTGCAAATTTGCATGAAAAACTTGCAAAATACCAGAAAAAACTAATCAAGAAACTGGTATGAGTTACAAATTGTGAGCACATTGTCCGTGTAGCTTTCTCTAGATTCAACAAGTTTAAATAATAACAATAAACATTATATGTTAGTTGAAAAATGTAAGAAATTTTGTTAAATTCACTTTATCTTGAGAAGCTTGTGACGCGCTTTTTGACTGGCGTCGTCACTATGGCGCCCCTAAGTAACTGAAGGTTACGGACTCGGGCGCCAGTTTCAGAATTAGAAGCGCTGAAACACGCTTACCGGGGTAGTTAAAAGTGGAGAAGGTTTTGACCAGGCGAACAGTGCATAAATAAAACAAACAGTTAGAAAACAATAAATAGTAACATTTATTTAATAAGCAAGGTTATGTACAAAGAAAAAGATAAAGTATGCAAAAGGTAAAACAAAGTAAGGCAGGCGTAAGTAGGCAAAACGTGCAAGTAAAAGCTTATCAAAATTACTAAAAGTTAAGAAAAGAAATGTTACAAGTCGCGGCTAGGGAGTAAGCTCAAGCAAAAATACACAAGGCAATTTAGAATAGAGTATCTTCGTCTGATAACGATAAAGTTTCCCCTCTGGGCAAAACGCGGCAGACGCCAGATACTCTGGACAGCGGATAGGCCTGTATCCAAAACCAAAAGACGGACTATTTATTTCTGGGTTGCCCACTTGCAGTAAATAGGTATTCGCGGAAAAATCACTATTGCGGCTCGTTTATTACTGGGTTTCCCACTTGTACTAAACGATTTGCTTACTACGGCCTATGCGCTCGAATTATATTCGAGATTAACCACTTACTCCTTGGTGTCAAAGCTAGAAAAGGATTGATTTAAAATTTGCGCTGTTGCTACTGAAAGCAACGGGAGGAGAACTAGGTTCTGCTCGATTAACACGTGTAAATCTTTCATACTCGATATTGCCTACGCAATTATAAACGGCGAGGTATAAGTGGCGCGCCCGGTGTGTTTGATACTTAAGTCGCGTGCCTTTACCTGTATGTGAGTAGAATTTATATGTAAATGAGGGCCAGTAACGAAGCCGGTCTGCAATTAAATGCCTCAAACATAGGTGGCGAAAATAGCTTCGTTACACTCCCCTCTTACTTCGGCAAAAAAAAGAAAAATATTGCAGCAATTCTATTTTTCTTTTTTTTTTAATTTCATTTTACAAATAAAAAAAAATTACTTATAAAATGAATTACAAAATATCAGTATCAAAACAAACTAAAAATTTCCTCCTGCGAGACGGGTCGCAGTATGTACAAAACTAAACCGGAATAAAAATGATATTATGAATACAATACTTGTATCAAAAACAGGAACAAATAAAACGTATTCTATAATTTTCGGGCTATGGGGCGTTGACCATTCCTTGGATTGACGTTCCCATATTTGTGAACTTTCTACTTCTGGGGTAGAACTGTTGGACGAAGTGAATTCTAGAACAGAAAGGAATTGTTAAGGTTGATGTTTTTACCTTGTGCGTGGGAGGTTCCCATTGGGTTCCAACAGAGTCTCGGACGGGTTTGAGCTCTCTGGATGCAAAATGATGTTGTACTCCACGGGTTTCCTTTCTACATCTGACTGGCCTGGATGGATTCACGGCTCTTGGAGATCTCTGGACACACGGACAATCTCTGGACATTATACCACAACGTCCACACTGGGAACAAAACAACTGCCTGGGGTGATGGCAATTTCTTCTTGTATGTCCGGTTTTTCCACATTTCCAGCATAAATTCAGATGGACGGGCATATACCTAAGTTTTCCCTGGCGTTGACGACTTGCAACATTGGAACATAATGCTTCTGCATTAGTAGCGGATGAGGGTCCTGACGGCGGTTGACGTGACATGGCATCTGCCATGTGATTGCTGTGTTGACATTCCCTCTTCTGTGGTCGTTGTCGTCGTTTGACGGGGCCAGTTTGATGTAGTACATCGGTAGTGGTAGGTATCCCTTGGGAACTTGGTCGTTCCCTGTCGGAAGATTTCTTCGTCCTAGTTTCTTGGTTGCAAGACAAGTTTACGGTGATTCCTCCAATTGGACTGACTGACGGGATAGAAACTTGCTGGTCGTTGATCGTTGCGGTGCCAGTAGCGATATTCACAGTTACCTTATGCTTCTGTAGGAAATCTATTCCTATCAGTACGTCTGAATTCAGATTCGGAAGGTATATGAACAGTTCAGTGAATCGTTGTTCGGCTATCGTAAATTGAAAGTGATACTCCTTGGTAAGGGTTACTAGTTCTCCATTTGCCAGTTCTGTGGAAGGTACTGAAGCGGACTTCCATGGAACGTTGCGCTGAGAGCAAATCTTCTGCACTCGATTACCGATGAATGAACGAACGGAACCGGTATCGATGAGAGCTGAGAAGGTACTACCATAAGCGTTTACGGTGACATGCGGTCTAGTATCCCTGGCATCTCTTTCATTTGAGGCTGGTGCCGGCCTCGTAGCGGTGCGGTTTTGGTTTGATTCTTCCGTCCTGGGGCATTGACAATCCCGGGACATGATCCCTTGGCGTCCGCATCGTGAGCAGAAAAGACGTGGTGCTGATCGGCAGTTGCTTCGGAAATGTCCCGGTTTCCCACAGCGCCAGCATTGTAGGGTCTGAGGGTTTCCTCTTGCTGTGGCGGAGGCGGTGGTCCTTGTACCCACGGTATCGGTGGCTGGAGAGGTAATGGTAGTCTGTCGGGATGGATACGTTGTCCCGGCTGGAGATCGTTGTCTGTCAGGAGTGGTTGGATTATGAGTTCGTCCCATCGATGGTGTCGATGATCCTGTCGTTGCTGTGGCAAACGTCCTGTTAAGGAATGTCGGTGGGGGTCTTCTTGGAGGGCCTTGATGTGAGTTGCCAGGCTCATTTGTAATCAACAGGTCCCTTCTTGTACTCCTATCTCCTGTAAGATTCGGTGGATGTACTTTCGGTTTATGTGACTGTTGAACCTCTCTCTGTAGGGTCTCGAATCTTTTTACCTGCGTGGTCAAAGTGGGGATATCGGAGAAATCGTTTGGTCGAATATACTGTCGGTATTCTGGTAGTAAATTTCGGTACAGCCAACGTAACTCCTGCTGTGGTGTTAATTCCCCATGTCTACGGATGAGTGTTTGCAATTCGGTTAAGTAAGTGGTAGCGGTTTCATCGGGTTTCTGGAGACGTCGGCCGATTTCTGCTTCCAAGTCTTCGAGGTAGTTGACGGGAAAATAAAATGTTCGAAACTCTTGGGCGAATTGTGCCCATGTTTGCCAGCGAGGCCGATTGTTGCGGTACCATAGCAAAGCTGGGCCTTGTAGTAGTTCTGGCAGTACGGGGAGCAATTGTTCAAGGCTGATTTGTGAATAGGAACAAATCTCTTCCAGGCGCTCCAAAAATGCGGGCGGGTCCGTCTTTCCGTTGAAGTGTACATTCCACTTGTGTACTTTAAGTGGGTCAAGTGTTGGTCCTGGTGTTGTGCGCGGGATCGAGAATTGTCCTGGGAAGGAGGGAGGTTCCATCTCTGGTAGTGGTGATGTACTGCCATCCTTAATGAATTTTACCAAACGACGCTTTTTCTCTTCTACGGTGCCAGCTAGGTTCAGGTTGAATTTCAATAACTCGGCGTCAAGTTGCTCCTTCCTTAGCTTGTAGATCCAGGTAAGGCGGGAGTCTCCTGACACGGATGGTCCTGCTTCGTCTTTTGTGACGGTCTCCACATCCTGGGCGTTCTTGTCGGTCATGTTGCCTAATGGTCCGGTCATATTTTCAGAAAATGCGGAATATGCAAGTGAAAGTAAAGCTGTCGGACTGGTTCCCAGATATATCTTGTGTCGGGGTCTCTAGAGTCGAGAGATTTTGATCTTTCCTCTTTCCGGTCAAAACTCCGGGTTTGGCACACCTTTTCCCGAAACGCGTAGTCGGATCGTTCCGAAACCAACGGCAATCGATTCCTGGCCCCTGATTTACTGCAAAACGAGGGGTCACACGTGTGGTATCTCCGGACACCGGAGTCGTCAAGTATTCCGGGCGGAATCCGGGAGGTCGGTGAAAAATGGGCTTAGATGGTGTAGCCTCACTCCAGTAGTCACGTGGTATGGTTTTTATTCGGTTCCGACTCCTATCTTGGCCGTATCAAGCTTTTCCCCGGAACCGTTGGTTGGATCGTATTTCTGACGGTTCCAATCGATTCCTAAGGTCCAAATATCTTGAAAACGACACCCCACAAGGCAGGCTTGTGTTCGGGTATCCTCGGGTGACCTCGGATATGTTCGGGTGGAGTTCGGGTTTTTTCGTCGGGTATGCAGCCTTCGCGTATCTTAACTCCACTGAAGCGTTCGTTTCCTTTCAAAAATCTTCAAACCTTCCTAAAACAGCGAATAACCTCTTCGGGAATCCTCGGAGTCACTCGGGAGTCGTCGTAATCGGTTCCTGACCCTCGATTACCTATACTTTGATACCCCACTTGTCTATCTTGGCTGTTTCTCGTCGCTTCGGTTATCTTCGGTAACGGTTGATGATACGGTAGCTTCTTTCTCCTGCGGTGGACCTTCGGTTTTTTCTTTACGGTTCTTCACGGTTTCCAATCCTGTTTCACGGTTTCTTGCACGATTTACTGTTACAGTGCGCAGAAAATCTTCTGGTTCCTTCTGCGCAGATGCACGGTACTCCTAACTACCTGTTCACGGATCTCCTATGACGCGTGATCTGTTTTATAAATGCACAGTCCCTGCTCGGGCCGCCAAATTGTGACGAGCTTTTTGACTGGCGTCGTCACTATGGCGCCCCTAAGTAACTGAAGGTTACGGACTCGGGCGCCAGTTTCAGAATTAGAAGCGCTGAAACACGCTTACCGGGGTAGTTAACAGTGGAGAAGGTTTTGACCAGGCGAACAGTGCATAAATAAAACAAACAGTTAGAAAACAATAAATAGTAACATTTATTTAATAAGCAAGGTTATGTACAAAGAAAAAGATAAAGTATGCAAAAGGTAAAACAAAGTAAGGCAGGCGTAAGTAGGCAAAACGTGCAAGTAAAAGCTTATCAAAATTACTAAAAGTTAAGAAAAGAAATGTTACAAGTCGCGGCTAGGGAGTAAGCTCAAGCAAAAATACACAAAGCAATTTAGAATAGAGTATCTTCGCCTGATAACGGAAGTCTAAAGTTTCCCCTCTGGGCAAAACGCGGCAGACGCCAGATACTCTGGACAGCGGATAGGCCTGTATCCAAAACCAAAAGACGGACTATTTATTTCTGGGTTGCCCACTTGCAGTAAATAGGTATTCGCGGAAAAATCACTATTGCGGCTCGTTTATTACTGGGTTTCCCACTTGTACTAAACGATTTGCTTACTACGGCCTATGCGCTCGAATTATATTCGAGATTAACCACTTACTCCTTGGTGTCAAAGCTAGAAAAGGATTGATTTAAAATTTGCGCTGTTGCTACTGAAAGCAACGGGAGGAGAACTAGGTTCTGCTCGATTAACACGTGTAAATCTTTCATACTCGATATTGCCTACGCAATTATAAACGGCGAGGTATAAGTGGCGCGCCCGGTGTGTTTGATACTTAAGTCGCGTGCCTTTACCTGTATGTGAGTAGAATTTATATGTAAATGAGGGCCAGTAACGAAGCCGGTCTGCAATTAAATGCCTCAAACATAGGTGGCGAAAATAGCTTCGTTACAAGCTAGACTTCTATAACAAAAAAGGAAAAGGTGTTAAAAAGAAATCCACCGAGGGAGTATTTTAGTTCACAGACTATCACAGGTTGAGTTTGAACAGCTTGTAGTGTAGAAAATCACAAGATGCGTGAAAAGCAAATTTCTGGATCTGAAACAAAGAAAATTCCAAATTAAATCTAAAAATAAAATCAATAACTTTAAAAAAGTAACAAAACTTAGTGAGAAAGACTATATATTTTGCTTAAAGGACAGTAAAGTTTAAATAAAGTGAATGAACTTGAAAACAAGAAGCTTACTATCGTTAAAAAAACAACAAACAGTTATTTTACAAAAATAAGTGAGCGCACCAGAGACTTTGTTAATGAAAATCAAAGCAAATTCCTTAAATTCGATAGATCAAGTCAATCTCTAGTTTTAAAAGTTTAATTTTCGTTTTATCCCAGAAATGTACCAGCAGCTGCCAAGTTCTGCGTTGTCAATGGTAATTTTGCAATATCAAACCAAAGATGTTGATTAGTTGTTATTTTTCACGTTGTATTCAAAGATGAAAGTTCAGGGAACATTTTCAGCAGATTTCAGCAAGTCAGGCAGTTGAAAAAGGACTAAACTAGCTCGACAAACTTGCATGTCATCCTAAAAAAGATTCAAGTTTATTTAGTTAATAAAATTCTTTGGAAAAACCAAAAAGATGTTAAATTAAGAAATAGGGATTAGTAAGTAGGAAAGTAAAGTAAAATTTCAGACTGTACATAGTTTTAACTAATTTTAAGGTAATTATGTAAGAAAACACACAAATTTGAGTAAAGCTTTAGAAAGAAGCTGGCCAAAAAAAGGGGGGTATCAAAATGTAGGTAAAGACACGGGGAATATTATTTTAGCAGTAAAAATTGGCAAAAGTATCTATTAAGAAAAATTTTATTCATTTCACATTTCGACATTTCAAAATGACAGGTCCAACAATCCATGAATGTGACAAAAAGTCAAATTTTAATAAAAATCTCATGAAAAAAGTTCGTAACTAAGAAATTTTGTTAAAAAAGGGGAACGTTGTTGTTGAATTTTGAGAAAAATAGTCATGTCAAATTTTTATTAATATTATGAAAATTTAAAGAAATCGTATCAAAACTACAAATTAATTAGCAGAAAATAGAGAAAATAAGACAAGGCAAGGCTTAAAACATAAAGTTTGTGTATTTTCAAAATAAAATTGGATGGAAAAAACATAACCAAGAACGTAAAACAAACGTCAGCATTTGACTTACCAAACAGGTATCAATTTATATTCCTACATTTAACCAAGTATTTTAGCGTAAAGCTTCACGTTCACATTTAATCACTATTCACTGGAGAAAGTATCGTCAACAAGGAATATCCAGGGGTAGCAATACGTGAGCTGTAGCAGATTGGCACTTTGCAGAAAAGGTTTTGTGCGCTATTCGAAAATCAGTGCGAATAAGATTTGAAACGCCCGTAAACTGACAGGTACAGTGTTAGATATAGGAAGAGAGCTCAATTGACATTATTAAATTTGCAAATTCCCATTTCTTCGAATGCATTAGTTCAAATTTCCACAGGGTAAATTTTCAGATTTAAAACAACAAATCAAGGCCTAGATTTTCTTAGTTTAAAATTTAGTATAAGAGTTTATTGATCACTGGTTTTACTTTCTTGCCAAAAATAAAATTGTTATTATTTAATTGTTGGTTCCTTTAATCAAATCAAAGCCACTGGTTAGCCGAAGTGACCTGCACTGGGACTAGTATCTACATTTGTAGCTCATGCTCAAATTAAATGTGTAATTGATTATAAAAGGTAGTGTACTGTAATAGTGGCGCCTTTTAAAAATAAATTTCTATTACAGTCATTCACACACACCTTTTAAATAATAAATAATACGTCAATATATATATATATATATATATATATATATATATATATATATATATTTATTTATATAAGGTATCCGTTGGCATCCTACCTAATAACGTTCTCACTTGGCATCCATTAATATACACACTGATATACACAAAATTTATTTAAAGGCTAAGTTAGCATCCTACCTACTTTACGGTTTAATTGGTGTCCTTATGAATATTTTAATCGATGCGTAAAATGACACCCGAATATAAAAATTACAGGTTTAACTGACTTCCGGCGGCGTTGTCAGATGTATGCTATGCTGCTTTATCGTATTTGCCTAGAAGAATATTATTACAATCTGCAGTCTGTCGACGTATAAGTAAATAAGGAAATCTCATCCTGTGAGAATACTAATTTATGTCACAATTTAAGTTTCGAAACATGAAGTTCGCGTAAAAGTGAATTACTTTTTATTTGCTTATAATTGTTATAAAACATATTCTTTATGGGATTTGGCAAACAGTAGAAAAAACAATCTGTATGAACTAAAAAGAAAATCTATCTGCAAAGATTGGAAATTAATTTTGTAGATAGTTTTTCTTTTTAGTTCTCACAGATAGTTTTGTTCTGCTATTTGTCAATTTATCAAATTTTCTGTACGAGATAGGACAGGGTGCTGTAAAGAAATATTATTCAGAAAAATGAAACTGAATTTGTTAAAATTTTGCTCACTTGCAAAGTGACCCTATAAGGGTAAAGTTGGAGTATCACGTATTTTTAACGTTTATTATTATTTATTTGAGTTCTCTTTTACACAAATTATTATTAATTAATCACCTTCTAGATTGTGTTAATATTTTAATGCTTTTCAAGTGTATTAGACAATTATAATTTATTCAAAAAATTATATTTTGCTATAAATTTGTAACATTTCCAACTTTTTTTAAATTTCACAATAGTTCAAAGAATACGAATTAATAATTATTTTTTCAATTACACCCCCCATGAGAACTATTGGGCCTCAAAATGACCCCATAAGGACAAAAGTAGAGTATCATGTATTTCTAGCATTTATTGTTATTTATTTGCGACTCTTTTTGCAGAAATTATTTTTAATTAGTCTCAAGAATGTTCTTTATTTTAAATATGAGCAGAAAGTCGATGAAAAGTTCAAAATTTCTTAAAACCTGCACAACTCTAGCTCTATTCTGAAGAAAGTTGGCAATAAACAGGAATAAGTTGCTTAAATAATTTGCAGGTTTCATTAGCAAACTCTTAATAAACAAAAGTGTGAAACTAAAAAAAGATGGAAATGCTACAAATTTGTAACAAAACGTAATTGCTTAAATAAATTATAATTATTTAAGTAAATTAAAATTGTTTAAACAATTTGAAAAACCTTAAAATATTAAGACAAACTGAAATCTGACTAATTCAAAACTATTTCTATAAAAAAATCTCATTCTGAATAATTCTTTCTAAGATTTTGTCCTATCTCTTACAGAAAATAGTATATTGTGTATTTAGGTGTGAAAGCAGTACATTCCCGGACGACGATGCATCGAAATTCGGGAATGTGCTTTCACACCGAAATACGCATACTATTTTTTCTGAAATCACAAACAATATTATTATAAATTAAGAAATTTGTATTAATGCATAAAATTTCTTCATTAATGAATAACATTTCTTCATTATAATCTAACATTTCTTCATTACAATCTGACTGCTTACTAATAAATGTAATTTTGATGTATGTCTAAGTGTAAATGTAAGTTTGATTGTTTGTCTGCGTGTATTTATTTACTGTCAAAAATATACATAAAAAACCATACGGGAATGTTACTTTCCCGGCCTATGCCGGGAAAGTAACATTCCCGTACGGTTTTGTTGATCGTTGCTTGGCAACGGATCTTTTCCGGTCTGTTTTCTGATAGTTTCTTAGCAACGGACTAAAATACTGGAATTGTGCATTTTTCGATCTGAAATCGCGCCGAAAATGTAGACATTGCCGATCGATTTCAGAAAAAGTACTTTATAAATGAGAGAAATTACTTTTTTTTGGTAAATTTCCAAGACATATGAATTACTCATTTAATCATGCGTCGCTCCCTGGCACACTGTATATGCTTTCTTAGAAAATGTAAGGCTCTCACTGAAACGAGAAATTGGAGATTTTTTTATTTTTAAAACATAATAACATTGAAAATATCAACTTTATGAAAAAAATTATCGAACATTTCTTGTTGGAAATCGATAAAAAAATATTTAAAAACATAGTTTCATTGAAAAAATGTAATATTTCCTTTTGTTGTAAACAAAATTGTTTTAAACAATATCAGACCGGGTTACCGTCTGGTAACATGGATGCTCATAATCAGTAGTGTCTCCAGAACTGATTCCAACAAATAAACTGCGTCCGAAATGTATTCGAAACTCATACGCCAATACTGCCTGCTATATAACTAGACCTCCCAATTTTATAGACCAGTAACAACTTCGTAAAAAAAAAAATGAAAATCGGCAAAGAGACCACGGTGTTTCATTTCTACATAAAAACTTTTAAAAAGTCAAAAACCTAAACCACATTCCAATTTAAAAAAAATATAAATGACTAAGTTTTAAAATCTAAAAAGGAAGTAGCAGGACAAGCTTTATTTGAAAACGTTTTTATTGAAAATAAAATTATATAAAAAAAAGTATTTTTAAGAAAAAGCTTTTATTTGAAAAAACTGTACTAAAAAGTAAAAATAATTTTTTAAAATTCATACACCTGGAAACCAAAAACTTTGCGGACGGTCATATAGCACTATTGCATAGTTACTCTGCTCAATTGACCGCCCCCAAAGCTTTTGGTTTCCATGTGAATGAATTTTAAAAAATTATTTAAACTTTTTAGTACAGTTTTTTCAAATGAAGGCTTTTTCTTAAAAATATTTTTTTTATATAATTTTATTTTTTACTTTTTAGTCTACTTATTTAACAGACACACAAAACCCTTTCATTTGATACAAATGGCAAGGGAGTCGTGAAGAAAGATAATTTGCCATCCTAGGGCGTCCGCCATATTGGATTTATAATAGCGTTACATAGTTCATCGTATTTTACTCGTCAAACCCTTTCATTTGATTCCATATCAAGGGGGTTGTGAAGAAAAAGGCGATCTGCCAGCTTGGGACGTCCGCCATATTGAATTTAGAATGACGTCACATTGTCTATCGTAATTTACTCGTAAAACCCCTTCATTTGATACCCATATCAATAGGGTTGTGACTAAAAAGCCGGTCCGCCATCTTGGGACGTCCGCCATATTGGATTTAGACCGATAGTGGCTATACTATGTTACATTGTCACCGGACTTATACACGTGTGCCAAATTTCAAAGCTCTAGTATAATAAGAACTAGTCAAAATTCAGCTTGCAAGATTTCACCAAACAAACATACATTCATACATAACACATTGCAAGTTAAATAAAAGCTTTTAAAAAAATGAATACAACACAAATATTTAGCATTTATGAAAATGTAAACATACGTATTTCAAACCAAAATAATACAATAATGGTAAAATGAAACAAAAACAGAACATCAACTCTTAAAAGGAAATTTATTTTCTCTGTCTATATAATCCCAGGATTATGTTATGTGTACTTTGTAGTTCTAACACATTATAGTGTAGGCAAATTAGCATTTTGACTAAATAGTTTATCGAATGAATGGATTTTCACAGAACTTTGTGGATTCTGTTCGTTTTGAAGTCTAGATCAAACTCCAAAAAAAAAATGGCCGCTAATATTGCCTCGCAATTATTATAAACAATGATCTTGTTGCTAATTTGTTAACTAGTAAAATTGAGGTAAATTAAAAAAATAAAATGTCTTTTTAGATAATTTTATGAAAAATAACAACTTTTTACTCTCGTAAAATTTTCGAAAAATGCATATTTTCCGAGATATAGCGGTTGAATTTTTCCAAAAAGGGTTGAAGGTGAAAAAAAAAAGTGACGAGAAAAATCCATAAATTCGAGTGAATATATTATTAAACTACAAGACTTTTTTCCTTTATGACTTTTTCCTAAAGTGCACTCTGTCCAAGTTTCCTGGAAAAAACCGAAAAAAAAGGCCCTTATCCGTAAACGGAAAATATCGTAAACTATGAAATTTAAAAATCTGGAAAAATTCAAACGTATATTCTTTACAATTTTGCTCTGTTCTAATTTTTTTGTGACGTACATATTTTCCGAGTTTTCAACAGTTTTTTACTATCAAAATGTATCTAAATTTTTTCATGACACAAAATGCATGTAATCTCTAAAATTGTAATTAATTTATATATATTTAATAGAAAAATATCTAATTTGTGAAGAAAAGAAAGAACAAAAAAATTTCTACTGCAGTCTCGTAAGCAAATATTAAACCACCTTTACCCTTTCAAATAGAAAGACGTAAATTGGACTGTAAGTCGATGAAGTCTACTTATTTTGAACAATAGACATCCTTTAAAATATCTGTAGAGAAAATGTTTATGAATTTAAAAAACAAAACATATGGTTGAAATAAATATATTTCGGAAATGGTTTCTTACAATAGAGGCCTTACCCCACAAGCGTTCATAATAAGACGCAATAAAACTGTCTTTCAGAACTAGCAATCCTTCATTTCAAAAAGACAAGTTAATTAGTTTCAGATACAACCCATTATTGTCTGTTTAACCGAAACTAGAATAACAGACTCCGAAACTAAAAAATTACCAAATATAAGCCACTTTTCGAGCGGCTTTTACACCGTTATTGTAAATACATTCTGGCGATTAAGTAAAATGCTAGAATCTCTAAAACGATTATTTTTTGTGTAATTTTATAGCAATGTGTTCCAGATCTTTTTATAATACATACACGTAACAACTATTAAGTTAATATCTTAAACCGTCCCACAGGAAACGTGCGTACAAAAAATACAGACAAACCGATAGATACAATTTTTTTTTGCCCTCAAATTTAAAATCTCGATATTTCATGACATTCTTACGAAGGCGTAGAAGGGTCACGGATGTTTTTTTCCAATTATTCCCAGATAAATTTGTAAATAATTTGATTATTCCCTGTTAAATCTGTAAATAATTGAATTATTCCCAGTTCAAACTGTAAATTTTATTATTCCCAGTTCAAACTGTAAATAATTCAATTGCTCCCAGTTGAATCTGTAAATAATTTAATTATTCCCACTTTAAACTGTAAATAATTCAATTATTCCCAGTTCAAACTGTAAATTTTTATATTCCCAGTTCAAACTGTAAATAATTCAATTGCTCCCAGTTGAATCTGTAAATAATTTAATTATTCCCACTTTAAACTGTAAATAATTCAATTATTCCCAGTTCAAACTGTAAATTTTTTTATTCCCAGTTCAAACTGTAAATAATTCAATTGCTCCCAGTTGAATCTGTAAATAATTTAATTATTCCCACTTTAAACTGTAAATAATTCAATTATTCCCAGTTCAAACTGTAAATTTTTTAAATCCCACTTTAAACTGTAAACAAATATTATTCCCATTTTAAACAGTAAATAATTGAACTGGAACAGCTGGAACACTCAGTCATTTCCAGTTTAAAAAAATGTAAATACCTAATATTCTGTTTTGTATGAATGCGCAGTGGCTTTCCTTGAGTAAATTGGATGCACAGTAGGTTACCTTGGATAGTATGGACGCGTAGTAGGTTTTTTCGAAGAAAATACTTAAGAGGATAATCTGCGTTAAGACAAAACATATTTTCATTGATATATATGAAAAAGGTATATACGGGTGGGCGTGCACCTTTGATCAATGAAATATGCCGACCAAGTAAAAAGGCGGAGAATAACATATTGTGTAATATATAAGAGAAATAGTTCAAACATATTTCTGTCGTAACAGAGTCGAATTTCGCGTTGGGTGCACAAGAATTTTTATTTAAAGTAATTTGAGTAGGAAAACTGAATGCGGTTGTAGTGATTCCTTAGGCAGTGGTTTTTAATTAAAAGAAAAAACTATCTGTAGGTACATAATGTATATTTACAGTGTACAGGGTGTCCTAGTTAACGTGTTATGTCCGATTTTCTCGGTAGTTTTTGAGATAAGTATTTTTTTTTTTTTTTTCGGGGAATCTATGCCGCTAAGAAACATATAATTGAACATCAAAGAAGAATTGATCGGATTATTTATGTTCTTAATTGACTATTAAAGCATTAAAGGAAAGTAAAAAAAGGCATGTAAATTTTAAATATCACTTCCGGTTTACATGGCAATGGCGTTCTTTTTCTTGAAAATAGAATATTGATTACTTCCACATCCAGTGGTAGTATAGTAACAAAAAAATTTTTGAAAATTTTTATTGTTCAAATAGGCTTAGACTGTCATGAAAGGTCGACATTTTAAGTTTGAGCGAAAAAAAAATTCTGCCTGTCTGTCTAACTTTTTTGTGCGCACGATTACTCTGGAACCGTTTAAGATATTGACTTGAAATTTGGTACACTTATGTACTTTAACGGGATCTGGAACTAGATTATATTTTCATCTTATTCCATCGAAGGGTTGGGTTGTAAATTGGGGTAAATGGGGAGGTAAACAGGTAAATCAAGCAGGCAAGAGTCCGTAAAATTGGTATTTAGTATATATAAGAGAAGCTAGGGTCTCGAAAAAATTTTTGACATTAGCTACCCCCATTACCACCCCTACCCCACTTTTTAAGGGGACGAAAAAAAGTGTGATTTAGTGTATGTACAAGAACCAAAAACCTCAAAATATTTTTTTACTTCATAGGCCAAGAATTTTTATTGAAAAATTACCAAAAATCCTCGTTATGTTGGGGTGATGCCTATTACGAATAACTGGCAAAATAAGGATACAACATCCAGTGGAAGTATAGTAACGACAAAAAATTTTTTTAAAAATTTTTATTGTTCAAATAGGCTTAGAATGTCATGAAACGTCGAGATTTTAAGTTTGAGCAAAAAAAATTCTGTCTGTCTGTCGGTCTAACTTTTTTTTTGTGCGCACGTTTACTCTGGAACCGTTTGAGATACTGACTTGAAATTTAGTACACTTATGTACTTTAACGAGATCTAGAACTAGATTATATTTTCATCTTGTTCCGTCGAAGAGTTGGGGGTAAATTGGGGTAAATTTGGGGTAAATAGGTAAATCAAGCAGGTAAGAGTTCATAAAATTGGTATTTACTATATACAAGAGAAGCTAAGGTCTCAAAAAAAAATTTGGCATTAGCCCCCACCCCATTATTAAAGGGGATGAAAAAAAATTTAATTTAGTGTGTGTACAAGAACTAGAAACCTCAAAATATTTTTTTACCTTATCCACCCCCACTACCACCCTCTATCACCACCCTCACCCCATTACCGATGTGGGGTATCGTTTTATGGGTTTTTGAGGTAGAGAATTTCAAATATTATATTATTAAACAATTATTTCCACATACAACATTTTTTCGTTGTGAGTGACTTGGATAGAAAATCTGGATGTGGAAGTTGGGCAGCGGCTTTTTTTAAATTGTTAAATTAGTGTACAATATCGATAATTCTGCCATTCCCAATTGAAATTAAAATTTTGTGGACATGCCTATTGAAAGTCGCATTTTGGAGATATGAACTTTACTTTGCTTTTTTTTAAAGGAACACTCCATATATGTACCATTTGAAACGCCATAAAAAAAGCTTTGTATTTATAATATAATACATGGTACTTATCTTAAACAAATTTTGTCTAATTTACTATAAATTTACAATTTATCAAATTAGCCATGGAAAACAAAAGTATGTAAATTAAAATAAACAATATGTTAGTTCTGTCTAATTTCACTTTATTTTAAATAAAATGGAGAATTTCAATAATTGATACAGTGTGTTTCACTTGAAATGGTAACACCCCAATAACTTTATTTTTTTTCCGATTTGAATCGCATTTTACTTAAGTATAGAACAAACTAGTATCTACTTATGATCAGAAAAACATTCGCCTCCTACGGTACCAAAGCCACCTGCGGTACCAAAATATGTGGAGAAAATCGGAAAATCATATTAGGCATTTTTTTATCGGAAAATTTTGTTAATAAAACTTGTTCAGAATTGTCCAAAATGGCCAAAATTTAATCAAAATTAAAAAATGAAAAACGCATTTTACTTAAGTATAGAACAAACTAGTATCTACTTATGATCAGAAAAACATTCGCCTCCTACGGTACCAAAGCCACCTGCGGTACCAAAATATGTGGAGAAAATCGGAAAATCATATTAGGCATTTTTTTATCGGAAAATTTTGTTAATAAAACTTGTTCAGAATTGTCCAAAATGGCCAAAATTTAATCAAAATTAAAAAATGAAAAACTTGAAATTTAAAAAATTTTGAAAATAATTAGGTATTTAAAAAAAAACTGTTTTACAACTACCTGGCAGCTTGGGTTTAATTTCAAACAAAATTGTCATAGTACAGTTTTCTAAACGAAAAAACCCATTCAAATGATATTTTCGGACTTGGACATTATTTTAATAAAAATTTATATATTTTTTTTGATTAAATTTTGGACTTAAGGTTTCTGAACAATTCTTTCATTAACAAAATTTTCCAATAAAAATATGCCTAATATGATTTTTTGATTTTATCCGCATATTTTGGTACCGCAGGTGGCTTTGCATTTGTAGGACGTGAATTTTTTTCTGGTAATAAGTAGATCCTAATTTGTTCCATAAGTAAAATTAGATTCAAATCGGAAAAAAAATTTAAAAAGTGAAACAGACTGTATATATTTTTCGGACTACCATGACTTAATGTAAGAAAATATAAAACTTAATATCTACTATAGTTTTTAAGAAAAATACTGGGTCATATATCATTGAAAAGATTTTTCTATGGCCTTTCAAATGGTGTAAAAATATATGGGGGTGTTCTATTTAAAAAAACCGCTGCCCAAGGAATCACTACTTCCGCATCCAGATTTTCGATCCAACTCATTCACAACGAAAAAATTTAGTAATGGGGTGGGGGTGGCTAATGCCAAACATTTTTTGAGACCTTAGCTTCTCTTGTATATACTAAATACCAATTTTCTGGGCTCTTAGCTGCTTGATTTAGCTGGTTACCTCAAATTTACCTCAATTTACCCCCCAACCCTCTGACGGAACAAAATGAAAATATAATCTAGTTCCAGATCTCGTTAAAGTACATTTGTGTACCAAATTTCAAGTCAATATCTTAAACGGTTACAGAGTAAACGTGCGCACAAAAAAGTTACAGACCGACAGACATAAATTTTTTTTAAATTTTTTTTGGCGTTACTATACTTCCACTGGATGTGGAAGTAAAACCAAGGTAAAGCTCATATCTCCGAAATTCGACTTGTTTGAATTGTTTTGCTGAAATGATGTTTGGAAAATACATGTGATATCTCATAACTTTTATTTTTGAACGTATTTACGTAACTCCAAAAATAAAGAAGTTAAATGAGGTTCTAACGTTTGCACACCCACCCTGTACTGTTGACTATAATAAGGAACTTTAGTCTAGTTATTATAAAAAACACGTTCTCAAATAAATTAAACATGTTCTGATAGAACATATTAATAATAATAATTTTTTGTTTTTATGTCTTTGGTGTTTTTCAAAAAAATTGCCGCGCTTGGATTTTACCCTATAGCCCCCCCTGAATCCGCCACTGACTGCGCTCCGTCAGAAACCCTAAAATACCTATATGCATGTTTGGAGCATATTTAATGTCCGATATATCAAAAAATATTACAGCTAGATCCTTATATGTTTGAAATCGGGGATAAAGGATCTAAAAGAATATGTAAAAATATACATCATTTAAAAAGCAACCTTCATTGTTATATCACGTGACATATCCAAGCAATTGTTTTTTAATTGCATTTAAAAAAATATGTATACAACCTTACAACTCTTATACGAAACTTTTTTTTGTCTCCAATAATAACATAAATAAAGGGGGGTCAAAATATAGTTATAATTCGTCCGCTGTCTTGGATTCCTAAATTTTTACCAAAAATTCGTAACCCTCATCCCGAAAATCCCCAGATATCGATTTTCATTCGAATAGGATCACAGATGACAAAATTCATCCGCCATCTTGGTTTCCTAAATTTTGACCAAAAATTCGTAACCCGCATCCCCGAAAACCCCCAGACATCGATTTTCAGCCAAATAGGACCATAGATGACGAAATTCGTCCGCCATCTTGGATTCCTAAATTTTGACCAAAAATTCGTAAACCGCATCCCCGAAAACCCCCAGATATCGATTTTCAGTCGAATAGGATCGTAGATGACGAAATTCGTCCGTCATTTTGGATTCCTAAATATCTTAGCAGTATGAGATTCCTCGGAAAACCTACGTCAGATTGGATTTTGAACCATAAACTTATCTCAGAAACTACCGAGAAAACCCAGCATAGCGCGTTGACTGGGACACCCTGTACATTTTGCTTGGTAATAATTTCGAATAAATTGATTTCTGACCTAACTAAAAACCGCATTCAAATTTTCATAATAAAATTTGTAGGAGTGTTTATACAAAACGGTCCTCTCTATTTGGCACCTTTTATTTATGTATTAACATTTTCAAGAATTTCATCTATTAAGTCAGTCCTGTAAGATAAAATAATTTATAAATAAATTTAAGATATTACCAGAACTCCTAAATGCTTCCCTGGCAAGCATTCATTCGCGTCAGGTCTCCATGACAACAAGTTCCTCCCTAAAGTCTGAGAGCGTGTAAAGCTATGCGAATGCCGAGGCGAGTGCCATCTATTGACGGCAAAATTGGAAACTATTTATTGAATCTATGTTTGAAAAACAAGAGGTTATATTTTATCCACGTAATTAATTATGGACTATCTAGGTCGTCACGATTTCGTTTTTTGTAAATTCCAATTTTTCGACGTCCATTTTTTCGTTGATCACGTGTTTTTGACTAAAACAAAAAAATAAAAACGTGACGAACTAGAATATATATTTTAATACATACGTACAAAATTTGAAGTTTCTATCTTCAAAAATAAGCCGAATAATTCGTTTCTTCATTTCACTGACCGCAGATTATACTCTTAAAGTAGAGGCTTTACTCCTATCGTGTAGTTTACGGCGCACAACGATTTTTTATATCTTTGTCATGCCATTTTCCGCGTATTAGTTCCACATCTAGTTGAAGTATATTAACGCAAAAAAAATTTGAAAATTTTCATTGTTTAAATAGGCTCAGAATGTCATGAAACGTCAATATTTTTAGTTTGAACAAAATAAATTTGTCTGTCGCGTCGGTCTGTCTGTTAGTCTTTTATCTTTTTGGTGCTCACGATTACTCTGGAACTGTTTAACATATTGACTTAAAATAAGGCATATAAGTATTTTAACGAGATCTGGAACTAAATTGTATTTTGATTTTATTCTGTTGCAGAGTTAAACGGTAAATTGGGGTAAATGGGGGTAAATAGGTAAATCAAGCAAGTAATAGTCCATGAAATTGGTATTTAGTAAATATAAGAGGAGCTAAGGTCTGAAAAAAAATTTGGCATTAGCCACACCTATTACCACCCCCACCCCATTATTAAAGGTGGTGAAAAAATAGTGTGATTTAGTGTGTGTACAAGAGCCAAAGTCATTAAGAATTTTTTTTCACGTCATTCATCCCCACCACCGATGTGGCATATAATTTTATGGGTTTTTTGGGTACATGATTTCAAATATTATAGTATTAAAGTCCCATAAACAATTATTTTCATATAGTGGAATGCAAATATAGTATTTTTGTTGTAAGAGACTTGGATGTGGAAGTAGTGATTCCTTGGGCAGCGGTTTTTTTTTAATCCCACTTTGAACTGTAAACAAATATTATTCCCATTTTAAGCAGTAAATAATTGAACTGGAACAGCTGGAACTGCAATTAACTCAGTCGTTTCCAGTTTAAAAAAAAATGTAAATACCTATATTGAATATTATTCCCATTTTAAACAGTAAATAATTGAACTGGAACATCTGGAACTGCAATTAACTCGGTCGTTTCCAGTTAAAAAAAATGTAAATATTTATATTGAATATTATTCCCATTTTAAACAGTAACTAAATGAACTGGAACAGCTGGAACTGCAATTAACTCTGTCGTTTCCAGTTAAAAAAAATGTAAATACCTATATTGAATATTATTCCCATTTTAAACAGTAACTAAATGAACTGGAACAGCTGGAACTGCAATTAACTCTGTCGTTTCCAGTTAAAAAAATACCTATATTCAATATAGGTATTTTTATTTATTAAATATAGGTATTTACATTTTTTTTAAATAAAAACGACAGAGTTAATTGTAGTTCCAGCTGTTCCAGCTCAATCATTTACTGTTTAAAATGGGAATAATATTCAATATAGGTATTTACATTTTTTTTTAACTGGAAACGACAGAGTTAATTACAGTTCCAGCTGTTCCAGTTCAATTATTTACTGTTTAAATGTAAATACCTATATTGAATATTATTCCCATTTTAAACAGTAAATGATTGAGCTGGAACAGCTGGAACTGCAATTAACTCAGTCGTTTCCAGTTTAAAAAAAAAATGTAAATACCTATATTGAATATTATTCCCATTTTAAACAGTAAATAATTGAACTGGAACAGCTGGAACTGCAATTAACTCGGTCGTTTCCAGCTAAAAAAAATGTAAATACCTATATTGAATATTATTCCCATTTTAAACAGTAACTAAATGAACTGGAACAGCTGGAACTGCAATTAACTCTGTCGTTTCCAGTTAAAAAAATACCTATATTCAATATAGGTATTTTTATTTATTAAATATAGGTATTTACATTTTTTTTAAATGGAAACGACAGAGTTAATTGCAGTTCCAGCTGTTCCAGCTCAATCATTTACTGTTTAAAATGGGAATAATATTCAATATAGGTATTTACATTTTTTTTTAACTGGAAACGACAGAGTTAATTTCAGTTCCAGCTGTTCCAGTTCAATTATTTACTGTTTAAATGTAAATACCTATATTGAATATTATTCCCATTTTAAACAGTAAATGATTGAGCTGGAACAGCTGGAACTGCAATTAACTCTGTCGTTTCCATTTAAAAAAAAATGTAAATACCTATATTGAATATTATTCCCATTTTAAACAGTAAATAATTGAACTGGAACAGCTGGAACTGCAACTAACTCAGTCGTTTCCAGTTTAAAAAAAATGTAAATACCTACCCAGTGAACACGGATACATACCTGGTATGTTTCTCTTACGTAATCTATTCAACATGTTATATCCAAGGATATTGGATGTATGGTAAATGTAAGGTACATGGACCTTAAAATTTCAGCCACAAAAAAAGTTATAGCCATGTAATGGCAACATAACTTGTAACATACTCGTATGTGGCAAATATATAACATACATGTAAAAGACATATATTGTATTTCAAAATATTTACCTTAAAATATGTTCTGATGTTACATGTGTGCCATATAACATGCAATTTCTGTGGTATATGCACAAGGGGGTAGCAAATAATATACAGGGTGTCCCCAAATGGGGTTACCTATACCACAAGTGGACCTAAATTTTAGTTTTTCGACAGTCACTATAAAAAATTTTGCTTCTTAAAGAAATACGATGTTAAGAAAATGTACTCTTTTATGCAGGGCGCTCAAAAATTTCAAAAATATGAATTTTACCCAAGAGCAAACTACCTTTATTTTTCTAATTTTTAAGCAAAATGCAATTTGAAAAAATTGTTTATTAAATCTTGTTTAATACGTCTTTTTCCCCAATGCCTCGCCTCAGTTTTCGTATTTTTCCGTAACGGATACTAAAAAATTTAGGATTATGAAAGAAAAGTATTTCAAATGGCTTTTTTATTAAAAATGAAAAATAAAGGTAGTTTACTCTTAGGCAAAATTCATATTTTTGGAATTTTTAAGCGCCCTGCTCCTTCATAAAAAAAATAATTTTTTTAACATAAATCGTATTTTTTTAAAAATGCGGAAATTTTTGTAGTGACTTTTTGTCTAAAAATTAAAATTTAGGTCATTTGTCGTATACGTAATCCCATCCGGGGACACCTTGTACTACTGTTGGAATATGGCTCAAGTAAGGAAAAACTAGATGTAAAAAAAGGCCAATCTAAAATAAATAATTTTTATATTCATAAAATACATATATCATAATAATATATTAATCAAAGTCATACAAGAAGGTTACCTGCATTTATACATATAATGAGTTAATCAAAAATAAACCAACTGCCAAATTAATAAAGGAACTAAATGCCAAATTGCACATTCTCTAAACTATATAGTTTGGTTTATTACAAGCAAACTTTTGGTTAACAGAAAACATAGAAGATAAAATAGCTGAAGAAAAATAACATATACAGAAAAAGTTAGCTGATTGCAAGCTGTGTAATAAGGTAAAAAATAAAGAAAAGTCTGACAGTATACATGAATCATTTTCATTCCGCTGTAAATTACGAAGAAATAAACATTAGCATGATTACTATAGACAAGAAAAGTATATAAGTTTTTGGTATAACAGAACGGCTTTATCTTACATTGAAAGAAGTTTCAGAGAAAAAGGTAGACATTAAAAGCTTAATGAAGTTTGTTCCAAATGATGCTCGGGCTTTTACAACATTTAAAAACTGTGGATTTTGAGGGTGACGTTGAAGGCTACAATAACACTATTGATTTTGATGTAGACGTAAACGAACAGTAGAAACGAAAATCGCAGGCATATTAATGAGAAGTACGACACTTTGCATTTTCTAAGTGTCTATACACCTACATACACAAAATATACTATTTTTGACAGTCGAGTTATTATATTATCTATATATTAAACACAGGTAATTTTTAGTTTTATTACCTATTTACTCTAGTGACTGAATAAATGCTTTTTTGAACTATATATTTAACATCCGAATAAAGTTTGGTTTAATGTATGGTTATCCAAGTTTAATTGTATCAACTAAAATTTTGAACGAAAATAGTTAAAGAAAAAACAAGAATTCTTCAATTATTTAAAAAGGAGCTAAAAATTTATTAGAAACAAGAAAAATTCAACAAACGTGACAATAATACTCAGATAATGATGAAAACAAATTTCCTATATATAAAAAAAATTTAGTTACAGACAAACCTGTCAGCATGAATTTGCAAGCAGACTAATACTTAAAACTTAATTATCTTAAAACTAGTTTTTGGCGCCTGGTTTCCTTTTTTCATACATATCTCAATAAATTATGGTACAATAACTGCTGCAGCTTCTTGTTTTCTCTCTGTAGCCTTTGCTTTGACAGTCTGAACCACTCACTAGCGATGTTCTCAAATTCTTTTTCACAATGTGGGAACGTTTCATTAACAGCAGCTAGAACAATAGTTTATGACAAAATTTTATAACTTTCTTGTGTATTATTTACTTAAAAGCAATTTCTAACTTTTTTAGAAATTCTTTGTCTTTACCTTTACGAGATATTATTTTTAATTAGTAATTACACAAAATTAGACATAGACATCTATGATGACATAAATAGGTTAAATCCCTATAGCAGCAGCAGTTTATAGCAAGAGTGATCGAATATGACCAGTTTTTCAATATTTATATTAAGTTTAATGCTGGTTATAAAAGATTTGTACTCGGATTTGTATAAGTATATACCTACAATATGTTACATCGTTGCCCAAGGACATTGTTTCCACTTATTACTTATATAAATGTGTAATTTTAATGATTGTGATTATACAATTTAAGCTACAATAAAGAACCTATAATTTTTCTGTGGCTTGAGCTTAGTTAAATTTCATTAAATTTCAATCCCAAGATTGGGAAACATGTCAATAAAACTCCAACAAATAAGTAGGTACCTATAAGCGACTTAACACTGCACCGGGGTGCTAATGATTTACACTTCTACGTACTTACCTACAATAGTTTTGATCTCTGAACTTGATTCCACACAAAAACAAACACGATATTTAACATGTTAAAACGCACGCTAGAAGTCACGTTGCACCTCCTTCAGGGTCACTTGTGTTAGGTTAGAATATTAGGATTAGGTTATTTTGTTAGGTATAGTTAGGGATATTTGAGTTAATTTGGTATCCTTTTCTAGCACGAACTATGTAATACAGAGTGGAAAAGAGATGTCCTATAATAATTTTATAACCAGATTTACCGGGAAATTTAAAACATCACAATATTAAAACGTTATCCAACTGTATGAGGATACGGGATTATCAAACTAGTTTTTGATCGGCGAGTTTTATTTTTTGTTATTAGATACATAAATAAAAATAAAACGGCCGGTAACACTAATCACTATTTTAATAAATTTATATAGTATTTAAACGAATAAGTCATCAAGTATTATATAGGCACAATTACATTTTCATTACCACTTAATGGCAATTGAAGACATTTTTGTTTAATATCACAAGCGTTAATTGGTTAAAGAGCTTCTTATTTTCATTGGGCATGCTATTATTATGTTGATTAAACTACACTGGTCACTGATGTTATAACCTAACTATAGCAGCACACTCACTACTACACCAAAACAATATACATAATATATATACTTAACCAAACTTTTTTGACATTCCATATGTAAGCTAGCTTGTTTCACGTTTGTAGTTTACCAAATTACATGATTAAATATATATGTGTAATGTAATTGTAGAAAAACTTAAAATGTCCATGATGATCACAAAATATATAAATGTTATATCTGGTGTAAACATATAAGATGGGTTGATGTGTAATATGTAGTAATTATCTAAATATCACATATTTTAATGTTATTATTTAACACACAAGCAATATAACTTTAAACGTACATACTGATTACAGAAATACATATATGTTATATAGCTGATAAATACACATAATACTTGTTATTGTAATGTAGCAGTTACGTAAAAATCACATATTTTAATGTTATTATTTAACAAACAGGCAATATAACTTAAAATCTACATGGTGATAACAGACATACATAAATATTATATGGCATGTAAATATACAAAATACTTGTTATTGTAATGCAGCAGTTATGTAAAAATCACATATTATAATGTTTGTATTTAACAAACAGGCATGTTTGTTAATAACTTAAATGTATATAGCATTTGAAGATGGTTTATATAACGGAGATATATTTGGTAATATGGTGTGTGTTACCTTGACAATCTCTCTTTGGTACGTAACAGCCATATGTGTGTTCACTGGGTATATTCAATAACTAAAACTACCTATATTGAATATAGGTATTTTATTTCCACATCCAGTGGAAGTATAGTAACGACAAAAAAAATTTAAAAAATTTTTATTGTTCAAATAGACTTAGAATGTTATGAAACGTCGAGATTTCAAGTTTGAGCGAAAAAAAAATTTCTGTCTGTCGGTCTGTAACTTTTTTTGTGCGCACGTTTACTCTGGAACCGTTTGAGATATTGACTTGAAATTTAGTACACATATGTACTTTAACGAGATCTAGAACTAGATTACATTTTCATCTTGTTCCGTCGAAGGGTTGGAGGGTAAATTGGGGTAAATTTGGAGTAAATAGGTAAATCAAGCAGGTAAGAGTTCATAAAATTGATATTTAGTATAGACAAGAAAAGCTAAGGTCTCAAAAAAAATTTTGGCATTAGCCACCCCCATTACCACCCCCACCCCATTATTAAAGGGGATGAAAAAAAATGTGATTTAGTGTGTGTACAAGAACCAGAAATCTCAAAATATTTTTTTACTTTATCCAACCCCCACTCCCACCCCCTGTCACCACCCCCACCCCACTACCGATGTGGGGTATCGTTTCATGGGTTTTTGGGGTAGAGGATTTCAAATATTATATTATTAAAGTTCCATAAACAATTATTTCCAGATACAAAATTTTTTCGTTGTGTGACTTGGATAGAAAATCCGGATGTGGAAGTAGTGATTCCTTGGGCAGCGGTTTTTTAAACTGGAAACGACAGAGTTAATTGCAGTTCCAGCTGTTCCAGCTCAATCATTTACTATTTAAAATGGGAATAATATTCAATATAGGTATTTACATTTTTTTTATCTGGAAACGACAGAGTTAATTGCAGTTCCAGCTGTTCCAGTTCATTTAGTTACTGTTTAAAATGGGAATAATATTCAATATAGGTATTTACATTTTTTTTAACTGGAAACGACCGAGTTAATTGCAGTTCCAGCTGTTCCAGTTCAATTATTTACTGTTTAAAATGGGAATAATATTCAATATAGGTATTTACATTTTTTTTAAAACTGGAAACGACTGAGTTAATTGCAGTTCCAGCTGTTCCAGTTCAATTATTTACTGCTTAAAATGGGAATAATATTTGTTTACAGTTCAAAGTGGGATTAAAAAAAAACCGCTGCCCAAGGAATCACTACTTCCACATCCAAGTCTCTTACAACAAAAATACTATATTTGCATTCCACTATATGAAAATAATTGTTTATGGGACTTTAATACTATAATATTTGAAATCATGTACCCAAAAAACCCATAAAATTATATGCCACATCGGTGGTGGGGATGAATGAAGTGAAAAAAAATTCTTAATGACTTTGGCTCTTGTACACACACTAAATCACACTATTTTTTCACCACCTTTAATAATGGGGTGGGGGTGGTAATAGGTGTGGCTAATGCCAAATTTTTTTTCAGACCTTAGCTCCTCTTATATTTACTAAATACCAATTTCATGGACTATTACTTGCTTGATTTACCTATTTACCCACATTTACCCCAATTTACCGTTTAACTCTGCAACAGAATAAAATCAAAATACAATTTAGTTCCAGATCTCGTTAAAATACTTATATGCCTTATTTTAAGTCAATATGTTAAACAGTTCCAGAGTAATCGTGAGCACCAAAAAGATAAAAGACTAACAGACAGACCGACGCGACAGACAAATTTATTTTGTTCAAACTTAAAATATTGACGTTTCATGACATTCTGAACCTATTTAAACAATGAAAATTTCCACATTTTTTTTGCGTTAATATACTTCAACTAGATGTGGAACTAATACGCGGAAAATGGCATGACAAAGATATAAAAAATCGTTGTGCGCCGTAAACTACACGATAGGAGTAAAGCCTCTACTTTAAGTATTTTCTTCGAGGAAACCTACTACGCGTCCATACTATCCAAGGTAACCTACTGTGCATCCAATTTACTCGAGGAAAGCCACTGCGCATTCATACAAAACAGAATATTAGGTATTTACATTTTTTTTAAACTGGAAATGACTGAGTGTTCCAGCTGTTCCAGTTCAATTATTTACTGTTTAAAATGGGAATAATATTTGTTTACAGTTTAAAGTGGGATTTAAAAAATTTACAGTTTGAACTGGGAATAATTGAATTATTTACAGTTTAAAGTGGGAATAATTAAATTATTTACAGATTCAACTGGGAGCAATTGAATTATTTATAGTTTGAACTGGGAATAAAAAAATGTACAGTTTGAACTGGGAATAATTGAATTATTTACAGTTTAAAGTGGGAATAATTAAATTATTTACACATTCAACTGGGAGCAATTGAATTATTTACAGTTTGAACTGGGAATAAAAAAATTTACAGTTTGAACTGGGAATAATTGAATTATTTACAGTTTAAAGTGGGAATAATTAAATTATTTACAGATTCAACTGGGAGCAATTGAATTATTTACAGTTTGAACTGGGAATAATAAAATTTACAGTTTGAACTGGGAATAATTCAATTATTTACAGATTTAACAGGGAATAATCAAATTATTTACAAATTTATCTGGGAATAATTGGAAAAAAACATCCGTGACCCTTCTACGCCTTCGTACCTTCGTAATAATATCTAAATAGTGTGAAATGCGTATCTAACGACGCTAAGGCACGGGATCGCTTGCTTTACGTGTTAATACATACGGCCGCAGACGATAATCGACTCAAAGTAAATATCGTGAAAGATATATTGGCAAGAGCACGGCAAGGGAACGAAATACGGAAAGTCGTGATCACGTCACGCTTTTCTGCAAAATTTACAATCAGTCGTTACCTGTGATTTCTTAATATCAGTGATTAAATCACAGTTCGTGATATATCGCCCATCACTATTCTGTGCTACACGTATGTCGTATGTCACAATTACAATAGTGATGGGTCGAACCAGCTATTTTTGTGTAGCAGCTACTTCTGCTACTGCTATTTTCATTTAGCAGTTAAAAATAGCTGCTATTTTAATAGCAGCTATTTCTTAGCATTGGTTGTTTTGGCTAAATGGCACATATTAACAGATAACAAATGAAACTTTATATATAAAAAAAACGCAATCGCTGTATGGATAGTTAAATATGATTAGTTTCAAAAGAAATATAAATAGATAATTTATATTTCTTTTGAAACTAATCATATTTAATTATCCATGCAGCGACTGGGTTTTTTTTATAAAGTTTCATTTGTTATCTGTTAATATTATAACATTTATTAGTTTATTTTTATATTCCTCTAAAATATTTGAGCAGACGAACATAATCATGTGTTAAATATTATTAAAATAAAATAGTTTTACATGAATTACATATTCCCTTCCTAAGTGCCGCGTGGACCCGCTTGGCCGCTGCTCGCTATAGCGGAACGAATGTGCATGCGCTGCTTGTGCTATCACTGCTATTGGACCGACGCAGCCTGCTTGTGTTGCTGCAAAGGCGTGTTGGCACTCAGCGAGTGATTTCAACCTGCTATAAAAGTAGCAGCTATTTATCAGAGCTCGTAACAGTTGCTACTGCTATGAAGCAAATAGCAGTTAAAAAATAGCAGACTGCTATTTAGCAGCCCATCACTAAATTACAAATGGTGGAGGTTATGTATTTGAAAAGAAAAATTTTTACTGATAAAATGTTATATCAGTAAAAACCGGTAAAACAAAATGGGCAAAATATGTAAAGTTGTTGTCTGTGGAATGAAAGGTGTTGGAAAAACAGCCATTTTGGAACAAGTCATTTATGGAAATATTGATGACAAAAGTGTAAGTACCTAAATCAAAAGAAATGGTTTTGCTTATTATTTTGCTATGAAATTGTACGTGTTTAATTTACACCTTTTTTCATTAGCAATTGCATCCTACCATAGAAGATATATATATTGCCAATATTGAATCGGATAAAGGAACACGTGAAAAACTAAGATTTTATGATACTGCTGGAGTTGAATTCTCTCAAATTACAACAGCTAGTGGAATTACCAATCAACAGTTACCAAGACATTATTTAGTTCTAGCTGATGGATATATCTTAGTGTATGATATAGGAAAAAGTAATTCATTGGATGCACTTTTTTCTATTAAGAAAGATATTGATAAAAATAAGGACAAAAAAGAGGTAAAACAAATTCTTATGCAAATATTTCCTTTATATCTAAATGCCTACATAAAGGTAATTACGAGGGTAATTAGAAACGCAGTAGCGGTGGCACAGGATATCAATTAGAATACAATCTCGCATTGCCAATCCTGCATGTTCTCAAACCGAATTGTACCAAATTGTGCCAGTACCGGATCATCTACAATTTTAGCCATATTGTGAAACTAACTATAGTAAATTGTAAAAGAGATGGCTATATATACATAAGAAGTCATTGTCTGGGAATTATAGAGTAAGATCCCGAGCCTCCAGACCTATGTCATTTTAGCAAAGCTAATATTTTGACAACAAATAGTAATATGTAGTTAAGAACGTATGCGTATTTGCTAGCTTGAAAGCGGGGCCCTTTTACAGAAAACAGGTACAAAAAGTACATAAAAATTTTACTCGACTACTTTAAGGTATGATAGCTGGTTTAAATATATATGTCACTTTTCAAGTGACACGCTAACAACATGGTGTAAGCTTCAACCTACAACAATAACAACAAGCATTTATTAATATTCACATGATACAATATGTGCCATTCCGGAGTCCGGCCCCAAGCCAGCCAGACAACCACGGCGAACATCGCCGGGTGCGAGGCTGAACGGGGAGGGTCTGGTTTGATGGTGACGAAAATTATTTGGTGAGTTCAAACTCCTGCCTAATGGAGAAAGGCTTAAATTTAACAATATCGTGCAACGTAGTACACGAGGGTACTTAAAGATAATTAAAAATTAAAACTGAAAAAACTATCGATTTCGCGCACACGCGAGCACTTAAAAGTCTACGAATCTTGAGGTTCACGGTTCGATCCCCGAGCGTTCAGCTTTTTTTTTTCAACAAATATTAACTTAAGGTGGCGATTACCAAGAAAGAGACAACCGATAGGGAAATATTTATTATTTTTGGCCATAACTTTTTTTTTTAGTACGTATATTTAGAAAAAACTATGTACTTAAGTAGAACCGTAACAAGACTATTGCTAAGAATTTTCACTCAATAATTCCAGTCGTTTCCAAAATAATGAGATTTAAAATTACGAAATAGGAAGATTAGCGGGGCCCTTTTACAAGTAACAGGTGCAAAAGGGTACATAAAAACCTTACAAACCTACGTTAAAGTCTGACAGCTGGTTTTTATATATGTTTTACAGAATACTGTTAAAAACCAACATTCATTATTGCCAGACACTTTCCGTGGGCCCTAACTTCCGCCAGACCCCACCAAGTTCGAAAAAAAAACGAGGAAACCTATGTTATAGTAGCAAGCCTAAATTTTATATATGTTACTTGGTACTATTATAAGACCTTTTGTAAGCAGCCAAACCAATCCGAAGGGCCTAACATCCCCCCAGACACAATAAAAGTTCCGCTGTGAGTATGAGCGCGAGGGGAATATTCATGCACATGAGTGCGAATAAGATATACTATACGCATGGGTGTCTCGCTCTTATACTCAAGACAGTGAACCAAATTGTGGCAGGGCTTGCGCGTCAAATTTGAAAATGCAGAATAACTAATAAAATCCAAATTAATTTTTTATGCATTGATAATTCATATAAAATCATAACGAAGTTATAATGAGAAAATAATTTATTTGGTTTCATTTAAATAAGCTTATGACCTATTCAAGTTAGAATGCCTAGAGTTTTTTTTTAAACATATTATTTATAGGTCCAAATACCAATTACTGATTTATTATCTGATACAACAATATAATATTAATTAATATATACAGAATGGGCCATAGAGGAACAGTGGATTCCTGACATTAAAATATTACGATTTAACCAAACTTACCTTCGTCCAAAAGTTGATATTAACAGAGATACAGGGTGTTAAAGTCAATATTATATTTATAATTTTCCTACATAACTTTTGAAGTTTTTCAAATATTGGTACGAAAATTGGTGGATAGAAGTTTTTTGATATGAGGAATTCAAATCTTATCCTATTTTTGGTGTAAATCCTAGAGGGCGCCACATAAGCAATATTTAGGGTGTAAATGTACTCCTAACTTTTTCACCCGTAATGTTATAACCTTTTTTATTAAAGAATCCTGAACCTACATCATTTTGACGGAGAAAAGTATACTTGTCATTAGCCTTAGAAATTGACCGTTTTCAAGATAATCGCATCGTAACAGTCAGCCGCATAATTCATTATAAGAAATATTACGTAGTAGGCACCGATGTCAACAATACTTTTGACAATTAAACATGGCTAAATCTGACAGTTACTGTGTTGTAATTTATTACAAAAAAATTATATTTTTTGCACAATGCCGAGGCATAATTTTTTTTCAAATAGCGAAATGATTGTTATGGTGGCTATTTATGCTCAAGAAAATTATAATGGACGTGCTGCAGCAAGAAAATATGCGAATACTTATCCAAATCGAAGGCAAGATGTTCCCATGGACGCCCTGTAGTTCGTAGTATCCAACAAAAGGAAGCAGTATTAAATCTTATTGAAGACGATCCTGAAATAAGTATTCGCCGAATCTCTGCAAATACTGGACTAACCCGTGGCACAGTATCAAACATTCTACATGAGCAACAATTACACCCATACCATTTCACACCAGTACAAAATTTATTACCAGGTGATTTTTCTCATCGCATACAATTTTGCGAATTTATGTTAAGAAAGCAAAGAAGAGATCCAACTTTTTAAAATAAGGTTCTTTTCACGGATGAGGCAACGTTTACTCGAAAGGGAATCTTTAACACAAAAAACAGTCATTTGTGGGCTGAAGGGAATCCAAGGGCCGCAAGAGTGAGATATTTTCAATATGAATTTAAAATTAATATTTGTGAGGCGGAAAGCAAAAAGGGACCTCTTGTCGGCGATGTCAATTTTTCAGTACAGTCGAATTAGTGGTTTGGGTCAAAATAATCGATTTTCGGATTTTTGCGATTTATTACCTTTACAAGTTGTAATCGATTACAAAACCGATATAATTGGATGAGACACTTAAAATAATCGATAAAGCAGTCGATGTTTAGCCCTGGAAAAGGTACCTCTTGTCGCTTATGGAGAAATAACATGGGACCGACAAGAGGTCTCTTTTCATAAACGCACTAGTAACTTAAACAAACAAAAACATAGAGATATGATTTTTGCACCAAATTGTTCGGAAATTAAAGCTTAATTCATTTAATATCAATAACTAAAAACTGGAATTTGCCGACAAGAGGTCCCTTTTTGCTTTCCGCCTCACATTTGGTGTGGAAGGTGTTGTCCTAAGGTTCCCATCTAACTTTTCCAAAGCATTTTGACACTTTGAAGCCAGTTTTGGACAAAAAACTTTCTCTGTCGTGTCAGTTTTTGTCTTTTATCCCCTAAAAATGGCAAAAAAGTTTTGTTTTAAGGCTCTGATCTAACTTTTCTGAAGTATTTTGATGCGCTGAAGCCAATTTTAGGCAAAGAAAAAAATGTCTATAGTGTCAGCTTCCCTCTACCACCCTCTTTTATTTTCTAGGTGTGGAAGAGGGAAACTGACACGACAGAAATTTTTTTTTAGAGAAGAGCATTCCTACTAGAGAATTTAAGAAACTTCGTTTTAAAAATGTATTCTAAGTTTTGTATTATAACCTAAACCAGTTGATAAAATTTTATTTACATGAACTAATTTATTATATTATGTGATTAATTATGGAAAAAAAACATGAGTGATAATCTGCTCATTTGTATTCAAATTAATATTAAGAGTAATAATGCATTTACGTACTAAAAAATAAATTAAAATTGTCTAGAAAACTGCAGTTAAAAGTCATGGAAGACCTGGAAAAGTCAGGGAATTTTACCTCTTTATTAAAATACGAACCCTGTATAGGCACTGAGCGAATATTGCTTAGCAGCTCCTCGCTGTGGAGAATCTATTCACTTTTCATAGCAGTCAGCTGTCAATCTGTTCAGTGGATACTGTTATATATTTCAGCTTTCAACTCGTAAAATTTACACATTGCAGTGAAGCTACGTACAAAACAAGTTTAGAATTGTTCTGCCCTCAGCGAATTTTAAACGTCAACAAAAGAAAGTAGAATACAGCCAGAGAACCAATCAAAACAACTACTCTTCTAGATAATTCTGACGAAATATTGAATTACATGATAGGATTCTAACCAACTAACGAGTTCGAAAAAACTTGTACAACTTTTCTGATTGGTTCTCCAAAAATGAGTATTTTAAAGTGTTTACCTAATTAGTATATTAGCGTGACCAGATTTAGGCACCAATATACAGAAAGTAGGTAATTTCATATTAAATAATAAAGTGTAAGTTGTGATTTGCATAATAACTAAATAATATTTTCTAATTTTGACGAAAGCAAATATATTAAAAAATAATTAAGGCCATGTTATTCGACAGATGTCTGTTGCTCTCAACCCATATTCAATTTGTTTAGAGGTAAATAGCCAATATTTATAAAACAATGAAGCTTTAAAGACTGGCATATGAGACCATGATTTATTTTTTGTAAATTGAAAGGGCAGACAAGCACAAAAGCTGACGTGACTGTCTAGCTCAATGATCCAAACGTACATGGTCTGTTCGTACAAATTGCGAACTCGTCACTTTAGCGCAACTATTCCGTTACATTACACCATTGCCACTGGACTTTGAGTTTGTGGATACTGAGGGGCAAAGACGGATCCATGTGATGACTGTGATATATTTGAAATCTTCCTACTAAACCAGCTTTTCTGCGACGTCATGCTATTCGTGGGGTTTTCTGGGAGTGAACAGACCATGTATGTTTGAGTCATGGTCTGGTTGGGGTTGCAGGATTCTGTAAGCACGTTAGTGCATTCGTAATTTTCGTGAACACTGGAAATTGTGAAACTAAAACAAGCAAAGAGTGGAGAAAATCATCCGCTAGGAAAACAGGGAAGCAGAAATATGCAAAAGGAACAAACTTTGAGAAACTGTCCGAAAAAATGAGGAAACATTATGATGCAGCGTTCGTCAGGGAATTTAAAATTTCGCCTAAAAGTCAGGGAGATGTCAGGAAATTTCGCAAGGAGGCGAAAAAGGTCAGTGATTTTCATTAATTATCTGGAAATTAGGTCCAAATACAAATTACTGATTATTATCCGATACAACGATATAATATTAATTAAGTATTAATATATACTCGTCTGAAATTGCAGCGCCTGTGCGGTTGACATCGGAACTAATTCCTATGTGATAGGTGTTTTGTTTACATTAATAATAATAATAATAATAATAATAATAATAATAATAATAATATAAAAAATATCGAGATCTGCTCTTTGAACTCCGCAGCCTGTATCCAGACCATACTGTTAAGATAGTGGTACTGATTATAGGAGCCCTCGGTGGAACGAGACACACACTGCTTTCGAAACTTAAGATCATACCGGCATTCCGAAATTCGGCAGAGGTCTTAGCCGGCAGAATGCAGAAGGCCGTCATCCTCAGTTCATTACGTCTGCTCAGGGCACACCATTCCCGGACCCAGTAGTCACTTACCCCACGGGTGTGGGGAGTGGCTGCCGGTACTACCAACTCCCCTCTGTGAGGGTCGGAGCCACAGAGAAGGGTGACTGGTTTTTAACAAAAAAAAAATAATAATAATATTACAGTCCGACACAATAGACCTGACATTACAGTTGTTGATAAGATACATAAAACTGTCACACTCATTGATGTATCTATACCTAGCAACAATAACATGGAACTCAAGCACGCTGAAAAGGCTGAATATAAAGACCTGAAGAGGGAGATTGAACAGATGTGGGGCATGCGCACCGTTAAGATCGTCCCAATAATCCTATCATCTATGGGACTAATACCCAAGAAATTGAAGGAATCTCTGTGTGAAATTGGAATACCATGGAACTCATACCTAAATATGCAGAAATCTGTTATTCTCGACGCGGCGCACATCGTGAGATCGTTTCTGGAACAATAGGCACTAACAGCATCAATCTTGTCTACTCGACCGATTGTTGCTGATACACCGGAAAATGTCCGTGAAAAAAAAAAAATAATAATACTTTATTCATCCAAGGATCACAAAGATATAGTATAAGTCACACAGGTAGTTATCAATATAAAATATATTTAAATACATGAAAAGGTGATATAAGGCATAAAACATAAATAATGTTGTTATGAAAATTATAATAATCTTATCACACATAGACAGAATCACATTTAAAAAACTGATGTTAACTCGTCACAATTTAAAAACTCTGTAACACTGTAGAAGCAGTGTTCGAGAAGCAATTTTTTTATTTTAATTTTAAATCTGTTTACAGACAGAGATTTGAAATGCCTAGGCAACTTGTTGTACATTAAAATACCTTTGTACTTTGGGCTTTTTTCATAAGCACTAATCCTATGATTTGGAATTTCCAGCAGTTCTCCATTACGGATGTTATAGTTATGACATTCTCCAAGTTTTTTAAACGTGGCAATATTTTTATGTGTGTGTATCAATAATTGTTGGATATACACACAAGGAAGTGGAAGGATTTTGAGGTTTTTGAACAACAGTCTACAAGATGATCTGCTGTCCACATTTACAATTATTCTGATGGCACGTTTTTGCAATAAAAATACTCTGGAGGAATCTGTTTCCGCTCCCCAGCATAGAAATAGAAATAGAAATAGAAATAAACTTTATTTTCATATTGTTACATTTATAATACTATAAACAAACAAAAAGAAAAAGGCGTCAAAAACAAGGGCATCAAAATAGATCTTTCTTAATATAAAAACATAATTAACCAGCTAAAAAATCATCTATACTATAGGGTTCAAGATCAATTAGAATTTTTCTTATTTGTGATTTGAAAAGTTTTTGGCTTTGTATTATTTTGATGTCGTCAGGCAGTCTATTGAATAGTTTTATACCCATATAATGTGGGCTTTTTTCTGTTAAAGTGAGGCAATGAATGGGGTAATTTAAGGCCATTGTTCTAGTATAATGCTGATGGTGTGTTTCTATATTAAATCTGTCTCTATTAAGAAAAAGAAACATTAGACATTCATATATATATACAGCATTAACTGTCATTATACCATCTGATTTGAAAGTAGTCCTGCAAGTTTCATTATAATTCATTTTCTTAATAATTCTTAATACACGTTTTTGGATTACAAATATATTTTGAATTTGACTATCTCGTCCCCAAAAAATAATTCCATGTCTTATGACTGCCTCAAAATTCGCAAAATACATTATTTTAAGTGTTTTTTCATTCATATATTTGCTTACTAGTCGAATTCCATAACAGATTGAGTTTAGCTTTTTTGACAAATAGTTTATATGATTTGACCAATCTAAAAATTCATTAATGTGTATTCCCAAGAAATTAGTGTTCTCCACAATATCCAGTCTTTCCTCAGTAGTTAGATGTGTCGGTTTTACTACTCTAGAAAGTTTTGTTCTGAAAAGAATTCTCTTGGTTTTTTCTTTATTTATAATTAATTTATTCTTTGTAAACCAATGAGTTACCTTTTTAAGGAAATCGTTGCTATTAATTAAGGTGTCTGGAATATTTTTGCAACCTAATATCAAATTTGTGTCGTCTGCATAATTTACTATATTTTGATTAGGCTCATCTGTTATGGATCGCAGGTCGTTGACAAATATGATGAATAGAATTGGTCCTATAATACTTCCTTGTGCGATACCCACTTTATTTGGCATGCTTTTAGAATTATAGTTGTTGCCCTCTTTTGTTATAGTCACTCTTTGTTGTCTGTCATTTAAATATGAAACAAACCATTTTAGAACATTTCCTCTTACTCCATACATTTCCATCTTTTTGATAAGCAACTCTTTGTCTAAACAATCATAGGCCTTTGAGAGATCCAGGAACATTCCAAGAGCTAAATCGCCATTTTCCAAGTGTGCCAAAACTGCTTGAATAAATTGAAAAATTGCTGTCTGTGTTGAGCGACCTTTTAAATAAGCATGTTGACTCTCAGTAAAAAAATTACACTTATTCATGAAATTTAATAGACGCTTACTTATGATTAATTCAAACAATTTTGAGAAACCTGGTAATAAACTAATAGGTCTATAATTTTCCATCATTTCTGGATTGCCCTTTTTATACAGAGGTTTTATAAGCGCTATTCGCTAGTCAATACCTCGACCAGAAAATAACGGAGAACCCCAACACTAAAAGGGAGATCAAGGACATTGCAGCAAAACTGAGAAATGGAACAGCCACGCTAGGGGGTACCGTTATCAAGGCATGGATTGACAAACATAAAGTGATTGCCACTGAGGCATTCATGACAGACACGAGGCTGCCAACAAAGCCTTCAACCAAAGAGGCCGGGACACAGACGACACCATGGCATGGTGCAAAATCGGTGTTGTCATCCCTTGAAGGGATCGACACACTAGAAGCATGGAAAGAGGCTGATAAGAAGGACTGGAGCGAAGAAGTGTTTACCAACACCGAGGAGAAATCAGGCAGCCCACTGGACACCAAGGACAATGTAGTTAAAGTGGTTCTGGTCGAACCAGACGACACCACAATGGACAAAGGCGTACAAAGGGAATATAGAGATAGATTCCCGGACCTAGTCGGAATAGAGGAGAAGTTCGAGGTGATCGAGCAACGCACTAAAGTACGGTCCCAAACGCAATGCGCTAATAGGAAAGTGATCAGGGTAGCCCTCGATGGCACAATCGAGGACACCTGGGAGAAGTTACAACTGATCAAGGCAGAAACTAACAGAGACGAATGGGTGGCATTACACCATATTAACGCGATAGGCCCAAAGAGCTTCCGAAAACTTGTAGAAGCGACATTTCATAACACAGACACCAAAGCAGAAATCTATGCGACTAAAAAATCGCAAAGAGGTAGCAAAGACCAAAAGAGGAATCGGAGCACGTATGCGCTCATCGTAGAACAAAAAGGAAAAGAATACAAAGAGGTCCTAAGCAACGTCAAGGACTGCATAAAAGGAAACGCTGCTACTAACAGCATCAGCGGCATCAAGAGTACCAAAGATGGTAAGCTTGTGATAACACTGGACAAAAATGAGGAAGCTCTCAGCGAGATCCAGAAAGCAATCAAGACTCCGAACGAAGAGGTTAGCCTACACACCATGGGGCTGGATGAGGACATGGAGACACTCCATATAAGGGGCATCGACGCGGCCACCGCGAGGGACGAAGTTATTAACGCGATCGAGTGTAAGGTCGGTAGCCTGGACAAAATAAGGTACAAACTTAGCGAGCTTAGAGCCAACGCGCGTGACACCCAGGCAGTGACTCTCCGAATCAATAAGAGCGACGCGGCAAAACTACTTGCCAGCAAACATATAAGGATCGGGTACGTCAAATGCTCAGTCGAGAAGAGGGTGGCGCTAACCAGGTGCCATAAATGCTGGGCCTATGACCATGCAGTCGCGGACTGCAAGGGCCCAGACAGGTCTGGCATGTGCTACAAATGCGGCTCAGATGGACACCTCTCTAAAAACTGTCCCAACCCTGAACGTTGCCCCACGTGCTCCGAAGAGGGGCATAAAGCCGGAGGCGGTAAATGCCCTGCATTCAGGCAAGCGCTAACACTGGCACGAAGGAAAGTTAAGCCCTTTCGGAACGCCGGAGGGACCACAAGCGGTAGAACCCCCGCAGAAAACCGCAATAGTGAGAAAGCCGACCTGCTTCCTGCAGGTCAACTTGAATAGGAGCCGTGAAGCTCAGGACCTCCTCTACCATGCTAAGGAGGTCCATAAGGCAGATGTCCTACTGACTACCGAGCCCAATAAAAGGCACGTTAGCGACGATGGCAGATGGATTAAAGACAACAGAGTGGATACGGCAATACGAGTCTACAACAGGAGCGTCTGCAATCCCGGCGGCGCCGACGGCATCTCTTGGTGCATCGTCGACGGTGTTGGGATTTTCTCCTGCTATAAGACCCCGAACTGTACCATCGAGGAATTCGCGAACTTCCTAGATGAACTCACGACGTGCGTCAGGGCCCTTGGGCACACACGGGGAGTCATTATCACGGGTGATTTCAATGCAAAAAACCCGTTGTGGGGTTCTGTCATACAAGATGCAAGAGGTCAAATGCTGGCCGAATGGCTGGCGGGCCACGACCTCATTGTGGCAAACGTAGGCAACGAGGCCACATTCAGAAGGGGTGATAGCGAGAGCGTAATCGACATCACGCTCGCCAACGCCGAGCTGGCGGGAAAAATTCGCGATTGGCGCGTACTGGAAGATGAAACTCTCAGTGACCACCAACTTATCACCTTTCGACTCCTTGAGGAGCAACCGCTAAACGCCCCAACACGGGAACCCCCCACCAAGGGAACTAAGTGGCGCTATAAGCCCGACAAGGAGGAGGCGGTCACTGAGAAACTACGGCACGAGCTGGGTCAACCCCACGACCCAAACGCCGACAACGTAATCGAGGCCCTAACTAGGGCCTGCAAGGCCGCGTTGCCGGCCGTGGGCCATCCACGCGGTAAACCAGCATACTGGTGGAACCGCGAAATTGCGCAACTACGCCAAAAATGTCTCAAACTAAAAAGGATCTGGACTAGATCCAAAACAGCGCGTTTCGTCGACGCAACCGCCAGGAACTATACGGCCTACCGAGAGGCCAGAAACGACCTACGTGCCAGCATCAAAGCGTCCAAGCGCAGATGCTGGAATGAAATCATCGAGAGCGTCGATAACGATATCTGGGGAGACAGAATTGCATGCAAAAGAACTGGCGTCCGTGAAAAACTAGTACTCAGTACGGACCGTAAATTGGAACTAGCGAGTGAGCTCTTCCCAGTACGCCCAACAACGAACTGGATAAGGGCAATCGGGGCCCCCCCACCACCCCCAGTTACAGCGGAGGAAATTAGCAACGCGGCTGTCAAGCTAAAATCCAATAAGGCCCCGGGGCCTGATGGAATACCCCCCGAGGTGGTTAAACTAGCGGTCACCCACCACACAGCCTACTTCGAGAACGTCTTTAATGGCATCTTTGTAAACGGAGAAATCCCCCACAGGTGGAAAAGAGCAGTATTAGTGCTTGTTCCCAAACCGGGCAAGCCGCCGGGTACGGCACCCAGGCCTATCTGCTTGATCGACACTACGGCGAAAGTCCTGGAACGCGTCATTGCGACTCGCCTCACCGCGGAACTCGACGCGAGAGGGGGCCTCTCTGACAGCCAATTTGGCTTTAGAGACGGTTTCTCCACGACCGACGCTATCCAGGAGGTCATAAGAGTAGCACGCACCGCGAATGCGGGTAACTGGAGGCAAAGAGAGATCTGCTTAGCTGTGGCGCTCGACGTGAAGAATGCCTTCAACACGGCCCCCTGGGGCCCAATTGTTGAAGCGCTAGAACTCAAAGGGGTACCAGCGTACTTGGTATAACTTGTGAAGAGCTACTTCACGGAAAGATCTTTAATCATCGACGACCACGTCCGCGATGTCACGTGCGGCGTTCCGCAGGGGTCGGTCCTGGGACCACTCCTGTGGAATGTTTTGTACGATGGCATCCTCGCACTAAAAAGCCCCGACATCCCTGATGACTGTCGACTCATTGCATTCGCGGACGACCTTATCGTTATCGCCATAGACAAAACGGAGGAGCGCGCTATGACCAAGGCCGAAGCCGCCATACGTGCAATAAACAGGTGGATGGACAACCACAGCCTAGAAATTGCCCCTGAGAAATCGGAAGCAGTTGCGCTGACCGGGCACAAACGTGTGAACAACATGAGCGTCAATGTCCTTAATGCGGAGGTGACCGCTAAACCAGCTATAAAATACCTAGGGGTTTTCATCGACCAAAAGTTGTCGTGGAACCGGCATGTTGATTACGCCACCGACAGAGCAGAGAAAGCGACCATGGCCCTCCGCAAGATCATGCCACGAATTGGAGGGCCCAAGACCTATGCCAGGAAACTCTTGAGCTCCGTGGCAAACTCCATCTTATTGTATGCCGCTCCGGCGTGGGTCGACGCGTTAAAGACCGCGCGTAACCGCAACCGGTTACTGAAGACACAACGTCTCATGCTGATAAGGGTGTGCTGCGCCTACCGGACAACCTCCGCCTCGGCTCTGCAAGTCATATCGGCGGTGCCACCCGCCGACTTGCTCGCTAAAGAGCGTGCATACGGCCACGGCGCAGACAAAGCTGCGAAGATTGTCTACAGGAACCATCTGATGGAACGCTGGCAGGAGCGATGGGACACCTCTGAAGACGGCAGATGGACGTACCGCCTTATCCCGGACGTAAGAGCCTGGACTGCCCGAAAACATGGAGACCTAAATTACCATCTAACCCAAACGTTAAGTGGCCACGGCAACTTCGGCAGCTATTTATATAGAATCGGCAAGCGGGAAGCAGACACGTGCATTTACTGCCCAGCACCCGATACTCCGGAGCACACCATGTTCCACTGCCCTAGGTGGAATGACGAGAGGAGCACGGCAAACAGAGACGTTGGCCTTATAATCACGCCACAAAATTTTATGGTAAACATGCTCACCGCTGCTGAGAAGTGGGGGGGGGGGCTATCAACACCATGTGCTGCAGCATCATGAAGGCAAAAGAAGAAGAAACACGGATATTAATTCCATAGAACTCGTTAGCCTCCGAAGAAATGTTTAGCTACAGTTCCGGAGAGGAAGAGGGGGGTTTTTTAGTGCGGTAAGAATCCCACATATCCCTGCACGCTTGGACACCAGTGCAGGTTGAACCTTTTGAAGGTTTTTCCCCTCGGAAAAAAAAAAAAAAAAAAAAAAAAGCGCTATTTTGAGACCATCTAGGAAAATTCCATACTTAAAAGAGTTGTTTATCATATAGCACAACACACTACTTAGTTCATTTACTGAAATTTTTACGATACTACTGGGAATTTCGTCAATTCCACTACTATATTTATTTTTAATTTCTTTTGCTAATTCACAAATTTCAGATGTTGTTACTGGTGTTAAGTACATAGACTGGTCGTTTTCTTTTATATTACTAGTGAAAGTACACTTTTCTAGATTCTTTAAAAGTTCAGGGATCACGGACAATAGATATTCATTGTATTTGTCAGGTACTTCTTCAGTATTTCCCTTTATTCCAATGTCGAAATCATTGTTAGATTTCCCAGTAATTTCATTACATATGGCCCACATACATTTTGTCTTATTATCAGAATTTTTTATTCTATTTTCATATTTTTTTGCTCTTGTTTTTTTTAATATACCGTCATATTCTTTTTTACACTGTTGTAATTCTCCTTATAACGAACGTCATTTTTAGATAAAGTTAATAAGATATCTAACCTCTGTTTACATTCAATAAGTTCCTCATTTCTTAGAGTTTTATCATAATGTGCTTGATGGCACTTATATTCCCTGGCTAATTTTTTAGGAAAATGCTGGTTAAAAATGTTCTTAAAAGTATTCATAAAACTGTTCCATTGCATATTTACATTTGAAGGTACAACACTATATATATTTGACCAATCCTCCTCTCTTAATAGGCCGGGAGCCCGCGTATAAAATGACTGACTATCCGGCGAACTTTGAAAATATGAAAAATGGATTGTTCTCATATAAGTTAGCAATGAATGGACCGTCAGCTGGTTGGGTAGCGGTGGGGGTGGCTGTCAAAGGGTTGAAAACACGTAAAAAAAAATGAGAAAAAAAACTATCCGGCGAATGCTGAAATTTATATGAGGGGAAGATTATGTTGTATAATGAAAGTAGAATATAGTCAGCTGGGCGGGGGGCGGTGGATTTACCGTCAGCTGATCGATCAAACAAGTCCAAAAACACGAAAAATTTAAATTATTCGGCGAACTTTAAAATTTGGGTATAAGATAATATTTACACTGAGATTCACGAAAAACATAGTCAGCTGCAAGTATGTGGGTGGAAAAGTCGTCAGCTGGTACAGAATAGTGCTGAGTGTTGATCACCTGCGAGGCAGCGCCCATCACCTTTCTTGCATCAGCTGACGACTTTTCCAGCCACATACTTGCAGCTGACTGTGTTTATCGTTAATCTTAGTATGAATATTATCATATACCCGAATTTCAAAGTTCGCCATAAAGATTTAATTAGTAATATTCATATTGATAACTTAATGTTAGAAAACGTGGTTGCGGCACTCTCAAGTTTCTTTTTTAAATTTGAATAAATATTCACTTTATTATTAATATACATTATTTTATGAGAATGCAAATTAATACATTCGTACATTTCAAAATTATACAGGATGATCTGCTCAGAAAATTTATTTAGTTTAGTGAAAATAAAAATAAATTTATTCGGCTTCCGATAACAGATTTTCCTCATTCTCATTTTCATCCAACTCATCACTCTCTTGGTGCTCAGTGGGTGAAAGATCATTTTTCTCTTTATCACTCGCATCTAAAAAAAATAATTATTTATAAAAAATTCATTAAGATTATAATAGGATGAAAAGTGAAAAGTACAAAAAATGATATAATACCTTCAGTATTTTCGGCATCTCGGATAATCATTTCCACTTATGGAGGTAATTGATCTCCATCAAACCACTTGAAAGTTAAATTTGTTTCCCTCAAGCTGTCACCCATAACCAAGGGATCTAATATAGATGGCACTTGTTTGTGTGCATTGTTCCAAATCGTATACATACATACACAGTTCTTAAAACATGCTGTACAAGTTCCGATGTTGACGAAGGCGAGAGAGATGCATTAAAATTTTTGTGTGGTAACCGAAATTCGTTATCATTAGTAGTAAAGAAATGACAGTTCTGTGACAATCCCCCCACCATTTTTCAATCCCCCCACCACTTTTCCAGAACCCCCCACCAATTTCTCAGACCCCCCCTCCATTTTTCATAAGCCACGCCCCATCCCCTCCACTCTTCCATAACCCCCCTCCATTTTTTCCCCAAGCCCCACCCAATCCCCTCCACTCTTTCAGAACCCCCCTCCATTTTTTCCCAAGCCCCGTCCAATCTCCCCACCACTTTTCAATCCCCCTTCCACTTTCTCATAACCCTCCCACCCCACCATAATTGAAACCCCCACCTCCCATCCCTACCACCATTCAGAATCCCCTCTCCACCTCATCACCTTATCGGAAATGTCATAAGTTAGGCAGTACATATTTTACTACTTTATCATTATGTCCGTCTGTATGGATGTGTATCAGATGTAAAAGTGTATTAAAGGAATACATGAAAATCTATCCCACCATAATTCAAACCTCCCACCTCACATCCCCACCATAATTCTGAACCCCCTTCCCTCCTCATCACCATGGAAGGGGTAATCGGAAATGACATAGGTTGGGCAGTACATATTTTACCACTGTTCCAAATACTTTATCTGTCTGTGTATGGATGTGTATCATATTAAAAGTGTATTAAAGGAATACATGAAAATCGATCCCAACATCACCCATTGAGAGGAGTGTCATCCTTCCGCCTTCACCTTGTGTCATATTTCAAGATATTTCAAAATATTGCACCATGTTACATCATCTTGCATAATATTATGCAATATTGCATCACATTGCACCATACTTCATATTTTACATCACCCTTATCATATTTCAAGATATTTCAAAATATTACACCCTGCTACATCGTATTGCATAATATTACACAATATTGCATCACATTGCACCATATTTCAAAAATTACATCACCATTATCCTATTTCAAGATATTACACCATGTTACATCGTATTGCATAATATTACGCAATATTGCATCACATTACACCATACATTAAATATTACACCACCATTATCCTATTTCAAGATATTTCAAAATTTTGCACCACGTTACATCATCATGCATAATATTACGCAATATTGCATCACATTGCACCACACTTCAAATATTACATCACCATTATCCTATTTCAAGATATTTCAAAGTATTGCATCATGTTACATCATCTTACATAATATTACGCAATATTGCATCACATTGCAACATACTTCAAATATTACATCACCATTATCCTATTTCAAGATATTTCAAAATATTATACCATGTTACATCGTATTGCATAATATTACGCAATATTGCATCACATTGCACGATACTTCAAATATTACATCACCATTATCCTATTTCAAGGCATTTCAAAATATTGCACCATGTTACATCATCTTGCATAATATTACGCAATGTTGCATCACATTGCACCATACTTCAAATATTACATCACCATTATCCTATTCCAAGATATTTCAAAATATTGCACCATGTTACATCATCTTGCATAATATTACGCAATATTGCATCACATTACACCATATTTCAAATATTACATCACCATTGTCCTATTTCAAGGTATTTCAAAATATTGCACCATGTTACATCATCTTGCATAATATTACGCAATATTGCATCACGTTGCACCATACTTCAAATATTACATCCCCTTTATCCCATTTCAAGAAATTTCAATATATTGCAGCATATTACATCGTATTGCATAATATTACGCAATGTTGCATCACATTGCACCATACTTCAAATATTACACCATCTTTATCCTATTTCAAAATATTGCACCATATTTCAAAATATTGCACCATATTTCAAATATTACATCACCATTGTCCCATTTCAAGGTATTTCAAAATATTGCACCATATTACATCATCTTGCATAATATTACGCAATATTGCATCACATTGCACCATACTTCAAATATTACACCACCATTATCCTATTTCAAGATATTTGAAAATATTTGACCATGTTACATCATCTTGCATAATATTACGCAATATTGCATCACATTGCACCACACTTCAAATATTACATCCCCTTTATCCCATTTCAAGATATTTCAATATATTGCACCATGTTACATCATCTTGCCTAATATTACGCAATATTGCATTACATTGCACCATACTTCAAATATTACATCACTATTATCATATTTCAAGATATTTCAATATATTGCACCATACTTCAAATATTACACCACCTCTATCTTATTTCAAGTCATTTCAAAATATTGCACCATATTGCATAATATCACGCAATGGTGCATCATATTGCACCATATTTCAAATATTACATCACATTGCGTCACATTTCAACATATTTCGAAATATTGCGCAATATTGCATCATATTAATTGGATTCTTAATAACTTTATTATTTATGGATGTACAGAAAATTTACCTCTAGTTATTATGTAGGGTAATTTTTTTAATGAATTTTAGTTTTTGTTTCATTAAAAACGGACAAAGTTTAAGGTAAGGCCCTTTTGACATATTACGGCAAACGATTGTATTCAATATCGACAATACCCACGTAAAATTTTAGATCGATCTGACGTCATAAAGTTGAAATATTGAAGCTATACATGATTTAACCGATTTCGCTAATACAGTAGGCATCGTCAGGTTCATTTCCAAAATTTCATTGAAATCCAATGCCATTAACTCGAGGGAAATAAAATTTCATAAATGTGAATGTGGTTTCGAGATTTAGGCATTATTAGGTGTACTATTTTGAAAAAATTAAGTAAGGAAATAATGTGCTGCACTTGCAAGCGGATAGTATTTGTAAAGAATTGATATGAATATATGATAATGAAAAAAGTGTGGAGGTGTCTTACTTATCTATATTGCTATTTATCACAATAATGAAAGAAGTATTGTCAAGTCACAGTTCGATAGTAATGAAAGAAAGTGCAAACTCATGCCACCAACACCTGTACCCCCCTCCCAATACCCCCCCGCCCCCATTCCTACCCACTCCAACGGTGACTCCCCCAGGGACTGTCCTATTTATATGTATGCATTCATAATCCATATACCGTAAATATTACGCAATTTATTATAATAACATTCCTTTATAAAATTATCAAGACAATAAAATATAACACCGTAGATAAAATATCAAAGCACAGTTGTGTAATCATATAACATAAACAAAGGCTCCTTCATTCAAGATAATGAATACGTTGTCATTAGAAAAACTAGCTATAAATAGAACAATGGATTATTCTTCTCGCAATTTATCAGTTACTATATTATCTCAATAACACTTGAGTAAATAAAACTTATTTTATTTTGTAAAAATTTTTATTTTATTACAGCATAAATTTATTATTAATTAAATGAAACTTAGTAACAATAAAATCTCAAATGATTAATAAAAGTTGAGATTAATATAACTTTATTATACTATGCAATGAAGCGTTTAAACAATAGATAACTTGAGATGCAGATCTTTTACACGGTGGTCTATACAAATTTAGTATGCTATTGCAGGTACCCATAAACCGAGTTTTAAATGCATTTTCCTTAATGTACATACAATAATTAAAAAGATATATCACGACTAGGCACTCAAATTTTTTTCATCCGGTTACAACACTTCTTGTTTAAAAAAAATTATGCTTTAAAATATTTAATAATTATTATTTCTTTACAAATATCTTAATAAATACTAGGTATTTTAGATGTAAGAGAAAATTAAGAAAGCTACTAAACTGAATGAGAATTTACTCTAATTTCTACAGAAATAATGGTTTCAGATATTTAGTAACTATAAAGCTCACATCCGAACGTTTATGGGATAAAATATTTAGCTCAGATATCTCAGAAACTAAAACACATTTAGTATTATTTACTTAGTCGAGACTTCTATAAAGTGTTTGCTGCAAATACCGTTGGAGGGAGCCACTCACATTATTTACAACTCACCGACACTGTTTGCTTGACTTTATTTGTTAGAATAATGTATTGTATGAATATCTCATAATATTTTAGATTATCCCCTCGGGGTTAAAAAACAAGTATCAGGATCTTATAGGAAACTGAAGATGATGTCATTCACCACAAATATTACTCATAAAAATACATCATTACACGTGATATTATTTCTACATTTTACATTTTCATGTCTAGGTATTGTACAATTTACTATTAAAATAAGAGAATTATTCTTTCCATTAACTTGCATAAACCAAAAACGTGACGTTGAATTGGTTTTATTTTTACATTCTTATCCACTATATTTGTTAACAAAATGGGTTAATGCAAAGGCAAATTTTAATAAGTGTAGAAATATAAATTTTTCTAAGGTGAGAAGCAACTTCGTGTTTAAAACTTTTTACTAGGATTAACAGATTTCGAGAAAATCACATGCATACTTTTACTTTTATCAGCGATTCATTATTTTTGTGATCATCTATCTAGTGATTTTTCTAAATTATTAATAACTATTGTAGCCGCGAAAAACACTTTTAATTATTTAAACATTATAGAAATTATGATAAAAGTACAACAATTTTCTAGAATTTGCGATGGAAAATGTTTAATTTTGTCAAACGGAATCTAAAGTGATGAAATCCTACTACAAAGAAATTAAACATAATGACATTACTACCGGATTAAATAAAACAGTGTCTTTTAAACATCAAAATGAAGTGCTACATCAAAACGAGATCAATTATACTCATATTCTACAAAATATGGATAACTCCACTCGAAAAAACCAGAGATGGGATAGGTTATCATATAAAACACAGATATATTACCTCATAATGCAGAAACATAGAAAATAATTAAAATTTAGAATAAAAAAGAATATTTCCAGTAAAGAACATTTTATAGCGATACAAAGTTTTTTGAATAGTAATTTAAGTCTGATCTAAATAGATGCGATGTATTATAGGTATTTTAGTTTTTGACGATATTTCACTATTTTTTACCAACGATGGAGTAGGTTCAACAACGAATGAATGCTGAGAATGTTATCTATACCAGCTATATGGAGGGGGCTGAGAGCGGCTTACTTATGACCGTTGAATATCAGTTGAATTAATTTCAGCCTAAAGTTTTGTTGTTGTGTACTTGTGTTCGAAAATCAAATGACAACGCTTTCGTTTGATCTGGATCAGGAGTAAGCAGTTTTCATATACATATCTTTGGAAAATAATAGCACATACTTTGAATATTTTTTAATTTAAATGCATGCATAAATAAATATTTTGTTTTTTTCAGCGATTTAAGCATGTCTCTACCGTTACCCCGCAGATGTAGTTCATGCGATGGAGATTTGTGTTTGTGTCCCTGGGACGAGGAGCCGTATGTAAAATTTAATGCTTTCTAATATTCTCAGATTTAACAAGGAAGTTTTTTGTCAGAATACATCTCGAGGAAGGGTATATTGCTCAAGGTGAGCCTCCAAAATCTCCTCTTCCAGTCATGCTATTAATCCAACCAGAGCCTATCTCTATGGATCAGGAGTAAGTAGTTTTCAAATACATTTTCTTTAAAAAATAATACCACGTACTTATACACCCATTTCGCTTAAAACTAAGTGTGATTTGTTCTAATACTTTGAACATCTTTAATTTAAATGCACACATAAATAAATATTTTGGCTTTTCAGTGATTTAAGCATGTCTCTACCGCTACCTCGCAGATGTAATTCATGTGATGGAGATTTGTGCTTGTATCCCTGGGACGAGAAGCCGTAAGTAAATTTTAATGCTTTCTAATATTCTCAGATTTAACAAGGAAGTTTTTTGTCAGAATACACCTTGAGGAAGGGTATATTGGTCAAGGGGGACCTTCACCACCACCATCACCACCACCATCACCACCACCACCATCACCACCACCATCACCACCACCATCACCACCTACAAAACCATAGATATATGTGTACTTCTACTAAATATATGCATATATATTTAGTAGCACGTATTACTATATGTATTCTAATTATGTAATTTAGTCATAGATTGATAACATAGAAATAGTGTGACGTTGTGGCCTCATCTATCATCAGTATTAATAAATTAATTTGAAAATAACACTTCAGTATTTATTTGAGCAACAGTGAAGACAGTCAATGTCGGATTCTAGTATTGAAAATGATTCATTTTCATTCACTTCACCATGTTCATCTCCTTATTGGAAATATGTGGATAGTATTCTTGTAAATTGTAGAGAGAAAATTAAACAGGAGAAACAACTAATCAACGAAGTAAAATATTCATTATCAAATTCTACTCTACAAGTCTCGACAGGAATAAGCGGTGCTAGAGGTTTCGAGCCATCAGTCAGACTTATCAGTTCAACTGATGTAATTTCGCTTATGGATTTGGATTGGTATGATTTTATTGCAAATATTGATATTACACCGGACAATGACAAAGAAAAGGAATTCATTGAAACTGTAATGGAGTTTGAAAATTTTAAAATATCCAGTCAACTATGTATGGATGAACATCTATTATTACTAGAAAGTGGTGATAGTGTTATATATATTAATGATGAGTGTATCAAAGAACTTGTCAAGATTAAACATTTAGTTAATTTTAGATTAGACTTTTTACAGTGTTTAGATTTTAAGAACTTTTATAATAATACTATGCTGTATATTACTAATTTTGATTGTGGCAAGGAAACATATGTTGATAAATTAAAAAACCTATGTAATTTAAATAAATGTGAGCAAGCTTACTGTTTACTAGAGTATATAGAATTTAATAAAAATACAATTGTTCTTGATATTGATAGGATGGTGATGTATAATGCTAATTAAAATAAATTTTATGAAATCATCTAGCGTGTGTTTATTTTATAAATACTAAATATAACTAGAAATAAGTGAATATCCAAGTCAGGTTGGCCGAGTGGTCTAAGGCGCCAAATTTAAGCTCTGATTCCCCTATGGGAGCGTGGATTCGAATCCCACACCTGACAAAAAAATGTTTATTTTGTCATTACAACATATTTTATTATTGTCGTTTTCATATAAAATATATTGGTATAGAGCAGAGTGTGAATATGACTGGGAAGTTTGTAATAAAACGCTGTAAAATGTGCTAACAAAAATTTATTTAATAATTCCCATATCTCGTAAAGTATTTACATAAACATCATATTTCATGCCTAGACGCCTGTTCAACCTTATCGCTTCAACCAAGTCATTGGGGTCGGTATCTGAATCCCAATTTAATATATCTTCATTTTTCATTCTCTCAGAAGTTTTTTGATAATTATCAAAAACACTATGCTTGGAACGTCTCACAACTTGCTGCTCTGACGTCAAATCTACTGCAGACGGCGCTGCTGAGTTTTCTAATTCTTCGTTTGCTTGTATTTTATGTTCAGCAGGAGATGTATACTTTCCTCCAAGTAACGTCATCACCTGTCTATTTTGATTTTTCCTTTCATCTTCAATTGTCTGAGATGGTCGACTAATGCTTTCCGAGGTCACTACCCGGCTATTGCATGGAATATATGGAGTATTGTTGTGCACTTTTTGTAAGTGACTTTTTAAGTTATCCTGTCTTTTAAATGTTTTATTACACAAATCACACTGAAAAGATTTGTTTTTATGAATATTAGCGTGACGGCTTAACCCACTGAACCAAGTGAATGTTGCATTAGATATTACAGGTATACATGTTTTACGTTTCACTCTATGACATCAAATGATATAACTAGTATGTTATCCCCATTTATCCTTATTATCCTTAATTACCCTCGTTTTATCCTTATTTACCCTTGTTTTATCCCTATTTACCCTCGTTTTACCCTTATTTATCCTCGTTTTATCCTTAATTACCCTTATTTACCCTTAATTACCCTCGATTTACCCTTATTTATCCTTGTTTTACCCTTATTTACCCTTAATTACCCTCATTTATCCTTGTTTTATCCGTAATTACCCTCGTTTTAGCTCTAAAACAAGGGTAATTACGGATAAAACAAGGATAAATGAGGGTAATTAAGGGTAAATAAGGGTAAAACAAGGATAAATAAGGGTAAAACGAGGGTAATTAAGGGTAAATAAGGGTAATTAAGGGTAAAACAAGGGTAAATAAGGGTAAAACGAGGGTAAATAGGATAATACAAGGGTAAATAAGGATAAAACAAGGGTAATTAAGGATAAATGGGGATAACATACTAGTTATATCATTTGATGTCATAGAGTGAAACGTAAAACATGTATACCTGTAATATCTGTAATGCAACATTCACTTGGTTCAGTGGGTTAAGCCGTCACGCTAATATTCATAAAAACAAATCTTTTCAGTGTGATTTGTGTAATAAAACATTTAAAAGACAGGATAACTTAAAAAGTCACTTACAAAAAGTGCACAACAATGCTCCATATATTCCATCCAATAGCCGGGTAGTGACCTCGGAAAGCTTTAGTCGACCATCTCAGACAATTGAAGATGAAAGGAAAAATCAAAATAGACAGGTGATAACGTTACTTGGAGGAAAGTATACATCTCCTGCTGAACATAAAATACAAGCAAACGAAGAATTAGAAAACTCAGCAGCGCCGTCTGCAGTAGATTTGACGTCAGAGCAGCAAGTTGTGAGACGTTCCAAGCATAGTGTTTTTGATAATTATCAAAAAACTTCTGAGAGAATGAAAAATGAAGATATATTAAATTGGGATTCAGATACCGACCCTAATGACTTGGTTGAAGCGATAAGGTTGAACAGGCGTCTAGGCATGAAATATGATGTTTATGTAAATACTTTACGAGATATGGGAATTATTAAATAAATTTTTGTTAGCACATTTTACAGCGTTTTATTACAAACTTCCCAGTCATATTCACACTCTGCTCTATACCAATATATTTTATATGAAAACGACAATAATAAAATATGTTGTAATGACAAAATAAACATTTTTTTGTCAGGTGTGGGATTCGAATCCACGCTCCCATAGGGGAATCAGAGCTTAAATTTGACGCCTTAGACCACTCGGCCAACCTGACTTGGATATTCACTTATTTCTAGTTATATTTAGTATTTATAAAATAAACGCACACTAGATGATTTCATAATTTATTTTAATTAGCATTATACATCACCATCCTATCAATATCAAGAACAATTGTATTTTTATTAAATTCTATATACTCTAGTAAACAGTAAGCTTGCTCACATTTATTTAAATTACATAGGTTTTTTAATTTATCAACATATGTTTCCTTGTCACAATCAAAATTAGTAATATACAGCATAGTATTATTATAAAAGTTCTTAAAATCTAAACACTGTAAAAAGTCTAATCTAAAATTAACTAAATGTTTAATCTTGACAAGTTCTTTGATACACTCATCATTAATATATATAACACTATCACCACTTTCTAGTAATAATAGATGTTCATCCATACATAGTTGACTGGATATTTTAAAATTTTCAAACTCCATTACAGTTTCAATGAATTCCTTTTCTTTGTCATTGTCCGGTGTAATATCAATATTTGCAATAAAATCATACCAATCCAAATCCATAAGCGAAATTACATCAGTTGAACTGATAAGTCTGACTGATGGCTCGAAACCTCTAGCACCGCTTATTCCTGTCGAGACTTGTAGAGTAGAATTTGATAATGAATATTTTACTTCGTTGATTAGTTGTTTCTCCTGTTTAATTTTCTCTCTACAATTTACAAGAATACTATCCACATATTTCCAATAAGGAGATGAACATGGTGAAGTGAATGAAAATGAATCATTTTCAATACTAGAATCCGACATTATGACTGTCTTCACTGTTGCTCAAATAAATACTGAAGTGTTATTTTCAAATTAATTTATTAATACTGATGATAGATGAGGCCACAACGTCACACTATTTCTATGTTATCAATCTATGACTAAATTACATAATTAGAATACATATAGTAATACGTGCTACTAAATATATATGCATATATTTAGTAGAAGTACACATATCTATGGTTTTGTAGGTGGTGATGGTGGTGGTGGTGATGGTGGTGGTGAAGGTCCCCCTTGACCAATATACCCTTCCTCAAGGTGTATTCTGACAAAAAACTTCCTTGTTAAATCTGAGAATATTAGAAAGCATTAAAATTTACTTACGGCTTCTCGTCCCAGGGATACAAGCACAAATCTCCATCACATGAATTACATCTGCGAGGTAGCGGTAGAGACATGCTTAAATCACTGAAAAGCCAAAATATTTATTTATGTGTGCATTTAAATTAAAGATGTTCAAAGTATTAGAACAAATCACACTTAGTTTTAAGCGAAATGGGTGTATAAGTACGTGGTATTATTTTTTAAAGAAAATGTATTTGAAAACTACTTACTCCTGATCCATAGAGATAGGCTCTGGTTGGATTAATAGCATGACTGGAAGAGGAGATTTTGGAGGCTCACCTTGAGCAATATACCCTTCCTCGAGATGTATTCTGACAAAAAACTTCCTTGTTAAATCTGAGAATATTAGAAAGCATTAAATTTTACATACGGCTCCTCGTCCCAGGGACACAAACACAAATCTCCATCGCATGAACTACATCTGCGGGGTAACGGTAGAGACATGCTTAAATCGCTGAAAAAAACAAAATATTTATTTATGCATGCATTTAAATTAAAAAATATTCAAAGTATGTGCTATTATTTTCCAAAGATATGTATATGAAAACTGCTTACTCCTGATCCAGATCAAACGAAAGCGTTGTCATTTGATTTTCGAACACAAGTACACAACAACAAAACTTTAGGCTGAAATTAATTCAACTGATATTCAACGGTCATAAGTAAGCCGCTCTCAGCCCCCTCCATATAGCTGGTATAGATAACATTCTCAGCATTCATTCGTTGTTGAACCTACTCCATCGTTGGTAAAAAATAGTGAAATATCGTCAAAAACTAAAATACCTATAATACATCGCATCTATTTAGATCAGACTTAAATTACTATTCAAAAAACTTTGTATCGCTATAAAATGTTCTTTACTGGAAATATTCTTTTTTATTCTAAATTTTAATTATTTTCTATGTTTCTGCATTATGAGGTAATATATCTGTGTTTTATATGATAACCTATCCCATCTCTGGTTTTTTCGAGTGGAGTTATCCATATTTTGTAGAATGAGTATAATTGATCTCGTTTTGATGTAGCACTTCATTTTGATGTTTAAAAGACACTGTTTTATTTAATCCGGTAGTAATGTCATTATGTTTAATTTCTTTGTAGTAGGATTTCATCACTTTAGATTCCGTTTGACAAAATTAAACATTTTCCATCGCAAATTCTAGAAAATTGTTGTACTTTTATCATAATTTCTATAATGTTTAAATAATTAAAAGTGTTTTTCGCGGCTACAATAGTTATTAATAATTTAGAAAAATCACTAGATAGATGATCACAAAAATAATGAATCGCTGATAAAAGTAAAAGTATGCATGTGATTTTCTCGAAATCTGTTAATCCTAGTAAAAAGTTTTAAACACGAAGTTGCTTCTCACCTTAGAAAAATTTATATTTCTACACTTATTAAAATTTGCCTTTGCATTAACCCATTTTGTTAACAAATATAGTGGATAAGAATGTAAAAATAAAACCAATTCAACGTCACGTTTTTGGTTTATGCAAGTTAATGGAAAGAATAATTCTCTTATTTTAATAGTAAATTGTACAATACCTAGACATGAAAATGTAAAATGTAGAAATAATATCACGTGTAATGATGTATTTTTATGAGTAATATTTGTGGTGAATGACATCATCTTCAGTTTCCTATAAGATCCTGATACTTGTTTTTTAACCCCGAGGGGATAATCTAAAATATTATGAGATATTCATACAATACATTATTCTAACAAATAAAGTCAAGCAAACAGTGTCGGTGAGTTGTAAATAATGTGAGTGGCTCCCTCCAACGGTATTTGCAGCAAACACTTTATAGAAGTCTCGACTAAGTAAATAATACTAAATGTGTTTTAGTTTCTGAGATATCTGAGCTAAATATTTTATCCCATAAACGTTCGGATGTGAGCTTTATAGTTACTAAATATCTGAAACCATTATTTCTGTAGAAATTAGAGTAAATTCTCATTCAGTTTAGTAGCTTTCTTAATTTTCTCTTACATCTAAAATACCTAGTATTTATTAAGATATTTGTAAAGAAATAATAATTATTAAATATTTTAAAGCATAATTTTTTTTAAACAAGAAGTGTTGTAACCGGATGAAAAAAATTTGAGTGCCTAGTCGTGATATATCTTTTTAATTATTGTATGTACATTAAGGAAAATGCATTTAAAACTCGGTTTATGGGTACCTGCAATAGCATACTAAATTTGTATAGACCACCGTGTAAAAGATCTGCATCTCAAGTTATCTATTGTTTAAACGCTTCATTGCATAGTATAATAAAGTTATATTAATCTCAACTTTTATTAATCATTTGAGATTTTATTGTTACTAAGTTTCATTTAATTAATAATAAATTTATGCTGTAATAAAATAAAAGTTTTATCAAAATAAAATAAGTTTTATTTACTCAAGTGTTATTGAGATAATATAGTAACTGATAAATTGCGAGAAGAATAATCCATTGTTCTATTTATAGCTAGTTTTTCTAATGACAACGTATTCATTATCTTGAATGAAGGAGCCTTTGTTTATGTTATATGATTACACAACTGTGCTTTGATATTTTATCTACGGTGTTATATTTTATTGTCTTGATAATTTTATAAAGGAATGTTATTATAATAAATTGCGTAATATTTACGGTATATGGATTATGAATGCATACATATAAATAGGACAGTCCCTGGGGGAGTCACCGTTGGAGTGGGTAGGAATGGGGGCGGGGGGGTATTGGGAGGGGGGTACAGGTGTTGGTGGCATGAGTTTGCACTTTCTTTCATTACTATCGAACTGTGACTTGACAATACTTCTTTCATTATTGTGATAAATAGCAATATAGATAAGTAAGACACCTCCACACTTTTTTCATTATCATATATTCATATCAATTCTTTACAAATAATATCCGCTTGCAAGTGCAGCACATTATTTCCTTACTTAATTTTTTCAAAATAGTACACCTAATAATGCCTAAATCTCGAAACCACATTCACATTTATGAAATTTTATTTCCCTCGAGTTAATGGCATTGGATTTCAATGAAATTTTGGAAATGAACCTGACGATGCCTACTGTATTAGCGAAATCGGTTAAATCATGTATAGCTTCAATATTTCAACTTTATGACGTCAGATCGATCTAAAATTTTACGTGGGTATTGTCGATATTGAATACAATCGTTTGCCGTAATATGTCAAAAGGGCCTTACCTTAAACTTTGTCCGTTTTTAATGAAACAAAAACTAAAATTCATTAAAAAAATTACCCTACATAATAACTAGAGGTAAATTTTCTGTACATCCATAAATAATAAAGTTATTAAGAATCCAATTAATATGATGCAATATTGCGCAATATTTCGAAATATGTTGAAATGTGACGCAATGTGATGTAATATTTGAAATATGGTGCAATATGATGCAACATTGCGTGATATTATGCAATATGGTGCAATATTTTGAAATGACTTGAAATAGGATAGAGGTGGTGTAATATTTGAAGTATGGTGCAATATATTGAAATATCTTGAAATATGATAATAGTGATGTAATATTTGAATTATGGTGCAATGTAATGCAATATTGCGTAATATTATGCAAGATGATGTAACATGGTGCCATATTTTGAAATATCTTGAAATAGGATAATGGGGATGTAATATTTGAAGTATGGTGCAATGTGATGTAATATTGCGTAATATTATGCAAGATGATGTAACGTGGTGTAATATTTTGAAATATCTTGAAATAGGATAATGGGGAAATAGGATAATGGTGATGTAATATTTGAAGTATCGTGCAATGTGATGCAATATTGCGTAATATTATGCAATACGATGTAACATGATGTAATAATTTGAAATATCTTGAAATAGGATAATGGTGATGTAATATTTGAAGTATGTTGCAATGTGATGCAATATTGCGTAATATTATGCAAGATGATGTAACATGATGCAATACTTTGAAATATCTTGAAATAGGATAATGGTGATGTAATATTTGAAGTGTGGTGCAATGTGATGCAATATTGCGTAATATTATGCAAGATGATGTAACGTGGTGCAAAATTTTGAAATATCTTGAAATAGGATAATGGTGGTGTAATATTTAATGTATGGTGTAATGTGATGCAATATTGCGTAATATTATGCAATACGATGTAACATGGTGTAATATCTTGAAATGGGATAATGGTGATGTAATTTTTGAAGTATGGTGCAATATGATGCAATATTGCGTAATATTATGCAATACGATGTAACATGGTGCAAAATTTTGAAATATCTTGAAATAGGATAAAGATGGTGTAATATTTGAAGTATGATGCAATGTGATGCAATATTGTGTAATATTATGCAAGATGATGTAACAAGGTGTAATATCTTGAAATGGGATAATGGTGATGTAATATTTGAAGTATGCTGCAATATGATGCAATATTGCGTAATATTATGCAATGATGTAAGTATCATGGTGCAATATTTTGAAATATCTTGAAATAGGATAAAAGTGGTGTAATATTTGAAGTATGGTGCAATGTGATGCAACATTGCGTAATATTATGCAATACGGTGTAACATGGTGCAATATATTGAAATATCTTGAAATGGGATAAAGGGGATGTAATATTTGAAGTGTGGTGCAATGTGATGCAATATTGCGTAATATTATGCAAGATGATGTAACATGGTCAAATATTTTCAAATATCTTGAAATAGGATAACGGTGGTGTAATATTTGAAGTATGGTGCAATGTGATGCAATATTGCGTAATATTTTGCAAGATGATGTAATATGGTGCAATATTTTGAAATACCTTGAAATGGGACAATGGTGATGTAATATTTGAAATATGGTGCAATATTTTGAAATATGGTGCAATATTTTGAAATATCTTGAAATAGGATAAAGATGGTGTAATATTTGAAGTATAGTGCAATGTGATGCAACATTGCGTAATATTATGCAATACGATGTAATATGCTGCAATATATTGAAATTTCTTGAAATGGGATAAAGGGGATGTAATATTTGAAGTATGGTGCAACGTGATGCAATATTGCGTAATATTATGCAAGATGATGTAACATGGTGCAATATTTTGAAATACCTTGAAATAGGACAATGGTGATGTAATATTTGAAATATGGTGTAATGTGATGCAATATTGCGTAATATTATGCAAGATGATGTAACATGGTGCAATATTTTGAAATATCTTGGAATAGGATAATGGTGATGTAATATTTGAAGTATGGTGCAATGTGATGCAACATTGCGTAATATTATGCAAGATGATGTAACATGGTGCAATATTTTGAAATGCCTTGAAATTGGATAATGGTGATGTAATATTTGAAGTATCGTGCAATGTGATGCAATATTGCGTAATATTATGCAATACGATGTAACATGGTATAATATTTTGAAATATCTTGAAATAGGATAATGGTGATGTAATATTTGAAGTATGTTGCAATGTGATGCAATATTGCGTAATATTATGTAAGATGATGTAACAAGATGCAATACTTTGAAATATCTTGAAATAGGATAATGGTGATGTAATATTTGAAGTGTGGTGCAATGTGATGCAATATTGCGTAATATTATGCAAGATGATGTAACGTGGTGCAAAATTTTGAAATATCTTGAAATAGGATAATGGTGGTGTAATATTTAATGTATGGTGTAATGTGATGCAATATTGCGTAATATTATGCAATACGATGTAACATGGTGTAATATCTTGAAATAGGATAATGGTGATGTAATTTTTGAAATATGGTGCAATGTGATGCAATATTGTGTAATATTATGCAATACGATGTAGCAGGGTGTAATATTTTGAAATATCTTGAAATATGATAAGGGTGATGTAAAATATGAAGTATGGTGCAATGTGATGCAATATTGCATAATATTATGCAAGATGATGTAACATGGTGCAAAATTTTGAAATATCTTGAAATATGACACAAGGTGAAGGCGGAAGGATGACACTCCTCTCAATGGGTGATGGTGGGATAGATTTTCATGTATTCCTTTAATACACTTTTAATATGATACACATCCATACACAGACAGATAAAGTATTTGGAACAGTGGTAAAATATGTACTGCCCAACCTATGACATTTCTGATTACCCCTTCCATGGTGATGAGGAGGGAAGGGGGTTCAGAATTATGGTGGGGATGTGAGGTGGGAGGTTTGAATTATGGTGGGATAGATTTTCATGTATTCCTATAATACACTTTTACATCTGATACACATCCATACAGACGGACATAATGATAAAGTAGTAAAATATATACTGCCTAACTTATGACATTTACGATAAGGTGATGAGGTGGAGAGGGGATTCTGAATGGTGGTAGGGATGGGAGGTGGTAGGGATGGGAGGTGGGGGTTTCAATTATGTTGGGGTGGGAGGGTTATGAGAAAGTGGAAGGGGGATTGAAAAGTGGTGGGGAGATTGGGCGGGGCTTGGGAAAAAATGGAGGGGGGGTTCTGAAAGAGTGGAGAGGATTGGGTGGGGCTTGGGGAAAAAATGGAGGGGGGTTATGGAAGAGTGGAGGGGATGGGGCGTGGCTTATGAAAAATGGAGGGGGGTTCTGAGAAATTGGTGGGGGGTTCTGGAAAAGTGGTGGGGGGATTGTCACAGAACTGTCATTTCTTTACTACTATCATTTTCGCTAAATGTATACACCTTAGTGAAGGTAGCTACACGAGCATCATTGACGTTTTTTATAGCTTTAAATCCATACATCGTGCAAATAAACTTCTCTATTATGTTAACGACATTATTTAGGTTCTCCTCTGGTAAATTATTCAAACTTTTAAATGCTTCAATAAACTCTTGATCTTTTCTTAATATAGTAAGAGGCTTCTTTTTCCTTTCTTGAAAAGTACGGGATTAAAACCACATCTCGCGAAACCGTGGAAAGCGGGGAATGCGTTACACAAGTCGTTGCCAAGTGCTGAATACAAATTGTTTAGATATAAAAATCGTTCTTTATTTCCTACGTTTCTTTATTTCCATTTTTATCCAAATTTTCACATTATTATGTACATTTTTCATGTTTCCCAGCATGATGATAGGAATGTCAGTATCTGAACTTATGACCACACTGGTGTTCTCATTTATACGTGAAAAATCATTTTAGTGTCCGCCTCCTCGTTACTAGAACACGATAAGCTTTCCAGGGCATCTTAGGTGATACTAGATTGAATATAGTCGTTTCGAACTATAGCAGTTTTCACTATTTAGGTATAGGGTTTTATTACCTACAAACGGAGCCATTTCATCACTTGCCCAATACATTGAAAGAAACTTGATTAGAGCTTCTAAAAGAAGCATCTAAAAGTTTGAATAATTTACCAGAGAGAACCTAAATAATGTCGTTAACATAATAGAGAAGTTTATTTGCACGATGTATGGGTTTAAAGCTATAAAAAACGCCAATGATGCTCGTGTAGCTACCTTCACTAAGGTGTATAAATTTAGCGAAAATGATAACGAATTTCAGTTAAAACACAAAAATTTTAATGCATCTCTCTCGCCTTCATCGAAATCGGAACTTGAACAGCACGTTTTAAGAACTGTGTATGTATGTATACGATTTGGAATAACGCACACAAACAAGTGCCATCTACATTAGATCCCTTGGTTATGGGTGACAGCTTGAGGAAAACAAATTTCACTTGCAAGTGGTTTGATGGAGATCAATTACCTTCATAAGTGGAAATGATTATCCAAGATGCCGAAAATACTGAAGGTATTATATTATTTGTGCTTTTCACTTTTCATCCTATTATAATCTTAATCAATTTTTTATAAATAATTATTTTTTTTAGATGCGAGTGACAAAGAGAAAAATGGTCTTTCACCCACTGAGCATCAAGAGAGTGATGAGTTGGATGTAAATGAGAATAAGGAAGATCTGTTATCGGAAGCCGAATAAATTTATTTTTATTTTCACTACACTAAATATATTTTCTGAGCAGATCATCCTGTATAAATTTGAAATGTACGAATGTATTAATTTGTATTCTCATAAAATAATGTATATTAATAATAAATTGAATATTTAATCAAATTAAAAAAAGAAACTCGGGAATGCCGCACGCACGTTTTCTAACATTAAGTTATCGATATCGAAATTACTAATTAAATCTTTACGGCGAACTTTGAAATTCGGGTATATGATAATATTCATACTAAGATTAACGATAAACACAGTCAGCTGCAAGTATGTGGGTGGAAAAGTCGTCAGCTGATACAAGAAAGGTGATGGGCGCTGCCTCGCAGGTGATCAACACTCAGCACTGTTCTGTACCAGCTGACGACTTTTCCACCCACATACTTGCAGCTGACTATGTTTTTCGTGAATCTCAGTGTAAATATTATCTTATACCCAAATTTTAAAGTTCGCCGAATAATTTAAATTTTTGGACCTGTTTGATCGATCAGCTGACGGTAAATCCACCGCCCCCAGTCCAGCTGACTATATTCCTCTTTCATTATACAACATAATCTTCCCCTCATATAAGTTTCAGCGTTCGCCGGATAGTTTTTTCTCAATTTTTTTACGTATTTTCAACCCTTTGACAGCCACCCCCACCGCTACCCAACCAGCTGACGGTCCATTCATTGCTAACTTATATAAGAACAATCCATTTTTCATATTTTCAAAGTTCGCCGGATAGTCAGCCATTTTATACGCGGGCTCCAGGCCTATAAGCTACACAGAAAATCATCCTTATTCAGATCTGAATAAAAGCGTTTATATTTAACATTGTTTTTTCCTATCACAGTTTCTGTATTAAAAATTATTTTCTGTGCAGTGTGATCTGATACAAAATTTTCTATTATTAAAGTTTCCACATAGTCTGAATTGGTAAATATGTTATTAATACAACTTGAAGTATTTTGGGTTACTCTTGTATTTTGAAATACAGTTTGTGTTAATTTAAAAGAATTCATAATTGAAGTTAATTCTGTTCTAATTTTATTTTCTTTTATCAGTTCTATATTAAAATCACCTGCTATAAAAATTAATTTTTGCTCCTCAAAGATATGTGCCAGTAGTTGTTCAACTTTGTCTAAAAATATATGTATGTCCCCTGTAGGAGGCCTATACAAAGATACAATTATTGCATCCATTTTACCTAATTTAACTTCAACTGCTGCACACTCAAATACACCACTCGCCGATAGGTTGTTCAGTTCGGTTCTTACTTTACACTTCATGTTTCTTCTTACATATACTGCTGAACCTCCATGTTGCCCTTCGTTTCGACAAAATTTTGTAACTAATTTAAAATCTTCAATTGCCAAAAAACCTATCTGATCTTCTGATTTCCAGTGTTCAGACATACATAAAACCTTGCAGTCTATGGTCTTTTAACATGTCATTTAACTTGTCTATAGAATTTCCTAATGACTGAACATTTTGATGGATGATGCTAATTGTTTTTTATATGTTTGATGGATTATTATTTTTGTTGTTAAAAAGATTTCTATTCTTAGGCAGTTTTTTGTTTATAAAAAAGACTCTCCGTAATTGACATAATTTCTAAATCTATGTAGCCTTGCTTTGTATACAGGACAGTTTATGTCTCTAGCTGAATGTCGTTTTTCATTATATTTCATCTTTGTACAATTTGCACATTTTAATTCTTGTTCTTCAATACAATTTTTTCCATAGTGTTCCCCTCCACATTTATGACAACATTCTTTTTCCTTGCAGTATTTTGACACGTGTCCAAAACCGCAACATTTAAAACATATAGCAAGGTTAAAATGTTCTTTCACATGAACCTTTACCAGGTCAAAGTTTATTTGCTGCTTTTTTAAAAACCACTTTGCGATGCTGGGAGGCGCTTGCAAAATCCAGTTCTCTTTTTTCGGATTACGACACCGTTTTTTCGTGATAATTTTAATTTTGTCCTTTATAGTATATCCAAGTTCCATGTCAATGTCATCATTTAACCTAATTAATTCTTCCACAAATTCCTCGTTTGAATATCCACTTTCGATTCCGGTTATTGCAAACATTGGGTCAGAATTTTCGGTTTCTTTGATTTTTATGTGGTCTTTACTTTTTAATATTGTTTTTAATTTTTCTTGCTGATCTTTGTCATGACTTTCTACTATAACTGCACCGCTCTTCAGTTGCCTCACACTTTTGAAACCTCCTCCTGTTTCCTTTGCACTTATTTCTTATTTAAGCTGTTGCATAACCTTTTTGGGGTCATCGACGTTCTCAATTCTTATGAGTGTTTCATGCTTCTGTACTGTTTTTGGGGTTTTCCAGACACTTTCTTCTGATGGCTTTGGTGCCTCTGCTGTGGTAGACTTCTCGTTGTTTGTTAATTGTGCCATTTGAGTAATTTCAGCATAGGTCTTTTGTGATTGTGCATTTTTTAATCAGTCTTCAAATTTCGGATGTTTTAGTTTATGTTGTAGCAAGGTATTTTCCTTCTCTAGTATTCCAAGTTTATGTATTAGCACTGTTAAACCCTTATATATTGAACTATTACTGTTCATAATGCATTTCTGATCTTCTTTGGAGATTAGCCTTTCCATCACATTCTCTGTACGCTACTTCATTTATCTTATCAAGTGCAGTAAATACTTCAAAAATAATTTTATCTGTGGCTGCAAATTCTTGTTTATCTTTAGTTGTTTTTACTTCATTTTCGTCGAGATTGTGTTGTGGTACATCTTGTTCATTTCCATCTTGGGTGTTCAAACGGTCACATAGTCTTTTTGTGTCACTTTCTATCCCTGGACTTATATCTGCTCTGAGTCTTTTATTGGTATTTTCACCTATTTCTGCTCCCTCCTTTTCCTCAATATCCTTCTTATCTTTATTTATATTTCCTGGGGGTGTTCTCGGAACCGATTTCTTGGGTGTAAAAATATCATTTGGGTCCTTTGAAATATCAATTCCTGCTTGTTTACTTGTATTTCCATTGTTTGTGCCACCTTGTATTTGAACATTGGAAATATCACTGCTGCTTTTTTTGCTATTTATATTTGTTTTTGTCTCCTCTCCAGCTTTTTTACTATCTGTCCCTATTATCTTATTTATTTCCATCTTTGATAATATTCTTGATCCCACTGAATGACTTCTTATTTTTTGCAATTTCCGGTTGTCTGATTTCAATACCCTTTGGAGGCTGTCTTCCTCACCATCACTATTCTCACCCATTCTTTTTTTGAAAATTTATTTTTCGGATTTACCACAAAAAATTGACAATAAATAGAAGCAAACTAAAAACGTGTATACACACTTTACTATGTTTACCAACAAAATAAGCATAATAAGCAATATGATAAGACAGAATGAATTTGAGCAAAGTAATATGATTTCAACACATTTTCATTGACATAGGCTCTGAGTTGCCTTAAGGTGAAACATAACCTGGAAATTCTATTGCAAACATTATCTATCTGGCTCTGCCATCTTAAACCACTGTCAATATTTAGTTCTAAAAAACTATGGCTAGGTTTTTGCTGTAAGGTCTTATTTTTAAACTTTATTAACAAATTTTTGTCCGACCCATTTCTCAGCTCAAAGTTGATAAACACTGTTTTGTTATTGTTTAATGCAAGTTTGTTTCCAACATACCAATCGTTTAATAATGCAATACCAGCAGATATCCTTGCCCTAGTCTCATCCTGATTTTCCGTTGCTGCCAGAAAAGTGTTGTCGTCCGCGAACATAACCACTTTCCCAAATTCAATAAATTGAGGTAAATCATTGGTATAGACACTGAACATCAGAGGTCCTAAGACTGACCCCTGTGGTACACCAACAGTATTCTTGAATGGCCTTGAACATTCACCATTTAATTCCACATAACTGTACCTATCTTCAAGATAGCTCCTAAACCAATTCAAGGGTCCACCCCGCACACCATAGCACTCCAATTTTGATAGAAGTATCTCATGGTCCACGAGGTCAAACGCCTTGCTCAGATCTAAGAATAGCACTATGGAATTGTCACCTGAATTTAGATGTTCATAGAGTTCATTTAAAAAATCAACCACGGCGTCAGCGGTTGACAAACCTTGTTGGAAACCGAATTGCTGCTGGGACAATATATTGGATTTTGATAAAAATCCTGACAATCTTAGTGCTACAATTTTTTCCAGAATTTTTGAAAGGCTGGACAAAAGAGAGATTGGCCGATAGTTTTCTAGAAGCAATTTTGACCTTTTTTTATAGATTGGCTTAATTTTAGCCATCTTTAAGCAATTAGGAAACAAACCGGTTTAGAGCGATATATTAAATAAATATGTCAGAGGCTTACTAATCAAGTCTGCAACCTCTTTTAATAAGTTGGAACTAATTTCATCAGTCCCAGTTGAATTGGATGGCTTCAATGACTTAATTGCGTCCACTATTTCTTTTTCATTGGTTGGTGACAAGAAGAACGTTTTATCGTTTATGTAATTTAATTTGGGTTTCTCATCATTATCTTTTACTAGCATCGGGATATTATGGAAAAACTGATCGCTTATTATTTTCGCGTCTTTGATTATCTCACCATTTATATTCATCTCTCTTATATCAAGTTTATCATTATTGTTTCTGGTGTTCCGTTTAATTATATCTCACGTGGCTTTTGTCTTATTCCTGGAAGTGTTAATTAATTTTGTGTTATATGGCCGTTTTCCGGAGTATTTACTTGAACTTGGAAATCACAAAAACTTTTTGATTCAACATAATCAGGTTGTGCCTGTAGTACTTGCAATAAACTCTCATCTTCTTGGGTATTTTCATTTTCTTCACAATCACACTGATCGTCGAATGGTTTTTTTTTTTTTTTTTTTTTTTTTTTTTTAATTATTACAGGGCATCGACTGCTAAGATCATTAGCCCCTTTCTTGATGTATATACATATAAAGAGGTGTATAGTGTCTCTCTGGGTACAAGTGAATACAAATGCCTTCACAATTTATAAAACAAGTCAGTGTCTAAGATATTGAAGAACATTGAGTATGTGTCCTTTATCATTTTTTAAACATTCCCTTAAGTTATCGGGCATGTTCAAGATCTGTCGCTGTTGTGTATATTCTCGGCAGTCCAATATAATGTGTTTGACAGTAAGTACTTCATCGCAAGCTATGCACCTCGGTGGTTCCTCGCCTCTCAAAAGGTAAAAAGATGTAAGATGGGTATGCCCAATACGTAAGCGGGTTAAAGCGATTTGTTCCCGTCTGTTAAGTCTGCAGGGTGCAGGCCATTTATGAATCTCACCTTTAATGGTTTTTAATTTAGCCTCTGTAACATTCCATTCGAGCTGCCACTGATGTTCAATACTCTCCCCAAATATAGATTTTAAATCTGAAACTCGTACAGGTACATGATCTGTTTCTTCATCGGCTGCTTGTCGTGCCGCTTTATCTGCCTTCTCGTTTCCGACTATGCCAATGTGACTTGGCACCCAGATGAAAATAATGTTTTTATTTAGTTCAGCCAACTGAACTAAACGTGACAATATTCTTTGGACTAATGGATCCTTGGAAAAGATATTATTTATTGCTTGAGGAGAGCTAAGCGAGTCCGTTATTATTAGTATAGTCGGGGAGGTCAAGATCTCTGAGAAATATAGGGCCTGATATATGCTATAAAGCTCAGCTGTATAGACGCTAGCCACAGGTGGTATAGACCAGGTATGTGATTCGGTCTCAGTTACAAAAGCGCATCCTACTCCATGGTTTGTTTTCGAGCCGTCTGTGTAGATTTCGACAGCATGACGCCATTTGTTCAGTACTTCTTTAAATTTATTATTGATAATTGCACCATTTATTTTATGTTTTGGATAAGGAGTTAGATCATAATTTATTGTTGGTATAGGAATTGTCCAAGGAGGTATTTCATTAAAACCTAAAGGGAAGACTTCTGGTAGTTCCATTTCAATTTCTTCAAGCAGTTCTCTGGCTCGTATCCCTGCTGGTCGTGTAATTGACGGTCTTGATTCATAGATTTCTGTTATATCATTTCCAAATAAAGCAGAATGAACTGGGTGATTTGGAAGTGCCCATATTTTACTGATATAATTTAGGAGAAGACGATTTCTTCTATGTCTAAGAGGTGGGACTCCTGCTTCGCAGTATATTGAATTAAGTGGACTTGTTCGAAAAGCACCAATTGCCATTCTGAGACCAGAGGAGTGAATACTATCCAGGATTTTCAAGCGAGATTTTCTTGCTGATCCATATATGAGACACCCATAATCTATTTTAGACAAAACGAGTGTTGAATAGAGTCTAAGAAGAACTTCTTTGTCTGAGCCCCAAGTAATATTAGACATACATCGAATAATATTTAAGCTCCTTTTGGCTTTTGTTGCAAGGTCATTGATATGGGGTGCCCATGTTAATTTTGCATCAAATGTCAGGCCAAGAAATTTTACTGTTGGTCGAACATCTATCCAGTTGTTTTTTATTTTCAGTTGAGGAACAAGGTGTTCACTCCTTAGACGACAGAAATGTACACACATTGTTTTTAGTGGAGCTAATTTAAAACCTATACCTTCAGCTTTATTGTTTATGGAATCAATAGTTTGTTGTAGGTTTCCATCTAGATTATCTGAGCATTTTCCTGATAAGTATATAACTAAATCATCTACAAATAAGCCGCCTTGTACTGGATGTTGGATGGGCAAAAGAAGTTCATTTATCGCAATAAGGAAAAGGGTTACACTTAGCGTAGACCCTTGCGGTACTCCGTTTTCCAATTTATATGATTTAGAAAAAGTGCTGCCTATTCTCACACAAAAGGACCGATCTCTAAGGAAGCTTTCCACAAATTGAGGTAGTTTTCCTCTAAATCCCCAGTTATATAACTTTCTAATAATGCCATATCGCCATGTTGTGTCATATGCTTTCTCTATATCAAAAAATACTGCTGTCAGATGTTCTCGTTTTGCAAAAGAATTTTGGATTGCATTTTCAAGGAGTGCCATTTGGTCTACAGTAGATCTGTTTCTGCGAAATCCCATTTGATATTCAGATAATAAGTTCCGCTGTTCTATTATCCATACCAGGCGATTATTTATCATTTTTTCCAGTATCTTGCTTAAACAACAAGTTAACGATATCGGCCTGTAATTGGATGGTTGACGAAGATCTTTTCCCTCTTTGGGCAAAGGAATAATATGTGCTTCTCTCCACTGTTTTGGGTACGTACCTTTTCTCCATATCAAATTAAATAATTCTAATATTTTCGATTTATATTGCTCAGGTAGCTGTTTTAAAAACTCATAAGGTATTCTGTCTGGACCCGGCGAAGTATCACCAGCGTCTGCCAACGCTTCTTCCAATTCTTGAGGTCCAAAGTCATTATTGTATATTTCATCCTCCTGTGATGTAAAATTCAGTTCTCTCTCTGTGGCATTTTTAATATCTATAAATTCTTGTGTATATTGCCCTGAACTACTAACGGCTTCAAATTGTTTTCCTAGGATTTCTACAACCCTTCCCACCTCAGACACTAGTTGGCCCTCATGTTGTAGTATTGGAGATGATATTTCTGTTCGTTTTCCTGATACGTCGAATGGTTGTTTCGGGGACCGTTTCTGCCAACACAAGCCTTCTTTGAAATCGTTCAGACCTATTGGATGGTCCAGAAATGGCATCGTTATCACTTACAGTAAATTTCTTGATGGAACTGCTGTTTTTTTCAAGATTTTGTTCTTTTTACTGTGTTTTAAAAATAAGACAATGTCCATTTAACCTGAACCTCAACATACAATAAATACCTCTTTGATAAAAATAATCATCTTCTGTGAAATGAAGTGAACAAACCTTCATATATTTTGTCACTGGCTTTCCAATTTTTAATTTTATTATCCAGTCTTTTAGCCTGTCCACAAAATCCTTCCCCCAAAACTGTTATTCATCTTCACGCGGTGTTTGCCGGCTTCAGGAAACAAATGTTGTTTTTTTTTTTACCCAAGACGAACACTGAGGAACTGAACAGTATTAATTGATATTGTTTTCAATTTTAATTGAATCCAATCGACAATAAAAACAACGCAAAGCAATAGGGAAGATGCATGAAATTTTAAAATGCTTGAAAAAGTGATTTGCTCTTAATTTCCATTACTCAGAAAATGATTATAACAAAAGAAATTCAAAATAAAATTTATTTTCCGTAAAATTAATATTTAGATTATGCTGTAATTTGTAAACAAAACCACGTGACTGCAAACGGTTTCTTATTGGCGTGAAGTTAATGACGACATCCATTAGTCGGATAATTTGTCCAAAGTAGACGCAGTGTCCTAACCTCTCGCTGACGTCTGTCTACGAACTAATTTTGGAGAATCTTGAATGTAAAATTACCATATTTGTAGTGATACTCTTAGTTTTACATTTGGGCACAATGCAATATTTGTAATTCATAAGTCATAATAATGTTGTTCACTAGCTCATTAACCAAATAATAACACAATAACACCACAAACAAGAACTTGGTAAACTGCATGTAAACAATAAACAGTAAACTGACATTTGACAAACTCATCGAAATTGCTTTAGATATACGAAACTACAGAAGCATGTTTCTACGGAAAAAGAAACTTCCGTTCACTACTCCGTCGTTGTCTGAAAAGATCTGATTGGTTGAAGAAAACGTCCGATTGGCTTAACTGTCTGTTTACAGACCGAGAAAAAGGATGGAATATAGTGCACGCAAGTTTCTCTCTCTGTGTCACTTTCTCTAGTCGAGTGCACCTTCTAGTTTGTTATTAATTTCGATGGACAAATCATAACGGGAAACGTCACAGTTAATGGCGCCGAATAACTGCCGTTTTGAAATATCCAAATTCCTCACAGATGAAATTATTTATTTTCTCACTGTATTAACATTCAAAAAATCGTAAATTTTACATTTGTATAACTTTTTTTGATGCTGTATCGATTTTCATTATAAAAAAAAATCATGCAACTTCTCTATTATGACACAAGCAAAAAATGAAAGTTTTCGCTTGTCATCTCACGCAAAATAGTTCGTAATCGGGACCGTAGGTGGTGTATCGCTTATTTTGAATCGCGTATTATGTAATTGTTTACGATTTACTGACTTTCTAACTGAAGCCGTCCCTGTCAAATTTATCTCATAGTAAATGAGAATGCGCACACTTGTTTTTTGATTTTTGCCCTTGTGGAAATGGGTGCTAAGGAATGAAATATTTATATTTGTCAGTTGGGAACGAAAACACATACTAATAACTTTAAATTGCCATCCGAAAGGATTATTTATCTTTAATACATCGTTTTATAATAATAATAATAATAAATGTAAAGGCATTGTGTATACAAATTAAAATACAATAAACAAGAAAAAAAAAAACGCTGCCCAAGGAATCACTACTTCCACATCCAGATTTTTTATCCAAGTCATTCACAACGAAAAAATTTTGTATGTGGAAATAATTGCTTAAGGAACTTTAATAATATAATATTTGAAATCCTCTTCCCCAAAAACCCATAAAACGATACTCCACATCGGTAGCGGGGTGGGGGTGGTGATAGGGGGTGGTAGTGGGTGTGGATGAAGTAAAAAAATATTTTGAGGTTTCTGATTCTTCTACACACACTAAATCACAATTTTTTTTCATCCCCTTTAATAATGGGGTGGAGGTGGTAATGGGGGTGGCTAATGCCAAAATTTTTTTTGAGACCTTAGCTTCTCTTGTATATACTAAATACCAATTTTATGGACTCTTACCTGCTTGATTTACCTATTTACCCCAAATTTACCCCAATTTACCCCCCAACCCTTCGACGGAACAAGATGAAGATATAATCTAGTTCTAGATCTCGTTAAAGTACATATGTGTACCAAATTTCAAGTCAAAATTTCAAACGGTTCCAGAGTAAAAGTGCGCACAAAAAAAGTTACAGACCGACAGACAACAGAAATTTTTTTCTTGCTCAACGTTTCGTGACATTCTAAGCTTATTTGAACAATAAAAATTTTTAAACATTTGTTTGTCGTTACTATACTTCCACTGGACGTGGAAGTAAAATATTAAATAACCACAAATGAAAGGGCGAAGATCGGTGATACAGTAGTACACCCGCTCATCTGCCATACTACCTTCACGTTCAAATTATTTCAGTTTTTTATTGCAATTGTAACAAAAAAAAATTTACTTCTATCAGGTGTAGAACAAGTCAAATTAAGTATAGTACAAACAGTTATAATTGTAATACCAAATAGGAACAAACATACATATAAACAAATTGATACATTAACTAAAAGTTATAGTTTAAAAACTCGGAAATTGAGTAAAATGCCTTAGTGGTTAAAAAATTGTGAAGCGTTCTTTTAAAGTCTTTAATAGGTAAGTCTGTGTAATTATTAGGTAAATTATTATGAATTTTTATTAATTGTGCTAATTGCTTTTTTCAAAAACTTTCTTAGTTTTTCAAATTTACTTAAAACAGTGTATCGTACGACAAAATTACATAGAACTTAAACTGAAGTTTATGAAATTTCCTATACAGTATTTCAAATTAAGGCTTATGGGTCTATATGACTTATTGGTCTGATATCCTGCCTATCCTTGGTAGGTAGGTGACCTTCACCTTCCGCCATATATACCTTCCGGTATGTACTTCCAGGCCAGACAGGCTCTGAAAATTGTCAAATGTATTTCCTAACTTAATTTAGTAATAGATTATTTAAAGAATTCATAACAAACGTGCAGAATAATGTTTTATAGATAGAATCAAGATGGCCGAAAAGGACATTTCAATTTCAGTAGCTCCTGACAAAAATTGCAATTACTGCAATAGTAAAGTGCTAAATGGATTACAGTGTGAAAGGTGTAACTTATATTTTCACCCTAGTTGTGCTAAACACGTCAAAGGTGTGAAAATAACAGGTTCAAAATTAATATGCTGTGATATTAAAGCCAAGAGTTCAGAACCAACCAATTGTGATTTCACTCTGGGTGAGTCTACACAAAACAGTGTTAACAATGACGAAAAATATTATTTAAACTGTATAATACAGCAGAAAGATATAATCATAAATGAATTAAGGGAGAAAATAGGCTTGTTGAATGATAAAATATATTTATTAAACCTAATTAATTATAATGAACCCAAAAAAGGGGAACAAAAAACAAGAGTACCAGATGATGTTAAAAACATTAGAAACACACACAACAAAAAAGAAAATACAAATAAAATGAATGATAACAGAGAGAATACCAAAAAAACGACCATTACAAAGGACAACAGCATTAGTAAAAATAAACAATCATCATATGAAGAGCTTGAAACATATACGAAAAATAAATTTAATGAGATATTAAAGTTAAATGACTATCCACCCATGACTAGCATAAAAGCACCTCAGCAGTTGATACCTGAGATTACCACTAAGAATGAATCAAATCAAAAAACTAAAACAAAAACAAAATGAGGGTTTTACTGAAGTCAAACATAAACAGTTTGCTACCGAATCAACCTCGCAGCCACCACTTATCGAGTTAGACAGTGAGAAAGAACCAGATATACAGCATCAAAATAATAATACACAGTCAGAAAGGGAAATAATAGAAGAAGGAAAATGAATTGATGTACGAAATCGTAAACGAAACTTAAAACAACATAAGAAACCACTGTTCTATGGAACTTCAGATGATACAATCAAAGGACTGCCCCGTAGGTCCTGGTACTTTGTATCCCGACTAAAACCCGACATGACCGAACACGAATTGCAAAATATGATTCTTAAAAAATGCCCCAACTCAGATGTAGTAGTGGAAAAAATGACATTGTACTATGATTTTCAGAGTGCATTTAAAATCGGCATACCAGTAGAGTTCGAACAACAGTCAAAACAAGCAAATTTTTGGCCAAAAGATTCAAGGGTAGACAAATTTAATTTTTTATTGCAGAAAAGGAAAAAAGACCTAGAAGTGAAATAAAGAAAAAGTTCAGTATTATACATCAAAATGCACAATCGATAGGAAACAGCGTAGATGCGATTAATGTATTATTGTCAGAGCATTCGGACTGTATTGGCTTCGCAATAACAGAACATTGGAAATCCATAAATCAACTGCAACTACATGCAATCAATGATTTCAAGTTGATAACAAGTTTTTGCAGAGAACGAGGACAACATGGTGGAGCTGCTGTGTTCTGTCGGAACTCAGTGAAGTGCAAAGTGCGCCAAAATTTAAATAATTTATCTCTATGTAGAGAATTTGAATGTGCAGCTGCAGAACTATTTGTAAATAACCAGAACATAATAATTGTAAGTGTACACCGACCCCCAAATGGAAGTATAGAGCTATTTTTTGAAAAACTGGAACAACTTTTAACAACAATTTTTACAGAAAATAAGTTAACGTTTATCGTAGGAGACTTTAATATAGAATTAAAAGACAACGATAAATATTTAGCAGATATCACAATGTTATTAGATTCCTTTTCGTTCTCTATAACGATTAATGAATATATTAGAATTACACAAAATACGAAAAGTTGTATAGATAATATTTTCACTAATTATGAAAACGACTATGAAACCAATATTTTGCATTCCTTCATTTCTGATCACACTGCACAAAAGATAACTTTTTCATTGAATCTTGCAAACGAGAGTAAACCCACTTATCGAAGGTTCTTTTCAGAACATAATAAAAACAATTTTATTTTAAGATTACAGGAGCAGACCTGGAATGAATTGTACCAGTTTGAAGAATCCGAAATAAACAAACAGTGGAATTATTTTATGAATATCTTCATTAATATTTTCAACGAAAGTTTTCCACTAACCTACTATGTAGACAGAAAAAAATAAGAAACACAATAATACAACAAATCAAGAAATAAAGGAATGCAAAACTAAGTTAGATATATTGTTTGTACTGTCAAAAACCGATAATAAATATATAGAGAGTTACAATTTAGCCAAGAAAAAATACAATAACTTATTAGCAAAAGAAAGATCAAAAACATATGAAAATAGAATTACAATGTCTGATAACAAAAACAAATGCATGTGGAGTATACACGATGAAATAACTGGCAAAAAACATAAAAATGAAATTCAAGTTACAGGCTGTCCTTCAAAGATAGCTGAAGATTATAATAACTTTTTAATCAATATTGTACCAGATTTATTAAGCAAAGTTGAACAAATTCAATTTAATTGTAATATTGAACAAAATCACCAGTCAATGTTTGTAAAACCTGTAAGTGAACATGAATTAACCGATTTATCTAATAGATTAAAAAATAAATACACTAGTGGGGAAGATGAGATTCCCAATAGCATCATAAAATTTTGTATAAAATTCATAGTTAAACCAGTATGCTTTGTTATTAATAATTCATTTAAATATGGTATATTTCCTGAACAACTTAAATTGGCTTTAATTAAACCATTATACAAAAAAGGCGACCCTGAACTTCTAGAAAATCACAGACCTATAAGTATATTACCATCATTTTCAAAACTGTTTGAAATGGCCATGTGTGATAGAGTAATAAGCTTCTTAACAGCCTGTCAGCTTATAAATCAAACCCAACATGGTTATATAAAAGGTAGATCAATAGAAACTGCTATATTTCAATTTACACAACATATATTAGATTCTTTTGAAAAAGGCAATATTTCTCTTGGAATATTTTTAGATTTATCAAAAGCTTACGATTGCCTAAATCATGAATATTTGCTGATTAAATTAGAAATGTATGGCATTAGAGGAAATGCGTTAGAATGGTTTAAGTCATATTTATCATGCCGAAGGCAAAGAGTCATAGTAGAATAAGATGGTAAGAAGCACAAATCTGAAATAAAAGTAAATCCCATAGGCATTCCGCAAGGCAGTATAACTGGCCCTATTTTGTTTTTAATATATTTAAATGATTTATGTAATATAATAAAGGTCAGCAATCATCACATTACCAACTATGCTGATGATTCTAATTTATTAATTGTAGCTAAAGATTTTCCTCAGCTCCTGAATGAAAGTAATACTTTATTTTCAGAAGCAAGAATGTGGTATTCAAAAAATACATTTTTATTAAATGTAGAAAAAACAAATATTTTGTTATTTCGAACAAAACAGCTTCAAATTGAAACTCCTAATAAAATTAAAATTACCAACGAGAATATAGAGCTATCAAGAAATGTCAAGTTTTTAGGAATACAAATAGATGAACATTTAGACATGTCATCGCACATAGAGTATTTGTATCCAAAACTAAATAAAATATGTTATAGCATACGTGTGATTCATAAATATTTAAATCAAAAATCGTTAAGGATAATTTATTTTGCAAATTTTGAATCGACAGCCAAGTTTGGAATAATCTTTTGGGGTAGTAATATGAATGTAAACAAAATTTTTATAATACAAAAAAGAGTCTTAAGACTCATCTATAACATGAAATATAATGAATCTTGCAGAACAGTTTTTAAAATTAATAGAATATTGACAGTTGTAGCTCTGTATATTTATGAAATATTAATATTTGTATTCAAAAATAAAGAAATTTTTGAAGTAATTAATATACGTCACAAGCATCCAACTAGGACACTTAATATTAACTATCCTGTACATAGGCTAAGTTTAACAGAGAGGAGCCCATTTTATATGGGCATTAGATTGTTTAATAGTTTACCACAGAATTTAAAAGTCATTCAAGATATAAAAAAATTTAAATTAAGAATTTCTTAATTAACATGGAACCATATAGCATTAATGAATACTTTTCAAACTAATAATTATTGTTATTTTATTTTGTAAGTAACTATTTTGACGTCATTTCATTTTTTGTTCTACTTTTTATTGAAATATAAATTGTAAAACATTCCTTGAAATAAAGAAGTGTTATTATTATTATTATTATTATTATTATTATTATTATTATTATTATTATTATATAATTCACAATTAATTATTTCACTAACATTCATGTCTACAAGCATAAATGAGACTTGCATAGTTGACAAGGTTAGTTATATTTTGTAATAATCTATTAATAAATTAAATTAGGAATTACGTTTGACACAATTAGTAAACTCTTTTCTGTACAATTATCAGTTTATTTAAGTAAATTTTTCCTACGCTGCCCCATGCTAACATACCATAGTTAATTTGAGATTCGATTAACGAATAATATAAAGTTTTCATGTATTTTTAAATCTAATATATCTTAATATTTTGAATTTACATATTAACTATTGTATTTTTTTATTACATAATTAATATGTGTGTCCCATTTTAGATGAGAGTCAAGCCAAATGCCCAGGTATTTCAGCTCTGTAGCAGCATGTATGATGAATCTGTTGTCAATATTAAGATTTTGAAATTGTGGAATCGTGGATTTATTATATGCCATCGGTAAATAAACTTTCTTGTTGAGATTTATTGTGAGCGATTTATAATCAAACCAATCCTTTACATTTTTAATAATATCCTCTACTTAATGTTTTAGTAAATCCCAGCTGTTACTGCGATAGATATTACTGTTTCATCAGCATAGGTGATTATTGTACCACTGCTTTGTACCGAGAATAAGCCATTTAAATATATGTTAAATAGTATCGGTCCTAACACCGATCCTTGTGGAACTCCATATTCTATTTGTTCGTAATCACTAAGTAAATTGTTGATTTTAACACATTGTTTTCTGTTGGATATATAACTTTTAAATAAATTTAGAGCTTTGCCTCTAATACCAATTTCTTCTAGTGATTCCACAAGGAGAGTATGGCTGAGCTGATCGTATCAAAGGCTTTTGATAAGTCTATGAATATACAAAGAGACGGCTCACCTCTATCCAAAGCAGCGTACATCAATGAAGTGACATGTAATATGGCATCTTGGGTTGACATACCTTCACGAAAACCATATTGATTATCAGATAGCAGTTTAAATTTATTAATATATGTGCTGAGTATCTTCTTTATAATTTTTTCGAATATTTTTGTATAGCTGGTTATTAGGGATATGGGCCTATAATTGCTTACAACCATTCAATCTCCGTTTTCGTGGATTGGTAGCACAACCGAGGGACAATAGCCTGTCTCTATGAACCTATTAATTATGTACGCCAATGGCTCCGATATTGTAGATGATATGTTTTTTAAAGTTTCTGCTTTTAAGCCATCTATTCCCGGCGCCTTCTTATTTTTTAAGGACATAATCGTTTCTTTTACTTCTATAGAATTAGTAGCAAATAAAAGACTTGAGGTAATGGCACTTACTTTTTTAGGTCTATAATTTGGGTCCTTTTTTCATTTCTTTTGCTAGTTCCCCACTGGTCCCAATGTATTTATTATTAAATATATTAGTTATACTTTTTATATCCTTTATTTTTTTGCCAGTGTCATTATTTATAGTTCTAATATTACAATTATATTTTGTTGTTTTCAAGCAGATTTTCTTAACGGTGGACCATAAATGTTTTGTGTTGTTTTTATTTCGTTCAATTCTTTCTTTGTAATAATTAAATGTTCGCTTTTTTTATTAAAGACGTTACCATGTTTCGATATTTTTTATGATTTAGCATAAGAATGTCGTTGTTAGCACGTAATATTTGCTAGCACATTTTGTCTCTCCTGTTAATAGAATTTATAATACCATTATTTTAATATTTTCTGTACAGGATATAATATTTTCATTAATAATATCTATAAATTTATTTGTTGCAGATTCTAGTTCTTCCATATGATATATGTAGTTCCAGTCGACATTATTTAGTAACTTATCATAATTTATTCTGTGTATTATGTTATAATTTTCCTTTGTGGGTGGCATTTTCATGTTTGAGAATATTATCTGTAATAAAATTATATAGTGATCGGTTAAAGTAGTTTTAATTATAATAGGTAATAATAATTCTGTCTCCAAATTTGTTTTTATCAATATATGATCTATACAAGATTTGCTTAAATCTTTACTTCTGGTATAATCGTTGATTGTACATATATCCCTGTTCGTATATGGTATTTAAGTACTCTAATGTAATATCGGTGTTCTTAAGTATGTCTATATTAATGTCACCTACATATTTTGAATAGTCAACATTTTTACAATTTTCTAAAAAATATTTAATATTAGCAATAAACTCTAAAGGACAGGAGGATGGAGATCTGCATTATGATAATTTTTTATCGTTATATTTTAATTTAAGTTATAGTTATTAATTTTCGACATGTGATGTCACATGATTTGATATAAATAATTACACCATCATTTTGATTAAACCATCCATTTGGCATAAGTCTAAATCTTGTACTTGCCATGTTTCAGTTTGTACAATACACTCTATATCAGTAGTGAGCTGACTGATGTAGCATTTGAATTCTTCTAGATTTTTGCCAATACTACGGATATTATTGTGTAGCAGTTTTATGTTACAACTAAGTTGAATATTTAGTACCTGATGATTTGCTTCTATGCAATTTGAAAGAATTTCTGTTTTTATGGTATTTACTTTAAAATCTCCATAATATTGCAGTAAACAAGCTAAAATACGATTTAAAAAAACAAACTATCAAAAATTTAAAAATACAAAGTTCAAAAATTATAAAATACAATGAATTAGTGTAAATGAAAATTATATCTAAAACTATTATCAATAAAGCTTCTTTTTTTGGTTGGCAGAGATGATACAACTCTGTCCGCATCACTAACACTTTTCTTAGTGGATCTTGTACCCACTGAAATGGCTGCTTGTTATCGTTATTTTCGTTCTTGGCTTCTCTATTTCTGTTGATCTTTAAGACTTCATCATTTTTCTTGCAATTTTTGTTTTCAGTAGTGTTTGATATATTAGGGGTTGCTGTTAGTATGTGGAAAATAAGGACCATTAAACTCTGTTGTATTTTCGTCTTCTATACTTTTCAGGTCCTCGGTCGTATATGTTTCACCGTTTATCACTAATTTATTTTTTATGATTGTTGCGTTAAACTGCTCTTGCAAGTTTTAGATGTCTGAATAAAATTCTTTTTTCTTCTATTTCTTCAGGAGTAAGGTCATTTGCAACATTTATTCCTGTTCCTTTCAATTTAGTTACATTTTGAAAAATTTCTTGTTTTTTTATATTACTTACTAGTTCAACTATAAGAGCTCTTAGTTTATTATCTTTTTTAATTCCAATTCGGTATACGTTGTCAATATCAATTTCTTCCAGTGTTAGGTCAAGGCTATTTGCAGCTAGATATTGAATATCTTTATTAGAATATTTTGTTAGTGTTTAATCATTAGATATTTAACTTGAGTTTTTACATCTATTTACTCATCATCTGGTAAGCCAAACATGACTATGTTGTTTTTTTTTTAATTTTTCGTTGAGTGATAATCAATTTTCTTTTTACTTCGGAATTTTCTACTTCTAAAACATTTATTTTATGTTTCAACTCCTGGATAGTTTCTGTCTATTTCGTCAGTTCGTATTTTATTTTCTTGATGTCTTGTTTTATTTCATTGTTCTGTGAGGCTATTTCTCGTAGTAACTTGAGTACTTCTCCATTTGGTGTGTTATCAGTATCTCCCATTATGAATGAAAAAAATCTATATTTTGGAAAAGGTCCCTACGATAGAATAAATCTCTATGTAGCTCTGCGTAATGAATTTTTGACATTATTGTAAATTCATACTCATAGCTAAGAGATTAATAACACTGCCCTACAAAAAAAAAAGTGGTCTGTCCGGCAGAGCATACCAGTGTATCCTTATGTATTTTGACCCGCTGAAACCGAAGTCAGAATTGTCAGATTGGCTTGTTTTTCACTCCTAACCCCCAAAAAACACCCACCAAAAAAATGGTCTGCAATGCAACTTTCAGTCGTTTTTTTGACGTGTTTTTTGGAAAATATGTAACTATCTATAACTTTTATTTTTGAGCTTTTTTACATAATTCAAAAAATAATAAAGTTAAATGAAGTTCTAATGTTCACGCGAACACCCTGTACCTAGTAGTTAGTTGAAATCATTTCATATTTGTTTTGTACAAAAAATGTGTATTTTTTCTCTGCTCAACAAAAAAGCATTAGGTATTATTACATATTGAATATCTTTATTAGAATATTTTGTTAGTGTTTAATCTTTACTATAGTCTGTTTTTAAACCAGGAGGAGTGAATATAGAGGTCCCATTCACACCATAGAAGTAACCAGAAAATACACTTGAACCTTTTTGGCGTTTTGAGCGACCAACAATACAACACTACAGTATGTTTGTGTGCATTTTATTACATTATATATAAAGCATCAACCTCTATTTTTTTTTTTTAATCGCCTTGTTTATATTAATGTCCTGGCGGAGTTTAGCCGTAGGCTATTCTACCACTCAACCAGGACGGACACACACACAGACAATATCACACAACACCTATTCCCTGTGACATTGCCATCTGCCTCAGCTGAGACTCAACACATGAAAAACGCCACTACACATCCATACCCTAGCCAGGATTCGAACCTGGGACCCCATGGTCGCAAGCTTAACACCTTAAGCACTGAGCCACCGAGCCGGTGAAATTGACCTCAATGTATTTGATGCACCATCTATACCATTTACACAATATAAAGGCACCAAGTAATTAGCCACTTTTACCTTCAGATTTGTACAAAAGGGATTAAAAACTGATATATAATGTGCAAACGATAAAATAGAAATTTAAACAAAAAAATGTATGACATTGCCCTGTGTAAAACTGGCATAGGCGGATCCAATCACAGATGTATGATTTAGCGCGGTAAATTTGAAACGATCCTCTTGGTTTAAAAACAGACTATATATTAATAGAGGTGAATAATATTCTCTGACTTTATTATTGTAAATAAAACACTATATAAAAATTATAAAATTTTATTTCCCTTGAAAAATGTTAAGTACATAAATACAGACAGTACGGCATGACCCTATAGATGGCCTCTAGTGTCTTTCAGAAACTAGATACAAGTAAAAAATCAGAATTATAGACTATATAGTTTAGAATAATTTTATAATATACAAACGAGTCATATTATCCATGTGATATCTTGATTTTAAATGAAGCACCCTATAAATATTGACAGTATTTAGTCTTGCAAAAGGTTGATGTATCATACTACAGTTTCTTGTATTATAATTATGAATATCATGTTTTTTGTTGTAGCTATATATATTCATTCTTGTGTGCATTATAAGCTGGAATACATATAAGCATGGTAATGTCAGTATCTTAAAATCTTGAAATAATGGTTTGCAACTGTTTAAGGGTGGTACGCCATCCATATGTCTTACTGTCCTTTTTTGAATAACAAATGCTTTATTTAAATGTGCCGAGGAATCCCAAAAGAATCCCTATATTGTAATGTAGATTGAACCAGTCCATAATATAGTGTTTTTAAAACCGACTCACACACTGTTTTTCTAAGGTGAAGTATTATATAATTAGCTTTGCTTAGTTTTGAACAGACTGGAAATATGTTCTTCCCAGGTAAGCTTGTGATCAATTGTTATTCCCAAGAACTTAATATTATCAGTCTTCTGTATAGATTGATTGGATGATCTAATCAATAGGCTATAGTCCGGATTAACATTTTTTGGAAGGAACTGCATATAGTGTGTTTTTGTTATGTTTAGTATAAGGCCATTATCACTGCACCATTGCGAGAGTTCAGCAGAGGCTGCATTGGATTTTTCCACAAGTGTGTTAATATTTGCTTGGCTCATAAGAATGTTTGTATCATCTGCATAAAGAATCATTCTATCGGAACTTAGACATGTATCAGTATCAGTAATATGGTGAATATTATAAAAAATAGTTGTAGTTTGTGCTTTAATTCCTTGTATTGTTACAGTTTGTTTTCTGTTATTTAGGTATGAGGTGGCCCATTGATGACATATTCCTCTTACACCAATTCCATATAATTTATCTAAAAGCAGCTGATGATCAATGGTGTCAAATGCCCGACTTAGATCGTAGAATAAAGCTAATGTATGCTCTTTTTCATTTAATGAATTGTATATTGAGTGCAGACAGCAGAATCCATTCTGAGCTGTTGGAATTATTTTATATTTGTCGACAAAGTTAGTTAGTCCATTCGCATAAGCTGCTTCAAAGATTTTTGCGAACTGACTCTGCAAATGAATTAATCTATAGTTGCTGGCCTCGAACCTTGATCCCTTATTTTTATATACTGGAAAACATTTTGAAATTTTTAATGTTTGTGGAAAAACTCCTGAACAGAATGATTTGTTTATAAGATATGATAACGGATCAATTATGCAACTTCTTACCATTTTCAAAATGTTGCCTCTTATATCATCTGAACCTGCAGCTGGTTTGGATGCTGTTTTTAAAATAATATCATTTATTTCCTCCGGTGTTGTTGGTGACAGATAAAAATTGTGTTCACGATTTATTATCTTAGCGTTTTGACTATTAGGTTCAGGACAGGCATTTGTTAAGCTGCCAAAAAAGTCACTAAATATATTAACAATTTCTGTTGTATCAGTTATTGAGTTGTCTTTATCATTTAGCTTTAATTGTATTTGTTTATTCGTTATAGATAGATAGATAGATAATTTATTTCATGTGAGACAATTACAATTGTGTACACTCGTCAATAAAAAACATTGTAAAATTACATTCAAGGTAAAAAACATACAAAATTATAAGTATACAAACATTACAATATCATGATAAAATATATAATAATATAAGACAAGAAAGCAGAAAGTAATTAAGAAAATACTTCATGAACAGATAAAATATACATGTCAGTGCAATAAAATTGATAATTGAAAATTAGGAGACCTGATTATGAGATGTGCCGAAATAATCAATAAATTCTTGGACCTTATAAAAAACATTTTCTTTCAGAAAACCTTTAACTTTTATCAAAAACCTTTTTTTTTCTAAATGCTTCCATTCATTTGGTAGCAGATTATATAATTTTACTGATAAATATCTGTAACTATTAATATTCCTTGATAAACGGAAATGTGGTGCAATTATAGGTTTATGCCTGGTATTATAACTATCTTGAAATTGATATTCATGGAGATGGTTTTGTGCATGGACAATGCATTCAAATATGTACTGATTAATAGAAGTAAGTATTCCTAGATGTTTAAATAAAGGTCTGCAGGTATCATTAAATTTGGAATTTGTAATGGTTCTTATGGCTCTTTTCTGTAATTTTAATATTTTGTAGGCATGTGGAGATCCCCCCCAAAGTATAATGCCATAGCACATTATGCTATGGAAAAGTGCATGATAAGCCATTACAATTACATTTTGATGAACCAGATAATTGAGATTTTTTAATAAATAGATACAACTAGACAATTTTTTGGACAAACAATCTATGTGAGCTTCCCAAGATAGCTTACTATCAAGAGTGAGACCCAGGTATTTCACAGGCCCATTATTGTTGATGGAGACAGAAGGATTTAAATTGAAAATGAGAGTTTGAGTCTTTTCCTCATTTACATTACCATGTCTAGTCTCATTGATTATTTTCCAGCTTTCACGCATCATATTATTAGACTGAACCAATCTACTATTATTTACATGTTTTCTATGATTGTAAATACTATTTTTATATAATGTCTTAAACTCTTTATATTTGGCAGTATAAATTGGATTTTGTAAGTGGCGTGCTAATTTTTCCATTTCGCAGAGTTAACTTGCATAGCTTTAATTTCAGGCGAAAACCACCTTATTTTTGTTCTTTTTTCCTTTCTTTCTACTATTGGAAATGCACAGTTGTAGTGATAACAAAATTTTTCATAAAAGCAGTCAAATTTGTTTAGAAAATTTTCAGCCATGTACATTTCATTCCAGCTTTCTGCATTAAGAATGTCGATAAACATCTGAATATTATTTGCATTGAAATTTCGACTATAAATATAACCAACATTATATGATTTGCCTATGTCTAATATGAAAGTACAAATCTGATATGTGTGATCTGATAAATTGAGTTGTGTACCTCTGACTTAGTTACCTCACAATTTGAGAAGATATTATCTATGCAAGTTCTAGTAGATTTTGTTATTCTAGTCGGTACATTTATATGGTGTATGATACTGTATGCGGCAAAAAAATGTATAAGAGTTTCTTTTCTGTGAGAATTTATAAGGAAATTGATATTTATATCACCACAAATAATATATTGATATTTTGGGTTATATATTTGGTGCAACATTATCTCCAACTTGTGAATGAATACCTCAAAATTACTATCGGGAATCCTATATACTACAATAATGTATGTTTTTAAACCATTATTAGAGTGAATGACACCTGCACAAATTTCAAAATGTTGTTCTACTGAGTAATTTAGTTATAGCGTAGTTAAGTTCAAATCATCTCTTGCAAAAAGGCACACTCCTCCTCTTCCTAAGATGGTACGGCAGTAAGTAGATACTAGTTTATATCCTTGAATAGTTGAATACTCCATATCGGCTTCCCGACACCAATGCTCTGTTACACAGGCAACATCTATACTATGTTCAGTCAGGTGTATACCAAGCATATCACATTTATCCTCCAGTCCCTGTATATTAAAGTGCAGTACGGTTATGGGTTTTTCATTGCAGATAAAAAATCATCACTGGTGGATTCACTGCTTACATTGTTACTTCTGCGGTTGCGTGGATTATCTAACAAACGTTGACCTTTCCGGAAATCAAAGCGATCAAAGGCTACTTCTCTGGGCCAGAAATTTTCATAGTATACTGTGTCTTTCAGTGATTGGTCAACACCAACTAAAAAACACTTGTTATCTTTCACTTGATAATATGTTTTGATTGGTTTTACAGATATACTTTCTTCCTCAGCTTTTGCTTTTTTTGATATAAACTTTTTTACCATTGTATCTGTAACGTGGTCCTTTACTTTTGTCAAAAATATCCATGTATTTTTTCCGTCTTTTTCTGGTTCTTGCCTTCCATCAAATCGCACTTCTAAGTCGTCTTTTATGTTAGATTCGCCAGTTCCGATTTTTGCCTTTCTTCTTTGTCGTCGGTTTTTTACTTCTTTAAAATCTATTTCTATTGTGCTGAGTCACTCAGTTTCTGCAATTCTCGCATTTTTGAGGTTGTTTATGCTTGTAAAATAGCATTATTCACTTCAGCAGGCTGAAAATTGTATTTTATAATAATAATAATAATAATAATAGTTTATTGGTGCTATTACCGGTGCTTACACAAGTCAAATACAAAGAACAGTTTAAAACAGTTAAAAACATGTATGAGAAAGAAAAAAAGAAACATGTAAAATAGATTACTAAAGACATGTTCAAACCGTGTTGGTTGGACATATCTAAAACACTTTAAAATGGAAAAAGTTCATAAGCAAAAATCGAAAGCAGAACAAGTGAAAGTATGCCTTAGTAGAGAATAATAATACGTCTTGTCTTGAAATTAACATTTTCTAAGGTTATGTAAAATGGGCTGATACATTATCAGGTCCAAAATTAAAAATTTTTGCCCTACAATCTCACTAGAGTGTCAAACTACAATATATATATATGTACAGTAAGCGGACAAAAGGAAACTTATTACATCCATTCTTTAAGAGACGTTGAGAATTAAAACACGGCGGGGTGAAAGTCTAATGAAGAAAACCCAGCATGTCAATGAAGTCGTTTTTAAAATATTCATTAATGTTATAAAAACACTTGCTAAGTAAATAGTTTTTAACTAAAATTTTGAATTTGGGTCTTTCGAGGGACCTCACTGTGAGTGGCAATCTATTAAACATTTTAGGCCCTAGAAATCTAATTCCCGTTTGTGTTTTCTTTACCCGATTAAAGGAAACGTAGATATTGTTTTTGTTTCTTGTCTCGTAGTCATGCACATCATCGTGCGTGTTATATAACATCATGTTATCCTTAACGAACAGCAAAAATTGAAAAATATATAGACAGGGGAAAGTTAAAATTTTTAGTTTTATAAAAGCTGGTCTACAATCGTCCCTGTAATCTAGACCGGCAATTATTCTGGCAGCTCTTCTTTGAAGGGAGAATACTCTACATGTAGATGATGCGTGGCCCCATACTACAATTGCATATGATAAATGTGATTGTATTAGTGCAAAATATGCCGTAATTAATGCTGATTTAGGGGCCGCCCAGGTGAGGTTTATTAGCAAGTAAACAGATGAAACTAACTTCTTACATACAGCTTCAGTGTGATATTGCCAAGTTAGTTTCGGGTCCAAATGGACGCCCAAAAATTTCACAGGCCGATCATTATTTAAAAGCTCATCGTTGTTTAAAAAATTTATTGAGAGGGTAAAATACATTGCAATGGTTTTCTCTTCATTGAGAGAGAGTTGGTTTTTTGAGAACCAATCCGTCACCCTTGACTGGGCCTCCTTTAATTTCTCGTCCACAATACAATACCAGGGGCGCAGCCAGGGGGGGGGAGTCATGGGTCCCCCCCAAGCCGTCCTCCGTGAACCAAAAATAAAGACGCATAATGTCTATCAGTGCAAAGCAGTATTCAAACTGTCCCTTGAAATAAATATTTAGTAATTAATGCCAATATTATCTAGTATAGGAATCTATACACATCCGTTTCCAACAATTTTCTAAAAAGTTTTTCTCATCCTCTGGAGAGGCCGGTTTTATTGCCCCCCCAGATGAATTTTCTGGCTGCACCACTGGAATGTAAATAAAATTGCAAAATAATTAATTGTCCTAATCAGTACTTACAAAGATGCTAGAATGACAATAAAGTAACGAAAATATGTTTAGAAGAAACAAGACAGTACACAAATTATAGCAGCAGGTTCAGAAAAATACAAAAAAGTGTACTAGTGTCAAAATGAATTTAAGCAACAAATGGCAATTATGAAACAAGCTAAAAACGTACTCTTCGCCAATTTACTGAGCTTTTATATAATTGGTACACATTCTATAGAATACTCTTCGCAGTTTTCTTGTAAATAATGTTAGTTTTTGGACATCCTAAATTTTGCGATAGCAACTTTGTTGTGAAAAAAAAATTGAAAAAAAAAAACAAACATCCAACTTGTCTGGGATTCAAACACACGATCTTTAGATTGCAAGGCGAAACTTTAGCCACTGAACCATCACATGTTACTACAAACATTGAATGTCTGTAATAATATACATCTTTCGAGAATCATATATCAACGCATTAGATATATTGTTATGAAATATATATTAGTAAAATGTATAAACAAAAAAAAAATATATTATAGAGATAACATTTCGCAATATTTCTATTTAAGTACAAGCGAGAAAAATGAAGAAAATATATATTTTTTAAATTAAATGATTAATAACTTTCTTATTTACTGATTGATTTTCTTCAAAAACAGTAGGGTTCTTCCTCTAGCTAACACTAACTTATTTTCCAAATTTCAATACAATCGAACTTTTCTTTCTTAAGTTATCCTGCTTACAAGAAATGTGACAGACGGACATTTTGAAAGTTGTTCAGAATTCTTTCATTAACACAATGATATGAAATTTTTTTCTCTACAAGCGATATTTACAGTTTTAGAAATGTGCCGATCAAATGCAATATACTCTTCAATTTTGCGAAGAGTATAATAATTAACCTAAAACGGTTTTAAATGGATGTAAGGCAAAGCTGATCGTAGGATCAAAAATGTTTATGAACGCGGGAAAAAGAATGTTTATTAAAGAACCAGTCAGTGCATTAGCACTGACAGAGGCTGAATGCGGTGTTATAGATGATATAAAGGACTATGCGCACAATACATGGGATTTCATATAGCCGTCGATTTGGCTGAATATTTGGTATGTTATAGCCCATAACTTCCTGATCAAAAGTGCTTATGGCCACAAAGCCCAAAATGTCCTAAATTTCGAGATATTGAAGATCAAAGGTCGTATGAGCTATCGCTTATTATAGCTACCAAGTCATCTTCAGGTGCCCTAGAAATATTACTCCAGTATAAACTCGACGACCTTGAACAGATCTATGACCTTGGCCCATGGATCATGGCCAAAGTTACCTTAAAGTGCCACACCAACCATAGAAATATTTATCTATTTTACACAGGTCAGGTTTTCTCATATGGGTACAGAGATATAAAAAATATAAAATTTACGTAGCTAAGTAAAAATGACAATTAAGATAAAAGTACAGGTAGGTACCTACATTAAAACATAAAGATAAAGATAAAATACAAAAATACAAGTATTATTTTAATAATGAGACACACACAATTTTAAGACAGCAAAGGACAGAGTAAAAGTATATATTTATATTTTATAAGGTACCGTAGTAACTTTTAATTTATTGAGAGATCTTGGAAGTTATTTTGAAAGTATTCTCTACGGTGTAGAATGTTTTTCTTTTAAAGTAGGATTTCAGCTTTATTTTAAAATGATGTATATGTAGTTGTTTAATTGCTTCATGCAGAACGTTATAGTATTTTATATCATTGTATCCGCTGCCACTTGTTCACTTCTGGGATACCCTTAATTACCTCATCGGCTATGTTTACAAAAAAATTGTTAAAATCATTGGCATTTAGATCATTGACTATGGGAGTATTTGGTTTACGCGTATTGTTACTGATTATTTCCCACATTGCAGTCTGTGCATTACTGGAGTTGTTAATGTATTCGTCATGTCCTCTGCGGTTCGTTTTACAAATCTCATTTCGGTACCTGTTTTTGAAGTTGTTGACTATGTCATTAGTTATTAATTCGGGATTACGTTTGTTTGCTTCTTTTAAAAAAGCAAGTGTTTCACACATATGCTTAAGGCTGTCATTGTACCATTTTTTTCCACTCTGGAAGCTATTTATCGATTTGGACTTGGTAAGCAGGGCTTTTTCAGTAGCTATAGTTATTAAGTCTATAAACCATTCGAGTTTTATCTCACAGTCTGTATTTGGGTCATTAATGAAATCCCAGTTGATGTTTTCAACTAGATTGTACAACTGGCGTAACTCGTTGTCCGTGATTGGCCTGAAATTTATTCTAGCATTACTATTAACTTGTTTTGTTGATTCTGTGAGAATAAAGGAGATACCTAAATGATCGGATAAATTTGTGTTGATAACTTTAGTTGAATAGTCATTTAATAGTAGGTTTGTAAATATGTTGTCGAGACATGACTTATACCTTGTATTGTCCTGAATAGTTTGATAGAGTCCATATGACTCCAAGATATTGTAAACTTGTAGAGCTTTTGGGTCACGTGTTAAATTTGACATTAAAATCCCATTATGATGATTTGTTTGGTGATATCGAGTTTATCTAATAGTATGTTTAACTTTTCAAAGAAAATATTAAATTCTCCCAGAGGTGATTACAATGTGTAATCACATTGTCTGAGTATTGTTGATGGTCATACCGGTTACTTCGCGGTGTTGTTCCTCTGATATGTCAGCTGTCCTCATTGGTGTGCACTCCGCCTCAACGGCTTCCTCAATGAATATATTTACACCCCCATGCTTTCTCAATTTCCTACAGAAACCAGAGATGGCGGGGTAGTCACTAATATTGGTCATTTCTAACTCATCATCAGTAAGCCAGTGTTCATTTAAGCATAAGATTGTATGTTTATTTTCTTGAGAAATACCTCCAGTTCATGTGTTTTATTTTTGAAGCACTGTATGTTCAGATGTAAAATTGAAAGAGCTGGTTTTTGGCCGGCATTATGTTGTTTCTGCTTGGTTTTGTAGTATTGCTGTATGGTTGGTGTACACTGTTTTATGAGGTTAAAAACGAGATAGGCTGTGTGTTCACCTCAGGATCAGCATAATTCTGGGGGATATCCAAGAAATCCCTATCTCGTCTAAAATTGAAACTTTCAAATGCTATTTTTCTTGGCCAGAACTTGGAGTTGTATATGGTCGTTCATAGTTGTGGTTGGACTCCAATCATAAAGGATCGGTTTTCTGAATTAGTATTATAGGTAAATAAATAAATATGTCTTTATTTAGAACTTGGCTAGTAAAAAAAAATACAATAATACAATACAATACATACATACATACAATACACATACATACATATTCCTATATCTAACAATAATAATAAATTTAACAATAATAAATAAATAAATAAATAAATAAATAAATAAATTGCACTCTTATCTATTGCTTAAGTAACTAAACACTTCGCGTTTAAAGACATTTAGATTAGGTGAAACCTTAATTTCCTCAGGAAGAGCATTAAAGAGACGAACCCTTTCGAAGAATAAGGATTTTTGTAAAGAAGTCAGTTTAACTGAATCAATATTGTAACTTTGCTTAGAATGTATACTATAGTTGTGAAAATTTTAACAAGAACTTCATTTAAGTATGCAGGTAATTGTCTATGCTCTATTTTGTAGAATAGTATTAAGTTCGCCTTTTTGATACTCTCCCAAATTGTTAGCCACTCTAATGTTTGCAACACGTCTTCTACCAGTGTGTATTTATTACAGTTTAGTATAATACCCATTGCCTTATTTTGCTGTATCTGTAACCGATATATATAATTTTTTTGTACAGGATGTTAACAAAGAACTACAATAATTGAAATGAGGTAAAATAATGGTATTATATATTAACATTTTAGACCACTGTGATAAACAACTAGCAGTATGACTAAAAAATCCGATTTTTTTACCCAGTTTTTTACAGAGATAATCTATGTGAGGAGAGAAACTGAGTTGGAGGTCTAAATAGACACCTAAGTATTTAATTTCCGACACATAGTCAATCGCGTCGCCATTTATATTGATGCCTAAGTCTAACTCAGCAAATTTTCTACAATTAGCCTTTGAATCTGTCACCATACAGTTCGTCTTTGATGTATTTAGTTTCAATTTATTTTGGCAAAGCCAGTCGTACGAAGTTAGTTCGTCGTTCAGAGTATTAACAATTTCCCTGCAATCTTTTCCTCCAACACAAATTCGGGTATCGTCCGCAAATAGATTGACAAATGATTTTTTTAAAGCTATATAAATATCATTCACATAAATGACAAACAAAAGGGACCGAGGACACTCCCCTGAGGAACGCCCCAGGTAATTTCAATTTTGCTTGAATTGTTATCTCCTACTCTCGTCATTTGATACCTGTTCGTTAAATAATCTCTTGGAACCTCCTTAGCATTGAAGTTGTTTGCAATTATATAGTCAGTAATATAGGTCAGTAATTTTTTTACTTGAACGTCATTAGTATTTGTGTGGGTCTCGATATATTGCTTGATGTTTACTTTACTAACATCATCGAGGACTTTAGTAATGAACAGCCAGATCTTCCTCTTCTTTTCATTTTTCCCGTGAAAGACACCATCACCTTTCCCATTTCTAACTCTAAGTCGCTTTCTTTTTGCTCGAAATTCCTGTAGTTTCTGTTTCTTATCATTTTTTGATAAATTAGTATTTTCGTCATTTCCTAAATTAATTATGTCGTCCATTATATTTCTGTTTTTCTTCCAAATTTTTTAATATAATATAATAATTTATCATATGGACAAAAAGAATCAAATATTTTAAGAGTTAAATTATTTTGTACTCACTTAATTCATTTTTTTTTTACTTTTAATGAATTTTATCTTTAAAATTTTCAATAACTAATTTTTTTCAAAATTTTGTTATTTTTCTAATAAATATAGTTTTTTGAAGCCACGGAAATCTTAGAACCACTTTAATTTTGTAGATTTAAAAAAAAATCAGGTTCTCATTTAAATTTTTTTTTTCGATTTCATGAATTTTTCCGAATTTTCCTAGTTTTCTGGGCAATAGCGGCAATTTTTATATTGTAGGGATTTTAGCATGTAATATTAGGAACCTGTAAAAAAAAATTCAGCCAAATCCGTGCTTTACTGACCTGTTGTCAAATAACGATCCTCCACTAATTGTGACGGTGGACGGTTGTGTTGTGTATCTGCAACAGTTTTTATTTTCAAAACTCACTGAAATCTGACGTGTTTTTGCTTCGGTATTGAACTGAATTTTTTTTTTTTGTATTTTACAAAAAAATTAAAATCTAACCTAAATATTATTTGCGTAAACATGAAAATGCACAGATAAAACAGCTGGGTTTGTTTGCTCACCTCACACGATGCCCTGCCGTCATAATTATTTTAATGAGTTTTGACGATAAATTATGTTCTAAAATTGCACAAGTATTTGAAAGCTGATTACCACTAAAACAGTCACCGATGGTGGCGCTAGTTCCAAATTCGCTCAGTGCCTATAGCCATCTTTTTTACGCCTTACTATAGTTACTATATGCAATGAATTTAAATATTTCGTTTTACTGTTGTTAAGACATTTAAGTAGTAGTATAAAGCTTTATTGGAAATTCCAATTGGCTAACGACCTAAGTCTTCCAGCCTGTGTACATTATATTATATTTACAAGACATTTAAGAACATTTAGGATTTAATAATAATAAAATGGTTTAATTCCCAGTACACTTGATTTAAAAAAAAATTCACAATCCTCCGCAAAGTTGCAACCGGAGGAGACATTGAAAATGATGAAGTTAGATTTTTAGCCATTACCAGGCTTTAGTAACCTTGTCTACGTCATGCTGCAAATGCAATAAGCACTTTTCACGAATTGAGGCCCCATATAGGAAACTAAAAACAAATTCAATGTTATAAGTAAAACGCAATGTAAACATGACTCTTGCAAAAATTCAGTCTTTCGCAAAGATGCAACCAGGGAGGGACATTGACAATGATTGGGACTATGTTTTGCGATTTGAGCAAAGCTTTCGACTGCATTTCGCATGAGCTATTTAATGCGGTTTTGTAAAGGAGAGCATTGGATTGATGAATGCTTACTTGAAAGACAGGCAACAAAGTTGCTACTATAATCAGACATATTCTGAGAGGCAAACTGTAAAACATTGTCCCGCACGGTTCAGTTCTGGGACCTATACTGTTTCTTATTTTTATATATATATGTATATATATATATATGTATATATATATATATATACATATATATATATATATATATATATATATATATATATATATACATATATATATATACATATATATATATATATATACATATATATAGAGTTATAAACACTACGTTGTCGCCTCAAGAATAGATATACTAAACACGCTGTGACCTCATATATGACGTTGTGACCTCATAAAGCTGAGGCGACAACGTTTTGCCTTAATTTCGATATAAAATGAATCCAGATGTCATCCTAAGTTACTTAGCGAAAAATAGTTCTGAGGTCACTTCATACATCTGGTACCTACAATTTTGAGTTTTAGTTCGAGTGTATATCACCAGCGCTAGTGTCGCCGTACCAAGTAGGAATGGTCAACACGAAGTCACCTCTAACTAGTATAAGGCGGACTACAGATATTACGTATTCGCCGTCCCCTCAGGTTACTGGCAACGTTGCATCAATTTGCGTACAGCGTTAGCGGCCAGTGACCAACAAAAATATTTATAGTTCTTGAACCGCTGGCCAATTGAAAGGGACCAAGCAAATTTTTAGGTTGAATTTAAATCGACGTTTTTTGATAAAGAGAATAGATATCGATATGCGGTTTTCAGAATTTAAGAGATTATTTATTTGTGAAACAGCCGGTTTTGTTCATTTCTTTTATTTTGAAGCACGTTACTGTTTACAGGGTGTTAAAGAAAAGCGTGCTTTTTTAACCAAACTTTATAACTACCGAGATTCAACAAACATTATTTAATATTATTTTGATGGCATTTTTTTTTGGTCACTAGTTTAAAAAAAATAAATATCTTTTTGCCATTAGGCCTCATTGGTTTTCATAACAGCCGATCATTGTAGATTATTATAATACCTTATGCCGTTCCTTTAAAATAATAAGTGCATTTTTTTGTACTTTCAGTTCATGGTGAATACATATAATTTTTCTCGCTAATATACATTTAACTATTATTGCTCCATTAATAATGAAGAGTATTGTTCTTCCCTTTTTCTTTAGTTGACATTTTATATAATAATAGTGCATATAAAAATAGATAAATAAATATTTAGGTTATATTTAATTGTATTATAAAGACATACAATTTTTCGTACACTTTTGTATTTTTGGTGTGAAAATTAAATCAACAAAATTTGGCAAAAAATGTATCTACAGGTAAAGCCATTTTAGTTAGTCCCTTCATAGATATGACAAATTATAGCTTGATATCTGTAATTGTTCCGGAGATAAATGGGTTTCTGTTTTTTATATTTTTTTATATTTTAATGTATTTTAATGTAAAAGCCCAATCCGTAAACATATACCAATTTTGGATACTCCACTGATTACCATACAAAGATTTACTTTTTATTATGATATTAAAGGAGCTATTATAAGGTATTATAATAACCTACAATGATCGGCTCTTACAAAGCACAATAAGACATAACGTTAAAAAAATTAAAAAATTACAGGTTTTTAGAAAAAAAATCGGCATCTTACAAAATAAGTGAGATATAAAAAATTTGAGAAATCGTTTCTTACAATACACCAGTGACTGAAAAAAATTGCATCAAAAAAATATAAAACATTTTTTGTGGAATCTCTACGAATCTCGGTAGTTATAAAGTTTGTCAAAAAAACACGCTCTTCTTTTACACCCTGTAAAAAGTAACACGCTTCAAAATAAAAGAATTAGACAAAACTCACCTTTTCGCAAATGAATTATCCCTTAAATCCTGAAAATCACATATTGATATCTATTCGCTTGGTCCGTTTCAATTAGCCAGTAGTTTAGTTAAAAAAAGGTTGCTTTGAAAGATCGATCTGCAGCATCGTTTGGCAATAGATTTAAACTATGTGCAGAACATTGTACTTAACATGTGCTTAACATGCTCTAGGATTTATTTCTAAGATTTTCACAGCCCTCACTGTGCTCACTACGCATATTTGTTCCGTTGTCATAATCTTGCAAATCGTATATATTTAAATTTATATTACAAAACACATTTTGAACAAATCCAGATCATTCTAACTCAGTTTGATCGATCCGTTGCTTTTTATAAAATGTTGCCTGATTTCAATTTTCTTTGTAACATTATTTAAGTTGACAAATCTGAAAACAATCATTTAGTGCTGCTCAATGTGACTATCATCGGGAGTGTAATCCAGAATAATGGAAAAATATTTGTAGTTTATAATTTTTTTACTAGTTGGTAATAAACCAAATTGTGTTTAATATTTATTGGTTGTTAAATCTTATCCTTACTAAATATCATTCAAACAATACAAGTGATGGTCCACTTGTTAAATAATTATCCGACTTGAAACATAAACGCAAACTCTAAAAAAATTTGTTAATTAACAATAGGCTCATTTAATGAAAAATCGGTGAAAAAATTTTTCCAACGGGATATTGTTCCTTTAAGTGTCTAAATAATATCATAATTTATTAAAAATTTTAAATTAATATTTGATAACATAAAAAAATATTTTTACTTTTTACGGCCGGTTTCAGAGCATCGTAACGGCTTAGTGTTCACCGCGCGGAGCTCTATTTTCAACATTCACTTAAAATTATTAATAATAGAGATAGAGTTTCGGTAGTCGTGACTTTTTATTGGAAATTTCTTCCTCTTTAAGAACCGTTCATTAAATTTTCTTAAATATTAATAGTTTTCGAGTTATTTGCAAAAAACGAAACTCGTTATTTTTTCAATGTTCATTTGTTTTCAACTTTTGCTGTTGTTTATGTGCGAGTTTGAAACTTTTGCACATTTTTCTAAATGTCATTCCGAATCCAATGAGCTCTCACTCATATTTTTACGAGCTCTGTCAAGAATTAACACTGCTTTGAACTTGTGAACTAGCAGTCTATAACAATTATTTTTACTTTTTAATAAAATTAGACAAATTTAGACCACATAATCTTATTCAGCGATCTAAAAAACGTTAAGTATATGGATTTTCGTGAATTTATTTGTAACAGAAGAATTATTAATTTTTCAGTATTTAAGGGTGGTTTCAACACTTAATATTTCCGTCTTTCCTATGTTTTGACCTCATTATCATATTCAGCGACCTTAAAAACATAAATATATTGATTTTCGTTTATTTATTTAAAAATTAGAAGAATTATTAATTTTTCAGTTTTTAGAATTAGTTTCCACCCTTAAAAATAAAAAGCAGGTAATGCGACAATATAGATTTTAATGTACGTGTTTTATAAAGCACATTGCAAAAAAAAAATAAGGAAATTCCTTTCATCGTTTTCGGGCCGGGAATTTTACCATTTTACCTTCACTTACTGTACTATCAGTTAATAATAAAAAGTTTGGTTCTTTCCTTTTTCTTTAGTTGACATTTTATATAATAATAGTGCTTATAAAAATAAATAAATAGATATTTAGATTCTATTTAATGCCATTAAAACGACATACAATTTTTCGCATATTTTTGTATTTTTGGTATGAAAAATACATCAACGAAAATTTGGAAAAAAAATTTTGTATCTACAGGTTTAGTGATAAATTTCAATTTGATATTTTTAACCGTTCCGGAGATAAAGTGGGGTTCTGTTTATATTTTGATGTAGAAAACACAAAAACGGTCCCCCAATCCGTAAACGTGTACCGATTTTAGGTACTCCACTGATTACCTTGCAAAAAAATTTACTTATTGTTCTAATTTTAACAAGGTATTAAAATAACCTACCATGGTCGGCACTTACAAAGCACAATAAGACACAACATCAAAAAAATTGAAATATTACAGGTTTTAGAAAAAATCGGTATTTACAAAATAAGTGAGATATAAAAAATTTGAGAAATAGCTCTTTGTCCTATAAACCAGTGACTAAAAAAATGCGCTTCAAAAAAGTATAAACCATTTTTTGTGGAATTTCTGTAGTTATAAAGATTGTCAAAAAAACACGTTTTTCTTCGTTTACGTTCTGTAGATTGAAAAATCCCAAAAAATCCGCCGTGCAGAAATGAAGAAAAAATGCGCCGCCATGTTGAAATTAGGCACTTTTCTCCTTTCATCGGTAATAGCTCACACGTTACTCATTGAACATTGCAAAACAAAAAATGTGTACATGATGAGACCCGGTGATGGAGGTAAATCTGATAAAATAACGTGTAAGTTACGTTCAGAACTAAGTGAAAATGTTGAAAAAAAAAATCCCAAAAAATCCGCCGTGCAGAAATGAAGAAAAAATGCGCCGCCATGTTGAAATTAGGCACTTTTCTCCTTTCATCGGTAATAGCTCACACGTTACTCATTGAACATTGCAAAACAAAAAATGTGTACATGATGCGACACGGTGATGGAGGTAAATCTGATAAAATAACGTGTAAGTTGATGCGATACCACCTCTGCATTTTATAAAAAGGGCAAAAAACAGTATTTTCAGTTTTAGAAAATAATATTGAACTAAGTAACAGCCTATTAATTTTCAAAAGTTTTGCTGAAGCAAATCAGCTTGCGGTAACTGGGGAAGAATTTATTTTTATATGGTATGGCAGTAGAAAAACTAATAGTTTAAACGATTAGGTACAGGTTCGTTGGTATAATCAGATTTCTGCTGTGCAAAATATTTTCTTCGATCTAGCAGTTCTTCCACCAACATCCGATGCCACTAAATATCATATTTATAGAGTGTATTGGCAAATTCAAGTCTGGTTAGGCAACAATCTTAATCCAGAGAATTGGATATTAAAAAACAAAAAGTAATCTTTTTTTATATAAATCTGTCATTTTGACAACCGTAACTTTGCTAATAAGTAAGTAAGTAAGTTTATTGGTGCTATTACCATTGGTTTACACAAGTCAATACAGGACAGATTAAAAAAACATAAATTTATACAATACAAATTAAAAACATGTTTAAATACATATATTACTAAAATTGTTATTAAAATAATCATCAATAGAATAAAAACACTTATCAATTAAATAATTTTTCATCACAGTTTTAAATTTTATTTGTGACAATTCCTTCATGGTAGGAGGCAAAAGATTAAACATCTTAGGACCGTAATAAGTTATTCCCGCTTTTGATCTTGTTAACCTGTGATAATCGATATATATATTTGTTCTATTACGTGTATTATAATCATGTATTTCGATGTGAGAATTATAATTATTTAAATTTTGCTTTACATGTGTGAGACATTGCAAAATATATATAGATGGAACTGTAAGTATTCGCATTTGAATATAACTGTCTACACAGGAATCTCTATAGCTGAGACCACTTAATATTCTAACAGCTTTTCTTTGTAATGCAAAAACTCTACTGACACAGGACGCATGACCCCATGCCAATATTGCATAAGATATTTTTGATTGAATTAGGGCATGAAATGCTGTTACTAAAACAGGTCTGGACACTATTTTTGATAGATTACGAAGTACATATATGGATGATGATATCTTATTGCAAACAATATCTACATGATTATACCAAGTCAGCCTTTGATCTAAATAAATTCCAAGAAATTTTACACTTTGGAGATTGTTTATTGATGATGTGTCACGTAAAGAAAAGTACATTGTTTTCGTTTTAGAGTGGTTGAGACATAATTGATTGGCATGGAACCAATTTGTGACTTTTGATTGTGCATCTGCTAGTGATATTTTTAATGTGTTTACATTTTTATTTTTGTTGATCACAGTAGTATCATCAGCAAACATGATGAAGTCAGTGCTGGGGTCACTAGTAGATATATCATTAATATAGATTAAGAATAACAAAGGACCCAGCACTGATCCTTGAGGTACTCCATAAGTAACGGATCTAAGATCTGAGTTTTTTCCTTTGAAGGACACAAGTTGTTGTCGGTCTTTTAGATAAGATTCGATAAGCTGAATACTGTTCCTCGAGAAATTATAATATTTTAGTTTATTAATCAATATACTAGCCGACACACAATCGAAGGCTTTGGTTAGATCGCAAAAGAGCGCAGCAGTGTGGCTGCCTTCTTCGTACCCTTCATTTATGAGTGAAATTAATTTATTAATAGCAGCTGTAGTTGATAATGAGTTTCTAAATCCAAATTGCTGCCTATTGAAAAGATTATTACTCTCAAAATGTTCATAAATTCTTGTTTTTAATAGTTTTTCAAATAACTTTGCTAATATGGGTATCAAGGATATTGGCCTAAAATTTGACACGTCATTAACATTGCCTTTGTTATAAATGGGAATAACTCGAGATATTTTTAGAACTAGAGGAAATATGCCCTCTGCAATACATAAATTAAAAAGTTTGGTCAATGGCACTGCTATTAAATTACCAATGCATTTTAAAATTTTTGTGTTAAGTCCATATATGTCCTTACTATTTTTGTTGTTTAATTTAAATATTTCATCTCTCACCTCATTTATAGTAACCTTCCTAATTTCAAAGAGAGGAATATTTTCGATATTTATGTCTGTAAGAAATTCATCACTGCTCAGGTCAGTACTGGGGAGATCATTGAGAATGGTCTGCACCACATTCACAAAAAAGGCATTAAAGTCCTCACTAGCTAACTCTGTTGCATGTTCACTTTCTGTATGATTCCTGTTCTTATTAATGATTTGCCACATTGATTTTTGGGCATTATTTGAATTTTTTATAAAATTGTCATGAGCTACAATTTTAGCTTGATCTATTGCCTGTCGATATCTCTGCCTGTACTCTTTTATCTGTTGCTTTAACTCCGTAGAATTTGACATATTTGCAGCCTCATGCATAAAGATGAGAGTCTCGCGCATTTCATGAAGATTATCGTTAAACCAATTTATTTTCGTTTTTGTGTTATTTGTGAAAATTGTTTTTTCTGGAAATACTACTTCGGATGCTTTTTTTATTTCCTCATTGAATAAGGTGAATTTCGTATTAACATCAAGGCTTTCATCATTAATAAAATCCCAGTTTAAATTTTGAACTAAGTTATGAAACATGAATAAACCTATTTCTGTAACAGGTCTAATAATAGAAGAAATTTTCTTTTCTTTGTGGGAATATAATTTAAAATGCAATGACACTGCGGAATGATCAGAAAGGCCTGTGTTTAAGACAGTTGATTTATAATTATTTCTAGTTAAATTAGTTATAATATTATCAAGACATGAGTTTCCTCTGGTATTGTTTTTGTTTGTGATGTGAAGCCCATAAGTAGACAATAAATCAATTAAATACATTGTTTTTTTGTCTGCTACTTTGAAATTTACATTGAAGTCACCATTTATTAAAATTGTCTTGTTCGATTGAGATATTAAGTCTAGGAGTTTGGTCATTATATCTATAAAAATATTAAAATCACCCAATGGTGATCTATAAATTGTTACTATAAGAATATTAAGTTTGTCTGACTCGACGGCACAGATCTCGCAATGAATCTCTTGAGATATGCCCTGTATATCATTTCTTGGACTACATACATTTGCAATGTCATTTCTTACCAATACTGCCACCCCACCATGAATGTGAGTCACTCTACAAAATCTGCCTAAAAGGACATAATTTTCTATTTTTAAGTGGTTAATTTCTAATTCTGTCATCCAGTGTTCACTAAAACATAAAAAATTATATGAAAAGGTCTCTGCTTCAATTTCAGAGATTTTATTTCTTAGACACTGAATGTTTAAGTGGAGGATACTTAAGTTAAAGTCATTAATAGAATTACTATTCAGTTTATTTCTTCTGTTGTGATAGTCCCCTGGTACTTTGTTAGTTGTCATATCCTCGGTTATTTCCTTATTGATGCTAAAGGGGTCTTCTGAAAATTTCTCCTTCCTAGACTAGAGTCATAAGGTCTAATTATAGTTTTCTTTGGCCAAATATTACCAGAGAATACAGAGTCATAATCAGTTGGTTTGACTGCTATTTTGAATGCAGCGATTTCATTGGAAAATGTATTTATTTTATAACACTGTGAAACTTTTATATCATAATCGTCTAAATAACTTATCACATCCTGTACTGTTGTTTCTGGTTCAAGTCTCGATATAAATAACCAATTTAGTGGGTCTACTGCTTTTATCTTCGTAGCATTTTCGTTTTGTCCTATTACAGTTCTGTGTCTATAACCTCTTCTTTTTTCTGGGAAGATGAAGTTTTCTTTATCATTTTCTCCTAGGTCACTGGTAATATGGTCCACATCTTTCTCCTTTATAGTCTCATTTTGTTTGTTAAGTCCATGATCATTCTTTGTTGATATGCCTGGTTCTAGGTTTATTATCTCTGTCATCAATTCTCTTTGTTTAGCCTCTAGGTCACGTGAACTAATTTGTTGTGGTTTTTGTTTTGGTGTCACTGGTTTTATTTCCTTTAAGTGACTTTTTGTCTGAATGAGCCTTGAATTACTTTTTACATCTTGTTTAGGTATATATGTGTTTTTTGCTGCAGTATTATCTTTCTCCATGTCTTCCAATTTGTTTATTTTTAATTTAATAAATTTTAAGTCTTCTGAAATTACCATAAATCTGCTCTCAATTTCAGATGCTATGAGTTGTTGGATTTCCAATTTTTGTGATTGTTGAAGATTTTCTGTGTTTGCAGGAGAGTCATTCTCGGAATTATTTGTTTGTGTTTTTAGTTGATTCTGTAAGGTTCTGATTTTTTCTTCTAGATGATATATGTGCTGTTTTAGTTTATTGTTATCTGCTTTCAAACTGTTATTTTCTGTTTTTAATTCCTCATTTGATAATGTCAGTAATAATAAATCATTATTTTTTTCACCAGTAGATTCCTCACTTACAGGTTTTGTTTGCAATGACTTTTTGTCAACAAATTTATTGCCACAGCATGAAATTCTTGCAGCACAACTAGTATGATAAATTTTCTCACAATTTGAACAATTAATAAACTTTTTTAATGCCGGTTTATTGCAGTAATTGCACATCTCTTTGGCAGACACAACATTATTGTCGGCCATCTTTACTTTCTTTGATAATATTTAAACGATTGCAAAAAAATTTATACCATATTAAAACTTAGCTCTTTCCCTCAATATTTTACCTCTTTACTTTTTTTTTAAGTGTCATCCGTATGGGCTATTACCGATTAAAGGAAAAAAGTGCCTAATTTCAACATGGCGGCGCATTTTTTCTTCATTTCTGCAAGGCGGATTATTTGAGATTATCAGTTTAGAGAGTTCTGAATAGCCATAGAATACAATCCCTAAGAAATCAGGTTGTTACAAATTTGTTCCGGGTCAACTAACAATAGAAACATATTTTGAGAAGTTTAAAGGTTTTTTACTAGTTATAATAAACCCATTTGTGTTTGATATTTATTGGTTGTTAAACCTCATTCTTACTTAATGTCATTCAAACAATGCAAGTGACAGTCAGCTTGGAATTCGTATATATTTTACAAATAAATAACGAAATAAAGGAAAAGCATAAATCTAGATAACCAAAACTAAACGCTTAAAAAATATAAAATCACTAATTAACTTTTGAAGATGAAATACTGGAATACTCAATAACTGTAAATGAACCCTTGTAATTCCGTATTTGCGCCGGCCTCTACCTAGACGAATTTTCAGAAAGAAAATAAAAAAAGTCTTTCCTAGTAATCGTAAATGCACTGAATCAATTCAAGAGATGCAGAAACTTTATTACTGATGTGATTATTTTATTTATCAGTTTAATTATTGGTAGGACTAGATTCGAATTTATATGTTGATTTTAAGGAGTAAAAGTTGCTATCGTGCGTGGCCGACTGCGAAAACCTGTTTGATTCATATTTTGTACCAACACGGCACAATTCACTTTTAAAAGGTGCCACTGAAACTAGTACACAGTCAATATATATATATATATATATATATATATATATATATATATATATATATATATATATATATATATATATATATATATATATATATATATATATATATATATCTATATATCTTAGGCAAATAAAATAATGTGCTGTGTAAACAAAAGTTTGCAATTTATGATTTTTAACTACACGAATTATTTACCCTAATCGGCCTTTTTGAACTTCGTCAACTGGATTATAAGTATTTTTAATAAGACTATTATGAAATGAATCAAAGTTGCAGACAGGCATTGCCGACTGCGAATATCTATTAAGTAAACATGATAACGTCTGTTGGACTTGTTGTTGGACTTGTTTGTTGGAAAATTCTTATTTCAAATTGTAAACATCTATAAAATAGCACAGTAGAATAGTTTTTATTGAAATTGAATCTTATCCGACATACACAGCGATCGTCATAGGCGTGTAAACTCTGATCTATTATATGTAAAAACTATGTTTTATTATTATAATTTTGGAGCAAAATATTAAAAGGTTTTTCATTAAACAAACAAAAATATGAAGGCATCTAAACCGCAATACACAGGGTGTCTCTCAGGTTTGAACAACTCTATATATATTAGAGGACATATCAAACCTTACCTTCAAAACCTTAAAATATCATTAAAGTATTTTTAATAAAACTGTTTTGAAATGTATGAAAGTTGTTGTTGGGTGTTGCCGAATGCGAACAAATATGTGAAGTACATGAATTTTTTTTCGAATTTAGAATATAAAATAGCCTGATAACATACTTCCTATTTAAATTGGATCATATCCGTCGTACAGAGGAATTATATGTGTCATCTTTTATATAATTTGTTTTATTATGATTTTAGAGCAATGTCTTCCAAAGGTTTTTAATTAAGAACATAAAAAATGCAAAAATATACAAGATATCTATATTACAATATACAATGAGTCTTACAGGTTCGTGTGCGAACATTACGTGAGTTAGATGATATATCAGTTTTATCCTAAAATGTTATTGAGGTATTTTTAATAATACTATTACGAAACGAAAGTTGAAGTTGGGAGCGCAAAGCGGACTCAATTGTAAGACAATAGTAACAGAGAAGTCTATTAAAATTGTGAGCAGTAAAAAATAAATAAAAACTTATCTTGTTCATAATTTGAAAAAAATTTAAAAAAGGCATTAAAAAAATTTCAAAAAAAAATGAAATAGAGAACAGAGAATGGTTAAACAAAATAAGTTCTTATTTAGTTTACGAATTTAATTATGTTTATTTACTGTTCACAAATTCAATGAGAATGTAACCCGTAACTGAAAAAAATAAAAATTGACCTGCCACCTTTATGGTTTTTAATCCCAAAACCAAGCGCCCACTTCACACTCCCAAAAAACACAAACGATATGATCACCTTGTATATAGACTCTGCTGCTGTATTAGAATTTTAGATCGAAATGTTACTAAGGATTTTAATTAAGCACAAAAAATGCTAAGATGCGTAAATTCTAACTTACACTGGGTCTCTCAAGTTTTAACAAACTTTACGTAGATATATATATTACATATCAATGTTACTTTAAAAGGTATACCTTATTTGTATTTAATAAGAGTATTACAATCGAATGAAAGTTGCAGTCTGCCGTTGCCGACTGATTTATTGATAAAATATATATATATATATATATATATATATATATATATATATATGAAATAGGATTTGAAGGAAACAACTACTCAGCGGGCAAATACCCCGACCTGCATTGGATTATACCTTCAAATCGTGATCAGTAACTATGTCTGGTTAGGAACAGACAAATGATAGTTGGTTACTGATATATATATATATATATATATATATATATATATATATATATATATATATATATATATATATATATATATATATATATAGCAGCAGAGTCTATATACAAGGTGATCATATCGTTTGTGTTTTTTGGGAGTGTGAAGTGGGCGCTTGGTTTTGGGATTAAAAACCATAAAGGTGGCAGGTCAATTTTTATTTTTTTCAGTTACGGGTTACATTCTCATTGAATTTGTGAACAGTAAATAAACATAATTAAATTCGTAAACTAAATAAGAACTTATTTTGTTTAACCATTCTCTGTTCTCTATTTCATTTTTTTTTGAAATTTTTTTAATGCCTTTTTTAAATTTTTTTCAAATTATGAACAAGATAAGTTTTTATTTATTTTTTACTGCTCACAATTTTAATAGACTTCTCTGTTACTATTGTCTTACAATTGAGTCCGCTTTGCGCTCCCAACTTCAACTTTCGTTTCGTAATAGTATTATTAAAAATACCTCAATAACATTTTAGGATAAAACTGATATATCATCTAACTCACGTAATGTTCGCACACGAACCTGTAAGACTCATTGTATATTGTAATATAGATATCTTGTATATTTTTGCATTTTTTATGTTCTTAATTAAAAACCTTTGGAAGACATTGCTCTAAAATCATAATAAAACAAATTATATAAAAGATGACACATATAATTCCTCTGTACGACGGATATGATCCAATTTAAATAGGAAGTATGTTATCAGGCTATTTTATATTCTAAATTCGAAAAAAAATTCATGTACTTCACATATTTGTTCGCATTCGGCAACACCCAACAACAACTTTCATACATTTCAAAACAGTTTTATTAAAAATACTTTAATGATATTTTAAGGTTTTGAAGGTAAGGTTTGATATGTCCTCTAATATATATAGAGTTGTTCAAACCTGAGAGACACCCTGTGTATTGCGGTTTAGATGCCTTCATATTTTTGTTTGTTTAATGAAAAACCTTTTAATATTTTGCTCCAAAATTATAATAATAAAACATAGTTTTTACATATAATAGATCAGAGTTTACACGCCTATGACGATCGCTGTGTATGTCGGATAAGATTCAATTTCAATAAAAACTATTCTACTGTGCTATTTTATAGATGTTTACAATTTGAAATAAGAATTTTCCAACAAACAAGTCCAACAACAAGTCCAACAGACGTTATCATGTTTACTTAATAGATATTCGCAGTCGGCAATGCCTGTCTGCAACTTTGATTCATTTCATAATAGTCTTATTAAAAATACTTATAATCCAGTTGACGAAGTTCAAAAAGGCCGATTAGGGTAAATAATTCGTGTAGTTAAAAATCATAAATTGCAAACTTTTGTTTACACAGCACATTATTTTATTTGCCTAAGATATTTTTAAATCATAATTTTAACAAATAAGATTATATTTCTATCACCTTTTTTCTCTTCCTACCCATAAAATTTATGTCCTAGTATCATTTCTTGAAAAGTTCAGAAAGAAATAAATTCTACATATTTTGAACTATTCATTTTCCTCTTATAGTACTAACGAAACAGATTATTCCCTGCTGTATATACCGCAAGTATAATCAGTACGGACACACTTCAAAAATGCTGGCAACACTGTATGAGGCGACTTGGAATTGCAACTCTCGTGCGGTAATATATATAACTGAGGTCTCTACCCAACACGGGTCTATTGCCTTTGCATTCAGGTTCTTAGGACCCTTCGCAAAATAAATAGAACTTAGTTGGGTATTTCGCATATGTACGCACACTCTTATGAAACTACCCATTGCTCACAGACTCTAACGAGTCTAAGCAATCACTCATTTATTTATTTATACCTATGCCTATACCTTTATATTAAAATAATCATTGTATCTTTTGTTAACCTATATAAATAAATAAATATTCTATTCTATTCTATTTGTATTATCTAAACATATATACAAAATTTTAAATTAAAAAATCACTTTTTTTTTTTTTGAGAAACCTATTCCTGGGATTCCCCTTAGAGGATATATGTATAAATGGGTCAATTATTACCACCAGAAAAGGGTGAGGTCAGGCCGCCCAGCCAACGACCCTGAGGTGACAACGTATTACTTATCAATATATATATATATATATATATATATATATATATATATATATGTTATATAATATTACACGCTATCTTATTGCGACTTAGCCATAATAAACCTTCACAGGTATATCGTATTTCACGATAACAGCTTCTCTTATTATTTGCTTATCTTCAAGATATCATATTACACCTTTGTTTCTCATAACTTGTGCAGACTGCAGAACTGCAATTCCTTTGTTATATATTTTGCTTACTCAGGTTCTGTATGTTATAAATATGACTAAACACGCTTTGTTGAATCAGTTATTAAACTCAGTTAGAATGCAACACTTCTAATTTATTATTATATTCCTTCTCCAAGAGCCAACGTTGGCTCCATGTAACTAAATAAAAGTTTTTAAAAAGTCATTCATGTGAACCGTGATCTAACATTGGCGCAGTCGGTAGGATCCGTAAACATCATCAGAACAAGAAGCCTAACTGGTAGTGAAGCGTAAGAGAACAAGGAGAACATCTTCAGAAGGTGCCTAACTAGTGCGTGTACATCTATTAGAACAAGGAGACCTTCCTCACTGGTGGTGGCGGATCCCAATCCCTTGACGGACGAAGAACCTACCCATGGAAATGAAACTAACGTAAGTCATTATAAGAATCATCTCGTACCATTTTATTATTTTATTATTTTTCGCAACTTATTTTATTAAAAGTGTATTATACTGCTAATACACTCGGCGCACAAAGCCAGTTCTATTGTCAAAGTGAAATCCATTCCTTTACAAACGCAACGAAACAAGTTCATTTAATTTTAAGTTTATTTATTTTCGTATTATACTGCTAATACGAAACATTGTGTATTATACAGCTAATATACAATCCATTTACGCACGCAACGTAACAAGCTAATTTTAATTTAATTTAAGTTCGTATCATACTGCTGATACGCAACCAATTTTTAATTCAAATAATTTCTAAATACAAAAAGCAAAATGCCAGATAGAGCTCAACCAGAGCCAGTTCAACCAGTGCCACCGGCACCAACCGAACAACAACAACAACAACTACAACAACCACAACCAGAGCAAATTGAGCCTTACAAGCTCTCTGAGATATTTTCGTTGATACCCGAATTCGATGGCAATGCCATTAATTTACAAACATTCCTCAACTCCTGTCATTGCGCCCAAAGCATGGCAATCGGAGATCAAAAAATTCTTTTGACCGTCCACATAAAAAATAAATTGAAAGGCAAAGCTGCCGAATTAATCAATTCACGTAACCCTGGCACCTGGACAGAAATCAAAGCACTATTGGAAACCCACTTTGGGGATTCCAGAGATCTAACGGCCCTAATTCAGGACCTACAACGAATTCATCAATTACCCGGTGAATCCGCTTTAACATTTGTTTCGCGTTTACAAACGCACAATGCGTAAATGCACGCTGCAGTGCAAAAGCAAAATTTAACCTCGACACAAAGAACCGCACAATCCGACCTCATCGAAACGATGACTTTAAATAACTTACTAACGGGTTTAGAACCAAACTTAGGCCGTATCATACGTGCCAGCAACCCTCCAAATATATTGAAAGCTGTAAGTAGAATTCGTAGAGAGCTACAACTCTCTTATTTCGAGCAACAGAAATTTCCGAAAAATAGTCCGGTCAAAAATCCCGCTTTACAACAAAAACGACCAACTTCAAATTTCCAACAAAAATTCTGTTCATTTTGCAAGCGCAATGGACATGCAATAAACGAATGTCGTACAAGGCAACAGCAACTGTCTATGCCATCGACATCAAATTTCCAGAGACCAAATTACCAAGGAAACCCAAATTTCCAAAATTTCTCTCAAAACAATCAATTTGGTCAGAGGACATTCCCTCAAAACCAACCTAATCAACCTCAAAATAGGCCCTCAGCTATAAGGCCGAATCCAAACTTTAACCAACAAAGACCGTCAGCTATTCAACCTAACCCGAATTTTAACCGCTTTAACCAGCAAAAAGCTCATCATTTAAATTACGAACCTTACGATAACTATGCCGATCAATTTAATCAATACAATGACTATTCACCCGATTATCAAAATGTAAGTGACAGTTATGAAAATTACGATTTAGAAAACGCTCAAAGCTTTGCAGAGAATTATACAGCTAATTCCCCATATGAACAGTACGAGAATTATACTGCTAATTCTCAAACGCCACAGGAGGATTATACTGTTAATCCTCAGGATTTTCGATTAGATCCGGAGTACCCCACGGATACTCCAACACAGCAAACAGACCAATTCGACCAAATAACAAATCAAATACGAACGATGAATCTCAACGACAGTTTCGACCCGTCGCTGAACTTCCCGGAACAAGGGTTCATGTAGAAACGCTATCACACTCATTGTTGACCGTAAATTCAAAAAATCTATACTACATTAAAGACATCACAAACAAATTCAAAATTCTAATCGATACTGGCGCAGGTATCTCTATCTTTAAACCAAAAACAGCGGAAAATTACAAACGGAGATTTTCAGAAAACGTAATTATACAAGGTATAACCGATCAGAAAATTACTATTAGTGAATCTGTTCTTATACCCTTCACTGATAACGACCCACATAAAGTTTACATCTACGACCTAGATATCAATTTTGATGGACTGATAGGAGCTGATTTCCTAGAGCACTATCATTGTATCGTCGACATAAGAAATAAACAATTAATAACCAATTTCAAAACGGTACCACTTTTCAAAGTAACCGACGATTCGTCGAAACACGAATACAACAAAATCCAATCAAACCACAACCCTAATCAAAATAAGATCCAAATTGAAGGCCGTACCGAAAAAATTTATAAACTAAAATGTAACCTTAGAAACACTGACGCTATTTTGCAAGCGCAAGAGAATGAAAAAGTCCGTTTACCTAATGCTCTTGTTAAAGTAAACGAAAACGGAGAATTTTTAACAACAATAATCAATGCTAATGTCATCCCGAAGACTGTCGATTTTTCCAATTTAAATTTAGAACCTTTACAAAAATTTAAGTCAATTTTTAACTTAAACACGCAAAACCCCGACCAACAACTAACGACGGACAGATCCTTCGAAATCAGGAACGAATTGCGCTTGGATCATCTAAACGAAGAAGAGGCCGAAATAGTAGCGCAGCTTTGTTTAGACTTTCAAGATATATTCTATTTAGAAGGAGACAATTTGACCTTTACTAATGAAATCAAACACCCTATTGACACCGAAAATTCCCGACCGATATTCACTAAATCGTATCGATATCCTCAGGTCCATAAAGAAGAAGTTAAGTCCCAAGTATCGAAAATGTTAAGTCAAGGTATTATTCAACCCTCAATCTCACCTTGGTCCTCTCCTGTCTGGGTAGTTCCCAAAAAACTGGACGCTTCTGGTAAACAGAAATGGCGCGTCGTAGTCGACTACCGCAAACTCAACGAGGTTACAATTGGTGACAAATATCCTCTGCCCAACATTTCCGATCTTTTAGACCAACTTGGCAAATGCCAATATTTCACAACCTTAGACTTGGCTTCTGGCTTTCACCAAATTGAAATTAATCCCGCAGACATTCAAAAAACTGCTTTCACAGTGGAAAATGGTCATTTTGAATTCGTAAGAATGCCTTTTGGACTTAAGAATGCTCCATCAACGTTTCAAAGAGTGATGGATAACATTTTGTTAGGTATCCAAAATGAACGATGTCTCGTTTATATGGACGATATTATTGTTTACTCCCCTACTATTCACGAGCATATTTCTCGATTAACAGAAGTATTCAAAAGATTACAGAAAGCCAATCTCAAAATTCAACCCGACAAATGCGAGTTTCTCCGCAAAGAAGTCGCTTATTTAGGACATCTCATTACAAAAGACGGCGTAAAACCGAATCCTTCGAAAGTTGACGCTATTCTAAATTTCCCTCAACCAAAAAATCAAAAAGAAATTAAATCATTTCTCGGCTTAGCCGGATATTATAGGCGCTTTATCCCTAATTTCTCCAAGATTACCAAGCCCTTAACAAAACTACTACAAAAAGACATACCATTTCTCTTCGACAATGATTGTATAAATTCTTTTCAAAATTTGAAACAAACATTAACGACAACTCCGATATTGATCTACCCCAACTTTGATGAACCTTTCGTTCTAACCACTGATGCGAGCGCATTTGCCGTCGGCTCAGTGCTGAGCCAGGGGCCTATTGGCAAAGATTTACCCATTACCTATGCTTCTAGAAACTTGTGCAGCGCAGAAACTAAGTATTCAACGATTGAACGCGAGCTTTTATCGATAGTATGGAGTGTAAAGCACTTTAGACCATATCTGTACGGTAGAAAGTTTAAGCTTGTAACCGACCACAGACCACTCACCTGGCTATTCTCTATAAAAGACCCAGGAAGCAGACTTGCCCGTTGGCGACTCAAATTAGAAGAGTACGACTACGAAATAATTTATAAACCAGGCAAAATCAATAAGAACGCGGACGCACTTTCCAGAATCAAAATTAATCATTTTTCCGAATGTTTCAAATTCTATTCAAAGGTCTTAGCCGCGAATGACGAAGAGTCAGACGACGACGAAAACCCAGACGATAACAACGAAATCACTAACGAACAAATTTCCCGAGAATTTGAAACTTTCACCAACCTATATAAAACAACATCTTTAATAGACTATTCAAAAATCAAAGCCTCAAACAAACAACTCTTATACCGAGAACATAAAGATATTATAACCTTCTTCCAACAAAATAACTTACAAGACCTACATCACAAAATTATTGAGGACATGTTCGAAGAAAACCCTGAATTTCATAACGATAAAATCAATATTGTATCGAGCAAAACAGTCAGACATAGGAGATATTTTATCATTCCTCTACCTTTTGATATCGAATCTGTAATTGAACATCTATTTTTGGTATTATTTAAAAATCAAGATGTTTTAGACCTTTCTAAGACATACTTTGTCGAAAATAACCTAGACCTCCCCATACTCGAAATTCTATCATTCATTTTTGCAGAAAAAGATTTAAAAGTAGTAATTTGTCAAGATATCGTCAGAACTGCCGACGAAGATGAAATCCCAATTATATTGGAGCAAAATCATTTTGGTAAAAATAATCTACACCGTGGAATAAATGAAACGATTCGAAGAATTAGAGAAAAATACACTTGCCAAGGTCTAACTAAAGACGTTGAAAATTTTATAAAAAATTGCGAAACTTGCCAAAAGACTAAAGTATGCCGGAAAAACCTTAACAACCCTCTAGTAGTCACAGAAACCCCAAGAACACCATTCGAAAGAATTAATATCGATTTATTTGAATTCCCAACTCGAAATTACGCTTTAACTATTCGCGACGAGTTAACTAAATTTACACAAGCCTATGCAGTCCCGGACAAATCCGCAAAATCCGTCGTAAATACCTTGTTGTTATACTTTCAACATTACGGCACCCCGCTAAGAATCCATTGCGATTACGGTGGCGAATTTGACAACCGTTTGCTCAAAGATCTCTGCACCCTCTATGACATAAAATTGACGTATTCAAGCGTAGGACATCCCCAATCGAACGGATCCATAGAAAGATTTCATGCTACTCTAGCTGAAATGATAAGAATTCATAAAACTGAAAATCCGAACGAACATCCTTTCACAATTTTACCATCTGCAGTAATATGCTATAACAATTCAGTAAATAAAACACACGGTTTCACCCCATACGAACTTGTATTTGGACATACGTCCAACAGACCACCTGAAACTTTGTATAACCAAAAAGAGTTAATAACCAAATACGTTAGGGATTTAAACAACAGAATATCTCACTACTATAAAATAGCCCGTAGTCGAACGCAAGCTCAAAAGGAGAAAGCGAAAGTTCGCTTTGATAGAAATGTTCCCCAAAAACGACCCGAATACAAAATAGGTGACTTAGTTTACGTAAAAGAATCACAAATCAAAAACAAATTGCAAAACAAATTTAACGGTCCTTTTAAAATAAAAGAAATTTTTCAAAATTCTGCTACCTTATTAAACCTCGAAACGAAACAAGAAACCAAAGTAAATTTTGATAGAATGAAACCATATACTGAAAATTAAATTTATTTTCAGGTTTCTCCTGCTGTTCGGATCAGCACTCTGTCAATACAAAATTATCCCAATCAATAACACCGTTGGTGTATACTACCACCAAGACACGGACATCGTGGTGACAAATGACAAATGGACTCTACTAGTGCATAAAAACATTTCATCCCTCAAACTAGCTTTTGACAAAAATCAAAATATCTTAGACAGAATCCTGTACACTCTCCATAATGGTGATCATAAGTCAATTATTTTTACGAGTGAAATTAAAACAGACTTTAACCTTTTAACACAAATATCCAACTCTATAAAAATGAAATTTGACGAAATCTTTTCAGATACAAAAAGATATAAACGAGGAATACTTAACGGTATCGGTACAATATTCAAATCCATAACTGGTAACCTAGATGCTGAAGATGGCCAGTACTATACTAATTGTATAAATAAACTAAATAATGACGAACATCAATTGGAAAACTTAATCAAAAATCAAATTTCAGTTACAACTTCTGTTATTAAAAACTTCAACTCGACTATACAAAAATTACAAATTGACGAGGAACCCTTTAACAAAGATCTCGAAGAAATAGAACACACAATTCAAACAATGACTCAAGCTATCGAGGCTGCTCACATAAAACTAAAATTTTTATACATTTCCGTACAATTAATGGCAAGCTATTTGTATATCGAAGATAATTTAAACGACATTCTAAATTCAATAACATTTGCCAGACTAGGAATCAGTCACACGTCAATAATAACCCCTAATCATTTGGTAACAGCATTACAAGAAATTTCACAAAGCTTACGAAGGAACAATTTGCCTCTCCCCATTAAATTATCGGCAGTTGCTAAGTATTTGGATATTATTGAATTACAAGCGTTTCAAATGGATTCTAACTTAGTATTTGTTTTAACAATACCACTTGTTGAACCCCAAAATTATAACACCTATCGCCTATATCCTATCCCGATACTTGATAACAGAACTGGTCTACATCACATTTTATCTATTTCACAAAAATATATCGCGAGAGATGATGATTCTTTGATGTACATACCTATACAAAATTTGAAAGAATGCAAACCACTTTATTTTGGAACCAAACTATGTTCGAACCTGTTTGCCTATCCTATCGACCAAAATGCCATATGTGAAGCCAGAATACTAAAACCATTGCCAAAACTTCCAGAGAACTGTCAAACTTCCTTCATTATTAGTCAGGGATACAACGTCCAAGAACTTGAAGACAACACATGGCTAGTAATTAATTCCGAACCACTTCACATTACCATCAACTGTCCAAAGAGAGAATCCACAACAGAGTTAATCAACAAAAATTCCATCATCAAACTACAACCAGGATGTTACGCCTATGCAGGCATTACTAGAATACAAGCCAGTGCCAAAGACTTTTCCGAAATTAAGGACAATTCACATCCTATCCAAATTCCTTTTGAATGCTGTAATCACATGCCCGACAAAATCGAAATTCCAAAATTAAAACCTCTCAAATTAAACAATCTCGACGTAGAAGACCTAGATATTGCTAAAAACAAATTGGACCAATATTCCAAAGACTTGGATGACCTCATAAATGAACCTTTTGTGACCAAACACATATCTTGGTTCACATATTTCATAATCACTCTCATCATCCTATTAGTTCTACTTTACATAACTTGTAAATGCAGAAGAAGAAGATGTGGAGCATTGCGAATCCAACCCTCAACGGATAACCCTCCTTCAGAGCGAAGCAGAGTATTTACCAAATTTCCTAGACTGATCCCTCCAAGAAAGCGACCCGGTATTAGACCTCAAGAAGAAGAGGACATCGAGTTAACATAGACTTTCATGTGGAGTTTTACCCTTGTCTATTAATTTAGACTATTGTATTTTATCCTTATTACGTTATGTAATGTTTTATTATCGCTTACCAATTTTAACTTTTACATTATTTTATTATTTTGCTTTGTATTCATTCAACATTGTTCCAATTTATTTTTGCATTATATTCATTTAACGTTTTAACAATTTTCAAAAGTTGCTGCATAACATCAACTTTTTTATTAAGGGGGAAGTTGTTATATAATATTACACGCTATCTTATTGCGACTTAGCCATAATAAACCTTCACAGGTATATCGTATTTCACGATAACAGCTTCTCTTATTAATTGCTTATCTTCAAGATATCATATTACACCTTTGTTTCTCATAACTTGTGCAGACTGCAGAACTGCAATTCCTTTGTTATATATTTTGCTTACTCAGGTTCTGTATATTATAAATATGACTAAACACGCTTTGTTGAATCAGTTATTAAACTCAGTTAGAATGCAACACTTCTAATTTATTATTATGTTCCTTCTCCAAGAGCCAACGTTGGCTCCATGTAACTAAATAAAAGTTTTTAAAAAGTCATTCATGTGAACCGTGATCTAACATATATATATATAGAGAGAGAGAGAGAGAGAGAAATTTATTCATATGAGACATTGGTATATACACGTCAAATTTGCCACATGGACAAGATACAATAAAAAGTGAAAATCTTACAAATTAGATAGACATAATGCACATAGTAGCCAAATAAAATTTAACAATTTAACAATACAGTTGTGTAGACATTCACAGTACATATTAAAATCAGTATATAAAAACTGTGTAGACATTCACAATACATATTAATATTTAGGACGTAAAATAATCATAAAATTCGTGTACATCATAAAATACATGTTCCTTCAGAAAACTTTTGACTTTATATATACCAAATTCACATTACAGTATGTCTTTTGTTAAACCACATCTCGTTTAAATAATAATATTTTCTTTCACGTTTACGATTAGCTCTAATTGTCCAAATATAATTTCTTCGCCAATAAATAATGTTGTTTCTCTCAAGTAGAATGCTGTTCGTATTTACTTTTGCAAATACAAAGTTCAAATCATGTAAAATTTTTCTAAGCGTCGTTTGACGCTGGATATATTATCTTCATTTTCATTCAAGAACTGTAAAATTTTCTTTAAAGTAGGGATTTCATTATCAAAGAAAAATATATGAACTTTATGCTGAATTCCATTTTCTCGAAATCCTTTAATATTATTTTTTTCCTTCCAGATTTGTCTTTAGATTTTTGTTTATGTTATTCATCAAATTAGTCAATTGTATGGAAATTTCTCTAAGATTTTAGTTACGACAAGTAAAAGATATATCGGTCTTAGATCGTATTAATATATATTTAAATATATTAATAAATAAATAACGGCCAAAAACAAATTATGGAATTTGTGAAGATTGGAAATTTGCATGCCAATGGGTCTACTGTCTACACATTAAAATTCACAATACCATACATATTTATATTATTGTAAAACAAACTTTAATTCAGTTAAATCTTTACCTTTATTCTCCAATATATTAAGAAAGACAGGTTAAACAAATCAATACTTATACAGGGTGTCTGTGGTATACGTACAAATATTTTGCATGATATGTTGGGCCAAAAGAAGTAAAAAATTCTTATAGTTTTTTTTTTTAATTCAAACTTACTTCTTGATTTAAAATTAATCAGAAATAGGCAATGTTTTCAGTGTTGACAGTATAATATGATATCTAACTATAGATCTATTAGTCTCCTTTCAAGCTTCTCCAAAGTTCTAGAAATTGCAATAAATGATCAGCTAACTGTATATCTTTGTACATACAAAATTATTTACAAATCAACATGGATATATATCACAAAAAGACCTTGAACTTGATTTCAGCATTACTGATCTAGACAATATTATTTATTTATTTATTTATTTATACTGCATATAAACAGGTATTCTCTAGTTACATATAGTATACAGTGAAATACAAAAGAAAAAATAAATACAGGCTTGAGTACAACATACTGTAAATAATAACGAATAACAATAATAAAAACATTCAGTATAAGTATATGACAATAAAAAGAAAACTAAATATTTATGTTATCTTATCACAGACAGCTTCGACTTTAATCTGTTCCTGTTAATATTAAATATATCTGTATCACAAATTATATCATTGACTGCCGATGAACATCTTTCAACAGGTGAGTTTGTATTTGCAGTTGTTAAACATACAATCTCTCCTCCTCAGTCTGGCGTCTGATATATGAAAGCTTAAGGTACCTAAAGTTTCAGGTGCATCTATTTCATTATATAAAATATCGAATATAAATAATATTTGAATGTTTTTAAGAGAAGTTACATTAAATTCTGCTAGCTGACTTTGATGAGATATTAAGAAAAGCCATATTCTATGTTAAAAATACATAGATCTTAAAAACATTTTTTGGACTTTTTCCAGCATGTCAGTGTAAAGAAATGCTCTTGGAGACCACATAATACAACAATATTATAGGTGCTATCTGGCTAGAAAATATCTTATTTTTAGAAAATATTTAATGTAAACAAAATTGTTGGAGTAAAGCAAAAATTTTATAAAACTCTTTTACTTTTGGATCAATATATTACCATGCAAAACATTTATACGTATATTCCAGACACCATGTTTTGAAATCTTTATCACACTTGAGTGTAAATGAAGTGCATATTAAATATCACACTGATATGAAAAAAAAAAAAGGAATAATCGTATTGGATCTAAAACTATTAATGTTCTGATTCATACCATAGCGGCGCGGTAGCTCAATCGGTTAAGGCGTATTGAGTGGCGAATACGCTGATCGACTGCCTACCGTGCTCTGGGTTCGACCCCCAGCCCTGGTATTGACAACACCGGTGGGTGTGGATGTATGTGTGCGTTTTTCCAAATGTGTAACCTCCTTTCGCACAGCCTTGGCTATGGATTTGGGGGTTGTCTACTATCTGTGGTGTGTTTATGTTTATGTTTATATGGCACTTATGTCAAATTGGCCCTGCCATTTGTTACCTGCGAGTGCAGATCCGCCTTGGCTGTACTTATACATATCTAAATGCAAAAAGTGAAGCAATGATAGTCGCAGTTAGTACTTGTGTGGGTGATATTCAGGGAAATACAGCAACCTCGCCCCATCTTCTGTATATCACTGTATATGCAGAGACTAATATTAGCCGAGGATTGCGTGGTAGGTATACCAACTTTTGGAGATGTAAACCAGTCGGTCCCTTATTCATTAAATACTAGGGAAGAGGTTTGAAAAAATTTCTTGGTTGGGGATAATTCAAATCCCAGTGTCGGTGATTGACCTTAGTCGCTGAAATAAGCTGACGTTTAGTAAATGATAAATGATAATATCACCAACAAGTAGATTGCCCTCATGTCAAGAACTTTCTCGCTATTCTATATCTCTGGTAATTAATATTATTTCAATTAATAAACCCATCACAGATAGTAGACATAGATAGTAGGTAATATAATCCTATGATGTTTTTTTTTTTTAGGTTACTATCATAGTAATAGCAAATAAAGTTAAAGGAAATGAAGATAATAAAGATTTTGATTCTACCCTAAATAAAGCTACTCAATGGTGCAACAGAGAAAAAATTAAGCATTTTACTGCTACAGCATTAAAGAGGTCCAGTTTGTATGAACCGTTTATGTATATTACTAGTAAATTAAATCCTCCACCTAGTAAAAGTAGTTTTACACCTTTATCGATGGGCAGAAAAGTGATCAAAGAATCTAATTAATATTCATATTAATGTAGCTATAGTTGGATCAATGAATCTTGGCATGTATGTCATGACTTCCTGATTGATCTTTTTATCTGTTTTACTCATTTTTCCTATTAAGGTTTGTTTTTTGTGATAATGAAAAATGTTCATTACACTATTTTATTGTCATTACTATACCAAATCCCTAAAAGGATAGAGATGAACTGAACTGTACTGTCATGACTATCAAATACCATATATAACAGAGACGTTGATTTGATTAGTCTTTGTAAATCCTACTTTGAATTACATTTTACAAATTCAAACGCCAATAGATTTTGTTGCACGCACTGATTGCGTGCATTTATTACTATCCCCACTTTTCTCAGATTTAGTATAATAATGTTCTTTGATGTCCTGATTTAACTATATATTATGAATATTTAGTAAATGATACGCCATTTTTTAAGCAGGGGTTGTGTTAGCCTAGTGAAAAAAATTGACCCAGTGAAATGAGTTTGGCCAAGTAAATATTTTTAAATATTTATTTAACCTCTTCTGACAAAAAACGATTTGATAAAATATATTGTGTGTTCAACGCCGTGCTGTGGCAGGCACCACTTTGGAAACTTTTGTGTTTGGTTTTTGGCACTCTTGACTCTTGACAGCTTTAGTTTCATTTTCTTAATTATGGGATAGACTTTTTTTGTTAATTATTAAATAATAAACATAATTTTTAATTTAACAAAACATGGTGGGTAGGTGAGGGACAAAGTATGGGATTCGATTTTTTTTTAATGGCAACATAATTTAAACAATTGCACTAAATTTTGTTAGGTCTTTGACTGATCTGTCAGCGTCAGTGGCCACCCAGTGAAAATTTCTTAAAAAATGGCCTGATAAATTAATATTTTTATAATCGTTTTTTCTTTTTTAATAAATTTAATGATACCTTCACATTATTTTTATTATATATATATACATATATTATGTTCACTTGAGTAAATGAATTTTATCTAATATATTGACAAGGATGATACACAGATAATTTATAACAATTTTAAAAATTGATTGAAAAAAAATATATATATATAGACGTGTATTTATTCATAGTCTAAATTAAATTGTTAATGAACTAGAACTAGAATAAGAATGTATAAAAACTATAGGATATAAGCTATTTGGAAAATAACGAAATTAAAGAAAAAAATCGGCAGCTACTGGAAGCGGCTGGAACCTCCCCACCCGGTGAATCTTTGAAGCCGAAAAGAGCACTAAACAGTATGAACGATCTCATTTAATTATATTTATTAAGTTGAAATATTTTTTTCGTATTAAATCAGAAAAAAGTCTTGTGTTCAGTGGGATTTGGACCTAAGAACTTGAGTGTTAAATGTATAGTCTGCACAACATTAATATTTTATTCAATGTTTTTAATACAAATATATGCTTCATCGGATCCTAGCCCGGGGCCAGCCAGACAACCACGGTGAACACCGCCGTGGCGAGTATGAGGCTGGACGGACGGATTATCATTAATTTATGTAAGAATATCTACTCCTAAAAACTTTGGGACTTATTATCTGAGTTGAAAATAATTTTCGTGGTGAAGGTATTGTCTACCAGTTCTACTGATATCGTTAACCATTTTTTTTTCCAATGGACAATTTGTGATTGAAATATGTTTTTCTCGGGGATCTTTAATGCTGCGTACCTCTACACATGGGACACTGGGACATCATCTTCTACCAAATACACGAAATCAAACAACTCTTGACAAACGAATCTCAACATTATCTCAGATAACGAAAAAGAAAAATAAAAAGACATTTTTTTCTCACAAAAATCACATGATTTCATTATTTCATTAATTCATTGTTTGTCAAAGTTCATTTTTGCGTACACAAGGTGGTTCCACAGGGTTACCACTAGTCCACAAAGGGTTAACTGGTTGTAAAATGTGTTTAATTTTTAATACCTGAAATCCAGTTTTTAGTTTATTTTGATCTATTTTAGGCCAAAATTCCCTAAAACGTTTAAATAGTGGCACATTTGGACCAGATGAGGAAGGCATTTTTGTGTCAAACACACTTCTCAAAACCACTTCAAAAATATGATGTCTACAAGGAAAATATAGAATATCTCTTTCTAATTTTTGTTGCAATAGTGTGGCTGCCCCATTTATATAACCCATATTTGATGCTGTTGTATCACAACACAAAGCTATTACCTTTTCGTCCAAATTCCATTCACAAAGCACATCATAAACTGCTTCAGTCTGTTCTCTTCCAGTTGAATTGGGCAAAGCTGGTACTCTAAGTAGTTGTTCAATATCTCCACTAGTAACTAAGATAGCAAGTCTATCGATATTTCCCATTCCAGTGAGAGAAGGTAAAAGTTTTCCATTCCAATGGATGACTGGGGCCGGCAATTCAGAATTACCGAAGGCAGTTTTTAATATTTCAGCTCTTTCTTCGCGGATGCGTTGTCTAGAGCGCTGAAGTGTGGTTCTGCTGATGGACAAAGATGTGGTGTCATGTCCTAGTGCTTCTGCTACTGCCGTCAAAATATGGACTCCATACCTGTTGCTTATTTTGCAAGCATCAAATGCAGCGGCTATTTTTGGTGTGATGATGTTACATGTTCCATACAATCTCCTCTTTTTTGGCTGTGACGGGCCAGGCTGGTCTTGTAACAACTCTTCTTGGGCTTCGATTATTTCATCTTCATTTTCGTTGGAGTCGGCTGAATTACTACTTGATGATGGACAGGTGACTGTTTCCTCTAATCTAGCTTTTTCTTGTTGACTTCGTTGCATTCGTTCGGATAATTTCTGTAATTTCTCCTCAGCTGATTTTTCTTGAGAAGCAAGTTGGTAATCAATACCATGCATAAATCCAGGAGGTCCCTTTTTTCTTTGGTTAATTAAAAACTGCTTATCTTCATCTATTTTCATCAACTCCAATGCATTTGCATGAGAAATGTCAAAAAGATCGTCCAATTTTTCAACGAAATTTTTTTCTTTAGCTCCCGCACTGGCCCTTTTAACCGATTTTTGTAAGTTCCTCCACTCTGCATAAAGTTTATCTAGTTGTTTAACACAATGAAAATCCTGACGTGTTGGAATGCGAGCTTTATCCCAAAAAACTGACACCTCTTTTATTGTTAATTTAGCACTTTCATGTACACTTAGCTTCACTTCACGAATGTTATAAAAGAGCACTTGTAATACTTGTCTATTAGACGGCAATTTATTGCCAATGATTTGTGACGAATAGTGTCCAATTAAGTAAATGAAAGTATCCTTTCGTGAGGATCTAACATCAGCCATCGTTAAATGTTTTTTCAAAAAGGAACGTATGCTAGAACTTATAATGCCACCACTGTAAAACACAATTGCAAACTGACATAAAAACCTACCGTAGGTGCATTATATTTCCAAACTTCCAAAACAAATAATTTCTAGGAAATAATTACACCAATAAAACATTATGAGAAAAGAGGTAGATATTTGTATTTTAAGTAAAATTTAAGTGTATTACCGTAATAAAATCTTATCTACAAATTTCTACCTGAATGCGGCACGGGTTACCGTTCACCGAATTATCTGAAACTTTGACATAAATTATTCCTAGTATAATAGTATATTTTCGTGGGGTGAGACTTAAAAAATACGCAAAAAAAATTCACCCCCTATAGAGACAACGTTTTGCTTTGTTTTGCACTGTATAGCATCATAGAAGGCAAAAGGGGCCTAAATTAAAATTTTCGTCTGGAGGTGACAAGTGACCCCCCATACTCACAAATTTAATTTTTAGTTCAGCTATAGATCGGTGGCGCTAGTGTCGCCCTCATTCGTACAACCGACAATACGTTGTTACCTCCGCTTCTACATATTACTTTTTGTAGTATAAACTCTACGCTGTGACCTCCAAATATTGGCAACGTCGCGTTATAATCTTAGCCATTCTCTCCGTTTATATTTATTACATCTACAATATGATTTTGCCCGAACCATGTTACCTGCATATTTACAGTTCATTTGGGTATAATGTTATTTCCATGGCAGTTTTTTAACTTTCAGTAGTTTAAATTTTATGGAAGTCAAATAGTTGCATGTAAGGAATAGTATTTTGGCGCCCAGACAATATTGCACAATTTTCTATAGTTTTCTAGGTCTTGAATACATTACCCAGCGATGGGTTTATAGACAATTGGTATTATGATAAACAAAATCTATTGAAACTAAAAATATACTATAATATTCAATATTATAAGGGAAGTGAAGTTCTCCATGTGATACAATTTTATTTTTTCAACACAATTTTATTATCTTGACTTGTATGTTAATGTACTGGAAGTTAGTTAGCTGTCAGTGGTACACTTGAAAAGGAAATTAGTTTTAGATATTGTTTATAATTTATTATTTGTGGCATATTCATGATTTCTTAGTTTGTTGGGTATTTTGCCACTGTAAAAATATTTAAAAATTTTGATGAAATAAACCTCTGCGCCAAAAGGATCAGACAGAGGCTGGTTTTTATACTTCTATTACAAAATGTCTCACTCCTGAAAATATATAAACTGAAACAAAATTGTTAAATGATAAATTGAAAAATTAAAACGAAGGCAGTTGACGTTTCGGAAAATAGTTCTTTTTCCGTTATCAAAACTTTCACTTTTGAGAATGTCAAACCAGACAGTTTGTTGTTTATGTATTTCCATAGTCAAATTCGTTTTATTTCAATACAGACATTTTATGCTAAAATCACATAGTTATTGGAAAATCACTACTTCCACATCCAGATTTTCTATCCAATAATGATGGGGGTGGGGATAATAATGGTGGTGCTAAAAAAATTTTTGCACTTCCGGGACGAAAATTGTTACTGTACTTCCTCTTAGATGGAACTAAAGTGCCACATTTACTACCTTGGGATTTAAAAACAAATTAATCCCGCTCTCATAGCAACCACCATCAAAAATGAAATTTGAGAAACGTCAATTTAATATTTTTCTCTAACGTCAAAGTTTTTAACTGTCAGTGACAAAATTGACATTAATAATAAATCAGTGATATCCCTATTCAAACAATTCCTATTGAAAGATTAGTTCCAGAAGTGCAAAAAATAGCGTATATAGGGGGTCCAGAAATACCGGTTCCAAACTTTTGGAGCCGTTTCCACATATAAAACCGCTGCCCAAGGAATCACTACTTCCACATCCAGATTCTCTATCCAAGTCACTCACAACGAAAAAAATTGTTTATGGAACTTTAATAATATATTCTTTGAAATCCTCTATCCCAAAAACCCATAAAACGATACCCCACATCGGTAGTGGGGTGGGGGTGGTGATAGGGGGGTGGTAGTGGGGGGTGGATCACAATTTTTTTTCATCCCCTTTAATAAGGAGGTGGGGGTGGCTAATGCCAAAAATTTTTTTGAGACCTTAGCTTCTCTTGTATATACTAAATACCAATTTCATGGACTCTTACCTGCCTGATTTACCCATTTACCCCAAATTCAATTATCCAATTTACCCCCCGACCCTTCGACGGAACAAGATGAACAAGATGAAAATATAATCTAGTTCTAGATCTCGTTAAAGTACATATGTGTACCAAATTTCAAGTCAATATCTTAAACGGTTCCAGAGTAAACGTGCGCACAAAAAAAAGTTACAGACAGACAGACCGACAGACAGACAGACAGAAATTTTTTTTCGCTCAAACTTAAAATCTCGACGTTTCATGGCATTTTTAGCCTATTTAGATAATAAATATTTTTTTAAAATTTTTTGTCGTTACTATACTTCCACTGGACGTGGAAGTAAAAATATGAAAACAAGTTCATAAAAACATATGTCCGCAAATGCTTCCTAATTGAGCTACGACCCTTTAAAGATGGTACCCGAAAACTGGTATTCCACCATTTTTTTTTTTTCAATTAACTAATGGCAATGAAAATTAATTACAATGAGGTTATTGTGGCTCTATTTAACTTAATTTTTACCTGGAAGCTTGAAGCAAGCCTACTACGAGATGTTTAATTCAAATCGTGTTTTCAACGGTTCTCCAACAAACTAATTACAACGATTTTTCTCAAGAACGGTTGGTCCTACGACTAAAAGAGGACCTTTTTTGTGTTTTCTTAATTAGTGAATGATAAAATATTAAATATTTATTTATTATGTCTATTTTATGCATATATTTATAATAATCTAATTAAATTTAACGGCATATAATACGTTAAATTCTATAAATAATTTTTTTTGCTGTTGAAAATTTCACTTTCATTGAAACCAAAATGATACTAGCAATCAGTAACTTTTTTAGTTTTTTATCCGATTTCAACAAAATTTTCCTCAAAAGTAAAACATATTATGATCTACTTATGACCAAAAAACATTTGCCCACACCCCTAAATAAATACGAAGCCACCTGCGATACCAAGATAAACTGAAAAAATCAAAAGAATATACAGGGAACCGGGAACTGCATCGATCGATATAGGGAAAAGTACTCACCAGAAAATTTGGAAAATTTAAGGAATTACTAATATCAGTATGGACAATCTAAAAAAGATAATTACAAGCAGTTGGCACTTCCGCTTATACTGGAAGTCGACACCAACTTGTTTATGTAACCCTATGTATTTCGAAGTTTTCGAAAAATACCGAAAAATTCTGAGTCGAGAATATGTAGCAAATTCTATCCCTAAACTCAGCCGTTTCAAAGATATTCGACATTTTATAAAATGTTAACTATCTCTGAAACGGTTTAGGGATAAAGTACGTGTTTTGACATTAGCCACCCCCATTACCACCCCCACCACATTATTAAAGGGGATGAAAAAAAATTGCGATTTAGTGTGTGCACAAGAACCAGAAACCTCAAAATATTTTTTTACTTTATCCACCCCCACTACCACTCCTCTATCACCACCCCCACCCCACTACCGATATGGGGTATCGTTTTATGGGTTTTTGGGGTAGAGGATTTCAAATATTATATTATTAAAGTTCAATAAACAACTATTTCCACATACAAAATGTTTTCGTTGTGAGTGACTTGGATAGAAAATCTGGATATGGAAATAATGATTTCTTGGGCAGCGGTTTTTTACTTATTATTAGTGTTTTTATATTCAAAAATACTATAAGATTACATAAACTTTAAATTTTTAGTGCTATTTGTTTTTTGCCATTATATTTGTTATAAAATATTATGTAAGTATAAAAAATTTTTTTAAATTTTTTTGGTTGTTTATAACATTTTTTTTCCTTTTTTCATTATTTAAACAAATTATTAAGAAAAAAAAATATTCTTAAAATTTATTATTTGCAATTCTCTGCACGGTGGAAATAAGAAAAAAATTGTTAAATTATTTGTTTATTTAATAAACAAGTTGTTACTAACAATCGCCGCACGTGTTTATATTTTTTTTAGATAGAAAAAAGAATAACAAAAATAACCGTATGCATAAACATGTCAAAAAAATTTTGTTATATTTTTTATAGAATTTTAAATTTTTTTTTTTTTGACATGTAAATGTATACGGTTATTTTTGCTATTTTTTTTCTATCTAAAAAGAATATAAACATATTCGGCGATTGTTAATAACAAATTGCTTATTAAATAAACAAATAAATTAACAACAATTTTTTTTCTTTTTTCCACCCTGTAGAGAATTGCAAATAATATATTTTAAGAATAAAATTTTTTTCTTAATAATTTGTTTAAATAATGAAAAAAGGAAAAAAAATTATTATAAACAATTAAAAAAATATATTATTTTTTTTTAATCATAATAGTAAATATAATGGAAAATTTTTTTTTCAAAAATACGTAATTTATCTATTTGTTTATATAATTTGTTTAAACAAATAGCAATAAAAATTTAAAGTTTATGTAATCTTATAGTATTTTTGAATATAAAAACAATTAAAACTAATAAACAAATTTTTTAATCTCTCTTTTTAATTTTTCATTTTTTTGTTAAGTTAAATAATTAATAAGTAATAGACTATAACAATTAAAAACATCGAAATGTCATAATCCCATAAAGTATAGTTGACATAAGTTCTCCACAAAGCGAAATAATTTTAGTGGCTTTTGTTTAATAATTATCCAACTTGAAATATAAACGTAAACTCTAAACAAATTTGTTAATTAACAACAGGCTCATTTTATGAAAAATCGGTGAAACAATTTTTCCAACGGGATATTGTTCCTTTAAGTGTCTAAATAATATCATAATTTATTAAAAATTTTAAATTAATATTTGATAACATAAAAAAATATTTTTCAACATTAAATTAAAACCATTAATAATAGAGATAGTTTCAGAAGTTGGGACTTTTTTATTGGACATTTCTTCCTCTTTAAGAATATTTGTTTAAAATTTCTTAAATATTAATAGTTTTCGAGTTATTTGCAGAAAACGAAACTCGTTATTTTTTCAATCTTCATTTGTTTATAACTTTTGCAATTGTTTATGTGCGGGTTTGAAACTTTTGCACATTTTTCTAGACATCACTCCGAATCCAATGAGCCCTCACTCATATTTTTACGAGCTTTATCAAGCATTAACACAGCTTTGAACTTGTGAACTAATCTATATTGTTAAAAACACTTTTGGAGAATTAAAAATTTGAGAGGTTTTTTTATCATTAAAAAAGTTTGGTACCAGCAAAAATATCATTAATGTTTAATTTCATAATAGTATAGAAAATGTCATATTTTTTGACAAGAACATAATATATTTTCAAAACTAAATCATGTGCAAGAGGTAGGTATATTTTTATTATGATCCGGACAGCCGGCGGGTATTCAAACTCAGACATCTGTAAAAAGAAGCGGGAAAGAGCTATCCCTAATTATTAGCCAAATTTAGTGAGAAATTTCCTCTATTGCAGCAAGATGATAAGATGATGCAGTTTTAGAACATTTGTTGTATATAAAATATACAGGATAAGCCTTAAGACTGTATTTGGACCCTAGACAAATTACGTGGACTATAATTGATTGACATTGTTTATTATTTTTTAACAAACAAAAAAATGTAAATCGAATGCATGAATAATGATAATAATCATAATAATAATAATAGAGACTATTGTGAGTAATAAGCAGTTCTAAAAAAAATTTTTCGTATTTTTTTGAAAATAAAAAAAAAATCTGTTTGGAATTTAAAAAAATAATGTATTGAATGGGTTTCTATAGATACCAAGAATACTTGGTTTAAACCTAAGTAAGCACTTAAAACTCACCCTGTATACTTTAATTTTTGAAATTAATATTAGTTAACTAATAATTCAAATGTTTTTATTTAGTTTCATTAATGACTCTTTAAAAGATAAACTTCAAATTTAAACTTGAACATTATTATTAAATAATAAAGATAATAGTAGTGTATTTTAAATTGCTGATTTAATAAAGAAATATACCTACTTTGAAGAGAGCAGTGTATCACATAAAACAGAACTGTAGTTGAATTTTTTAAAGTCGACAAAATTTCCTTCATATGATTTTTTTGTTGGTTTATGCAAAAAAAATACTGTAAGATGAAAATTTACGAAATCATTTCCGAGATTCTTACAAATACAATGATATTTTTTTATTATTATAATGGCTTTAGAAATAGCTCCATACATCCAGCAATGTAAAAATCTTTATCAAAATAACCCACAGCCCTAAATAGGTAACAAAGTAGTAAAGAAAGAAAGGGGACGAGAATAGGAAAAATCAAAGATAAATACAGGACCGCATTTTTTTCTCGCCTAGGGACCTGTCAGGACATTTTACACACATACTAGGCCACGGAATGAGGAAAATTATACGATACATGACTATTGCTCAGTAAAATCTTTAGAATGAATCGTACAGGAAAATTTCATGTGACATTTTTTTCATGGTTTTAATAGGTCAATTGAACGAATTCATGATCATTAATTACTTCTTCTAACCTGAAAATGTGCGGTTCTTTGTGAAAAAGCGGTGTTTGAATTTTTTTGATCAGATAGTATGATAAAATTGTTAAAATATGAAAATAAATCATATAATTTATATTATTTTCTTTCAGTTGAAACATAATTTGTTGACATACCTTTAAAATTATGGGTTTCACAACCATTTGAATATAGCCGTGCGAAACGAAAAAAAAACCGTCATAATATGGCGACTATATTTAAAGAAATACTGATGATTAAACAATAATAATGCAGAACGTTATTCTATATATAAGAATAGATACCACACGTTATGACAGACATTTTGTATATACATATATGATGGCTATCTCAATTGCTGCAATAATTTAACGCTAAAGTAAGTAGTATGTCTCTAGTAATATTGATGGTATACAATATAATATGCATCTGCTTTCAATTTAAAAAAATAATAATCATACTTTAGTATCTCAAGTATTTCGTATTTCTATTACGTGATAATTGAAATTGTAGGTGCATAACTAGTTCTATGAATTAATAAGTCCGGTACAGAAAAAAGGTCGTCAATGTGTTTATAGAAAACATCATCCTTAAGAAAAATATATCAGTTTGATCTGGTTCTATTTTAGAAAAAAAAACAACAATTTTCGAAGATAATTTATTCCACTAGTAATAAGTAACCAATTTTATTGCGATCGCTCAGTCGCATTTGTAAAGCACCTAATTTGGGAAAAACCAAATCTCTAATTTGGCAGTTTATTGCTCAAGTTCTTGCAGATGTCAAATTGCACGAAATGTTTATTAGACGATGCAATAAAAATTGTACAAGTTAGTGCAATTTATTGCATCGTTCAAACGGCTTTAAATTCTGGCAGGCGAAGGTAAAAAGTTTGTAGTCTCTCGACATCAGCCAAACAAAGAATATCAAAAATATAACGCAGTTTCGTAGTGTGTGAAATTTGGAAAATATGGTTTCTAGAAGAACTGATTTAATTTTGCAAATGGCAAAAAAGATTAACCGTAAGTACCTCTCTTTTCTTATTTAGTATTCTAAATAATTTTTAGCATTTTCTTTATCAGCAAGATAGTCTATAATTTAATAAACGTAGATTACGTTGCTATAGGTTTAAAATATTCTACGTCACTCTTCTCATCAATATTAAGATTAGTAAAAGTTTCTTCTAATAATTTGTTATACAGTCTTGTTAACTACAATGACTGAATATCTTATATGGGTCTGCATTCACTAACTAATTTCAAAGAACTATATGTATATTGTCCAGATTATCCTAATGAACTTCGATTATCAAAAATAAAAATTGTGGTGCCATTCGAATGTGTTTGATGTATTTGCGAGTACCTTTAAGGTCATCCAATGCATTTGACCAGTTAGAAAAACAATGTTGAAATGCTGGATGGTGTTGGATGGAGGATGGTGTTTTTTTGCCCTCTTACTGCTTACGTAGCGAAAAGAAATTTATTACTGTTATTCCAATATTATGCACAATACAAAAATACTTTTAAACAAAAGTTATTCATTGTTATTTTTATGCAGAAATTATATGTATTTTTTTTTTCATCTCACATACATGCTTTGCGAGTTAGGACGGTTACAATTTACATCAATTAAGTGCATTTTTATAAACTTCTAATTGTCTAATTCGTGTGAAATAGAAAAAATAATTTTTGCTATTAGCTACCACTATCGAGAATTTTCGCAGAGAGAAAAGTTGGGCGTCTCGTCAAAACGAAGCTACTCACAAAAATTCAGCCTGTTACTAATCATTAAAAAAAAAGGCGATGTATTGTGGACTATGAGGTTAATAGGTTAAATGTTGCATTCAAATTTGGATCCACTTCCACATATCCGATTTGCTTGAAAGTTTCCACAAGTACTTGCCTAATTCCAATAATAAAATATTTTGAAAAAATATAATAATAAAATAAATAAATAAATGAATAAATAATGTTACAACCTTCAAAATATAAATTTAAAAATATAAAAGCAAGCTTATATAAAAGTGGACTAAAAAGAGAAAAAAACCGGTCATGTGTGAGTACTCGCACGCCGAGAGTTCCGTACATCTAACAAATAAATAATAATAACACAACCTAGTAGTAATTTCAAGCAAGTACTAAATAAATCGCAGCCGGGCTCTGTCGGCGCGACGGGTCAGTCTGCAGTAAGTAATTTATTTTTCTCAATAATTATAATTGTTAAGTGTATCTATTTTTTCGGTAATCTTTACTAGACTCTCTATCAGTGTGAATGTTTTCAAATTTTTTTACGAAATTCAGAGATAAGGGGGACATATTTTCAGGTTATATATACAGTGTGTCCAACTAAGTCTGCACCATATGGGAAACTTTTTTATTATCGGTTTTATGAAAAAAAGTTATTCTTGATAAAAAGTTTTGCATGGCCTAAAACCCAAAATGAAATAATCAGATATCAGTTTTTTGCAGTCATATACAAGGTTTGTCGAAAAATGTAAATTTTGCTCAAGAGTAAAGTACCTTTATTTATTACAATATCGACAATCGTTATTAAGAAAAGTTGATCCTAATTGAAAACTACGGTCAGATATCCAATATTATCCATCTACCATGAAAAAACGATTTTTAATAATTTTTGGGTATAATATCTATTTTTTCATAGTAGATGGATAATACTGGATATCTCACCGTAGTTTTCAATTAGGATCAACTTTTCTTAATAACTATTGTCGATATTAAGAAAAGTTGATCCTAATTGAAAACTACGGTCAGATATCCAGTATTATCCATCTACCATGAAAAAATTATTAAAGATCGTTTTTTCATGGTAGATGGATAATATTGGATATCTGACCGTAGTTTTCAATTAGGATCAACTTTTCTTAATAACGATTGTCCATATTGTAATAAATAAAGGTACTTTACTCTTGAGCAAAATTAACATTTTTCGACAAACCCCGTTATACGACTGCAAAAAATTGATATCTGACTATTTCATTTTACGTTCTAGGTCATGCAAAACTTTTTATCAAGAATAACTTTTTTTCATAAAACCAATAATAAAAAAGTTTCCCATATGGTGCCGACCTAGTTGTACACACTGTATATTTTTTTGTCAAAAATTATAAACGTTAGATATATCGTTCTATTTTTCCTGTAATCTTAGGCCTTAGGCCCTCTGTTGGTGTAAATATTTTCATATTTTTTGACTGACGAAATTCGGAAATAAGGGGACAGGACATCATAGTTTCAAGCGCCGATTTTTGTCCAAAACATATTTTTTACAGTTTCTATTTTCAGATTACCAGACATACCAGACGGTAAAAGTTTCCAAACTGTTACTTCTAATGGAGAAGGGGTCGATTCCATTAGAGTATAAGGGCAAATCCTTAGCAGAAATTGATTTTGATATCAATTTAGAATATGCCATAGAAAGTGATAATGAAGGTAAAATAAAATTTGTTTTATATTCTCAGAAATTTTAATATCTCATTAACTTTGTCATTATTTTTAACATTACCGGTGTTTTTGAATATGAATTAAATTTGCACAGACGATGGAACACTTAATTTGGATAAACCCTTCCATGAACCTTGCGTCGCAGATGAAGTAAATAAACCCACTTTGTCCCGTGATGGAAATATTACTTCTAATTTGGACGATACAGGGAATGATGCCGTCCATGACCGAATTGTTGACACAAAAATGAAGGAACAGGGAAATTCGGGTAAGGTTTCTTGAATTTAACTAATATATAATAAATATATCAAAATTATGTACAGAAATGCATATTCGTTTTCATCACAACAAAAATTATTTACAGATTTAAATGAGACCGATAAGGATTCAGATATTTCCCGTAAAAAACCAATAAGAAACATAAACGAAAATAGAAAAAAACTTAAATACGGCAAATTAATTTTAGGATGGTCCAATGATGAATTAGCTTCTATAAAAAATAAATTTGGTTCCTTTATCAATAAGAAAACTTATCCCACAGGCGAACAAATAAAGGAATTCATAAAAAGAAGAAAATTGGATCGAAGTGTCCCAGTTTTAAAAGCAAAACTTCAACATCTCATGAAACCCAAGTAAAAAATGCCTATAAATAGCATGCACTCTATTATTATATTTCTTGTTCAAAATTTCAATAACTTACCAAGATTCCATTTATTAAATTTTAAACTTTGTTTCTATTTCCACATTCACGTAGTGAAGTGGAAGTTTAGTACCGGTATAATAAATGTCGCTCAAATAGGCTTACAATGTTATGAAACGACGACATTTTAAGTTTGAGCAAAAAACTTCAAAAAAATATTTCGAAAAATATATTTCTCTTTTTATTATTTTTTTAATTACAAAAGAAAGGGTAGACATTATACACGTCAATTTGTAATTTAAAGGTATATTTGAATTTAAAAAAATAGTTTACGTTGAAAAACTAATGTCGTTGGACTTAATGCATACATAAATCATGTTTAATCTTAGTGTTTGACGAGATAATATTTTGCAGGTGCTTGCAAACTGATTATTAACAATTTTGTCGCGGACTTCTATGATTAAAACTAAAGATTGTAAAAGATATATATATATTTTTTTTGAAAATCAAACCTTTGTATTTTGTCTGGTAGGACTTAAATATGCAAAAATATACATGTTGTCCCATTTAAAACATTGATTTTCATGTAAATTGCGTCGAAACTGGTAGTCGGCATTTTGGTTCTTTACATCACATAATTGGAAATTAGATCTCATATACTGCACCAAATTTTAAAAAATACATCCTCCCATTCAAAACTTACAAGAGTATCACTATGGGCTGGACCACCCGGTATACCGAAAATAACCATTTTTTATATACACGGTTTTTCGTGAATGACTAGCCATACACCAATGAAAATTACAGAACCCTGAAACGATCTCAGAATGATCTATAGTATATCCCGAATGCTCTTTGTTTTTGATATACAACGTGTTTTCTATTTTTTCACAAAATAATAGATGTTTCAATAATTTAATACCGCAAATAAACAAAAAATATTAGGACTGGGGTTAGTTATCTTTTTTTTTGGCAGTTACCTAAAACTGTCATTCTGTATATGGATTCTGGCAATTTACAATACCGATTTAAAAAACACTAATGATGTACTTAAACTATGTAATTAGTTTTTTTGTCACACTTTTAACGCTTCGAGAATTAACAGCCGAGTTTCACAATAAATCTCTTTAAAAAATATTTGGGTGACTTACGGCTACAAAAACATCAGTAATTACATGGGAGGCTTTAATTTCGTGAGGAAAGATTTAATTTGTCTGTTAGAATTTGTCAGGATAATATAAAAAATATTAAAATTTAAACAAACATGAAAAAACGAAAAAGAGTAACAATTATACAGAAGTTAAATAACTGAGGAAATTAATATTTAGTTTCATTAACTAAAAAGAATTTGTTTAAAAATAACTTCACAAAATTAAGATAACACACCTAAAATGTAATGAACAAAAATAATTTAAAAAAAAACTGACTAACTAAATGTGCTAAAAACTGGTACATGGTTTAATTATATTAGAACAGTTGGTAAAACCAAAAGTGCACACCCCGAAAGTTGTTTTATACAATAAATGTTATGAATGTAACATCCAGTTCATTGGCCAAATTATTACTATACTGTTCGTAAATACGAAAACAAAATTTCGGTCTATCAATGTCTGTCTGAAATGTTAATTCCAATCATTTATTTATATATTTTACTAATAGACATTTGATAATGAGTGGAAGTTACGGTCGGGCGTGACCGACTGCCTATATCTATTTCATTCATATTCTATACGGACACGACGCAATTCATATTTAAAAGGTGCTACTCGCAACTGAAGCCTGAGATTAAATACTCAGTCAATATATTTTTTATTTTTATTGTTGAAATAGCAATTTCCATTCGTTTCGTAATAATTTCATTAAATACAAACAATTTATATTGTTAAGTAAAATTGAAATTTAACGCAATCTGCGTAAAGTTTGTTGAATACAGATTACCTAGTCGACACACTGTATATTACAGCTCCGATATTTTATGCATTTTCGTATGTCTTATTTATTGTACTTAATTAAAAACCTTAATAATTTTTGCTTTAAAATTGGAACAAAATATAGTTTAAATATAGCAAGACAGTGTACACGCCTCTGGAGATCACTCAGTATAACTGATATGACTCAATTTCAATAAGGGTATTCTGCCATACTGTACTACATATAATTTCTTTTGTCAGAAGTTATTGTGTTTATTGGGTATCCGGCAACATCTGAATGCAAATTCTATTCTTTTAAAAATAAAATTTTTAAGATAAAATTGATATATAGTCTAATTTACACTAAGGTCGCTCGAACTTGAAAGGCGCACTGTATATTACAGATTAGTTATTTAAGATATTATTTACAACAAAAAAACTGCGTAGAGTATCCTACAGAATGTATAACAATTATTATGTTAAAAGTTCAATAAATCGACAAAACTGGATAATCTAGTAGAAAATAATCGCGGTACAAGGCCAACAATCACTCACATACAGTTTTCTTGAAAACTTTTATTTCTAGTAAAAAAAAGTTTAAAACAGAAAAGTTGTGTCCTTCCTTTAACTTCATTTCTTATCGATATAGTTGGTATCTATTTCGAAAGATAAAAAAGTTTCTCGCTTGTTCTATTTGTCCTGCAACAGCCTGACACAACTTTAGAAGAAAATCATACTTTCTACACTTATTAAAATTCGACCTTCATATTAACATATTTTGTGAACAAATAGGTATGCGTATGAGGAAAATTTGAGATCAATTCATGTTCCGTTTTTGAGTTAGAGCTAGTTGGAAGAGAAAATAACAATAACATTCAAAATGTCTAAAATTAACATGCAAAACTTATAACGTGTAAATTTAATAGCAATTAATTGTAATACCGGGGCAGTAATCACTCATTTGGAATTTTCTCGAAAACTGCTAATGCCAGAAAAAAAGTTTCAAATAAAAAAGTTACGTCCATCCTTTATCTTTATTTCTTCTTGATCTACTTGGTATCTATTTCGAAAGATAAAAAAGTTTCCTGCATGCAATATTTGAGAATGCAAATTTTCGACCTAGTAAAAAAGTATATTTTCTAAACTTATTAAAACTTCATATCAACACATTGTGTTAAAGAATATCTAGTGATAATACGAAAAAAATTTGAGAGTAATTCATCGTGAAGTTTTTAAGTTAGAGCGAGTGTTTAACTCTCTCTAACTCAAAAATTGTTTTATTTCTCCAATAGACACCTAAAACCAGAAAAATGGGCCTATAATAATTTAACAAGTTGACGGATCATTATGAAATTCAATAGGATTCTATTCTGATGATAGACGAAGCGATTAAAAAAGCATTCAAGTGGATTCAAGTGGATTCGTGTCCTGTAGAGTGTTTCCGTACGTACGTGCGTACCAACTGACAATTTTCAATAGCAATTTTAGAACATAACAAAAGTTCAAATCAATCTAAAAATGGTAACATCTTCCATTCTCTAAAAACTATAATTAATATCGATTCCATGCGGAGTTAAGAAAGTAAAAATACTTTTATTAGCGAAACTAAGTGTTAGCGAATTAGCCGAGAATAGAATATAGACCCAACGTGTGGGTGTGCAATGGTGTGTTGAAGAAGTTAGAGGCAGACATTTGGAAAATTTGTCGGTTAGTTGTTTTCTTAATTATTATTGTTCATTACATTTTAAGTGTGTTTTAAATTGTTTTTGAAAATTCTTTTTAGTTAATGAATTTAAATGTTAGGTGCGATCATGTCCTCAATTATTTCTCTCCTTTATAATTGTTACTCTTTCTTATTTGTTCTAAAAAAATTTTAATTTCGTTCCTTAATGTTGAAATATTTAGATTTTTTTATTATCGTTGTGTGAGAAATTAAATGTTTTCTCACAACTAATGTTTTCGTGACGGGAAGCCACCCAAATATTTTTTAAATGGATTTATTGTGAATCTTAGCTGTTAAGTCCCGAATCGATAAGTGTTCCAAAAAATTAACTACATGGTTAGGTACATTATTAGAGTATTTTTAAAATCGGTATGGTAAATTGCCAATTGATGTTTTTTTAAGGTAACTGCCAAAAAAAAAATTGACACCTGATATTTTTTTTTGTTTGCGGTACTGAATTGTGCAAATATATTAGTGAAACATACCTACTAAATTTGGTTCTATTTGGTGAAGCCATTCAAAAAAATATGGCCGATCGAAATTTTGTCAAAAAATTGAAAACTTGCTGTAGGTCAGAAACGAAAGGCGGTAGGGATATTCTGTGCTTCTTACTAGCGTATGGCCAGCCACTTACTAAACACTCTGTATATTACCACTGCCAAGTATGCTTATATTTTGGTAACTATGACTTGTTTAATGATTCCGTTGACACCCGGTATAGTAA